>OZ016501.1:5932594-7132594 GCA_963966595.1 Physocephala rufipes | reverse complement strand
AAGAGTGTATAGCATGGAAGACAATATAAAGAAAATTATTAGCACTCCAATTATATAAATAAATCTTACTCCTCTATCAGTCCAGATTATTCTCTACAACATAATTATAAAGTATAATCCCAGGGGCATATTGTCTAAACTTATTTGAAAAACATTAAGTAGATTAAACCTGGATTAAGTAGAACAAAAATAACAAAATTTGTCAGACTTCGATTCTATTACACTTTATTTTTCCGTATTTAGGTGGGACGTTCTTCTCTATCACGAAACTCTGCAGGATCAGTAAAGCGAACAGTTATTATATAAAATATTGATGGAAATGGTACACAGATCAGCAATGCATAATGATGGCCCAAGGATATGATACCATATGCCAAAAGGAGCCAATGAACACCTTAAGAAAAAAATACGGAGGAATATTTTTGACTTGAGAAAGACTTGAAAATAATTCAATGAATACATACAGATTATAACGAAGTTTTTAGTTTCCATAACAGATGATTGTATTAATGCCTTCATAGACTGATCTAGCTTAAGTGAATAATGTACAGCATTAGTAATCATCGATATTGCCACACTCAAGTAGGGAAAAGAATAATCTAGAACAGTACATATTAAAATACTTGAATATTAAATGCTTAACAAACTCACAAATTAAACCACAAGCCAAGGAATGAATAAAAGTTAATAGTGGAAGAAAATAAAGAGCAGAATAAATTGGTGCTTTACATCGAATATCGAAAATAGCGCTGACCAATGGACGCACTAGGAACATAGTGACCAGACAAAGAAAATAATACACGAGCACAATCGTTTGCCTGGAATAAAATAAATAAAATTAATAGAAATCAATAAATATATGACAATATTTACAATGGATAAACAGCTTCTTGCGTACAATGTAGTCGTTCATCGTAGTTAGGAGCTGGATTGTAGAAGAGTGTATACCAGTCGGTGAATTTTCGTACTTCGCACGCAAATAAACGAAACTGCCAAATTGGTTCCATTAGTAATATAGAAAGTGAAGCGGAAAGCGTTGCCTCGACTATGGCGCAGGTATTGAGAATATTCTGTTTTTTGGAGAATCTAAATATTTTCAATATTTATGAGTTTATATTTGCTGACAGTTATTGGAAACACAGGTTTACCGCAGGTTTACCGCACTGCAACTCCTCAATTGTTGTGCTTATTTGCCAATTTCAACAACAAAACTTATTTATTGTTTTCTTGAGGGCGTGGTTTAAAACTATAAAAAATATCTTCATATTTGTTTATTTTTCCGACAGGGTTGGATGTTGATAAAATTTGGAACGATTTTCCGTCATCGTTCTCTCGAACGAAAACAGACACTGAAGGTGGCACATCGCCGAAACCGGTTTGTCTACAAACCAAATTTGACTAGGGATGACGGAAAATCGTTCCAAATTTTATAAAAAATATCCCCTGATGTTCATGGCATGAATATTGATACCAATCTCATCACAATTTGGATCGCAGTTTAGGAGTTATTGACGATTACAGTTACAATTTTAAAGCTTAAGCCACGCCTCCAAGAGGGTGTGAGAACACATTTTTCTATTATTGTAATCAGTGGCAAAACAACAACATATGAGGTTTACTACAGAAAATATAAACCTTGCGGAAATGCCAAATATTATTGACGTACTTGCGATCCTTAGCATCTAAATCGATGAAAAACCAATTAAGCATAAGCGGTAGCATCGCCATAAAACCAAGATAGAGCCATGAATAAATACTCAATTCGTCTGTACAAGTAGCACAAGCAAAGCTTTCATTAACTCTGGTGCTTCGCGGGCAAGCGCCACATTCACTCCATGAGCCATTCTCATGTAAAATTCGACCGCAATAAATGCCCGGACACCGTTCTAATGTTCCCACCATGAACTTTGTTTTGAAATTTTAGAAAATATTAAATTCTTATTTCCACTATGTTTTCCTCACACTTGATCCTCATTGGTAAATAAGTGTTGATTATTTACAACTTACCCTCTTGCTTTCGACTGTCACGTAAATGTCACAGATAATTCTTCATTCACGAATTCATTCAAGAATTGTTCGTGAAACTCTGTGATAAATTTTGAACAATTTCTTTTTAAGGAATGCATATTATTTTGTTTAGATTTTATTCCACGCGAATGTTGGCGAAAAAGTGGGAATATTTTTGAGGTATTTCGAATTGAATGTGATGCAGTTGTAAGAGATCATTTAAAAATAGTTGATCCATTTTGTTATTCAATGATGACATTTCTTATAAATAGTACTAACACATATAAATATAAGTTTATTTTATAATATATATTTTACGTTATCATACTGCTTTACATACTCACACCTCGCCTATAATTCTAATTTATACCAGAATATGTTAAATATTTGAAAACTGTCTCACAAGTGTTAAAATCAGCTGATTCGTTACATATGTTCTTGGCTTATTTACCCCCACCGAATGGACAAATAATAAAAAGTATATTTCTTCCGTCCTCCTCCAGTTCGTTGTTTTTGTCATAGATAATCTCTGGTTTTAGTTCTTTGCCTTCTCTCGGTCCTTTAGTTTAATCATTCTATGCGTTCATTAGCTTTGCCTCTTTCCTTTACATATTCCTTAGGATGTCCTTTCCTTAGGACGAGCTGGTTTAACCTCGAATATTGTTTTAAGGTAATCGCTCTCCGATTGGGGGGCAAGTCTTAGTACTAATGTAACATTAACAAGTATATCCGATCTTAAACTTCGGTGGCCACGATTCATTTCTTCACCGCGAAGAAAAGCGATAAAACGGACAATTAAAATAATAGATCTTCAAACATGATCGCCAACATCAATGCATACATAAAACGCCGTTAATGGAAAATAACCCTAAAAATCATATAGGTCAACAGTTAGCACACTAAGCAAACAAGTAATCAGATTTGGTGTAAACAAGAAACAACAAACACATATTAATATTTTTCACGTTATTAAGACACGTTCTTGTTACACAATGTTAAGATCTTTAAATATCAGCATTTTATAAAATATTATTTACAAATATTTACTGTTGATGATATGCATTTTAATTAATAAATTATAATTGATATTCTACAAATTTCATTGCAAGTTTCATTGCCGATACTAGTACAAATATTCCTTTTCCACCGCTTCGCATAAACATATTACGAAGTTTCGCTGAATTCGAATTTATTTTCGAATGAGAAAAAAGTTTATGCATTTTGTCATGCATTCAACAAACTAACAATTTGTGGAGCACTTCGGAGTGGGTTTCGGCTGTAGAGTGAGAAGCTCTTGTGTATCGATTACCATTTCTATTGAAGTTCCAATTGCGTAAGAGTAAAGTTGATTGCAATTGGCAAAATTCCGACTTCTTCTAAATCTAATAAATCTTTACGCAATTTATCATTACGGCGATTCCCAATCAACTGTCAATAAATTTAAATAAATCAATTTTAATATTGCCAAACAAACATGAAAACTGAAAAGTGCTTACATTTTTAATATTTTCGCGTTCTTCATCATTCCTACAGAAAGCAATTAATATTGCTGCCATATGCGGCCGATCCGAACGCATAGCTTGTTCAGCTAACTCGATAAGCTTCAACTTATGTAGGATTGGGCAGCTCTGAAATTTATTAAAAGAAATTGTTAAATTTCACGATTACGAACGAATAACGGACGGTAGGCAATTAAAACATTACTTGTAAGCGCAAAAGACATCGACCAAGTTGCTCCTCTTGCTTGAATGATCGCGTCTGATTACAATTTTTAAAGGGGAATTTTAGTACATAATCCCATGCTAAAGCCAGACCTTCGATACGCAACAATTGCGGTTTGCATGATAGCACGTCGACCAAGGCGTTTAATTCTCGTTGCATATTGAAAATGACCATACGTTTTAGAATGCCATTCCAGATTTTCGCCATATATATATCAAATCCCAAGCAAATATGAGCAAGAATTTCTAAAGTATGCGGATTATCTGCGTTCCTTTGCCAAACGGTTTTCAATATATCGATTTTATTGCAATCAGAAAATTTTTCAATGTTTAAATTATAGCCAAGTTGTTTTAATTCATGGACACATTTTATTGTTATGTATTGGCGTTGGCTGAGCACGTTGTTAAATGGGGCACTACCATCATTCAGTCTTGAGAAGCATTCATACATCTGAAGCTGTTTATTAGTATTCGTAACTCTGAAAAAATAAGCGTTTGAATGATGTCCTTAATGTCATTAGATGATTGTCAATTATAAATAAGAATTCGTGAAATGTAAATGAGTAAAAATGTAATTTTGTAATTTGACAAAATAAGAACTGATAATGAGAATATATTTACCAATTGTAAAACAGAAAAGAATAACTAAAAATTATCTCTTCTAATTCAAAAGAAAAAATTATAATTCTAAATAGTAATTCAATAAATGATAAATATGAAATATTCTAAATCTGAAACATTCTTATTCTCTTACCCGTCTTGTGGAAAAATATGAGCAACTAAGAAATGAATAGCCTTTTGTTTAGGCCAACTGTTTAGAATATAGTTTGCTCTGAAAGAAAACGAAACGCATGAACAAATTAATCAAATTATCACAAAAAATGTTGTCTCGTATGATACCTGACAACATTTTCTGCTGTACTACTAGCATCATCGGTTCGCTGATTAGCCTGTATTTGATCTTCAAAATATGTCTCATCTAAAATAGTTCCATCCGCCATGTCCAAAGGAAATGACAACCATTTTTGTAAGAGTTGAAACTGCAGAACATCAATGTCCAAGTTGTGGAGTTGGGCAATTTCTGTAGCTACAGCGTTGATATCAAGTTTACTTGATTTTAATATAATTTCATGATGATATAAATTAATAATTAGCTCTGAAGGATCCTCCACCAAACGTATTAATTTCTCATCCATTAAACCATACATATGAAGCAAATGTTGGGTCTTAAGTATGGGATATTTTCGTTTAGTCTTTAATAACTTCTCATTTAGCTTAGCATCGGTTATGGATGCTTCATGCTCCATTACATATTTGTAACATTCATAAGTGGCTTCGACTTGATCAGCTCCCTCGGGTGCATAATTTGAGGCAAAATAAAGAATCATAAAAGCTTTAGAAGGGCTCTGTACATGCTCCACTAAACGCAATACCTATATCAATTAAATAGATATATATTTGTAAAATTATAGGTGTAATTTTTTAAAATTTTTCCTCAACTAACAGATTTAAGAAATGCATTATTTGTTGGATGTAAGTTCCATGTTTCTGAGTCTTGTTGAACTTTATACGATGAAATTGAATTTCGAACTGCTGACATGCAGAAATAGTCACGCATTTTGCCACTTTCCGTAGATCCCTTCAGTATGACATGCATTTCAATGAGTGGGAACCAGCTTTCACAATTGTCGATGGTTATTTCGTTATCTTTTAAATGAAAATGAAATCATTCTCAAGAGTATATAAAAAAATATGTCAGGAAGAAATTTGTAATTTACCAAGAATTTCTTTCAGTGGATGCTCAACGATGGGTAAGAATGGTAAACGATATCGAGCTATCTTTGGTAAAACGCACATATCCTTTTGCGATTGCAACCAAACATCGGTTTCCAATTGACCGGGACGATTTGGACGACGCTTTATCATTTTATGTTTAAGGAAATGTAAAATACTGCTCCATACTTGCATTTCCTTAGGCGCAACCTCAATAAAAGATAATATTTCTATGACGCATAAATATAGTTCATAGAAATATATATTGATCTATATTAAATAAAGATTATTATAAAATTATTATAATTATTAATATAAATAATAGCAAGAACAAAATTACCTCGGGAATAAATTGCTTCAATTTCGATACCAGAACTTCCATATTCTTGATTTCATTTAAATACGGCTGACACAGATTTCTAATGTTCTCCACACTACTAATCATATCCAATTCCTCGTCGCCGAATGCATCCATTTTAATTTCATACTGCAATTCTTGAGCACGTAAAATGCTGATCATCTAAATTATTTTAATATTAGAAATCTTTTAGGAAAGCATACAAATCTAAAGAAGAATTTTTCTCCGTTTTGATTCTCTAAATCATACATACATGAGTTATTAAAAGATCTTGATAATCTAATCCAAAGTCTTTACTTATACGTTCAAGTAGATGAACATCGAGTTTCTTGCTATGAAACTCTTTTAGTAATTGGTCAATATTATCAATTTCGGCATTGAATTTTCCTTTAATTGTAGGATCTTGTTTGCAAAATTCCATGTAGTAATACTGCTTCAAACGTCTGTAATATGTTTTTTTAATAAAATTGGTTACTTTACAATAAAAATGAATTTAAAGAACTAACGTTAGACGCATGGAGTGTATACGTTCTTTCTCCTCAGAGTGTACTCTATACATTTCACATAAAGTAAAATAGTTAATTCTCTGTTGATCAGTTTTTAGTTCAGAATTAAGATTCTCCAAAAGTTGAGTAGTATGATTATCCGCAATGAGCATAACAAAGAGATCTTTAAAATAAAATATAAATTAGAAAATTTTAATAAAAATATGTATATAAATAAAATGATTTAAAACAAGGAAATGTTCTTCGGAAAGTAATTTACGTGTTTCCTTATTTTGGAATTGTGTTACCCTTCCACAACCTACATCACACATAAGTACCGTGACCGTCATATGCTTGAAGGAATAATTACGTTATAGGACTGACGTTATTTGTTCTTATTTGATAAAAAGAAATTTGCACTTCTAATTAAAATCCTTTAAAGAAAGCATAATACATTTTATTCTGGCTGAAAATTACTATCTGAGTTGATTTGCATCTGGATCTGTCTGTGAAAATCATATTTACAATAAATTTTAAGTTCATGTATTTTGCGTGTAGATGATTAATTATATTCTGGAAAGTGAAGATGGTAGAGAAAAAATAAATATATTAATTAATGGGAGCCATCGCATAAGAGTCCGTGAGATTACTCAGAAGAAATAACCAATTTTGAATCATTTAAATGGCAATTAAAATGTAATTGTTTAGAATATTTTAAAAGAAGACGAATTTACTTTCCGGAGAATAATTCAACATTAATAGAGAGAATTTCTTAAATATAGGAAGAATGTAATAACACAAAAATACCTATAAAATTAACTTCTTTGTGTGTCATAACATTCCGAAATACTCGACGCAATTGCAATGAAACTAAATCGCTATTAATAATTTTGCATTTTGAGTGGTTTTGATAATCCAATATATATTGCGCTATCGTATACCAAACATCGTGTTTTTTTGCTTTAACCAATTTTTCAAATGACAGAAAGAAATTCTCACGAGCGCCCTCGATATCGTTCTTAATTTCATCCGATAGATAGAAAGAAATTTTTTTGAAAATCTTATTTGTTGGTTCCGATTCCAGTAACATTAATAATAAAGCATGTGAGACAAATACAACAGCTGGCAATTCATCAATCGAAGTAGCCTAAAAACAAATAATAATTTCTTTAAAACCACGCAGTTTCTTAGAAGGCCGGCATTAATAGTAAAATTTTTCTTTTTATTAATTTATCAAATTAATAAAAATTTAATGATTCTACCTGTTTTACTGTCTTGTCTGATTTAACATCAATTCGGTCAAATAGTGATACAGATTCACGTTTCACTGGTGGTTTATTTTCAGGAGAGCTGTTAAAATCTTCCGAAAAACTAAATCCTTCATCCGTTTTAGTCTCTGAAGAATGCTGCTGTTGTTGTTGCTGGATTTCCATTAAATTCTTTTTTACAAATTCATTAATACGAATTTTGTTCTCATCATAGAACTGATTTAAAACATTTTTAGAGTATAAATTGCCCACAACTTGAATAAATTTAAGTAATTCTATAATATCTTCTGGTGCCCTTTGTTCGAAATAAAGTGTTTGTTGTAGAATCTCATACACCAGAGGATAAGAGACAAAATCGTAATCATTGGAAAAATTTCTTGAGAAACATGCTTCTGTAATTAAATCGATAATAATAATTAAACATATTTTTTATTACTTTCAAACTATAAATAATAAAAACTTACGAAAATTGATTTTGGCAAAAGAAATTTGTTGACTTAAAAGTACTAATGCCAATTCAATAAAATCATCCTTATTCTCCAACGTGCATTCGACGAGCTCCAACATGGCATAGACTAAAGTACAAGATAATGGCAAACATTGCAATCGTTCACAAATGCATTTCGTTGCGAACAATTTTCCAAAGCTCAGCGCTTTACTGAGTTCACTAATTTCGCTAACAATGAAATCGGTTACATAGTCAATGTTTTGGCTACGCTTTATAATATTTTCAATTCCTTTATTCAGAAGTAAGAGCCTGGTTTGCGATGAAAGCATATCATGGATCGATTCGATGGATAAGGAAAATTTTTGTTGTAAAATAAAGCGATTTTTAATTGTAAGTAATCGTTCTTTGGTACATTTCTCTTTCGTGTGTAAAGAAATTAATTGGTAAAATTCAATCATTTGATGATATTCCTCAATGTTTTCATCATTCGCAAGTGGGAAGGAATTCTCAAGCATTTCCTAATTTTATTAAGGTTAATTTAAAATAAATTGAATGAAATAATAAAACAATAAATTTAATAAGAAAATTAAAAAATAAGAAAATAATTCTAAATAAGAGAATGTCAACAAGTTTTAACAGAAGTTAAATCTGGTAATTATGAATAAATTACACTAGAAATAAATGAAGTCTATTCTTCTATCTTTTGTACTCTATTTACCTGCTTTTTGAAAATGAAATAAAAGTCTAGTTTTATTCTTACCGCAAATATATTGACTATATCAGTGCTGGTTTTTGAATTCTTATCAGCGTATAGTATTTTAAAGAACTCAAAAGCCACATCCAATTTTCCTTTACGCACCAAATGGTAACAACAGTTGAAGTTGGCGCTTGCAGCAATTTCTGGTGCTGTTTTAGTTAGTGTTTGTATGTCATCTAACATTGTTGGAAGATCCATTTGTATTATACGAAATAGGAATAAATTCAAATTTGCCCCTGAAGAACTTTCCACAGGCCAGCCGTATTTAACTTTCATTATTTTAATGACTTGAATTTCATATTCTGTTTTAATTTTCAAGGCTAAAGGATGTGTTGAAAAACGGAACTTAACTAGTGGTGCCAGTGTATCAGGCCACGGTACTGGGGCAACCTGGATTAGTGGAATGATAAAACAAAAGGTTAAAACTTGACTATCTTAATTCTGGAACGATAAACTATTTTGTTTTTTTTTTAATTTCGTATTGAAAGCATTTAATTAGTTATTAATTTTATATCAAGTTAATTGATAGTTAATTGATTATTCAATTTTATGTCAAGGTTTTTTAAATAAGCCCTATAATTTTTCTTATAACATTCTCAACATATTTTAGGTGAAATTATTCTCTACCTGTAATACTGATAATGCGCTCTCAAGACGGTCGTCTTCATTATGAAGGAGCTGAATACAAACAACAACTCTAGGTATCCAAGAACAAAAAGTGTTACGATTGGCCACCAACAAAGCGATATAACGACGAATAGCAGGCACGGGAGATTTACCTCTCTCCTGAAATATTGGGTAGAGGAAATCATTGACAAGACTCCTTAGACCATCTAAATGTACTCCTTGAAGAATATACATGGCTGCTTCGTCGATTGAATCCTATAAACAAGAATAATTTTTATAAAAATAAGAAAATTTGACTGAAGTTATGGAAACCTGTAAATAATTATCCAAAGTAAATGTTAAATTGTAACTAGTTTTCAATACGGAGAGATCTTGTAACGCATTAACTAATTCGTGCAGTTTTGAAATATTTCGTTCATGCTGACGCCTGACATCACTGCAAAGAGAGAGGAGAGAATAAAAGTCGAACACTATAATTAAAATGTTCAACAGAAAACGTTAAAGATATTGAATAAATGTATAAATTATGAAAATAAAATTAAAAGTGTTTATAAATTATTTCTTACGAATGTAAAAATTGTAATTCTTCAAATATTTCAGCCACTCGTGTAGTAAATTCTAAACCAATTTCTGGCCAATTTTCAGAATGTTGTAATAAACGTGTCCGCTGAATACTCCATTCCGTTATCAGTGGCATTAAATTTGGATGAGTGTTACCAACAGTTGGTACGAAATGCCGCAGCCATTGAACAACAACAAATGCTTCTGCTTTGCTAGGAATTAAATGCAATAACTGAAGCAGGTCTCGCTCGTTCAATAATGGCATTATTGATGATGAGTGACGCTTCCATATCAAACATGCTGTCAGTATATCAGTTTTGAATAATGTGGTAACCATTTTAGGCAAATTTGAACTATAAACGAATTTCTGCCAATCGATATTGCATTCATAAGGATCGATTATGGCAAGAGTTTCTAGACGATGTTGTTGTTCAATAATTTCCATAATGTCATTGTCATCGACCTGAAATAATAAAAAAATTGTAAAATGGTCGCTAACACAATTCGCAGAAATATTTACTTCCTCTTTCAAATGTTTTAGAATTTCCTGCAAAAATTTAGCAAGTAGTTCACGTTTTGGCAATGAAATCATGCGATTATTTTTAAAAAAACTTCTATTTTCAATTTTATCCATTAGCTTGCAGAGTTCCTCAAATTGTTTATTAAAATTATGCTCATTATTCTGAAAATAAGAAAGGAATTTTAGAAAACTTATAGTTCATTTAAAGGAAAACTATTAGGTAAACTTCAGTAACCATAACGTACATCGCTCGGAGTGGAACATAAATCGATCAATATTCGTTTAGCTTTTGCTTCGTAAATTGGTTGCAAACTCAATTCGAATTGTATGCCAAAATCCTTTAAAATAATTCATGTTTTTAACTAATAACAGAATTATCACATCTCAAAGTATAATGGTCATACCTCAGCTTCCTCTAGATGGCCTTTAGCAACAAGTTTTTTAAAGCGTTCACTTGGATGAGTTTCCGAAACTAGTTTCATTTCAATGACTGTTGGGATATTTTGTGAATTGATATTTTCGCCAGTCAAATAATATAAATTGACCGAACATTTTGGTTGTCGTACTAACCAAGAATTAGGACTTATTTCCAGTTCACTATTACATTTCAAAGCTAAACATTTCATTCGATAAAGGTAAAATATTTGATATTTATATAATTTAGTTAATAATACTTGCATGGATAATCAATAATACGCATATATCGTTCATGCGTTCCCGATTTTTTAGATAAGACTAATAGCTCTATATTATCATCACTGCAATCCATAATGATAATATCATCGATGTATTGTTCTTCATTAATATCAATAATCATAAGCATTTGGGTAAGAGGGCATATTTCCAACAATTGACCGGAGTTTGTTAGAGCTAGACTAAGATTGAGATTGTAAAGTTGATTCAACTGATTGAAGCTCTTGGGAATACAATCGGTCCTTTTCATTACTTACATCAAATGCTCTAGATTGTAGATCTGTTTGATACCTTGATAGTAATCTGGAACATCTGCTTTATTTAGGTATTCATTGTTTCTAAAGTAAACAGCACTATTTGTTGCTCCTATATAAAGGATATTCTCATTTCCTCCATCATTTTGCGATATCAATACTACCGTGGTTACCTCGGAAAGGTAACATTTTGGTGGTAAATATTGCTTCATGACAATATTATTCATTAAACCATCGTTTATACTCTCGTTTTCATTGAGAGATACATTCAGATTATTTGTCAGCGGTGTTTCATCAATTTCACTAAGCCTGTTTTCAATTGAAATTAATGGAATTAAGTTTATATAGTAGCTTTTTTATATTTTTAATAATTTCTTACTGATATACGCTGCCGTTGATACAGACTAAAAAGAATTGATTGTGAATAAGCTGAATTCCCAAGAAAGTTCTCCCAGATATACGGACGTCATTCGATTTAATACTCCTGCAGATTTTAAAGTTTATTTAAAAACGAAATATATCTTCATCTTCGGAACGCACAAATGAATACATACAAATTAAATACAGGCACTCCTTTTATAAATATTCCATGTATTTCGCCGTCACTTAAACCACACACAATCAAATTTCCAGAATCTGAGAGGGCCACTACATCGATTTCTGCATTGAAGCTAAGGAAACTGCATTTGACCATCAGATCATTTTCCAAAAGAAACAGGCTTTTGTCAATGGCTATAACCATTTTTTTGTCATGAACTGAGGCTTGCACTTTCGGATAGTGTTCCACCTATTTTTGATTTAAAACGCAGAAAATACACATAGAAGAAATTGCACTTTTATACGAGATTTCGAATTTTGCAATCCTACTTGTTCTTCACAGGATATTTTGAAGATTCCTCGTGAAGAGAATGCATTGCTTATTGTTTCGTCTTCTTGAACCGATTGTTCGAAATTGCTCCACATAATGCTGTTCTTAAATATTATTATATTTTAAATTGAGAAATGAAATTTGATGAAACACCCCGCCAACAATTCAGAAATCTTACGTCAATTTAAAATTAATAACAGGCCGCTTAAAAATTTGGACGGCGTTAAAATGGGGTTGCCCGCAAATTGTATAACAAGGTTTAAATATTTAGATGTATGAAATGAAAAGTCCGCTTTTCTACAGTTTATGGTAATTATAGAATCCTAAGGTTGCCTGAGGAAAAGGAAGGAAATTGTGTGTTTTTTGTTGAATAAGGCGAGACGTAACCTGACGAGTTGATGGTGTTAAGTTCAGTTAATCCTCATTGGTAGAGTTTTCGACATACGCTAATTTAATAAGCGGCGATAGGCCATTAAAGATTTATCGGGAGAAAACACTTCTCTAAGTATCAAAAGAGGCAAACTGATGTGTCATAACAAATACCAAAAGTTTCGTTAGGCAAAACTGTTAAATTGCTTTTACTTATTGTTCAAGCGTAATACTATTCCTGACTGGAAGTGGAAAAGCTCAGTTTTATTTATTTGCTCAATAAAAAGGGGAGGTCTCACTTCACAGATAAGCAGCATAATATAAGAGTTTGCATTGTATGATGGTCCTTATACATTTTCCCCCTTTGATAACAGATTCGTATTGATATTTTTTGTAATACTGCCGGGTTGACATATAACTCGCTCGACATTTTTAAAATTAAGGAAATATGTTTTTTAAATTTCAGTTTTATCGATATTATAAAACATCCTAGCATCACTAGAATTTATTATAAATATCCCAAACAATTATTATAAATATCCCAACGATAAATGTCAATTAACCGTTTACCAGCTGTTCTATAGAATGCACGGTATTGTTAGAGGTAAAGTATTATGTCATCTTCACCGAATTCTTTTGTAAAAATGTTGAATAATAGTTTAATTTTAGAAAAAAAATGAAGATGGGTACGTTAATTCGATCATTTTGTACAATAACCAAAAGGGAATTAAATGGAAGTCGACGGAAATCATTCGATAACGCCAAATCATGCTTGAACTCGTAAGATTATTTAATTAAAGTTCTATAGTTTCATCTTTTCTATAAATATTTAACGTTTTCAATTAGATTTGTGCGTAACTTTGAGATGTCGAATTATGAACCCAATAAGGCGGGCACAATGGCTGAAGGTAATGATTAAAAAATTTCGCATAAAGAAATCAACTCGATCAAACCTGATTCTATTCTTTGTAGTGAAGGAGAAAATTAGGATGCGCCTTGGATTGGAGCATGGCTATAATCCCATACCAAAATCTCGAGAAAGTCTCCTTCAATATACACCGAAGTTGAAGGACTTACCTGCTCGTTCCATGCAGGACTCTTATACTTCTGCAATCATACCCCTCAGCACTGATAAAGAGTTGCAAGAAAGATATGTTGCTTTTTTGGGTCATGTCCGTTTGGGTAGATTAATGGAGGATATGGATATGTTTGCAGGTAGTTGCTATTCATTTCTAAAGGAGTTTCATAAGAGTTTATACGTAATTTATTTTTAAGTGTGGGTGTGTCATCAGCATGTGAAAGTTCCAACGTTGCCGCCGGAAGTGTATTTGCCTTATACATTTGTGACTATTCTTGTCGATAAAGCGGATTTTACTGGTCTGCAGACAACAATTTCCGAGGATATTCGGGTTTCGGGCCATATGAGCTGGGTGGGTCGTTCATCGATGGAAGTTGATGTTTGGTTGGAACAACTTAATGATGGGGTCTATAAGAAAATAACACGCGCCCTTTTCCTAATGGCCGCACGAAATGCCACCAATACTGGTTCGGCACCGGTTAATCCGTTAATTCCGGCTACCGAAAATGAACGACAAATACTGGCGGGTGGAGAAGATCGTAAGAAGCGTCGTCAATTGTTGCAAGCTTCATCCCTGTTCAAAGTGGAACCCAATGCATATGAGCAAACGCTGATGTATAATATTTTCAAACGCACTACTTCATTGGATTCTCTGGAGTTGAATCGTCGTTCTTTACCATCGAATTGCCGCTGGATGAGTGATAGTTTTGTTGTGAATACTATGGCGTCATTTCCTGAAGATCGCAATGCACACAATACGGTTTTTGGTGGATACCTGATGAGAAATGCACTGGAGATTAGTTGGGTTGGTGCATATATGTTTTCGAAAAGTCGTCCTAAATTAGAACATATTAGTGATATATCATTTGAGAAACCTGTTAGTGTTTCGTCTTTTATCAAAATGACTGCATATGTAGTTTACACGGAATTGAATTATGTTCAAGTTATGACGGTGGCTGATATTTTGGATGCAATCTCTGGTACACAGGAGACATCTAATGTTTTCTATTATACATTCAAAACAGCAGATATAGTTCCAGAAGTTCTGCCACGAACTTATCATGAAACAATGTGGTATTTGCAAGGACGCCGAAAGTTTCGAAATTGTTTGAATTTAGATTGAAATGTGTTTATGTGCCATTCGATGAGCCATTAAATCGTATTATAGCGAAATGTGGGCAAGATACAGTATTCGATACAGAATAGCTGATGTTAATATTGGACACGTTGATTTAGCGCTTTATTGTGTCAATTTTTTATTTATTTATTTAATTAAAATTTAGCGTATTTAATTTTTTATATTTGATATTTATTAATAACCTTTTTGTTAAGAACAATTACTAATTTAGTTGTTTTGTATTATGTAGAAATGTATTAATGTTTAATTGTTTAGAATTTATTTACAAAAGCTTATTAAAACAATTATAAATTCGAATATTTTAATTAAGGGTTAAACCCTCTATAAAGGCTTGGAAATATAACGATGCTGGTAATTTAAACATATTTGTCATTTTTTATCCTAAACAAATATAATATTTTTATTCGCCATTTCTTAATTTCTTTTATATCCATAGGAACCTTTTGTGACATGGTTAATATGTACACTAAGTTATCTCTATTTTCTACTTGGTTATAAAAGAATGTATGGATCCGTAAGGCCTCACCAGTATTATATAACGTGAGAACATTATCAAATAAATAAATATTTGTAACATAGTTTTAATTATGGACGCAAACTTCATAAAAGAAATATCCTTTAAAAACGTCAGATTTCAAAAAATTTGCTCTAATAGATTTTATAAGATTTTCAGATTTTATACAATTAAGATGGTAATCAAATACTTTCTGCCAATTCGCGTCTTTAGAAAGTATTTCAAGAGAAATCCAATGAAATGTTTCGATATTCCGAAATCAAATTTTAACGCATTGTAAGGTGAAAAGTGGGTTTTTAAAGAAAGTTTTAATTAAATTTTGTAAGCTTAGATTTGTGCGTCGTTATGGAATAGAGGATGCCGAACCTGTTGATGTGGGCACCATGGTTGAGGGTATGGATGAAAACAAAAACAAACATGTATAGAGATCATTTCTGCTCGACATTAATTATAACATTTGCAGTAAAGGAGAATCTAGGAATACGAATTGGAATGGAGCAGGGCTATAATCCTACACCGACGTCCAGAGAAAACCTTCTTCAGTATACGCCGAAATTAGAGGATCTTCCAAATCGAACCATGGAAGATTCATATAGCTCGTCAATCATACCACTCAGTACCGATAAACAGTTACAGGAAAAGTATGGTGCTTTAGGTTGTCGCGGTCACGTTTGCTTAGGTCGATTAATGGAGGATATAGATATGCTTGCAGGTGAGCCTTACCCCTTTTCCTAAACGTTTATACGAATTCCAATTTTCTTGGTTTAAAGTATGGCTATGTCACCAACATGTCTGCGTACCTACGCTACCTCAGGATGTTCTTTTACCCTACACATTTGTGACCTTTTTAGTCGATAAAGCCGCTTTTACCGACTATGTAATAAAAGTTGTTGAAGATATTCGGCTTTCGGGTTATGTGAGTTGGGTTGGTCGTACATCGATGGAAGTCGACATTTGGTTGGAACAACTTCATGATGGGGTTTACAAAAAAATAACGCGTGCTTTTTTTCTAATGGCTGCCCGTAATGCCACCAATACCGGTCCGGCACCGGTTAATCCGATAATCCCAACTACTGAAGAGGAGCGCAAAATATTTGAGGGTGGACAAGACCGCAGGAAGCATCGTCAGTTGTTGAAAGCGTCTTCTCTACTTAAGGTGGAACCAAATGCTTATGAACAAACTCTTGTATATAATGTCTTCAAGCGTACCACATCATTTAATTCTCTCGAGCTTAATAGCCGTTCTCTACCATCGAAGTGTCGTTGGATGAGTGATTGTTCTATTACGAATGTGCTGGCTGCTTTTCCGGAAAACCGCAATACACAAAACACCATATTCGGGGGTTATTTGATGAGAGCATCTCTTGAGATCAGCCGAATTTGTGCTCATATATTTAGTAAACAGTGTCCTATGCTAGTACATATTAGTGATATATCATTTGCAAAACCAATTAGTATTTCGTCTTTCATCAAAATAACCGCATATATTGTTTACACAGAAGTCAATTATATCCAAGTTATGACGGTGGCCGATATTTTGGATGCGATTTCTGCTACACAGGATGAAGCATCGAATGTTTTCTATTATTTATTTAGAATTCCAGAACGTGTTTCAGAAGTGCTCCCACGTACTTACCACGAAACCATGTGGTATTTAAATGGTCGTAGAAAGTTTAAATATAGTTTGAATTTGGATTAGAATGTAAACACCCCAAGTATATTCCATGGTTCAATAAAATGTATCTTAGCAAAAAATATTACCTACGAAACACACCATATGCGAAGATATTTTAATATACAAGATTATTTGACGAGTTTTTTTCTTTTAACCAATACGTCTTCGTCAGGTTCCTGGTAAAGAAAATCCATCCGTCTATGACTCCCATGACCATAGACAGAGAATTAATAAATCGGAAGAGCATTGAAACGAAGTATCGCTTATAATTAATTTCAAAAAGCTCGAATATATCAATATAATTATTTAAATTCTTTTGAAAGCTTTATTTATCAATAACGATACTTTCAAAGTATTGTTTAATTTTTTTATAAAATATCTTAAACACCCACCCACGCCAAACTAAAACTTCATACGATGAGGATACTGTGAAGATCCTAGCGAAAACATGTTTTTCAAATATTTCTGCAAGAATTTACCCTCTGGATTGGCTTTTATAGCTTTTAAAACAGCTGTATCGACTTCCTTTTGATCCTTTTTACGCTGCTCATTGGGCATGAAACGTTCCTTTTTAGCAGCGAAAATATCACCTTCGCCTGATTTTTTCTCCTTTTTCAATTTCATGCGGCGGAAGTAGGCATCATTAAGATGTTCGGGTACCTTAAAATCACCCAAATCAATCCTAGTCGAGCATCCAAGAACATACCGTTGCGACACACGTCTTAAGGGGCAGGAATTTAGTGCAAATGGTCCCGTAACCAAAAGCAGTCCGGATTCGAGAACTTTAAGCAGAACTACGCGTTTGCCTTGATGACGTCCAGCTAATAAAATTAGTACACGGCCAGGTTTCATATTGCGTCGTGTGTTACGCTTATGACGGCTAAACGATCCCTTAGGGGGTCGCTTTTTAACGAACCTTTTGGTGGGATAGTTAGCTTTAGGCTTTTTACGATAAACAACACGTTCGCCTCCATTCTTGGGACCACCGATCTTTTTCACTTTTTTAATGGGAATCTTTTCCTTTTTAACAATTGGTCGTTTCGTTCCAATTAGACGGTATTGAGCGCGACGTTTGTACATCTGAAAGATGAAGACGTATCAGGTTTATATTCTGGATGTATAAAATTATAAAATTATGTAAACAAATTCTCTTCGATTTGTCGTACTGATAGAAAACCGCACTAATAGAATCTTACTATTGGCTTGAAGTTGAATAAACCTTTTTTCAAATATTCTTTTTCTTCTCGCTTCCATTTGTTGATTATTTATTCACCAAGTAACGATCAAGTCTAATTCTACCAGAATTCCACCAATACGACATTGCATGCAATTTTACGGCTAGAGAATGACCCTTTAGGGCAACCTGACTCTTTTTACCTGACTCTTTGAATACCGCAGAATTCCGCCTTTCAGATATTTGTTAATCGGGTGCTTGTTCACTTTTTTGCCGGATTTTACGGCCGTTTTGGCTTTTTCGGCAACAACCATCTTAAAAAACACGTGTACAACGCACAGAAATTATGCAAAAAAGGAAGGTTAGACTGGTTGACGGAACCGTCAAATATTCCAATTGTCATTCGTAGTTAATTGTCAAAGCGACCATTTTGAATTCGGGGTATTTTACACCGAATAATTATGTCGTTACTCCATAATTTCAAACGCATCGAATACCTTCGTATAACCAGTTGCTCTTCAACTGCTCGACATTGCTATTTTCAGAAAATCGTTACCTATGGTAGTATCAAACAGTTAAAAGACAATGGGAAAAACGAGTCGGAAAGAGAAGTTCGGAACAGTGGAATAACCATTTAAAGTGATAAAACTCATTAAGGTGTGTATTAATTTCGGAGAGCATTATTGGGAGATTAAATTATAATAGAGTTTACACTGTATTTAAAATTCTAACACCATAAGTAAGGCAAAGATTTAAAACTTGATTACCATTTTAAAATTTGTATGTGAAAGTAATCTTATTATTTTATAAAATAAAATTTCTTTATTCTCTAATTATGATTGAATTCGAAATATTGCTTAATGAAATAACTAGGTTATTAAAATGAAAGACTTGCGGCACTCCTTTAATAAATTTATTCATATTCTTGTTGTTTGTATTTGCATTTTAGTATTTATTTGTTTTTAGTAAAGTAAACTTAATCACACATAATTTCTAACGTAATTTTAATCGATGTTTGAATGCTCTTTACAAATACTCATAGAACACTATCCAATAGATAATATTGAGGGTGGCAAATAGTGCAGGAAAGAGTACACGCGATGTTCGATCAATATAGATGGCTCTCTTTAGCCGTTCCTGTTGCGGTGTTAGCTTTGGTTTTGGTGCTTCCGGTTCCGGTTGGGGCGGTTGTTGCGGTGGGGGTGCAGCAATAGTTGGCGTCAAAACAATATGGCTCTCATGGCGTGGAATCCAAGGTCCGTCAGCATCGAGAGGTGGACGAATAACACGACGTGTGCTATGAACAACCTAAAATCCAGATAATTAACGGGTTTAATTTCGCACTAACCGAGGTTTACATAGGTTTGCATTATATACGTAAATGATAAATAATTTTTTTCATTGCAAGCATGATGTTTAGAGAGGCGTTTTATATTTTTTAGTACATACTAAATTTATTTTGAAACTTATTTTGAAAATTTGAGCTTCTAATCTTATTTTGGAGACTGTAGATCTTATTGTGGAAATAATTGTTTGAGTATTTTGTCTTGAGGAGCTTTTCTCGGAAACGGTCAATTTTTATAATATTTGTATTTGTAATTGCATGCAAATTATATAATTACTAGGCTTTTTTGCAAAAATTTTGAATTAATTTAATATAAACTTACCCTTCGCGATTTTGTCATTTCTTCGAAAATTTTCTCAATTTTCTCATCGTGTATTGGCTTTGGAACTTGTGGTTGTGGTGGCGGTGCTGCCGGTGTTTGTTCCTTCTTCGCTGGTTCGGGCACAGGCTTTGGTGGATAAGCTATTGGTTTCGGTATAGGCGTATCGCTAAGTACAATATTAATGAGACAGTATTCCATTAGGGCCATAAAAACGAATACAGTGCAAACGGACATAAAAGCATCGACTGCCTTGAGGTAGGAAACAGGCGGTAACGATGCTTGCGATTTCGCATGTTGTGTCGAAAGCGTTAATAGAGATGTAACACCGAGAGTAACGCGTGCCGGAGCCGCCTCGGGTTTGATCCAAAATGATACCCATGACATAATGACGATCATACATGTTGGAATGTAAGTATTGAAAACGTAATAGACCAAACGACGTTTTAATGTAAATATCACTTCTAGACAAGTGAAATTTCCGGTTGAGTAAACTTGCGTGCAATCAGCGGTCTCGTTACGAATAAGTGCCACCTGTGGCAATTCGATGTTTTCGTCAACGACTAGAGGTGTGGTGGGATCCCACTGAAAGATCATATCGTCTGTGGTGTGCGATACTATAATAAAACAGGGGGGGGGGGGAGGGGGCACGGAAGATAGGGAGAGAAATCATTTGAACGTTATTGCATCCATTTGATATTATAAAGAGATAGCTGTAGATGTTAAAGAGTTGCAGGTGTAAAAAGTATTTAATTACCAACATGCAAATGTTTATAAAATATTGACAGAAGATATTTATATAAACGTTATCCCAAAAAATGTTGTATTTGTTATTGACAGAAGTTATGTGGTCCAGCCAAATTCACGTTTACACCTTTTGCCGTTCTGCTTTGCATAACTTCTTCTGTTCATGCTTTTCTTTAAACATTTCATGCAAATCTCTACGAGAGAGAACTCATGCGAATTTCATAGTCTTTCACAAACGTACACGCACACACACACGTACACACACAGGCTCACACACACAGCCGCACACACATACACAACAAAATATATGCTTTACTTACAACTTTCCATTTGTAATTTACATTCTTGCGTATCGTGTGGATAGATGGCAAAATTCATAATACACGACAGCTTCAAAGTCAGCTTTACCATATAAAGGATCGTCTTATCCTTGTATAACCACATGTAATGATTAGGAATAGTCATTGTTTGAAATGTTACAGATTTGGCATTTTTGAAAAATGAATCTGGCCGCCACATATTCTTCAACCAATCGACTTCGAGCAAACGATATTCTGCTGTCATATTTTCGGGTAAACGCAGACGATGATCTTTCCATGTTTGAGCAAAAAACACATCTGCCACGTAAGTCATGGAGTTCTCATCAATCGAATCGAGACCCATAACCGTTACGTGAAAATAGACTATAGTTGGTTGTCCCTCCTTTTTGGGCGGTCGCATTTTGTCGTAACGTTTTATATCCTCTGGCAAAATATCCGTTATGGCTAAACTTTGTCTAGAAAGGAAGAAAAAACATATACGGGAAAAAAATATATTCTATTAATTTTAATTCATTAATTTAAATATTTGTAGATTTCTCTAGGATTTATAGAATTTTATGAACTTACTGAAATTCGCCAGAGGTGAATTTATCTAAACATATAGAAAAAACAACTACGAGAAAGTATTGCGGCTCCATCCCTAAAATAAAAAAGAACAAATTTAGGAAAAGGGGGAGAGAAGAAGAAGATGGTGATAAAAATAGATAAAGATTTTGTCAATTAGTGATGAATTAAAAAATATGTTAATAATTATTGTGTGTAAGGAATAAGGAATGACTTAAGAGTCTTAAGTTAAGACTACTCCATGCGCAAAACGCATTAAGTTCTAAATTCATACATCGGTATTAAATGGATAAGTAATAATCCATTATTTACTTATAAGGTTACATACTTGTATATAACCTATATATACAGGGCGGTCAACATAAGATACATCGAACTGTATGGTCATGAATATAATAAATCGCATACTTTGACGCGCTGGAACAAATTTTGTAGTTGCAAAAAAAAAAAAACATTTCAAAAAATTATGGACATATTTAGATCCTTCTTGCTTGTTATTTTTCGTAAGTAAATCAGGTCTTGTCAACATAATTTTCAAATTTGGTTATTTGATCAAATAAATAAAACTTAATTTTAAAACATAAGCAAAAACATAAAGATGATTTTAACTCGAATGATTCTAAATCGAAATATCTTCAAATTATTGTTTGTTTTTATGTTGACAATAATGTCAGGTTCTAACTAAAATTATTGAAATAGTAAACACTTGAAAACACTTCCTTGACGCTGGCAATGACAATAAACCCCGTTTTAACGTTTGCTTGTTTTTTTTGTTTTTTTTTTGTTTCATAATTTCATTGTCAATTATCATCGTAATTACCTTGGCGTTTTTGATGTATGGAAGTCAGTATTCAATCGTATTCTATTTATTTGTACAAATGTCAAACATCGACAGGATGCGCTTTAAAGGATGGCGCATGTACTAGACCTCCAAGACAGTCACAATAGAGGCTTAATTTACAATTCAAAACCACTCCAGATGAGTGCCTACCGAATGCACTTTTGTGGAATACCGCAAAAATGTGTCTCATTGAAGAGCATAACGAACGGCAACGTCAGACAAGGACATTCTTTAAGCTCTCGAAACAATAAGAGTTATACAAGTAAAAAAATCAAAACGAAAAACTAGAGAAAAATGAATGAGAAAAAAGAAATAGAAAAGAAAAATAAAAATGTAATGAAAGGTAGAAAAAAACCCCGTGAAAGCATTTTCCGCTTCTAAAATAAAAAGGAAGTGAGATACAAAACATATAAAAAAAATTGAAAGTAATAATTGATATGAACAAAATATTTAAAAATTATTATCATTTTTTGATACTATTCTGGTTGGTTTAATTAATATTTTAAATTGGAATTTGCGTATAAAGCAAATTTATATAGAAGTAGTTTAAATAGAAAAATAATTATCATAAAGAAATTAATAAAACGGATTTAACACTTAAAAAAGTTTATTTTTATATATAAATCGAACTTAATTTTATCAATTTTTTTGATCGCGCAACAATAATTCTACGGAAGTATATAAAAATACAAAAACAGCCAGTAAAGTTCGGTCTGATCGAAGCTTGTTATCAACAATAATTGATGATTAATGATCTGGCATTATCTTGAGTATGAGATCATCCAACTGTCCCGATTTTCCACCTACTTTCAGTATCAAACAGCTCAGAAGAGACGGAAAAGAAATATTTGAAACATTTTTAGTGGCCAATTTTGGAAGGATATTGTCTCCTCAGGCTAACTCAGGCTAATAAACTCATATTAATTTTAAAATGTAGGCACGTAATTGATGTCGAGTTTCATCCATTTCGAGTCTATGGTATTGCCTAAGGAGACAGTGTGTGTTATGCAATAATTTCCTGACCATATCTCGATCTCTTCTTCTCTGATCGTGACTTCTACAAAAGACGGAAAGACAGATCGCATTAAATCGCGGATTAAGACTACTTTATACCTGTGACACCTTCTTTAATGCATTCAAAACTGTACGTGCTTAGTACGTAAATTCATTACAAGTCATTCAAGTGTCGGACATAGGTTGCAAATGAATTAGAAAAGTATTTGATTATACTGAAAAAGGTTTGTATTTCACTATACTTAAATTTTCTTTTCTTAAACTTCAAATTTAAAGTTGACTTTATAGCTTGATAATATCTATTATATATTTTCATAGTTAGATGATTATTACATTTCATAAGAATTTCCTAACTTGAGCTTATTTTAGAAAAAGCTTTTATAATTGATTATTTACATGACACAACATAAATATATCGAAATATGTGAAAGTTCGTTTTTGACTATTATTTAGTTTTTAACAGCGCGTTAATTTGTGCTGTTCGTAGAAATATAAAAATTTTAAAATTTGTTTTTCACCTCCTTTTGTACGGTTTTGGTTATAACTCGAAAACGGCTAGCTGTAAAAAGTCCAAGTTTTGATATTTTGTAACTTAGACAGCTGTAATATATCCAAGAATGCATTTTTTGCTTTGGCCATAATTGATTGAGTCAGATGTCAGAGTCAGATTTTTAAAATGGTTTAAAATTTTACGTAAAAAGTTAAAACTTCTTTTCGAATTCTCCTTTACGGTAAATATTTTAGCAGAAATTCTTTTCTGATCTATTTGAAAACGTTGTTTTGTGCATAATTTAGAAATAGTGGTAACGATTCCGTTTAGAGATTCTTTCACTTACCGATTTTTATAAATTTCATTGGAAATGTATATAATGTGGTGAATGTAATGGCAATTATAACGATATATACGCTACGATTTTATCGATATTTTTCCGATAATTTTTGTTATAATTCTTGCTAATAATTATAATATTCCTCGCTCATTATTGAACTAATTCTAGCTTTCATAATTAAGTTTTTTCCATTATTATTTATGGCCACAATGTTTTATTTTAATTTTAAAAAACATAATTTTAATTTTCTTTTTTTTTCGTTACATAACACAATTTTCTAGGATCACGTTTCTATTCGTAAAACTATTACATAAAAGACCAAGAAGCGAAAAAGATTCCCATCCCTTTGGCAATTATTTGTATTAAATTTAAAATTTAATTAAAATTTCTTAAAAAAGTTTTTGAATGCAATGAAAATTATTTGTAATTTTTTTCAATATTTAAAATATCCAATTTTCCACGGTTTAAGCCACGTCCGAACGTATTGAATATATTTTAGAAACTGACAGTTTTCTCAGTGATTTTTGAATTTAAACCAACATCTTTGAGGGCATCTTTCAACAGCACTTTCGATGAGCTCTTGTTATTATGATTGTTGTTGTTAATGCTGGTGTTGGTGTCGTTGTTGCTGTTGTTGTTGTTGTTTCCACCGTTGTTGGTATGACATCCTTTGTTACAGCACTATCGTCATCACCATGAAAAAAAATCATTATCAACATCATCATTGATATTATAATTATCATCTTTTGATGGTGAGAAAGCTTTTTACCGCAATGAAAGCGAAAGTATGATGAATACTACGGTAAGCTAATGTTGGTGGTCCTTTGTTAAAAAATCATCACAATCTCAATGAGATCCTGCGCACTGTCATCAAAATGTATCACTTATAATTATTTAGAATGTTGTATAATATCAAATGTTTAACGTGATCAGTATAGTGTATACACTTATATATAAAGATATATTAATATATATGGATAAATTTTGTGTAAGGGGGGAATTTATTTTTTATACTATTATATATACATATTTTAATAATTCAATATTTATGAGAGTTCAGATTTATTGACACAGTTTTTGATTTAGAAAATTAACGATGACAATAACGATAAAAAAGATGATGAAGACAACGATGATGATGATGATGATGATGCTGACGGCGGGCCACTAAACATGAATTAGTTTATTAAGAGACATCTTTTGACATTGATGTTCGGCAATTGGTTTAGTGTGTGAGAGAGAAAGAGCGTTTGTCAGGAACCGTTTTAACGAAGAATATTTATAGAAATCGATTAAGTCTATTGAACGAAATTTAGTGGCTTAAATTTAAGACAGAAATTAAATTTAGTCATTGAGTTTATTCTGTCGTAAAGGATTTTAAGTATTACGACCAATACAATGTTTTATGATTAATTTCTTTTAAAATTTATTTAATCTGGAAAACTACGGACGTTTTTGAAAATATTTTGAAAACAAGATCATTTTCAAGAGATTCTAGAATAATATGAATGGAGTTTACTAATAGACCCCAAAATCTGTGGGAGCATTTTCAGAAACGAAATTTAATTTATTGATAATTAATTTAGTGTTTTTTTCCATTACTACATCACTCTTCTAGTAATTGATATTTTGTCATATTTGAGTTATTACAAGTTATTACAAATTATCAGCAATGACTGCGAAATATTTATAAAAATATTAAAAAAAATAATACTGGCAAATTTTGTCTGATTCGATTCGATTTCGAATGATACATTTTCCCATACGAGCATTTTCGCCACAGGTCGTCTATCCATTTTCTACATCTGTTCGTTTTTCCATCCCTTTCCATTCCATTTCCTTGCTCAAAAATCGAAATCTACAAATAGGATATATCTCTTCAAAATCTTCAGTCGGGCGACCCCTTCAGCTGACACTGCAGTATCCACAAGTTCTTGATCTGAATGTTAAGAATGTTCGAGTACAATAATTTGCAATCAATTTATTCGTTAGCTCGTTGTTCGTCGAGTGGAAGAAGACAGCAGCAACTTTTAATAGTTAGGAAAGCTCAAGAGTTTAAGAGTCAAACAGCAGTTGCAGCATCGATCGTAATTTTATCGTTTACTTTCGACGACGACGATATGATGATGTGGCGATAGAAAATTTGATTCGATACGAGACACTATTTGCTTTTTCTCTTTCTTTTTTCTAGAGGAAAAATATTCATAGTTTGTGTAATTGCACTTAACCACCACGCCAGGCTCGTGGGCAAACACACACAGGCGCATACATACACGCGCGCGTATATGTTTACACACACATACCCATCTTTATATATAAAACGTCTCTGCAGAGACATTTGAGATTTGAGGAAAGCAAAGCCCAAAGCCCAAAGGGAGACAAAAAATTAATGATTGAGATGAAGCAAGCAATGCATGCTCTTGCAAAGATTTTGACATGACAGCGAGTATGTCGGTGTAGAAAAGGGCTGAAGGGAAATTAGAGGAGTTTAGAGAATTGGTAACTATAGGGGAAGGACCTGATAAAGCTTATTAATCTTAAATTGTCGGCAAATTCATTTTAATAAATTAGAATTGCAGTTACGCGATGGATACATTGACGTCATTACTGCAAGTGTGTATGAGTGCATGCAAGGAGAGTGTGCATGTATGTGTGTTTCGTATCAAACGAAATGAAGTGGACTGAAACAAATCAAGCAAAAATAAAATGTTTTAATTTTTTAATGAATTTCTTTTTTACATGAAGAGATCGTGAAGGTCAAAAATGCCTTTGCTTTGATGAGTATAATCATTACCATTTAGGGCTGTGTAGGTTAAGAGTTTTATTTGATAACTCTTTAATTTGCCCTTGCCATTTTTTGCCGAATTTATTTTAAAATTATTTTATAATTTTTATTTCTCATTTTCTTTATTTCATAAATTTCCAAGTATTGATTTTATAATAATTCTATATATCATAATAAAACAATGCTCAAGGTTTATAATTTTAATAAGAATTTAATAAAAGTTTTTGTTGTTTTTTTCTTTTGTTCCTCCTTTTTTTATTCCTTTTCCCAATAAATTATCAATTTTTTTTTCAATTTTTTTTCAGTTTTTGTAAAAAATAGTTTATAAAGGATTAGAAAAATAAAATGACAAATACATATGGAAACATTATAAAAATATATTGCTTATGGAAAAATTTTTTGTATTGAGGACGGTAATTTTGCTCTTTCTGAGAACTTCTCCCAACAAATTTTATAATTCTAAAATTATGTTTTCAAATAAATAAAAAATTTTAATTTCCAAAAAGAAAAGGTTTCGTTTTCCATGCTATTTGTAAATGACACCTTTTATTGAAATAGCGTCTCTTAATACTATTCCTTAGTGGTAAGAATAATATTATCGAAGTCCAAACAACCAACAACCAACAGTTTCTTTTTGCGTTACTGCTCGCGTCTTTGTGTCTTATTAATTTCATAGTAAAGTAAATAAAAAATGTTTAATTACCAAAAGAATGTTACCTTTGTATGTTGTTTGAAAATGACACCTCTTATTGAAATAGCATCCCTTAATGGTATTCCTCAATTCCTCAACCGGAATTTCGTCAAAGTTTCAAAACGCGCAAAATTTCCTTTTTGCGTTTACTCTCTCACGTTTTTAAGTTTCCATATTTTTGCGTTTACATTCAAATAACATTTCACCCCCTCCCTCCTTCTCTCCCTCATTGCCATCATTCAAATTATCTTCATCCTTTGGACTATAACTCAATTTTTCCTTACAAGTTTTTAAATGCACTTGTTTTTTTTTGAATTTTTTTAATAAAGAAAGTGTATACAGTTCGAATGTAAGAAGAACAAGAATTTACTTATTTATTTTCTCACTTTGTCTGACGCTCTCTTAACCTCATCTTTCAATTCCTTTTGAATTGAATGTATTTTGAAATGTATGTACTATAGGATTTCTGTTACTCGTGGCACAATTCTATTAAATTTAATTTTTTTGTTTAGTAAAAGTTTCAACACGACTCTCTCTCTCTCTTTCTCACTCTAAATTCTTATTTCTGCTTTAACGGTTTTGAAAGGATATTTTTTAATAAAATACAAATATATATATATACTTAGGCACAAAAGTATGTACGCGTATATTAAGATGTTGGTGTAGGTAAGTTTGGGTTACAGACGATATTTTTTAATTTTAGATTTAATTTTCTTTTTATTTTTCCTTATTTTTTATTTTTAATTTTTTATTTTACTTTTTATTTTTTATTTTTTTAGTTTTAATTTTTTAATTTTTTCTTATTTTTTACTAAACATATTCTTTTTTATTTAGTTTTTTGTTTGTTTAACCCAAGTAAAATATCACTTTCAAAGCACTTGCACTTCTTAAGCAGCGGAGATGGAAATGATTTGTTGATTTGAGAGGGGGCAGGGTAATGAAGAAGAGAAGGGCAATGAGTTGGTTGGTTTTGCAGATATCAAGGGCAATGTGAGATGGTATGATTTCGATTGTAATGAATGAATGGGTGGGTGTGTGTGGGTTTCCTTCAAGGTGTTGAATTGTGTGAGAAAATTACAGAAACTATAAAAATTACAACAACTCAATGATGGTGAGGGCAATGAAGATGATATTGATGTTCAAAGGAAAAATATCATTTTTGATGTTCAAAGGAAAAAAAATTATATATAAAATTATGTATGTAATTATGTAAATAATTTATAATTTATGAAATTTTAATTTAGTTATAAAAAATGATTTTATATATACTGTGTATAAAAAATTATTATTATTAGAAAAACATTTAAGGTACACCGTGTATATAAATTATTATTAATAATTTTAAAGTAATCTGAATATTTTATAATTTATATTTCTCTGAAAAAATATCTTTAAGGTTAAAATCTCTCAAACCAAAACTATCGAAGAAAAATTATCTAAAAGATATCTATTAAAAATATTAAGCAATACGCAGATGTAAATTGCAAAACAATACGATTTTAAAATCTGACGCACAATTAAAGGAAATGGATTAATATTTAGCACATAAAAAATTAGTAATTTAATTGTATGTTTGCCAATTTTAATTGCATTAATTGAGTTGGCAAATAAGTTCGTTCGGTTTTAGGTGTAGAATAAAAATATGTATTTTTTAACACGATGCTGTAATCATATGAGTGAAACAAAATTACCAAAACATACATTGTAATAGAAACCGCACGAACTTATTTGCCAATATTTATCGGACTTCTGGTATTTATTCCACAGATTTTATGTAGTTCAGATTCTGAATTCTTAAGAGATTTTTGTTCCATCGAACTATTGTGTCTCATCAAAAGAGCAGGGGTGTGATGATTATATTTGATGCGTATACAATCCATTCGATGAAATTTAAAATACTTTTCCTAGAATAATTTTTAAATACCTCCAGAAATTTGTTAATTTTTTAAAAAGTTTTTAATTGTGACTTTGTGATAAGACAGTTATCGGGGCAAGATAAAATTTTTTAAAAAGTTTTTCTTCTTTTAAAGATAGTTAAATGTATTTGTGTCTTCTTAATATTTGACTCAATAATTTAAAAAATATAACTCCATATACTCTTTACAGTTTACATTTTATGTAAAAAACTTGGAGTGCTCTTTTCGAACAATATATCACCAAAATCGTGATAAGATAATGAGAGAGTGTTAGATATCAATCTGGAATATGGAAAAGAGTTAGATATGAAAATCTAGCACGAAAACATGAAATTAGTGGTTTCAATTGCCTCGGGAAAATTTGAATATCTCTATTAAAGTTCTCCTTTTATTAATGTTATTAGTGTTTATTAATAAAATCATTCCATAAAGCCCTTTTCCTAAGTTCACCGCGCGAAGCAGTACCAAGTTTCACAAATCTGTGATAAATAAAAGAATAAATGGATAGAGAATAATATTAGGTGAATTAGTTCGTACCAAAACTCAATCATTTATTACACCAAAAGCAACACGTGGATAAAGCAAATGCGTTAAAAAATATTATGATTACAATGCGCATGACCTTGTAATGTCAAGACTGTAAATGTCACTCCAACTTCAGCAGTTCGAAAGAGTTGTAAAAGCAAAAACCAATTAAAGACATCCAACAACTTCTATGGAAAAAATATTGATTATTTTCTTAAAAAAATAAAGAGAAAATTTAAATAAATATTATTAGGAAAATGCAGATTGTGTTAAGATAAAATAATATTCTTTGTAACTCAAAAAAACGTTGCCTGCTTTTAGGCATTCGATGTGAATTTATATTTTTATTCGCAACTCCAAAGTAAATAATTGTTGTTGATTGTGAGAAGTGAAGTGCATACACCCATAACATAGAAATGATTAAGATGCGCCCATATATACCATCAAGCCATATAGCGGTACGTGATTCCATTGATGACGATGTAAGCGATGATATCGATGACGATGTTTTCATTAAGGATTCTCGTTCGGCAAAGGTTCGAAAATCATTTTATAAGATCTCTTTTGCAAAAGCTTTCTTCTTTTCCTTTCAGCTTAACGAAGAGCAAGGTCTTAAACGCCCCCTTATGGCTCCTCGGCGCAGAAGTGGTAAATCTTCATACACCATACCGATTATGAAAAGACACCGTCTTTGCTGGCGTTGTTGTGAACCATTTTGTTATGGGCTGGCGGGACTAACGATACTCGTGGCTTTAATCAGTCTTGCCGCGCTCATTCTGACGTTGTTTCCATTACCGTTAAATAAATTCAAAGTTTGGTTTAGAACGGACAAAGCCTACAGTGATTTGTCGTTGGCGGAGCAGATTGGCGTTAATTTGACTTCTGAGTACATACCGTGTTCTCAGATAAATGTTCAAAAGATATGGACACGTACATTTCCGCGTATGAGTAGTGAAAGTCCGTTACGAAAAGTGGATTTAAATGGCGATGGGATTAAAGATATCGTATTCGGTTTTGGTGTTGGTGAGTCCGCGATTATTGTCGTTGTTGTGGAATATTTTCGTTTAATGATTTATATATTCTCTTCTATCATTCGGCTCTTCTTCTTCTTAATCAGATGATAATATTCAATTTGAAGGTTATCCTTTACCTCATTGTAAAAGCACCCAACATGAGACTGAAAAAGTTCCCTGCGATGGCGGGGTTATTGCATTGAATGGTGCTAATGGCGATTTGCTTTGGCAAAGTTGGAGTGTCTCGAATGTGTTTTCGTTAATATGCGCAGAGGATATAGATCGTGATGGTTATCCGGATTGTGTTGCAGCTGGAAAATTGGGGGTAGGTCAAGGATAGTTTGAATCAGAGTAGGGTGGGGTAGGTCAATACTAATCGGGCTGATATATAGTTGGTAGTAGATGTTAAAGTATAATTATTTCAAATTTGTAACCGTTACATTGTTCATTATTTATCGAGTAGCGTACCCATGCCTCAGATCGGTTACTTTTCGGACTAACTTCGTCTTTCGTATTACATTTTTCAATGTTTTTAAAAAATTATTTCTTCTTAAAAAAATTATTCTAATTTTTGTTAGATGATAATCGCTCTTAGTGGTCGCAATGGTAATTATATTTGGATTTTTCATGAGCTGGAAATCGAGACAAATTCTCCAGTGGTTATGGATCTTTACACCATTAACATCGTTCGTGATTTGGATGGCGATGAAATCGCAGAAATTCTAGCCGCTCATCTTGAAGAGAGAGAAGAATCAAAGGCTGCTCATATTAAAGTGATTTCGGGTAAGACCGGTAAGACGTTACGTACCATACCGACACCATACCGCGAAGAAGTATTCGTGCCGCTGCAAGTGATTGTCCAACAGGATGGTACCGAGCTCTTACTGATTACGACTGGTGGTCAGAATACGCCGGGCGGTTTATATACGATACGACTTCTTTCGCTCATGCAATTCACGAGCGAAAAACAATACACGCCTCTATTTCAAAACGCCAATTCGGGTTTTATGATGCCCGCAATAATAACGGATATCACGGGCGATCGTATTGATGACATAGTGGTATCCTCCTTTAATTCGACAATCTACGCCTTTGATGGACATACCTATGGTATGTTATGGAATTATACATTCCCGGCAAGTGAGGGTGTCAGTTCGATTGTGCCGGGTCATTTTAATCATGATCGAATTACTGATTTTATGATAAAATATAGCACTGGACCGGGTTTTCCGGTTTATTATTACTCGCAAACTACAATTTTGGATGGTGTGAACGGTAGACCGCTTTTGGATGCCATGATGACCGATTCGGGTGGTTCGAATAGTTTATTGGGCGGTATATCGATATCACAAACGTTTGGTGGTGATCTATTTCTGCATTGGCAAATGCAATGTCGCGGAAAGTCGGACGCAAAGGATGCTTATGAATTTATACCGAATAGCGATATTATAATGCAAGCGCGTGCCGATACTTGCCGATTACGTTACAATAGCTCGTCGGTGGTTAAACTGTATGCTATTGCTCGACATCTAGAACCTCCAGGAGCGGTAATTTTTAGCAGCGGTAAGATTGAATGATGATGGTATCATTCATACGTGATGCTAATTATTTCATATCTTTCCTTCCAGATGATTTGGATATACATCTCAATCGTACCCATCAAAAATTTAACAAAAAGAAAGCCTCATCTCCTTTAAAACATCCTAAACTGTCGAAGAAGTTAATGAAGAATCGACAGGAAGTTCCTAAGCAATTTTTCCCGTCTGGCAAATTCTCCAAAAATATTCACAAATCTTTTGTAGATGGCTCTAAGGGCAATTCTTTAACGACTGATGGCTTAGACGGCAAGGGGTTAAGGGATGTATTTTCAACCAATGATATAGAACGTGCTGAGGATATGTCCTATCAAAATCCTAAACAAAATGATGCATACTTTGGAAGAGCTAGTGACGATTTTTTGGATGGAAATCAACAACAGATTGAGGTTTTCAATAATTATCAAAATTTTTGATTACGAATTTTTTGAAAATCCATTTCTTTTTGCCGTAGCCGAAAGAAATTGTGGAGGATGAAACCGAAATTGGCGGTACCGTACCTCATATAAATGAAGAATATGATATCCAATATGGTGATAATGACGGCAATTTGGAATTAGCACCAAGATATAATCGTCCTATACGTCTTCGTAGTAAATATCCTGGAAATCGTGGTATACGCAGTGATTTGATCGCTTCTGACGATGAATCAAATGTCACAGAGACGATTAACACCATTAACACCACTGTCAACGGAGTAGACGAAGTGCCGGATAATGTCATCAATCAAGAGCCATTTAGTTTGTGGGATCTTGAATTAGAAAAAGAAGAGCGAGATGCCCTTCAAGAATTATCTTCACACAAATTCGATACTTCTACGCAACAAACTGATGCAGTCGGCAATACCACCCGTCGTCGGCGTAGGGATTATCAGCAGGATGGCTTAGGGGTTTCTGAGAATGAAGCACCATCAGATGGGACCAATACTGCCGAAACCAATACATCATTTCTCAATACTAATGATGGTGGTGATGATGATGATTGGTTTTTACCATCGATTTCATCAACTGGTGTTTTACTTAAACCTCTAAATAATGCGCGTAGTTCTCTTGATTTTGCGTTTGTTTTGAATATACGCGAATCAGAGACGTATCCGCCTTTATTTTTACCACAGGATTTGAATTGTGTTGATGAGAAAATTAGCGCCTATAAAAGTATGTGTGGGCTTTTATGAAGACGATAATAATTCTCATCTATTATGGTTTTTATTTTTTCCAGGCTACACCATAGACAATTTACGCGTATTACGTAAGCAATTTTTAAAACAATGTCTTAGTTCTCGGTTGGATAATATTTTACCAACTGAGCCGAAATACGAATCACAGCTCGTGGTAACGAGGATTGGAATAACATGCACGTGTCGTTCATTACAGATGGGAGAAATATGCTCCGAATTGGGAGATATAGAATTGCAGCGTTGGACCGAATTCATGGGCAGTACTGATTATGGGGTTTATCCTGATTAAAAAAAAGTAGGCGTTTCCAGGGGCCAGGGTTCTTTTAAAATTTTAATTAATAATTTTAACTTATGCTAATTATCACTTAATGTATACAAATATTCATGAACAGTTTTATATTAAACATTTATCAAATATGTATATTATTTTAAATAAATATTATTTTAAATTATTTGGGTTTTCCAATATTCGAATTCCTTATTCGAATTCCGAAATGTTAAATAATGGTCCTCTTCAGTACATGTTCGCTCGTATAAATTGTTGAGTAAAACTGAAGAGAAAAATAAGAAATTTGAAAATGCGGCGTATATTTACAATGTGGTTTTCGGTTTTGTTCTTTTTTTACACCGGCGAACATTTGTGCAGAACAGTATTGTATGCACGTCAATAAACATCAAACTATAGTCTGGCCGCTTCTTTACAGAATGTGGAGATCAACAGAAATTTTAAAATTTAAAGTGAATTGTTTTAGTCGTTTGTCAGTGAATTATACACATCGACCTCATTCTTTCATATGCTTTTGTTCACATTAATCTGCATTTGAATCGTAAGCAAATACTTACTCTTCCCGGATCTATTGTGAATTCGTCTGGGAACAGTTTATAAAACTACGGATTGTTGCTGTCAATGATTTTTGCCAACTATCAATCAATCGTAGATTCCGGTGTATGTGATTATCATTTTTATAAAGTTTCCGAAGCCTATATTGTAAATGATAATTCTTTATTTGTATCCTTGAACGGATCTAAGCAATTCCCACCATGGGTATATTAGAGAAAATATCTGAGATAGAGAAGGAGATTGCAAGAACCCAAAAGAACAAAGGTGAACCCTTTGAAGGATTTAGCTCGTTAATTCTTTCATAGGTTAAATATTCGAAAACATTCTAATAAAAAGAAATTAATCAATGCAGCTACGGAGTACCATTTGGGTCTTCTCAAGGCAAAATTAGCAAAATATCGATCGCAATTGCTGGAACCGTCGAAGAAAGGCGAGAAAGGCGATGGCTTTGATGTTCTGAAAAGTGGTGATGCACGCGTCGCTCTAATTGGTTTCCCGTCAGTCGGTAAATCCACACTTTTGTCAACGCTTACGAAGACAGAGTCTGAAGCGGCCAATTATGAATTTACAACGCTAACTTGTATACCGGGAGTTATTGAACATAAAGGAGCTAATATACAATTGCTCGATTTGCCGGGTATCATTGAAGGTGCTGCCCAGGTGAGTATGCACAGAAGTAATGCACAGGAGTGCGTTAATGACGTTGCATGCAGTTTATCAATTTTGCATTTGTATTTAGGGCAAAGGGCGTGGTCGGCAAGTTATAGCTGTGGCCCGTACTGCGGATTTGGTTATTATGATGCTGGACGCCACTAAACCAAATGTGCACCGCGATTTGCTCGAACGTGAGCTGGAATCGGTGGGCATACGCTTGAATAAGCGGAAACCGAATATTTATTTCAAGCAGAAGAAAGGAGGAGGTCTTAGCTTTAATTCAACCTGCTCACTAAGTCGTTGCAATGAGAAAATGGTTCAGACCATATTGCACTCGTTCAAAATTTTCAATGCCGAAGTGCTTTTTCGTGAGGATTGTACTGAAGATGAATTCATCGATGTCGTTACGGCGAATCGAGTCTATTTGCCTTGTTTATACGTCTATAACAAAATCGATCAGATATCCATTGAGGAAGTCGATCGATTGGCGAGACAACCACACTCGATTGTGGTTAGTTGTAACATGAAATTGAATCTTGATTATTTGTTGGAGGCGCTATGGGAAGCGCTGCAGCTGATACGTGTTTATACAAAGAAACCAGGAGCACCTCCTGATTTCGATGACGGTCTTATTTTGCGAAAAGTTAGTTTACGCAAAATGCTTTATTCTATTCTTCGTTTTTAACAGAAGCATTTCTAATTTTTAGGGTGTTAGCGTGGAATATGTTTGTCACGCCATTCATCGCAATTTGGCAGCTCAGTTTAAATACGCTCTTGTGTGGGGCACTTCGACAAAGTACTCACCACAACGTGTGGGAATCGGGCACATAATGGCTGACGAAGACGTTATTCAGATTGTTAAGAAATGAGATCTCACATTTAAGGGCGATGAGATTGCAAATACTGTTATGTGGGTCTTTTTTGTAAAATTGTAATTTGGAATTAAAAAATAAATAGTTCACAAATAAGACAACAAATTCTGTAAAATTCTGAAAAAATTTATTCTTTTTTCTAAAGTCGAGGCTTTCGTTATTTAGCAGTTTGACCAGCTGTATTCGAACCAGATGTTGCGCTACCGAAGGATTTACCGAAACTGCTCATTGCTGAAATATTCGAGAAGGGTGTTGGTCCCGGTGATACTTTAGTTACGTCTTCCCTTATCTCTGTTTCATCTAATTTTGAGAAAACATTCGTTGAATCCCGTAAACGATATTTACGAAAATTGAGATATTGCTCTTTTTGCGCTTCTACTTTTTGATGAATTTCATGTAAGCGTCCCGCCAAAGAAATAAAACTTTCGTTAATTTGACGGAAACCACGTTTTAAATCATCAGGCGATATAGTTTGAGGATTCGTCAGCGAGTGCATATGCTTTTCGGTGAGGGCAATTTGTTGTCGGAAATTAATGAGGTCATGCTCGTATTTGGTGACTAAATTCTGAAAGTATTGAAAGGGGGCTGTATTTTCGAATTGCAATCCAGCAGGCGTATCCTGGGTGCGTTGTGCCATCTCAACTGATTGTATAGTTTTCGAAGTTTCTTTTCGCATCAGTTTTATCAAATTATAATTATTCCCAACGGAATTTGAGATTTCCTGTAGAGACCATTGCAAATTCATAATTTCACTGGACACATTTGAAAGCTTGCTCGTTGATGTGCGACTAATGTCGGATGAAAGAGTTTTTTGTGTCTTAATATATGCTTTCATGGCATCAACAGTTCTGGCAATTTCTTCAGGCACTTGTGTTTCCTTGACCTTTTTGAGAACAAGTTATGAGAATTATTTAAAAAAACGTTTGAATTTAATTTTTACTTTTATATCCTGTTTTGATTCGCCTAGCTTGGGCTGAGAAGAGCTCACATCAATCCCACCGAGACCTACAAAAGACGTTACCGGTGCTGTTGCCGTTGCTGCTGTAGCCGTAGCAGTTGGTTTTCCAAAAATACCCGCGCCGGTAGCAAATGGTGTGGCCGTTGACGTAGTAGTGGTTCCAAAAGTTAAACTTGCCGTGGTTGCAGCTGGTTTGCCGAATGTAAAACTTGTGCCTCCGGCTGATGAACCTAATGATGGCGTTGTCGTTGTGCTCTGTCCGGTTGTAGCGCTTAAATTTCCACCTAATCCAACTTTGAAGGTAGATGCTGCAGTTGTTGATGTAGTAGGAGCAGGAGCAGCAGTAGCTCCGAAGTTAAATGAAGGCGTTGTATTTGTTGTGGCAGCAGAAGCTCCAAAACTAAAACTGGGTGGTGCTGCTGTTGTTGTGGTAGCTGATGACCCAAAACCTATTGATCCGGTACCTAATGTTGGTGCTGAGGCACCAAACGTTGGACCAGTAGTAGCCGTTGGTGCCGTCAAACCGAATGAATTTGCAGCCGTAGTTTTGGGTGCACCAAAAGCAAAGCTGCTCGTATTAGCAGGTGCTGCTGTTGTTGTTGGCGTACCGAGTGTAAAGCCGGACATATTCTCTTAAAATTGGTCAAAAAATTTTAGTTTACTTAACTTTTTATTTTACAAAACTATGGATAATTTCGCGCGACGTCTCTAAATCAACTCCAAATGTCATTTCGTATTTGAAATGCACTAGAGTAATCTAGTGCTTGTCAGTAACGATAAGGAGAGTTTTGAGCACTGCCAGCTTAAAATTATAATAGCATCGACAGTCTGCAGCAACGCAAAAATAAATGACGAATGTATGAATTAATTTTTTTTGAGTTTATGAAAGAATTTAAATGAAGTTTTACCTAAATCTTTGCTTTTAGTTTTACGTCAATGATCGTCACATAATCAGAAATATCATATTTCAACTACCACTGCCATTACATTCCTATTACACATTGTGATAACTGGATTAATATGTTTCATTCATTAGATAGCAGAAAAAATACACATTGTTTACAGGGCCTTGTTCTACTTTACCTTTTTAAAGGAGGAATGATGAGGTGGTTGTGTTGGTGTGTATATAAATAAATAAATAATAATAGAAGCTTCACAAAAGAATCGTGCGTCCACATGACTGCGTCCTTAGCTTTTCGTAATGAAAAAACAAGATTAAAATCTGTCGAAACAAAATAATTTCGGATAAAGAGAAATGGGATAATGCAATCATTTCTGTTTTTTGGGGTTTCTTAATAGATATTTTTATTGCAAGACATTCCTACCACGTAAACGTTTTGGTATTAAAAGATGCTTATGCGATCCTTTTATAAATTGATTCTGATAAATACATTACGCGTGTGTTTCTTGCCTGCTTCCCTTGCTGTGAAATATTGTACACTCTGGAATGACTTTATCAGTATCTTTCCGTTTCTTATTTCTGTTGTTCATTTTTTCCAATTCATTGCGTACTTTTAGGCGTCAGCACTATTTTATTTTTTCAGTAAGATTCACTGATTCTAGTAAGGTTGTACATTAGAGAGAGATAGAGTTGGAGAGAGGTAGATAGAGGGAGGGAAGGAAACAAAGAATATATTACCCATCAATTGATTAAATCAGTTTGGAATTGTCATTTATCGCATGAGTTATTTCGGAACCGAATTATGCATGTTTGTGAATGTACACAAAAATGAGAAGATATTAATGCGTACCCCTGATTATGGATTTTTCATTCTGAACGCACACAATTCCATCGACCGGAAGGTGTGGTAGATATCCAAAAAGTATAACAAAATTATGCCGATGTTTGGGATTGGAAATTTTCGAAGCTTAGAGCATCCTCCAAATATCAGATTACATTGTCACAAACTCGATTTAACGGACTTGTTGGTATCATTCGTTTCAAACCAACAACAAAACAAAGGTGAATTATACGCTTGTTTTTATCTAATACGATGATTTTAATGGGCATAAACCAATACTTAATAATGTCAATCAAAAATTGATGGCAGAAATGACGAATTAAAGAGATATTGATTATTGGAATTTATTGCGAGACATTCGAACTGACGTTTTGGTGTCAATGAAATAATATGTAATTTTTTAAAATGATAAATGTCAAAAAAGCAAAATTATTGTACTTGTGTTGTCTAGGTATTAGGTCAACCACTCATGGCTCTAAATAATTAAACACTTTTTTGCTAACGATTTTAATCCAGAGTTAAATAACTAATTTATTTCTAGATCGATTTATTTTTGTTGTATTGCTCATAGTTTTACACATAGTTTTTATTCGACACTTTTATTGGTTTTAATTCTCGCTTCAAGAGAAGAGACAAAACGAAATGATAATCTCTTCATTTATAATTAATGGTTTTGAGTGTTAGTTATAAACCCTCCAATATCAAATCAAAATCATGTACCGGACAAAAATAACAAAAGGAAAAAGTAGATAGAATAAATCCCTATAGAGCTTTCTCCTGCCGAAAGCAATCTAGAAATGTGGACAATCATTCACGCGCAAAAACACATTATCCGAAAAACATATATACCCATACGCACTCCCACCCACTTGCAAACATACATCCTAACAAACAATTATGAACAATGAGAGCGCCATTGACATGGACATGAACGTTTTGTCACATGAAAATAATATCAAAATATTGAAAACACAAAAAATGTTATAAAAATAAAAAAAAATAAATAAATAAAAAACTAATAAAGATTATCGATCACAAGGTAGTGAAAATTAAAAAAAAAATAAAAACCACAATAAAAAATTCTATTGAATGCATGAATGTATATTCGCGTATGTGTTTGTTGAGAACTCAAAATTATTTAATCGTTAAATCGTTAATAAAGTGATAATAAATACCTATGCTATTCTTTCTGAAATAGAACAAAATATTGTTTGATCAATTATCATTTTTCGAAATCATCAATAATTTCACATCAACTGATTTCATTTTTGAGAGAAATTCGCAACTTAGTTTCTTTGGACAAGAATATTCTTATACAGTTCGTGCACGATGAATGATGAAATATTGCATCGATGACTTTTTGGTGCTCTTTGGAAGACTGGATCTACCGGAATGAATATACAAAACGTAAATAATCGTAAGTGAAATGTATGTATATAAAATATAGATGATGAGAGAAGACAGGATAAGTACCAGCGATTCAACACATCGTCAGTTTTTATACGTCAATAAAAAGATAAACGCTGTGAGAAGCAATGAATGAATGAAAAATGTGTTCATAATAAATTACGATCATCATAACCTATGACGTATCGTCATTCGTTCATTGTTCATTCGTTTCAACATTTCTTTTGCTTTGGGATATTTGGGGTTTATTTCTTTGATTTTTGATTTTATTTCAAAATACGATAAAAGCGAGAAAATATAAGAGTCAACTTTTAAAAATGAACACTATTTAATGTGGTTGGGGATTTATTGGTTTTTTATTATGAAAGGCTGTGGATTGATACTGAAAATGGTCTTGACGATTAACCGTAAAGTCTTTATATCATGTCGGTATTTGAAGAAAACATGTTTGTTGTGTAGTGTTTTGTCAAATTTAGAACATTTTAGAAAATCAAACGAGCCATATTTTAATCAGAATTAATTTTCTTGGGCTCATTTCTGCTTATGGTTCTGAATTCTAGCATTTTATTTATTTGATATCCATACTCATGCTCTCAAGATCATATATATTCTGAATTTTCATTAGGCGCATAACAATTCTGTATTTAAATATGAATGAATTCTGGCATAGTTTTCAGGATCTGGCATTGTCAGAATATCAGCTAAATTACAAATTTTGTCGTGGCTATATACATGCATAAATAACTTTCGGAAATTACTTTATATTACTCTTACAAAATATGCCAAAATTCTGGAATTATAAAATTTGTTTAAAATTGACTGATTGAGAGTTCTGTTTATGAAAGCGCAGCGAGTCAAAAATATAAACCAGTGAAATTATCTAAACCGATTATAAAAGAATTTAATTTGTGGGGTTGGGCTTATCAATCGCATTATCGATTTATGAGTAACGAATATACGGGCCGAATTAGTATTATTATTTATTTATTGTTGAGGGGGCGCGTTCGCGCGATCGGGCAACGATTTCGGATACTCTCAAAGAGAGAAATTCAGATATTTGAATTATGCAAATTATACGAACCCCTACAAAACTTATTTACACCATTGATTGTCATTTCTTTCTTTTGATTTTCTTACGAATCCGTTAAAGAATCAGGAATTCTCAGAAAATTTTATTAGCAAAATTTTACGAGCAATAAAATCGTAGTCATTCTGTTTACATCTTTTGATTGTGATCGCTTTATTAGGAATGATTTCGCTTTATTTTCGAGGTTCTTTCGAGGGTTTCCCCCAAGTATTTGTTCTAACAGGAAGTTAATAAAAATCGTCAGGATAAAGTGATGGATAAACACAAGAAGTATTGTGGGAATAAACCCTTAGAGATTGTAGTTGTAGTTGTAGAGCTTATAGTTTGGTTTGCAAATAGGTTGGTAAGTTTAGTCGGTTGTTTGTTTGTGAGCAATTATTGATTTGACGATTGATTTTATTGACCGAACGTATTATTCGTTACTTGTTTTAGATTTGTACTCCTTATATCTTCTTCTTTCCTAAGGGTTTTTCTCCCTCCCTCTGCCTTTCTTCTTAATTCTTTTATTTGTCGCATAATTTCTTTGCAATGTTTACAAAATTTCTTTATTTTGTTTTTCTTTTCGCATAAATTCGAGCATTTGCGTTCTCGCTTGAGGCTAAGGGCATGCTTTTTTCGTTTTTCCAATTTCCGAATGTTGGTTTTATTTTTTTAGTTCCTTCTTGTTGGGAGGGTAGGTGGAAGTTGATCCCATCCTTCGATCCTTTTAGATAATTCTCATTTCACCATGATTATTGGTTCATACATGCCAATAGAAGCATATTCACTTACGCAGTCTCATTTAAACGGAAACACACACACACACATACACACACACACACGTGCACGTATGCCCCGCTTCATACGTTTGTGGCTACGTTCATCGGCCGAGCGAACGACCGACCGGTAACGGCATGTGTTGGCAGCGAATATGGGGCTTCAGGCATCTCAACCGAAAACGTAGTGGTAGTGATTTGACGGCTCAGTGGCTCTTGGATAATTCTGGTGTCCGTTCGAAGGAATGTTTCGGTTGCGAGTGCTGTGGTTTACCGATTACGCGCATGGAAAGACTGATGATGGATGATGAAGAGGATGACGATGCCGTTAGATAAATAGGAAGAGCCGATAACGAGACCATGATGAAGTGTAAGCCGTGAGTAAATTTAAGTGAAAAATTCCAAAACTCCATTATCATTATAAACTGCAGGCGAAACGAGAAACCGGCAGTGAATGAGTGAGAGGAGCGAGAGGGAGTTAGATGGAGAAAGAGAGAGCGGGAGGGGAGCGAGTTGATAACAAAGGAATAACGTGTACCGCATGCTTACTTTTGAAAAAAAACGACGTCTGTTGTGAATTTTAATGTAAAGGACCGACCTGATGACACGCAAAACGAACAGACAGAAACAAAAAAGAGCGCCAACTTCGGCCTGGCCGAAGCTCATGCGCCCTACACCCGTAATATAAAAGTTGTTGGTTTAAACTCAATATCGGATTATCTGATATAGGATTAAATTCATTTACCCCCGCCCCCTTTTAATATTTGACTTACCTCCTCTTGGTTAATTTAGATTTACTAACATCTCTATCAGAACTTTTCTGAAAAAATTCCCAGGCATACCATAGTATAAGAGTGGGTGGGTGTACCTGTTCTATCTTCTCAGGTTTTATAATGGCCAACAAATGGCTATACCTACTATACAATTTGATTTCAAGATTCCAATAGAGACTCAAAAATTTAAAATGTACAAGTGTATTTCATTAAAAGGCAGGCGTGAGAATGGTCCAACTCCGCCCATTTTTGATATCTCCTTCGTCCTCCTGGAATCTTGATTTCGGCAGACAGGAGGATAGACAGACATACGGACAGAAAGAAAGACAGATAGGGCTAATTCGACACAGGGTTTGAATCTGAGCAAGAATATATATACTTTATACTTCTAATGCGTCACATACTGATGAATAAAGTCAACATATCCTCAACCCTTTGGGTGTAGGGTATAAAAAAGTAAACTGGCAAACGGAGAGACGGGCAAAGCTACAAGTAGACAATCCGATAGACAGCTAGACGACAATACTATACTGCGTTTTGTTAGAGCGCCACATATCATATAAGGGTCGGTGAATATGAATTGGTTACGCCGACAATTGTTTCCATCGAACCCTCATAAATATTTCGGAGAAGGGATACGCGGGCATTTAGCGTCATTTTGGTCCTTTGTTGTGTTTTTTATGAAAAAATACAGAAGAACAAAGGTATGATGATGAAACGTGGTAACGCGTTTCTCAGGTCCAAAACGAACTTAATGGAACTCTACCGTTTTATGGTAGTGATCATATTGACAACTTGGTTTTATAAGATTATTAAAAATTTAACAAGGGTTCCATAAGTAAGAGTGATTAAGTAGATGATAAAAAAGTAGGATGTAATTAATCAATTTTGTAACAATTAATATGTATTTATAATAACGAAAACTTTGAAAAGTCTGAAATTTGTTTTTGAAAATGGTTGTTTTCTTGAATGGAAATATTATGTGCGAGTTATAAACATTTTCAGTTTTGTTTTTGACAGCTGTCAAAGTCGATGTTCCTTTTCGCTCTGTCAAATATATTGCAAAAGCCGTCAAAACCTCTGTTAAATCTCACTCGTAATTAATTAAACTTCTAATCCCTAGTTAGCCTATACATCAGATACAGAGTGAGAGAGATAGAGAGGGAAGAAAGGAGTTAAAGAGAGAGGGAAAGAGAGGAAGAAGTGTGGACACATAAGGAGGGAGGAGGAGAGTTGTTGAAGAATATGAACTAAAATTTAGAAAAATGCTGCAATTTTACAAAATTCAATAAATAGAGGATGAACCACCCTGTAGGCGTAATATATGTTGAAGAATTTCTTGCACATGAGTTAGCCAAAAATGTAGCAGCAGCAGCAGCAGCCGAAGATATATAGTGCCAGCAGCAATAATGGCTACAGGAGCCAGAAATGAAACTTACCCATACTGGAAGGACTACAAGTAACAACAACAACAACGATAACAACAACCACGGGAATAGTAACGTTTACTAAAAGTGGTAACATTAGCGTTAGCAGTAAATACAAAAGCAGTAACGAGGACTATTCTGAGATGAAGTAGTTGCTTGTTGGTGGGTGACTGGTTGGTGCTTTGTAGACATATATTCGATTTTTTACGTACCCACATCGGTTTCAATTATTGGTGGTCACAAATTCATAGCGATATTCTTTTGTATCAAAATTCAACGCATCAACGAGAAAATGCGACGTTAACGTTAGCGTTCGCGACAATTGATTGAGCAGAGCGGATCAGAGCAGAGTTAAGCTGAGCTGAGTTGAGCTGAGATGAGCGGAATTCAGTTGATTTGAGTTCAGCTAATCCGTCGACTGAAGTGATATGGCCACATACCATCGCCAACGAGACAATCTTACAACAATAACAAACAAATCAAGAACAATTTAATGGTTTCAGAGACGACTGCTGGCAGCGGGCATCGGCTAAGATTATCGTCAGAGCAACGACAACGTCAACGTCAACGACAACGATGACGTTTGAAAATGACGACGAGGTCAAAGGAGACTGACAGTCTTTTGTTAGGAGAGATAGAAATCACAAAGGTACCATGATGATGATGGTGATGATGCTGTTTGATAATGATGATAATAAGAAGAAATCATTTTAATGATTGTGCTGGTAATTTTGGCTGCTATTGCTGTTGATTATGTTGGTGACGACACATGTCGTCGTTTTTGGCATTATCCTAACAAAGTGAGCAGTTGTGAGGTAGCAACAACAACAACAACAACAAACAAACAACAACTACAATAGCAGAATTTCTGACGACACAAAAGAAATTATTTCGCGCGCACAAAATAACTGAGGGATAGATTATTATTATTGTTGTTGGTGCTATGGTTATTGTTTTTGTTGCTTTGGTGTTTCGCTATACTCGTTACCGCTATTGACTCTCTCCATTGTTGTTGCTGTTGTTATAATTTTGGTTGCTCTTCTTTTCGCCCATTTGAACAAACAGACTTGAATGAATGAATGAGTGAATATGTATGTTTCGTTGGGTTGGCTTGGTCGGTTTGTTGACTTGTTTGGGTTGGACTTAAATCATGAGAAGAAGTGGTGGATAAATAGATTGGGCCAGTTTTTCTAGGAACAATACAGAAAGGCAGAGAAGGGTGAAGCGAAGGGCGGAAGAATAAGAATATACCGTTTGCCAAAGCAAGTAGTAAAATAGCGGCTAGTTCTGCCGCTGTTGGCGATGCTGATGTTGCTACGATTGCGATTGCTGATGGAGTTCGTGCTGTCGGTGCCGGCGAATTCTGGCGATGCTGCATTTGTTACTTGTGCGAATCACATTTTCTTTTGGCCATTCATTGTCGTTTATGTTTCGTTTGTGAATTAACGTCGCGAAGAACGAACGCGTCTTGATCGAGAGCATCTTCGAACGCATCCTGCGTAAAGTTTATAATTTTCTCAAGAAAAAATAAAAAATCATTCAAATCAAATAAAAGTTCTTTTCAAATCAAGATTGAATCAGTCGTGTTTTTTAAAAATTTAATCAGTAATTATTTAAATCAGGTGAAATGTATTTCTTATTTAATTTTAAATAATGTTAATTAACAATGTTTGAATTTTTTTGAGAATTCAAAATTAAATTGTGCTTATTGACAAGCGGTTTTATAGCCTCGAACGAATTCATAAATAAGAAAATTTTTTATAACATTTTTTAAAATTACATTTTTTCGAAAATATTCGTGGTGAATTTAATTTTTGACGTTTAACTTCATATTTTTTAATTAAGTGCATTTATTTTTTGTTAATTAATTTTTTTGCAGATTCGAAAATTTATTATAAATATAAATATAAAAAGTAGAATAAAAATGAATTCATAAAATAGGAAAAATGTAATAAAAATATTAAGAGTCGCTCATTTTTTTTAATTTCTTATTGTGTTTTATAAAAATCAACAGGATTTAATACTAGAAAGGATATTTAAGTTTTAATTTCACTTTTAATTTTTACCGAACGAATTTTTGAAATTTATTTATTTTAATAGTTTTTTTAATTTTTATTATATATTTTCTAAATCTATAATATTATTTATTTGTTATATTAAAAAAAAACATTTTAATAATTTGTCGAATTATATTTTTTCATAATTTTTTTAACATCTTTTCCTTCCTTATATTTAATATATTATCTTTATTTTATTTGCCTTGCAATAAATTTTTGTCAATTTTACAATTCCTTTTATATATTTTATATACAGTTTAATTATTATTTAATTTTTTGTTTGTTTTTGAGTTAAATAATTTAGAGGTTTTAAATAGCATTCAATAATTAAAAGTAGAATAGAATAGAAATATAATTGAATAAAAAATAATATTAATGTATTAGGAAAAAAATTCAAAATTTTAATAATATAATTTTATAAATAATAATAAGAATAATAATAAAATAAACAATAGGATCGATTCTATTATGACTACTAAAGGCAATCAATACTAATTACTAAACTACTAATGACAATCAATAAAAATTATAAAAACGAATTGTAAAATGTTGTTGGTTTAATTAATTTTTAGTATTATGGAAATAATTGTAAATGAGTCGGAAAATCAAAGTTGTTGTTAAAGAACCGATTTTGTAAAGACTATTGTAAATAAAGAATACATATTGGGAAGTGGCTGGGCCGAAAAGGGCAAAATATTTCGGGCAAGAAATATTTAATAAAGTTAAGAAATAACTTAATATAATATTATTAAAAAATATGGCTACAAATGGTTATTATATTCTTGAAGAATAAGTTCAAAAGAATGTTATTAAAATATTTATTAATAAGTTCTTTAATCTTTTCCCTGTTTAAAAAAATACATCCTTTCCTTTGGGAATTTTTGGAATTCATCCTTTCTGGTTTTAGTTTTTTAAAAAAGAATGATTTTGTCATTACTCGAAGCAATTTAAATCGGCTTTAGACCATTAAAAACAGATTTTTAGAGGATTTTCTGTGGAAAAACACTTTCGCTTATGCGACAGCGTTACCATCCAGACGTTAAGTGGCACTTGCAGCTGTCACGGCCACGAAGCGCAACAAACTATGAAAAGAGAGGCGGAACAACATTCTCTTGCGTTTGCGATGGGACAGAACGTCATTCACGTGCTTCTGTATGCTGGAATAAATATCTATCGCGAGTGTGTGTACATGTGTGTGTGAATGTGTGTATGTGGGTATGTGTATGTGGAAATGTGTTTGTGTGCGCTATTATTGCTTTTTAGAGGCGTTAAACTTAACGTGTATCAATGGAAGTGTTCGCGTCCCATCGTCGTTCATTCGCCCCTGTAATGATACGTTTATATCTGCGTGTGTGTGCCTTGTTTTGGAGCGCTCATACATTTACAAAAATTGAGAAGTGATCTTGTCATTATCACAGCATGCGACAACACTCGCTGTCAGCTACGTCATTGAAGTTGTCAGTTTGACAGTGACCTTCGTTGAAACGGTCTGACCGTTATTCCATAATGTCAATTTGACTGTCTCATAAAAAAGAAACGTGAGAATGGCGAAGGGTTGGAACAAAGAATGGAAGGAGAACCGAAACAGCTTATTACTTCAATCGATATTCCCATCATAATTTTTATAATCATCTCTAATAATTCGTAATTCGGTTGAAGTTGTTGATAACATCTACTACCGATTACAGATAGTATCAACACCACTTACCGATTGACACCACCCATGGTAGAACATGGTACTTGAGAGGGATAAGTACGTGCTTAGTAGAAAATTGCTGTTTATTTATAATTAGCTCTTTATGGCTTAACCCTTGTGTCTTCCGAGGTCTGGAGTTACGAGGTTGCACCAACAACATTTTTTAAAGGGATAAAGTTTATGAAAGAGAATTGATTATAATTTATTTGGTGATAATGTACGTTATTTCGTCAGATATTGATGATAAAATATGATTGCTCAATATTTTTAATAAGCCCATTCATTAATATTGGGGTTAAAACGTTTTTAAAATGAGTGTCATTGTTAAGTGTCAATGAGCGGTTTTCAAACGATAAAACATCTTTTGTGTGTGTTAGCTGATTATTCGTTTAATCCTGCTGAGTAATAGTATATGACCGGGTTGATCTTTATGGTCGAGTTAATTTGGTTAAAAATGAAATTTTAGATTTAGATAAACCGTCCGTGTGAGTTGTTTGATTTTATTGGCAAGTATCGGCGATGGTATCGCTTTTTGGGGCCCAAAATTTTTGTAAATTATTGCATAAAATTTTTTCATTGAGTCCATATAATTCCAACATATTGCAAATTAATCTTTACGTGAAATTTTTAACGTATTTTTAATTACAAAACGTAAAAAATATTTTTAGGAAAATAAAATTAATTACAAAAGGTGAAAGAAAATACTCAAATTCAAATTTAAAATTAATGTGAAAGTAAAATATTGAAAATACAATTTTGGAAATGAAAAGTTTAAAAAGGTTGTGAAAATAAGCCCAAACGGAATGTTTGCTCTTTACAAATATAATCTTGCTAATGTTAAAATTTTTTTAAACTAAACAGTTACTAAATATGAAAGCTTAGAATGGAATTTAGAAAATAGTGAACACATTTAAGAATTTAAAATATCTTCGAATTTCGAAATAACTTAAAAGAAAATTCCTTTAAAAAACTTAAAGGAATAGTCAGACAAATCGAAATTTAGAAGTAAGATTTTAGAAATGATATTTTGAAATCGAAAGCCCTAAAAATAAACGTTAAAATTAAGTCTGAAAATAGCAATTGAATAAATAAAAAAAGCGTTGAAAATTAAATTAATAACGAGTTAAATTTTGAAAATAGTGGAAAATGAAAAATTAACTCGAACCCGAACAACGAAAATTATGAACGGAGAAGTTATACGAAAATACATACAATGGAAATATATAGAAGAAAATTGTGAAATTATAAATAAAATTAAAGAATTTAAAATTTTCTTTTCTTAAAATAAATTAAAATAAATTGAACTTGAAAGAAGGCTTCCATACGTGGTGTAAATTGTTTTTAAATGGATCACGCCTATTTCTTGAGTACATTTTTGTCTTAGGCTAGTAATAATTAAGGTTTAGCTAGGTACAAAAAGTAGGATACAGGGTGAGTGTGATCCAAATTGAAAGTCACAATTACGAATAATTTTGTATATTATGAAGAAAATAATGTTGTTTTACTTTTAAATAACTATAATAGCTTGAATACAATTAACTCACCCGATGCAGCGATGAGCGATTAAATATGTCAAACGTACGCAGACCAAACATCATCAATTCGCTGACTGAAGCGATAAAAACTATCATTCCTAAGTCAATTCAAATGCGAGAGGAAAAGAGCTTTTGTAAACAAACAGGACAATTTAAGACGAACAAGCAAGCGACAAAATCTGTCAATTTAGAAAGAGAGCAGTTGCAGCTAGTGAGCCGGAATTAATTTTTCTCGTTTTCCATAAGAAAGATTAATAGCCGATAAATAATAAATTTTGTCTTTAGTGTTTTTAGAGATTAGAAATTGAAAGATCTTGAAAATTCACGTCGCGAACGGCAAGCGAGTAAGCGAGCAAGTGAGCGCCTACTTTCAAACAACCAGTTTAGAACATCATAATTTTTGTTTCAAAAAAACAGTTTAGATAAAAGTAAGAGAAGCAGCTAAAGTACTTAAATAATGAACGATAAAATAAGCTCTTTAGATATTATATGATCTGTCATATCTCACACTCTCTTAATTCTTCTCTGAGTAATTAAGGGAGAGGAGAATTCTCTTTTCGACGTCGTCGTTAAAGGCAATGCGCTCTAAAGTCATCTCCAATTGATCGTGCACGGTTCGCTAAGTTTAATTTGGTTACTTGCTGGTGGTTGTTGTTATAAGTTGTTGTTCTTACGTACTCGTTGAATATTTGTTGTTAGCTTGGCCGAAGCTTGTTGGGCGCAGACACTTAATAAAAAGAGTTAATATCTGCTAAACAGGATCATTTGCTCGCAAGACTTCTAACAGAGAAAATCAAGAATATTAAAAAAACAAAACAAACTAAGAAAAAATTACCCGATAAAAACGTATGGTGTTACATGATCGTGAATAACAAAATTATCGTACAATAAAAAAGTGTATAAATATCGTATCAAAGAAAGCATACATATAAATCACATACACATAGACACACACATACACACATAACGCTCGTAGATTTGCAACAGACTTTTAAGTGGGTTGTTTAATTACCGACTGGTGATCGGTGGCTCTTCAGTAATCGGTTAGATGACGAGCAAGTGGTGTAAAATTGTTTAGAAAAGGCAGAAAGCCTTGCTAAAAATTTGAACGATCGATATCAGTCAATTAGTGCGGGTTCCGGTGTGAAGTTGCTTACGTTGTTTTGAACAGTTGTTTGACCTTAACGTCATAGCCGTCGCCGCCTCTGTGGTCGTCGTCGTCGTCGTCGTCGATCTCAAAAACATCCTTCAAACGCTTTTCTGTTTGAATATTATTCTTAATTTAAAAAGTTCAATCATGCAACATAATTAATAAGACAATATCGAAGAACAAAAGAAAAATAAGATTAGAAAAAGTGAAAGCTTGAACAACGAAAAATAGTAGTAAATACCAGAGGACGAAAATTAAAATATTGCCTGCAAAAGGTACTCTAAATTTTCTCTGAGTGTATTCTCTTTTCGAACAAAAAATTTTTAATTCATCTAAAGTAACAAAACAGGAATCGATGCATGTATATGAAGTGTTAAATTAAAACCACCGAAAGCACGAAAAAGGTAGATAAAAATATAAAGAATGGTGTAAATGAAAATTTAGGGAAAAAAGTGTTTATTTATTATTTTAGAAGCGTTTTTGTTTTCATTAGAGATTATACCAAAATAATAGAAAAAAATAAATTGGGAAAAATAATGTAAAATTAAATTTAGAAAAAAGTGGCATTTTTTAAATTCTCCGTTAGCTCCGTCAGCGCTTGTGTTAGAATACTAAAATAAAAAGAAAATAAAAAAATTAAAACAATAAGATTTTTTAGAAAAAATTTGGAAACTAATTTAAAATATCAAACCGTTAATTGTTTTGTTGTTTTTCTTTTGCAACTAAATATTGCTCACTGTGTTCGAGCAAGTTTTTCGCGCTGTTTTAAAAAATGTATTGTTAAATAAACGCAAAAATTATACGGCGTGTCGTAGACTAGAACAACAACAAAAACAACAATAACAACAGCGATGAATATATTATAACAATTAAGCCGTTAAAATAGATTGATAAACGTTAATTACTTAATGATGACGAGCAAAAAAAAACTGTGTCATCGTGTCAACTAATTTTCTATTTCAAACTAACAACTAATTTGTAGTTTCTATCTTTGTTGTTGTTGCTGTTTAGACGTTTGACGATTTTTCAGGCCGGTTTATTAGCCGTTACTTCTGTAATCTTTCTCTTTCCTTCTCACATTTTTTTTATTTTTAATCTTTTTCTCAATTCTAAAGATTTTGACGTCATTGTAGGGGTCTTTGAAAGTTCATTTTGTGATATCTACTACTTGTTTTCAATTATTTATTCTGACGCAACCCTCCTCTCCCACCTCACTCCAATGTTTTCTACTGTCTTACAATATTGATTTTCTATAAATTGTTGCGTTTGTTGCAACAATTTAAGGCCATGTTAAAAAGCTGGCACGTTTTACTTCGAAATCATTTTTGTAATTAATAATTCGAAAAAATCCGAGAAACGTGCAAAATTATGTAAATATTTGAAAAACATTATTTACAATTTTTAAAATATTTCCATTGGGTTGCTTTCAATTCTGTTCGGGTTAAATTTTGAAACTGAGAAGGTTAAGGAAAGGAAATAGAAAAATCGAACAAATCAAACAAAACAATATTCTGAACCAAAACTGCAAATAAACCAAAAATATGATAATTCATTTGCGAAAGAAATTAAAGTCTTAAAAATCTTAAAAAATTAAAATTTTAGCCCACTTCAGAACTATTGTAAGCTATTATTTTAAACCAATATGAAAACAAAAAACTAATTAAGCTAAGCAAGCAATTTGATAAACTGGTGCAAGCGATTAGTCCAAGAGACCGTAAAAAAGTACTTTATAATTGTGCATATCCATACAATGGCCACACTTTTCGAGTCGACCTTCGTCAACGCAATTAAAACTGGTAGCGATATTAACAACAACAACAACAATAATAATAACATCAGCAATAACAATACCAATAATAACAACATCAAAAGCAGCAACAGCAACATTGCCGCCACAACCAATCCTGGGAAAACAAATGCCGCTAATAACAATGACAACAACAACAGCAGCAATATCGTCACAATCATAAAGGAAGCAACAGCTACGGAATCATCCCCCTCACCGTCACCATCATCATCAGTGTTGCCAGCGAGAGTTAGCAAATTCTTTAACAACAATATTAATTACCAAAGTAAAATTCAACAATTGATTAGCTTTAGCTTCACTTCATCGAATTTCATTTTCATTACGTTCATTTTGAGCATCAGTAAATTCTATACGACGGCCGCCTCCGATGCCGGTCAAACAAATGCTCCATCAACTAATGTAAGCGTTTCTTCGGGTGTTGGCGGTGGTGGTGATGGCGGTGGAGCTGCTGCCGGGACTGTTGGTAGTAATTTTCTTTTGCCAAATATTTCTGGGTCGATGCTTTTGGAAAAATTGAATGCCTTTCGTGTAACAACTTTGGGACCACCCGCGGTGGTGCCAGAGGGCAAAGCTGTTTCGAAATCATCAAACGGGCCGAACAGGATAACGAACAACGGTAGTGGCAATAGGCATGGAAACGGTCGCGGCAATGATCGTAGCAACGGTCATGGCAATCGCAAGGGCAATAGCAATAGACGCTATGGGAAAGGTAGTTATGGCGCTTTTGGTAGAGACAATACAGTTCTTGGCAATAATAAAGGTGTTGTCAATATCAAATTCAAGTATCTTAACGTATCCGGCAAGATCGGTACATCACTCGATGTGGGTAAGTTCTCTTTTTGTTGTTGTTGTAGTAATCTAAGTTTACGTCGAAGTACTAATAGTGAATTATATTACTCTAGAAATATAAACAGTCTCCTAATATCGTGTCTTTAAAATAGTGTTCATGCTTACTTTCTAAGATTTGTTTAAGCGTTTTTCTTTTGTGCAATATTTTTCTCAATTTTCCTCGACTTCGTCCACTGTTCGCTTTACACCAATTCATCTCAAATCAATCCAATTATGACCAAACAAATTATGTATGACTTATAAACACTTATAAAATAAATACAATTACAAAGTTGTAGAGCATGGAAAAACGAAAAAAATCCATTTTGTCTATCCATTTCTGCGATCTGTCTATTTTAGGTCTTTCAAATTTAAAAATAACCGGCCTTAGCCGGCAATTGATAGCAAACGATAAAGCCGTCTCGTGAAGTTTTAGTCTCGTGCAACAAAGTTAGTCAGTTCTCTACCAGTTTTTGAATTCGTTTCATTCATCTCTCTCACACCCTCTTCTATCTATATTCTTTCTGCTTGCTTTATTTCTGCTTTTGGTTTGGACCCATTCGGTCTGCTGGTTTTTAGTCTGGAATCGACTTCTTTGCAAAGGAATTTTGAGAGTTTTGCTTTTATTTTTTTTCAAATATGCAGTTGGCAACGTTTAATGTCCCTACATTTTCGACTATATTTCCACGTGCTGTATAATTTTCAATTTTATTCCTTCCTCCGTTCGTCTATCCCGCAAAGTCAGTCCGTGAATATTGTTTTATTACATGAATAATTTCGTAATCGTGTGTGATATCATGATTATTATCTTCTTTCTCGAGAGTGTCTTCCAATGAAAATAAAATACGATAAAAAGGAAACTTGATACTGTTCCTACTTTTTCATTTTTCTCTTTCTTTTCCTTCCATTTAATCGTCTCCTTTCATCCACAAAAAACAGTCGTCATGTTTTTTGGGAATTTAATTTGTTATTTTGTAGTTTTATTAATTGGTGATGTGCTTGAGGGAAATTGTTGTAATGTCAATTTGCCGGCCGGCATTAGTTTCATGATTAGTGTTGGTTTCAGTTTAGGACAAAATGAAAATACGATGCCGATGATTATGCAAAGCGGTATGATTATGATGAAGCGATAACTCTTTTAATGAAAAAAGATCGATCCAGTATAAATGATTTTGGGGGGTTCGAAAGACCTCAGTAAAATTATGAGCAGCGGATGTTGAAGATAGAAGAGTTATCATTATCGTTATGAAATAAGCAACAGGTTGGTGGTTTGTGCGCCAAATTTATGGAATATTATCAAATGCCATTTCGATAAAGCATAAAGAAAATAATGAGAAAATATGAATAAAGGAATATGAATAAAAGAATTTTCTATAATTTCGAAATTATAACATGAAATTGATAAAAGCTGAAAACGGTTAATTGATTGATTTTAGAATCGTGTAATTTATATAAACGAACTCTTATAGTTTTGAAATTAATTCGAATATTTCTCAATATTAATGACAGTTTATCAATAAGAATTTATTCTGTTTGTTTCTGATTTTTAAAAGTGAATTATTTCCTTCTAAATTTAAGAAACGGATCTTTTGAGAATGGTGTGTAATCTTATTATTTTGTTACCCTACACTACCCGTGTTTACGTCTTTGCAATATTTTAAAGAGACAGAATAGATATAGAATAGTTTATATATCGATTATTATGGTGACACTATTGATTTTGATTCATTAAGTGGGCGAAATTGGACCACCGGCACCGTTTTATTTCTGTAATACATATATAAATTAATATGACAGGTGTAGGGTACACACGATTCGGCTAGGACGACAATAACATTCATCCAAGTTCATTTCTGAGAAGTCAGTCAGTTTTTATTTCAAAAGAAATTACTTCTCCTCTTATTTCTTATTATACTGATACCTCACAGAAACCAGTTTGTCTCCAAACCAAACCTGTCAAGGAATAATGGAAATCTCTTTTCCAATATCCCAAACTTTATCATAGTCATCAAACAAATATTAAAATGTACACAATACGTATTTTATGAATTTTTATTCTTAAGACATTACGGACTGACCTCAACTGTCTTCTTTAATCCTATGAACTTAAACTGATCACAAACCTGTTTATGAAAGAAACTTTTCCGAATGTTATTGTTTTCGTACTGTTGAAATAAGTCTTAAATATATATATGAGTTTGTAAAACATTTGCATAAACTATGCATATATTCATTCGCATATGACTTTGTTGTTTCATTTAATTCTACATATTTCTCAATGTTAGCTTAAAAGTTGCTTTTCACAAACCTTGACTACATGAACTTTTGTTTTGTTTTCTTTCTTGATATCATGATGAGGAAGAAATAACTTCTAAGTTGCAACTTTTCTCTGTTTAGTACAAACTATCAAACTTGAGAGCTGCACAAGATATTCTAAATTACTTATGGACTCCAAACCAAGTGTAGTTGCGACATCGATTAAAATTAATGATTAAACACAACAATACCCAATGGCTATCTGAGCAAAGAAGTTTTGACAAATCAAAATGTATCGAACAAAGGCATTAGGACTTACAAATTAGGATAACATTTTTTCACATAACAAGCGAGACACAATAAAACAAAACCAACATATTTAATTTTTTGTTTCGTGTGGTGTGCGCTGACGGCTAAACAAAGCCCAATTTACACAGCTTACTTTTTTCTCGCCTTTCTACTTTTATAGTTGAGCTATTTGTCATGTATATGTTGGTTGTCTTGTGAACATGCATGAGGTTAGAATACTTAACCATTCTAATCCGCATCGACAGAGTTTTTATGTTTTATTTGCATTGAATTGTTTTGTTTTGCATTGTTTTTATGTTTTGTTGAATGCAATTAAGGTTATGCCGTATACAAGTACTATGTTAGTGAGAATGGTGCTATTTTGGACAAATTTTTTATCTCTGGTGTAGTCGTCGCAGTGTCGTGTATTATCTACAACCACTCATCAATCGAATGATTGAAATAGTCTGCTTTATTTTGCTTGGTTCGTTGTAAGGGTTCTCATAGAAAACAATGTACTATCATTTTGTCAGACAAAATTCAACATATTTCCTGATCTGCTGCGGCTCGAGGCTAAGGAAATATTCGTTTTTTGCATTTGTACAATTGTTCCATGTATAGACTAATTCTCGAATAAAAATATATCTTTATGCTTTTTTACTGTCGTGTCGAGACCTTATACAAGCGAGCCTCCGTGATTAACGGTTTAGCTCGCAAGTGAGTGAAGGCATTACTTGAGTGAATTCCTTCAATATTTTCTGTGATTTAAAAGTGTATACGTGCTATTTGTGCAGATCCCTACTGCCAACAAACCGATAAGCTAACCGACTACTCCTGTTATTTATGTTATGCTAAACAACAACAGAAAGCAACAAATTGAGAATCAAATGCAAATCGAGAATAAACTGTTGTTGAAGAAACTTTTGTTAAGCATAACAACAAGGTGGCAACATTTTTCTAAATGCGCCATACAACGAATACACAAGACAATATTACAAAAATGTAATAAAATTAAATTCGAATTTATTTAAGTGTATTGGTTAAATTAGATCATTTGTTGAATGGAAATATGAAAAAAAGGGAAAAGTGAAATAATTAAATTATTGTATTGGGTATTAGTTTTTAGTTGGAGAGCAAGAGTAATTTGTAATAAAATTTGAATTTAATCTAGACGGATTATAATTAATATAGCGGGATTAAATTTTTAATTACGAAATTGTTTAATTAAATTCTTAATTGCGTGGTGAGAATTTGGGATGTAAGGAAATTGTAATAATGTAAGGAAATACTGTAATGGTAATGGTCTGATATAAGACATCATATACAATATTTGTTTTACTATTGGTTCACTTCTGTCGTAGAGGTGGAATTAACATCAACAACAACATCGTAGTGTCGATGTTGAAGTTAATAGATCGTTCTTCTGCAGCTTATGCCATATAAAACTGTTAAATATAGAGTTCAATTTTTTTCACGGAAAGACTAATCGAACAAAGAGCTCTTATAATTAAACGAAAGAAGTTTTCATAGACAGAACAGCAATCGGAGCTATCTCAGAGGAGTACCTTAATGTAGAGGAGAAATCGACCATGCCTTTCTTATAGAGAGGATTGATTTCTTTAATTGATTTGATATTTGATCGATTGATTTCTTTCGACAATTTTGAAAGGAATATATTGAGTTTGATATATGTGTCATTAAACACATTTAAAACCATATATATTTAAATCCAGCCTCTAATTTATCTTCGTGTAATATTAATAAAAATTTTATCATCTTCATCTTTTTCGCCATTGTTATTGTTATTCTTATCGCCATCGTCGGGATCATTGACAAAATTTTATCGAAAAATTCAAATCTTTTGACATCTTTTTATGTGCTTAACACTGTCATTGTCATTATTTATCCTTCTTAACTCATTCATCACCAACACTTGCTTATTGAAAAAGTCTTTCGCCTTCTGTTTCGAAGAAGTCCTTCGCATTCTGTTAACTGCTTGCTACGATTGTTGGTAAAAGATTTCGGCCAAAAATCCATTGATGATCCATAAAAATATTCTCTCGATAAACCTTTAGCAATGATACGAGCTTTCCTCCCCGCTGCCTTTTTTCACAATCATTTTTGGCAATATATGTTTACGTTTTGTTGAATTTTTGTACGTTGCTTGAGCTGTTGTGACAGTATAGTGGTTTATAGCTTTGTATAGTATTTATCGTTTTTATCGTTTTTATCATTAAGTGAAGCATCTCTACCTCTCTTGTTCTAAAATAGTTAACATTAACTGCAAGTGATGTCATTTATAATAGAGTGTTAAAATAAGTTGATGGACTTTATTGTATTGCACTTACGATAGAATACTATTATTGGGTGAAAAGAAGGAGGGTGTGGGTGTACAGTCTTAAATGCTCTATTTAAGAGCCAAATCCTCGCTTTTTGGGTATATTGCAAAATAGGAAGTGTTAACCTTGACTTTTTGACATTAGAAAATATCAGTTTTTATTAGTGATTATATACAAAGTTTTCAATTACATTAACACATCCTGCTAACTTTATCACATCACAATCTCTGTGCAGATTTTTAATCAAGGTCACATTTAAAAATATCTGTCAGACGGACAGGCATCATTAATGTTTAATTCTTACAAAAGCGTGGCGCAATAGATACCATTGGTGGCACCGTGGCTCTGAGAGGCAAGAGGGTATGCCGACCTATAATACCCTAATGTAGTGATTTCTGACTACATTGTGAAAAGGCGAAAGAGAGAGAGATAGATGGGGGATTAAGTGAATGTTAAGTAATTTCAAATAATCAACGCATGACCAATCGACGGTAGGCTGGTCGACCGACCAGCTTATTGGACCCAATATGATCAATTTTAGCCAAGTGACCCAACTGACCAACCGACCGACCTGCCAACCAATCAATCTAATGCGATCAATTCTGACCAACTGACCGAACGACTAGGCATATCGATGGCATCAATGCGGATGATCCAAAGATTAAAATCACAACTGAATGTGTATGTGGTACATACACACACCAGCACACACACGCACACTACAATTCACTTAACGCTTAATTGGGTTACATACAATGTGGGCCAACAAAAGCAAACACAATCGTATTTTCATTTACACGAGCGTAATCATGCATATCAAATAACGTGGTTAAATGCAATCCAAAAAGTAAGAATATAAAAATACAAATTGGTCTATTGTGAGCATGCATAGATGTGTGTGTATGTAACATTTGTGTCGAGAACAAAAGAGAGAGAACGATTCTAAGCCCGTATAAAACATGATGGTAACCGATATTTAAAGGATTTGTTCCGGATCCGGCTAAAGAATACTTGCCCGCAGTGTGTGTACAAACAAAATGTAATGAAGAAGTAAAAAAATTATTGTGAGAAATAGATTAAAATCAGTTTACGAATAATTTATGAAATTTGATGAAATCAGTGACTTGTTTTTTTCTTTGAAAAATGAAGCGAAAAATAAAAAAACAATTTTTAATTTTTTGTTCAATTTACCAACAATTTATCGATAATTCACGGAGTGTTTCAATTTTCTTTTATGCCTATTACACTCTCAAAACTACCAAAGAAAATTCCGCTGCGAAAATTATCGCCGCTGGTAAACACTTGCTTAAAATGTAACCACCTTATTGCAGAAACAATACGATCGATCTCGTAAATGAAATAAGAATTTGTGCATAGAGAATGTTGAAGAAAAAATATTGTAAAAATAACCGAACGCTATGTAATTCATACAGAATAAAAAAGACCACTGGAACAGAATACGAATGTACGATCAACATTCGTAATGTTAATGATAATGATGACGTTGTAAATAAACGAATGCCTTTTATGCTGATGCAAGCTTATTTTTAAAGCTTTTTTATTCATCTGCATCGATTGAAATTGTTGCGATAAAGTAAAGTATTGAAGAAAATGCATGAGCCAGAAAAAAAGACCAAAGTGACCGCATTACATACGATTCGAATGTTTTATACGACTTGGTTGTTTCACTTTGTGGTTTTTGTGAGTATTTTATGAAAGAACTTTCGTTAAACGTATTTTCGTTTATGATCTCGATATGCCTTTATTCGGTTGAAATGAAGTGCATCTCGTTACAGACGTGACGTGACAGGCGATGCTGCATGTGTGTCCTTCCTTGTAAATAAGTATTTCAGCAGTTGTCGCGTCACCACTGGCGATGGTATTCGATAATGAAAATGTTCAAAAGAATAAGAAATACAAAATAAGAAAACTTGAAGATTTTTTGGAAGGAATGAGCTGGAAGTGACTGTAACTGCTGACTGCTGAAAAGTGGTGGGGAGGGTAGGGTCGGTAAAGGAGAATAACTGATTTGTTTATATAAAAGCTCCTTTGTTTTTGTATTTGATTTAATTGCAGTCATATTTAATTACAGTAATCAGCAGCTTATATCGATTGTCCGATTAAGGAAGGTCGAAAATATATTTTGAGGTAAAAACAACATAAAATTGGTGAAGTTGAAGTTCTGAATTCTTCCCTTCCATTCTCTTCTCAATGTATCCTTCTAAATACGCCATTGTGTTTAATTTACGATTAAAATTTTAAAAGATTCCATTTTATTTACATTTCCGTTTACTACATACGTTCTTTAAACTTTTACGGATTTAAATTAAATTTCACTACGGGTATATCAATTAAAATTTTTTTATTTAAATTCTTCCGAAGAAGGACCAAGGAAAAACTCGTAAATACTAAAGCCAGATTGACCGGAGGAAGAGATCTGCACGGTTTAGTATTTAAACTGAACTCTCGTTAATGGCTGTGGTGATTAAAATGGCTGTGGTGATTACATTAAAAAGAAGAAAACCCACCAGTTTCATTTTATTTATTTCTGTAATCTATTTTGTTTAATTTTCCTTTCGTAAATTCGTTTTCCTCGTAAAAGGCGAATTATATTCGTAGAATAACAATTTTTTAGCTTTGCATTGTTTTTTCTCATTCTATCGCGTATAACAGTTTTCCATGTTTTTGTTTCAAAGCGTACGAGAAAGAAGGCGGCCATGCAATATCAGGCGAGCCTCCCGATTTGGTAAGAGGCGCGATGTATATTTCAAAGAAGAAAAAAAAACCGGTTGTTCATTAGCAATCATTAATGTGTTTCGGTGGTAGCCTTGAAATCTCTTCGACGATGGTGGTGGGTGGGTGGGTGGTGGTGGGTGGTGGGATGCGTCGTTTTTGCAGTGCATTTAGACTGAGCATTGTTTCTGCTCACGACGTCAAAACAGGAAAGAAACAGAGAGCGATAATATCCGTTAAAAACAAAATGTTGCTAAAAAAAGTAATATTGAAAAATGAAGGTGTTGGTAACATCTGGGGTCATGGGGTCAGAAAACATACATTTATATTTTATAACGCGAAGTTTTCTAAAATATTAAATATCATAACAGTTCGAAATTTTAGATAATCGATTTAATAAATACCTCAATAATTCATTGGTGTTTAATCTCGTTACGTACGATTTTCATGGGTTCAAAAAGGACTAACGATTTCAAAGATTTTTTAAAAAAGAAAGAAATAATGCATGGTGTGTTTTTTATTGTTGTTCTTGCTGTTGCAGTCCTTTCGACGTGAAGAAACTGCGGTATAAGAAAGGAATTATATCTATATAAGTCACCCAACAAAACCATAATAAAATATGAAATCAATACAGCTTGTTCAAAAAGAAAACAGTGTTTTTTTGCAAGAAGCAAACATGAGTAAATAAAAGGCTTTCTCAAAATTTTACTGACCCATTGAATTTCGAATTGTTATTTTACTTTGATACTTGTTATTTTACTGCACCAAACTAACGTAAGTTGTTAGTGTTTGGTTGGTTTGAGAGGCAGTCTATGACAATGCCAGATTGTTTATTACTGCGTTTGTTGCTTCTTGTAAATGAAATAAAGCGTATGCATTCAAGGATTCTTGAATTCTTTACTTAGTCATTATTTATTATTGACCCTTAAAGAAATTACCGATCAATGGATAAAATGTAGTAGAAGAGGAAATAGCAGTGTATTGATTCAGAAGGCTTTTATATAAAGTATTTACAGAAAATATTTGCCAATTTTAAAATGTTATCGTTTTCATGAAATAACCAAAATCAAAGAACCAAGAGATTGCTCAAAGAATTATTGGCAGACGGTTAAAGAAAATTGACTGAATAGGATATTCATAAATTATATATAAATTAAAATTAAATTAATTATAAATTGAATGAATAGGAGTGACAAGATTGAGCGTAGGGTATAGAATAATTCGCATCAGGGTTCACTATTAGGGTCCGTGGTGAGTATGGCTAAACCACCGGAATTTAAATGAGTTAAACAATAACGATCTATCAAGAGGTGAATTAACGATGACAATCAGTTTTTTTGCACTGCTGTCACCGGTTGTTCAATCATACTAATGAACTGATTTTTGATACTCAATATTTTGTTTATAAATCGATCAAGTGATTTCTTTAACCATATTCTTAGGCCCTTAATGTTCAAAAATTCATAGATGCGTGTATTTTATTTGTGCTTTCTATTAATTTTATTATTATTATTTATTCTTTCTATTAGTTTTGTTTATAAGAAATTTGGTAATTTTTAAACAATTAATTATTTTCACTCAATTTCGAGAAGACTGATCTGTCAAAACTAAGACATGCTATAAAGGCAATGCCTGTAGAATCATAATTAAAAAAAACATAAATTGGGATATTGTTGCTTGGAGTCATCAGAATATTGGATTAATATTCTACCCGCCTAAATTAGCCTAGTCTATAAGTCTAGCGTGTAGTCCAATCTATATTAGTTCTTATTGAGGCAATAACAAAATTACGTTTTCGGAATATTAACCGAGTTTAATATCTTAATCAGTGTCATGAAGACTTGTTGGCACCATATGAGTGTTAGAAAAAAAAACAATACGTGGTAACACTCACACATATGTAAATTTGCCTAAGGCGTGGTGAAAATCGTTTATCCTCTTTATCCTGTTCGTTTGTCTGCTCAATAAAACAAAATGCAAGAAGAACAAATTTACATAAAATTTATTGCCAAATTGTTATTGCTGCCATGTAGTTGTTGTTGTTGTTGTTTCCGTCGAAATTGCTTCCTACTCTTTCTCGAATCTGCCGCAACAATTTGTCAATCGTAAAATGAAAAATTTGTCGTTTAAATAAATAAATAAGAATAAAAAAGAAACGCAAAAGTCAAGGACACAATTCAGAAACAGAAAGGAAAAATTGGAAATAGGAGAATAAGGAGGGAAGGGACATAATACCCCCCACGAGTACTCAACTCCTCTTATTAATACGAATTCCTGTTTTTGATGGTGAAGGACTCGTTTTGGCTTGGCGCTGAGTTATTTGCATGTTTGCGGCTTCATTTTCACAAATTTCAAAAGCTTGTTTAGTAGAAGGGCGTGTCGTTTTAATAACAGCGTACATAGATTTATTCACAGCAATGCTTCGGCTGAAAAACAGTTTTACTTTATATAAAAAAAGAATGGTAAGAGAAATGGATGGTTTAGGCAGAATCTGTTAAGTGGAAAGCAAAAAAAAGTCATAAACATTAAAAGTTTTAAAAAATGCTAGTTGATTGGATGACCGTGTTTAAAGCATGTGTCAACCAAAATAGTATTGCTATAAATAATTGCATTTCAAATAACGCATGTAATAAAAAGATATATAAAAGTAGCATTGGACTTGTTCGCTGAATTGTGCTGAATTGTGCTGAATTGTTAAAATCGTAGTACTCAAATTTTAAATAGGGGTAAATTGATTAAATATAATACCCGAAATTAAGAAAATAACGTGCTGAATTGCAAAAATTGCAGGCTGAATTGTAGTGATCATTGAAATAGTCCAAAACGTAAATGCAATTGATTAAGCTTTGAGCTTAATTAAGTTAATTTTGAACAAATTGGTAGCTGATTTGCCATGTAAGCTAAAACTAACAACTATTATTAAATTACACTTGGAATTTTTAAAGCTGAATAGTAGTTGAATAGTGGTTTAGTAGCTGAATAGTAGCTGAATGCCAGAAAGAATAGATTCAGTGTAGGGGAAACTATTTAAAACTAGTTTTTGAAGTGCTGAATTTGAAATTCGTTTGTTGAATAGAATAGCGCTGAATTAGCATATTAATGTATTTCCAATATAAAAGACAGTTTCTATTAATAAATAAATTTGGATTTTAACAGCAGTATTGTTCAATACTATACGTTTTTTTTAATTATAATTTGTTATATAATCGTGTGATAATTAGCTATGAAAAGTTTAAACTCTATTCAATTCAGATAGAACTTGATTTTATGACTGTAACGGTAATCGTTATTGTAAACCGCTAGCTGAAATTATTTTCATCTGATCCCTCGAGAAAACTTGAGTTCTCGTTTTAACCTCTACTAATGAAGTTAACCTTTGACCCTTCATTTCGAGAACCGTTAATGTTATGCGTTTTTCGATTAACTTTCATTTACTTTTTGCTTGTTTCACGTTCCGTCCTCTGAACTTTCGATTCTATATTTTATTCCTTTCCTTCGAATATTCTTAGCGTTTTATATTTTGTAGAATTTGTTTCTCTCATTTACGACTAATAAAAATTGAGTTATTTGCAATCGTAACTATATAATAAGTTTTTACGAGTTTCAGTTCGAAGGTCGTTAGCCCCTTCCACTCAAAAAAGTGTCATCCACATTTTCTATTAGATTCTCACGGAATCGCAAGATGGTGATCAAGGTGCCCGCTGGGAATTTAAAAGTAAGAAGACTTCTATTGATGTAATAAGTATGTTTTTCTCTTCTCTTCTTGTACATTTTAGTGCACGTACTGCACGTACGTCCATCCTCCACCGCAACTCCTCCTTCGGCCACAAAGACATTTTGAAAATCGATAATTTTCCAATTTTATAATATTATTGATATTGCTTAAATTAAGTTATGCATGAATTGAATGAATTGAATGATTGAATATTTTAAAATTGTTATAGAAAAAATTGTGACCAAAATTGTGATCAAGTTTTCGTTTTCGAATAATACGCGAAAACCACAAACACACTGCAGGAAGTCTCATGAAATTTAAGCCTACCCTCTTTTGAAAGTCGCAACGCTTAATGTTTGTAAAAATCAGTGTAAGAGTATTTGCAACGTTCGTATCGTTGGGGTGCTTCAAATGTTTGTGGTTGTTGTATATTGTGGTTATTGAATGCTTTGTTTCCCTGGATCCATTTCGCTTGGCTCCTTTTAATATAAAACTCGATTTGTGGTGAATAGGCTTACTACGGCTAAAATGACTACTACCGTTACTAAGGCGATTTTTTAAAGAAACACGAAATTTGGTGATATTACAAAGAGAGTTCAATGTATTCTCTGTATTGCGGTTGTAATGAAATGTTGCAAAGAGCTTTTAGATCTCTGTGGTGATGTTCGACAAAAATAATTTTATAATTTTAGTTCAATTTTCTTTTCTTGATAAATATGGATTCTTAACAATGCATCAAGTAATTGATAATTATTAAAATTGATAATACAAAAAATTCTAATTATTTCCTGATAAGTTACGGAAATTTATTAAAGAAATTTACAATATATTTTTACGAATTTTCTATTATTATTTTTCTATAATTTCGCAAAAAAGGATTAATGACGTTTTAGCTAAATTACAGACGTGATTACTTAAATTGAATTGAGGGCGAAAATTTGATCCAATAATTTTCAAGACACATATTCTTACACACACAGGCGCACAGACGCGCACACCCGGACGCACGAGCAACATATGTATGAATTAGTATCTAGTAAAGCGCGTACGTGTTTGTGCGTAAAGAAATATAAGATTGGACCATATTAAAAATTTAATCTTTTTTTTGGCCAAGTTTTTAAATATATTTTCTACTTCCTTATCCTGCCTTATTTCCGCCTTTTACATTTCCTTTACATTATTTATTGGTGTATAGGTGTAAGCCCTTTCGTTAATTCGTGTGAGCTCATTTTATAGGCTCCTCTTCTTCTTCCTGTCGTCTGTAATTTTGTTGTCATTAGTTAGAGTTTGTTTCCCACAAACAATTTATTTTATTGAAAGAGCGCTTCATCATATGGTCCGTTTGCGGGGACGGAGACGGATGTAGTCTTATGGTATGTTTTTATTAAATATTCTAACGTCAGATCGTAAGACGTAACGTACAGATATTTCAAATTGATGCAATGACGCACTAAAGTGAAGCAGTTTTAATTAAATTCAATCAAGTGCATTCGCTGCCGTAAACACATTTAAATTTATTCAAATAAAAAGACGAAGAAGAAGATGAATTAATTAAAAAAAACTAAAACGAAAAAATTTGGACTTGTGACAAGTATTCGTATTTGAATATTTTAATAAATAATTTGGCAAACAAGTTCTGGCATGGAAGTTATCTTAGTACTAAGTAAGTAATAATGATGTTTAATGATCGGGTTCTTAAAGTAGGTATTACCTAAGATTGGTGGCTAAGGAGAAAAATTCCAATCGAGTATTAAATATTCTCAATAGTTTTTTAAAGTAAAACATTTAAGACTGCTGTCTCTTGGGACCATCAGTCTGGTCTAACTTCATAAACCATAGCGCTTTAACATCGAGTTTTTATAAAATTTATTTACATATAATCCATTTAGTTCTTTGTATATAATAATTTTAATACTTATTTTCTCAACAATCTCTTCGACAGTTTTAGGCCGTTTTGTTCAGGGAAATGCTTCCACCAACATGGAATACTGTCAAATTATTTGAGTGTCAGTTCATGGTGATAAGTTGAGAAATTTAGCTGCTAAAACGATTACATTAACATCCATGTAAAAGGTAGGCGTGGCAGTATAAATTGTTTTGTCATTGTAACCCTCCATACGAGTGAGAATATTCGTGCCTAATTTTCGAATGGTAATTCTGTTCATTTTATACACTCCTATCCTTTTGGGTGTAGGGTGAAAAATATATTAAAATTTGAAGGTCTTTTCAAATTAAATGATCCGTTATTCGGGAAATTCCTCCCTCAATTAATTCATTAATCGTCAAAAAATACATTAAACCATTTATAATCGAACGAAATTTTGTAGTATTTACTATGTTTACATCACTGTCGGGTGCGATCAAAAAATGTGCGGAATTTTCGTTTTTTTCACACAATTTTATTTTTCTAAGACTTGTCATTATTGACGCGAATATTGTGAGTACATATCAAAGTAAGGATTGTCAAAATTTAAGGTGACAGAATCTGTCCAATATAACGTGCCTTTGATGGTACCTTATTGAACAATAAAATTAATTAATTTCGATTTTTTTTAATCGAAAAATGAAAATAATGATAATGCGCATCTGAACGGTCTTCCCAGTTGTTTTAGCTACTCTTGTATTGCCTCTAAAATTAATTGCTTCGAAAATATTTATCGATAAAAAAAAGTTCCAATGCGACATTTTGTTTATAATCTGAATTTATTTTTAAAATACATTATGAAAAAAAAATATTTGTGATTGTGTTGATTTTTTTTAATTTAATTTTTTCTTGTCTGATTATAATAATTTTCTGTTGCCAACTCTTCCGGTATTCTGATTTTTATACCGGTTTTTGTAGCGGTCCGTCGTTTATTCCCTGAATAAAACTAAGAATACTAATGTATTTCCCCCCGCCAGCAATTCCACACTTTCAGTTTCTCTCCCACGAAACAATTTCTTTATTTTAGTTTCGTTGACATTCGCCACTGCTGTTCGGGTTTCTTGGTTAGCGGCCAAGTTTTTCCATTTGCTTGTTTTTTTTGTTTATTTCCATTTATGCTATTTTATTATTGTTTGTTTTTTTTACTTGATTAATCGCGCTATTGACACTTTGTTGTGTAACTTGTTCTCTTTGGATTATCATTGCTCTCCGCACGCTCTCATCTTTTTGCTCTTCGGAGCTCAGCTGATTCGCAGCTTTGCTTCGATTTTTGGGGGCCTGGCCGTTTGGTTGCCGCGTGATTGTTGCCGCGCCCGTTTCTGTTATTTTGCACTTTTGTTGTCTTCGGTTATTTTTAGATGATCGCTGCCTGCCTACGTGTTTACAATTCACGACTGCAACCTGGCAACTCTGTGTATTGTTTACAGTGGTCGCCACAGCAAAATAACCGCGAATAAATGCTAAATGTTTTTAAAATATTATTTCTTTTGAAAAAGGGACAACATATCGGAAAATGTCAGAATTAATTTACAATTATTTATTAAAGGATGAATCTTTTTTTCCGTGGAATAATTAGCATTAAAAGTGTTATTAGGTAATATATTTTGTTAATGGAATTATTTATTAATTGTTTATTAAAGGAATAGTCAGATTATTTTATAAAAAAATATTTTTGAATTATATAATTTATTTGTTTCATTTAAAGAGGCTTAGGCATATATTTTAATATTTACTCCTACCGCCCTCTCCTAATTTGTTACGAAATGATTTTACCACAAGCAACGTTTTATTATTACAAAACACTGTAAGAGCATTATATTTTCGATTTGTTGTTTTATTGCTTTTGTTGTTATCAATATTATATATATACACCGTTTATTCTGCGGTGTTGTTAGGCGTCTTCGAGGCGGTGTGAATTACTTGAGGTGCGGTATTTTCCTAAGAAAATCAAGTAGTGCAGAAATAATTTCCTTTACCGTGTTTTATGAAAGATATATTATACTTCTTTTATAAAAGAAAATACTTTTTAGAGTTCGAGCTTAAACAAATCAATTAAACAATCTTATTGAATACTAATAAAATTATCTATTTAAATATCAAGGTCTTCCATTTTCGTTCGATAACATTGAATTCCTTTGATTTCGTCTCTTTTCCTTCTCTTTTTTCTCCCCCTTCTTTTAGACGACACTTTGTCTACTTCCCTCTATTTTTCCTGATGTCCACTCAGTATTTTTGCTTTTTATTTACTTTTTTTTCTAAAAATTTTTGGAATTTGGCAAATTTTCTTATGAGAAGACATCTTCCGTTTTCCGATTAAAGTAAACGAAGAGGAGAAAAGTATGAGCAGATTAAGGAAGATAATTATAACTTTTAAAATAACTTTTAAAATAAATAAAATTATAACTTTTAAACGAAGAGGAGAAAAGTATGAGCAGATTAAGGAAGATAATTATAACTTTTAAAATAAAAAATTTTGATTTCGTCGATAATATGTTGAGATTCTTTGCCAAATTGTTTTCCGCAGATATATCTAATTTTAAGAAATCCTTGGCCACTGTGAAGTGGCCAAGAGTTCACCGCGGGCAGCGTGATTTTTGCATTTGTTTTGACATATCAGTGGTTCCCAAATCGTTATGATTTGTCACAGCTGGCACACTTCGATCGAAAGCAAATATTTTTTTAGAAATATATTTAAAAATAATTCAAACTTTATCTAATATCAATAAGGAATAAATTCAAAAAGAGCAAGCTACTTTTTTTATTTATACCCAAAATAGTTGATTCTCGAAACTAATCCGATGCTATCAAATGTCTTTTCTTCAAAAGACTTCTTGAATTATTTTCAATAACGCATTTTTTTAATTAATTATTTCAAATTGTTTGGGAAACGCTGACTTAGAGAGAGTCAAAGAATTACGCAGCAATGATAAAAAAATTAAAATGTTTGCGTTAAAAGAAATAAATGTATTTTCTGGTGCTGGCTAATCTTCTTCTTCCTCGTTATCTTATTCTATTTTAAATTTGCATGAAAATAAATAATAACAAACTCGAATTTTTGGAATTTTATATTTGTTTTGAAATGCTTTAAATAAGAAGACAAAATAAATATCAATTCATCGTATTTAATGCAATTTTTTTCTGCCAGAATTTTATAAACAATTAAATAAAATTGCTTTTCAATGCTATTTTTACTAATTGCTTTCTAAACGTCTAGATAAAATCAGAGAGCACGAATAATAAACAAAACGAGTATTTTTAAATAAGAAATAAACAATAACAAAAATTTAAAGAATATCTAAGAAAAAAATAACTGAAAAGATAGAGAAAAAGGAAAGAAATTGTGGCGTGATGCTGATTTTGCATACAAAAAAAATTAATAAATAAATAAATAAAAAAATAAATAAAAAATAATAAATAAATAAGTACATAAAATTAAATTAAAAATAAATAACTCAAAAGATTCTATGAAATTGATTAAATGAAAGAATGAAAATTTCAAGCAATCTATAAATTTCTTAAAAGAAATAAATAAATATTATTTTGTAGCAAGGAGTAATAAATTAAAATTCAATTATTATTAAAAAAATATATATAAAAAAATATAAATTATAAATAAAACAGACTTAAATAAAATTACTGAAAATAAATATAAATTGGTCAAAGCGAATACAAGTGTATAAAGAAATATAAATAAATCTTAAACTAAACACAAAAAATTAAATAATCAAAATATTTAATAATAATTAAGTAATGAATATTATATTAAATTATTTTGGATTAAATTGAATACTAAATTGAAATAAATAAATAAAATTAAAAACGAAATTAAATTTAAAACAAAATAAAAATTATTTCAAATTAAAGGAAATTTTACAAATGAATGAATGCAAAACAAGTGTAAATAAATATTCTATAAAAATAATAATAATAATAATCTATAGTAATCTATAAAATAATAATCTAAATAATAATCTATAAAAAACAAATTAAATACGTTAAACTAAAATAAATAAATAAAAAGAAAATTTGATTAAAATTAAAACAGGAATAACTATAAAAATTAATTTAAAATTAAAATATGAAACCAATCATTAATGTTAATGAAGAAAAATTAATAAACATTTATAAATTTATAAATTTATATAAATAGACTAACGATTCATAAATAAATTGAGTTTATAAATAGATAAATATTTATACGATTTTTAGTTATTCAGTTTGAAAAACTGATTGTAATGCGGGTTTAAAAGGGGTTAAATTAATGCAAGTGGTTCTAGATAGGTCCAAGTATCTACTTCTTGTTTTCTTTAGCTCTTCATTTAATTAATTAGTATCTCATTAAATTAGTTATAGAGGAACAACTAGTAAATTAAGGCTAATTACTATTTTTTTAAAAATTTTTGATGATCATGTCAAGAGATATTACTGTAATTGCTTAATAAGCAGAAAAGAAACACCAACGACAGCCCACATTTCAATATCTTTGAGCAATCTAGATTACTTGCTGATAAATCTAAATATATCATTGTATATAAATACGTAAACATACGTATATATATATGTATAAATATACGCATACATATAAACATATAAATATACACGTACAGTATCTAGATACATTCATAAGCACTTTAAATTTCGCAGGTGATTCACACGTCATTCACTCGAAATCACGCCACTTTTTTTCGAAAACCAGTCATCAATCGTCTCTCCCCTTTCTCTCTCTTAGCCAAAGTACCGCTCGCGAAAATGTTCAGCACTTTGCGACGGTGGCGGATGCCTTTGTCTCTAGGCATGATTTTGGTCTGCGCCTGTACTCCTTTCCCCTTCCTCCCTTTATTCATTGCGTTGGCATGCCGCTGTTTGGTTTTTCGGGTTAGAGATACAATATCTGGATAGTGGGTTAATATTAAAAACAATTGATGTTGCTGCTGTTGTTGTTCTTCATTTATACAATTTTATTAATAATTTTTTCGAAGTTGACATTCATTGCCTCGATAAAATTTTAGTGGTGCTGCTTTGACACTCAAACAAATTCTCTCTCTCTCTCCATATCTCTTCTTGCCCGTTTTCCTTCTTTTCTCTTTCAGTTAGAGAAAAAGATTTCTCTTATTAAAGAGAAAATAATTTATCTACTCTCTCTTACTTTGGCTAAAGAGAAAGAGATCTTTTCTTATTTTCGTCATTTAAAATATTCTCTTCCAAAACATCTCGTGCTTCTCCTATTTTTTATTCATTTTTTTTAATTAGCTTTTTCCGTTATTTCTAAAAAAAAATTTGGTATTGAAAATATGAAACATAAACGCAATTAATTTTACATTCGGAGTTTTTGTTAATAATTTTTAGAATTGTAGAAATTTTAAAATATGTAGAATTTTTCTAAGTAACGTTTTTCATAATAATAAAAACAAAAAATATATGCAAATATATTTATAAATGCAAATTTTATTGAATAAGTTGCCAATGTCAAGGTCATGATGAGCGAGACAAATGGGGTCGGTATGATAGGAACAAGAATAAGAGAGGAGATGAACTAACAAACAAGATCATGAATGAACACCACTAATTAAACATTTGTTTGCTTTCGTACATTTATTTATACTAGTAAAGAAGAAACGAGAAGAAAAAAATAATGACCCGTATTAGCATATCTAAATAATTTTTTATTTTTTTATTCGATAAATTGTTTTACAATATTTCAATAAATTCATTCAAATATTTGTTTTCAATTTTCTTTTGATCATTTTCTATACCCAATTTTCTTCTGCTTTCCTCAATCTCCCTTTGATGTCGATAAATTTGTTTGCTTTATATTTTCTCAGGGATTGTTTCTAATTTTAAAATTTTTCTTTATCAATATTTCTTTCAATTGATGTTATCTTTTAGAGTCTTGTTAATCATTTTTTAATCAGTCTTAGTTAACCTTCTGAACGTAATTCAACATACAATTTTTCCTTCTTTCTTTATTTCCTTAATTCTGTTTCTTCTGGTTTATTATTTCTTCGTTAGTTTTCTTTTGATTAATATTAATTTTGATTTAAAAAAAAGAAAGTTTTTTATCTAGCCTTTAAAACGCTTAAATATTCTTAAGAAGTCCGCAATGCATTCTATCAATCATTATTTGATCAATTTGTCGTTCTTCCTTAATCCGTTCTTCGTTAATCTTTATTTCAAGCTTCCTTTGTTCTAATAGAAATATTTTTTAACTTATCATTGTTATTCAAATTTAGTTCGACAAAATAAATACATTCTTTAAAAATATTATCTTAATCGATCGTCTCTTCAATGATTATTTCTTTATTGATTATTTTTTTAAAAGCGGTATACTTTTAAGCTTCCTTTTACTTTTTAATCCTGTACTTTCGAGCTATTTTTCTTTATTATTATAATCCTTCTTGCCCGATTGATTTCTTCGACCTATTTTTCTAAACAAATGATTAGAAATATTGTGTTGATTATTTCATAACTTGATATCTACGTGAGCTGATTCATAATCTAAATCTAAATCTTAATAATCTAAATCTAAATCCTAATTAAGAAACATAATTTTATTTTTATCGCCGCTAAAACCTTCAGCTGATATTTCTGAATATCATTATGAATATCACCGAATATCACGGTTTCATTATTATTTAGAATGTCGCTGATCTTGTGTCGAATCTCAATAATCAATCGATCGTTTCAAAGAAATTCGCGTAAATTCCAACAAGTTGACTTTAATCGAAAATTGATACGTAAAATCTAACACATATAGACAAAGCACGTAAACACACATACACACATGTACACAACATACGTATGCATAATTGCACAAACAAATATTATACTTATGTGATTTTATTGTTTATTCGATAATAGTAGTAGTAGTCGTAGAAGCAATAGTACCAGTAGTTGTTCATATTGTTATTGACATTCTGTGTCTCGTTCAATATTTGAAATATGATCGATAATAGGCGTTTCGCCGGAGTATTGATTGATAGATCGATGGATGGCATACAAAGAAAATAAACAATATTTTATTGTTTTTAAACATTATTATATTTTGTGATTGTATTCATGTAAGCATTTAACAGACACACCCACTCCGTGCGTTCAAGGGCATGTGTGGAGTGCATTTTATCATGAATACATTTTCTGAGTTTAGTTTTTCATTTACTTTAATTAACTTCAATTGATTTGTTTACTTTGAAAATTAGCAGAAGTTTGTTTCTTTGTTTGTTAAAGAAACGGCAGAAGCAGATGCAGTTAGAAGCAGTTTATGATTATTATATGAGAAAAATTAGCAACTGGTGGGAGGGGAGGTACGAGGAGAATATAATATGTAAAACATTTCTTGCTTTGATTAGAGTTATTTTAAATGATAACTAATCGGACAGATCATAATGATGAACTTCATTGAAGCTTTTAGTAGAAATATTAGGTAGGTCGGTTACATTCCTTGGAATTATGTATTCCTCTTAAGGTGATAACATATTATTTATGATGTTTCTGATTCCACTCCTTCTCCCTTTTTATCTCTTCCTCTATTTAATTTAATTACAAGTTTCAATTGAGGTCAATTTCTGATCTGACTTCTGTTAAATTCTGCTCTTGATATTGTTTTTGGCAAAAAATCGATCGATCGATTCATTGCCATGGGAAATATTTGAATTTATCAATTCGAAATTGTCAATTTCTCATTCTTACGACGTCTTTCTGTGTTCATTACTCGTTACTTTGTGTCGTCTTTTTTAAAGGATAATTTAATTAAAGACATTTCTTTAATTGTGCTTTTTCTTGTTATCAAAAACAAATCCAATTAAAAAATAAAACAAAAATTAAAAAATCACGCTAAGTGTCTTTTCTGAAATTTTTGATTGACTGATGATTGTAAGTTCGAAGGGAAATATCTTTTATAAACAGATCATGGCATTCCCTGGAAATAATATTAAAATTTTGTCAAGGCTTTTTGCATTTAAATTGACAATAATAATTAACATGTTGCACTTTGGCAAAGTGATAAAATCTGTCATTTGTTTTGTGGCTATGATTTGTTTTTGTGACTGTGGTTTATTTCGATTTGTTGTTTTTTTTAATTCGATTAATCAATTAATGGTTAACTATAATCATATTCAGAAAAACAGACAGTGAAGATTAAAGTATTCTTTTCGTTCGGTTTATTTCAAAGACCAAACTTGATGAAGAATGACTGTCAAAGTATTTAAAGGCTGGTGGGAGAAGTGCGAAATAATACGTGGAGGTAACTTTTGGAAACATCATGTAAAACTTTAGAGCTTTTTGTTGGTTCTTTAAGGGTATCGATTTATTCTTTGGAAAAGACAAAAAAGGATTAGAGAATTTCGTTTAAAATTTGTAGGCGTTAGAGTGAGGCAACCAACATTGGTCCTCAAGGGTTTCTATACAAGAAAATATATAATCAATCATTAGTTCATTCCTTCAATCATTAGTTTTCACCATACATTAATTTTTTTCGTGTCCTCACATCTCACAAATATCATTATAGTTTGTCTCTTGCGAAAGTAAATTTATTTAGCTGGAACAAAGGAAGGAAGGAGGAGGACGAAGAGACGAAAAAGAGACAAATTGAAAAACGAAAAAAGAATCCTATTAAATGGAGAGGAGTTGGATTTAAGTGATAGATGGAGTGATGAATTTGGTATGTATTGAGCCTAAAAGTATAAGCCCGGGGGTTAACGTTAAGCCGGATGGTGTTAGAATGTGGCGAGTAGATTCTGCGAAACCCTGAAAGCAAATTTATTTCCCTTCCATTTTCTCTTCTTCTCATTGGTGTTCGATCTCTGGATAGAAGTGGGCATAGCCACCCCCGGTTGTTACCAACAGTAGCTACTATTCCGCTGTTTGAATACAAAACTCATGCATACATATCGTTATTTTTGTTTATTCACAAATTTTCGAACGATTTTCGGGACCTCCGGGCTGGTTTGATTTATTGACTCTGTGTTATCAGTTGGCGAATAGATTTTAATATCCGGTGGCGGTTGACAGAATGGCTTACAGTCGTAGTCTCTTCTTTATCATCGTAATATATGATGGCCTTCCATCCATTTATTCATTCATTCATCCATTGATTTGGGTTTGTCAACAAGTTGCAGAATGGTTTAATTGCTTGAGTGATTTCTGATTTGAATTAATCTAAAAAGCATGATTAATTAATTATTAGTTTATTAAGATTTCCCGAATCGGAAAAGTAGTTCTCAATTAATTTATTAAAAGTATCGTTATTCCTTTTATAATATCCCCCCCTTCTTCACCATCCTTTTCAATCAAGATAACCGCAATCTGACTGAACGTATTTTATAAAATATATCACAGACATCAAAATATTATATAAAATTTATTTGCGTAAGGAAAATTTATGTAATCAGTGAAGTGTTGACAGCGGGAAGAATGCTGTTGACACTCGGAGAAGAAGTGTTAACAACTGAATAAGGTGACAAATTGTGATGTGAGGATAATGAAGAGCTGGGTCGAAAAAGTTTTAAAAAAATCAAAAAGAAAAAGAACAAAAGGAATTGGGATGAAGAGGGCTCACAAGAAATAGCGAAGAAGAAGATAGGAAGGAAATTCTGAGTGACAACTCAGTGGTGGATAAAATTTTGTGTAAATAGAAGAGAATGGGGAATATTTCAGTGACTTATGCAGTGATTCCCAATGAGTGTGGAACGTAATGAAATTGGAACCTTTTATATTTCTAAATTTTCGATAATTCTCTGTATTATCTCTTCTTTTCTCTTTGTATTATTTCTTCAGTTTACTAATTAAAGCTTTGTATTTATCGCATTACATCTGAATTTTAAATTAGATTGATTTGTAGATTTAATTCGAGATTAGATGCAAACATATTTTGATTGAGGGGATTTTTTAAATGAAAATAATTAAGTACATAAATTAATAAATATTTGTTAAAAAGAAATTATGAGAAAAAAAGAAAAATGATAAATATTTCTGCTTTTTCTATTTTGCATGAGAAATATTCGACAAGAATACAGAATATGCATATGGTGCTGCTTTTAAAAGCGATAGATTTTACTTGCGATAGATTTAGCCATGACGTCACCCAGTGGAATATCAAACTGTTTTAAGCCGACAAAGGACTATTCAGATGACTAGTCAGATGTTGAGGTGACTATTTTTTGATAAGGTGTAAAACCACTAAGACAATGATTGTATGATTGTTGTGACACAAATAAGACATTTCCCGCATGACGCTAACATTTTTGTTTTTACGGTAACACCATTTGTGAAACACTATCCCTGAGAGCAAAAAAGAAACATCGAGAGAGTAAAGACAGTGGTAAAAGGCTCGAACGGAATTGAGTAAAAACACTAATAGGAAAAAGAGCTTGATGATAAAGATAAAAGAGGCCATTTTAATATGAAAGAAGGATATGGTTAATCACTGTCAACTTCTTAACTCAAACCCACTTGGATTGAAAATTGATTGCTTTAGGATAAAAAAAGATACAAAGAAATGAGAGAAAGGATGATGGAAGCAAAAATCAAGAAAAACAATCAGCCAGAGACGAGCTGGGAGATATAACACATACACACATGCACGCACACACACTGATAAACACAAAAACCCAAATGTGCACACATGGACAGATTAATAAACAGACCAACATAGGTTGGATGTCATGCAGCGAGCCGAGAGTTGCAGGACGTGACAGCTGCAGGTTAACGCTTGACTTACGTTCTATCTTGATGATGATTATCATGATGATAATGTCGGTGTGAACTTGGGTGAAATAATATCTGAAAATTGGTAATAAATTGTCGGAAAAGTAGAAGAAGGTGACGGGAGGATGAGTGACAGAGATATAGATGTATTGAGAGGAAAATGGGGAAATTGGGAAAGCGAAGAAAGGCTCCAATAAAGAGGAACAAATGCCGAATAATAAGTCCGTAAGAAATTAATGATGAATGGATTTGCATCACTCAGCAAAAGATTTATGATGTGCCATGAATTTATAGATAAAATGAGTGAGTGGAGGGGGGTATGGGTTTGGGTACGGGTTTATGAGTTATACTGTTGTGAATATGAGTTGAAATGATGTAAAATAAAATGAATTCGTATTTGATGAAATCTTCATAAATGGTGAAATTCTAAGAATCGAGATTAATAAGATAAGATTACAAGATGAGAAACAATAATGCTCTTAAATGACATCGAATAGATTTAATGAAGATATATTTTCATTAACATATTTTCATTCACACTTTCGAAGCTATAGAGTCCTTGAAGGTAGAAACTTCAAAACTTTTAGTTTTCCTTCATGTCAATCGAAATTGATCCACTATGACAGCTGAAAATTGATGACAGTTTAAATATATGACAGGATATGAAATGACACTTGTTGTTTCGTTTATTATTTTATGATTTTTTGCTTATTTTATGAATGAAAAAAACAGAGAGAAATATTTTTATAAAGCAAGATATTATCAACGCTTTGTGAAACTGAATCATGTTGAATAGAATTTTTTAACCGAGGGGGAAAACGGGGGCTTCACGGAACTCTCAAAATCTATCAATAGTTAAATCGAAAGAATTAATGGCGAGGTATTTCTAGAGAGTTTTCTCTCCAATTCTGAGACCAAAAGGAAACTATTTGATAGTCAATGTATTGACTATCATTTTGATAATTGAATTAAATCAAATCGGCCTAAAAAGTAAAATTTGCGTAATCTGGAAAAATTTTTCTAAAATTAGCCAAATTTCCAAAAAGTGAGAGGTTCTCATAGAACAAAGCTCTCAAAAAAAAAAAACAAAGACAAATGCGAGAGAAAAGCCAATCCATAGAATCCTTGGAATTAAGTTCAGCTTGCATAAAAAACCCCAACGAAATAAAGGCAGAGAAAAACGAAGAAAAAAGTCATCAGAAGCAAGAAAAAAAATTGCTGAACAATTTGTAACAATTTGAAACGTTCGGGGAAAAAGCAAGATTGTAGAAGCGATTGAAAAACCGACTTCAGTCAAAGCGAAGGCCAAGGAAATTTTCCTTAAAAAAGAGTAAAAAATAAAAAAGCAAATATTATCCAGATTTTAAGGGGTCAAACGAAGGAAGGAATTGACTCGTCCCATTCTTGTGTCGTGTGGACTGAAACTGACTTGTGTGGGTCCTGTTTGTATGTTGTTGTTGTTGTTGGATGCATGAGTAGATAGGAAGATGGAGGAAACATGGAGAGTACGTTTTTGAAGTCGTTACAGGAGTCACAAAAAACTTTAGAGAAAAAATTATATATCATTAAAGTAAACACGAGGCGGAAGTATGCGAGTAACTCGAAAATATCGGAAAATGAATTTGAAAGACATAAAAATGGAGAAAAAAATGGATATTATATAGTCGTAATAGCAAATTGTGAAAAGGATCGGGCGTGGCCGTGTTTATGGTCCTTTGTTCAAAAAGGGTAATCCCAGTACGCAGATTGGGGACGACTTAAAGAGAGATAGAGAGTGTGGTGGAGAGAATGTGAATAAAGTGCTTGAACTAATGGCGAGATTTTAAAATCTAAAAAAATTTTATTATTTTCTCTTAATTTCATCAGTTTTAGTGCTGAAATTAAAAATATATATATATTTTTTATTAACATTTTCTTAATTTGATTGTTTTTGTTTATTATAATTTAATTAATTAAAAATCATAAAAATTTTTTAAGTATTAATCAATACATTGCAATACATTTTATTACTATTTCTTCCATAATTAAATTGTGTTTTTTTGAAGAGCAATTTTATTTATTCATGCCATTCATTTGTTTTTCCTTGCTTTCAGCTCAATATCAATACAAAAAATGTGAGGAGAAACAATTTCAATGCAATAACGGTTTTTGTATACCGATACGTTTTGTTTGCGATGGAGATCCGGATTGTGATGATCACAGTGATGAAATGATTCCGGAGTGCAGAAATTTCGAACGTAAGTAGAAAAAAAAACAACACATAAATATTTAACTAGAAACAGATCTCAAAAGAGTTTCTCACATTTCGGAATTCCAATTAAAATTTGCTCATTTTGAGTAATAATAATTAATACGTATTGATGATAACTATATGCGGAAAAAATATCAAAACAGAAATTATCCCTTTCAAAAATGTTAATGCACTAAAAGTTTGTGAAAAGTTGAAATCGATTAACTCATAATTGTGTCAATCATATCAGCCATAAAATTAACAATGACAACAATAATATCAACAACAACAACAAAAGCAACACTATTAACTGAAAAATATCCGAAGTAGCAGAAAGTTTCTTTCGACTTTTGTGGTAATATTGGCTTTTGTATAGGCAGTCATAAGACTGTGTGTGTGTGCGTGCGTGCGTGTGTGTTCGTACGTACGTGCGTATGTGTATGTGTGTATGTACTTGTACTTGTTTATGTGTTTTTGTGCGTGCGTTCGTGGCTGCCTACTTTCCATTTATGGCTGTTCGCCTCAGTGATGTTTACTGATTTAGAATTATTTTGCTCACGGATATTGTTGATATCCTGGCAGTCTGCAATTCTGGCAAAAGTTGATATTGTCGATACCACACTACTATCGATATTGCAACAACATGTTAGCAAAACAACCACAGTATCCTTATTATTGCTTTCGTTGCTGTTGTTGTTGTTTATGTTGGGGCTTAAATGGTAAACAAGTTGTGAGAAAGTTTCTCTGCGAAAGAACCGAAAAATAAAGCAAACAAACAAACAAGCGAATGAAAAGGAGAAAAGAGGAAAGAGAATAGGTCTCAAAACAGTTTTATAGCAAGTTTTTGAGGCATTTTGAAGTTTTGAGGCCTTTATGAAAAACGTTGAATGGAAATCATTGTTAAAAAGGAAAAAACAAACAAAAATAAACAAAGAAGCATTTCAAGGATTCTTGACAAATTGATTTTAATTACCCGTAGATTGATTTTGAATTTTGTTTGATCGTTTATTTGTCTACAATAATTGAAAAACGGTAAATATGATTTACATAAGTGAATGCGTTCGAATGCGTTTCGAACTTTCCTTTTTATCTTCTTTTTTAAATTCCAAAAAAATGTTTCTAAGTTTTTCAAACTTATTTCTAGAGATGACAATTTAAAAATATTGAGATATAAATTTTTTTTTGAAATTAAATATTTGTTCTTTGAGACGAATATTTCATTTTTCGTGTCAATAAATAGAATTCCCGATGTCAGGATTAACAACTAAAAATGTCAAAACTTGGAATTACAAATGCCAGAATTTAGTACAATACGCGTTAAGGTATTGAATGACAAATGTCATGATTTAGAACAACAAATGTCAGGACGTTGTGGTGAAAATTACAGAAATACAAATGTCATGACGTGGAATCCAAAATTTCGCGATATAGTCCCAACAGTGAAAGATGAAGCACGATGGTGTCATCGTGCCAATTTATGTCATCGAAGTTGTTTACTATATAGTAAAATATTTTTGTTGATCCAATCATAAAGTGAATTTTTAAGAAAGGGTCGGAGGATATAGGAAAAAATTTATGTATTTTACAGTATTTTGATATAAGTATAACCAAAATTGACTACGTTACGTCCAGGAAAAAGATTTCAGTTTGTTCTGTTTGGAAATATTATGACGCTCACAATTTGTTTGTCAAAATATTCTTGGTTTTGTTTTCGTTCTATCAGACACACACTTTACGTTCTCAATAACCAATCTTCTTAATTACTTATGATCATGATAAAAATTTAAGAATGAAAAGGTAGTTGTGATGACGTAGCTGTGCGATATGCAAATCTTCACGAATTGCTATTTAGTCTTTTCCTATTATTTTTTAATAGTTTTTGTTTTTCATTATTATTATTATTATTATTGTTATTTTGTTGGTGTTGTCAACGCTCTGATATTTTATTCTCTTTGGGGAATTTTATGTGTCAAAATGCTTTTAGAGAAAATGCTACTTCTGATTCCTATATTCCCACAAACATGCACATATGTGTGTTCACACCTGTGTGATTGAAATTCTTGCATAGTGATTGTGTCAACAAGTTTTTCGTTGGACAAACGACATTTATTTACAAATATGAAATATTTGTTTATAATTTTCTTTAAAATTTTTAAAATTCTCATTTACAGTTTCGTCTGCCCAACAAAATTAATCAAGAAGAAAACTATAGAAAATATCTTTCCTCAAAATAATTTTTAGTATCAATAAATTAGAGAGATCTCTTTTTATTCTTTAAGGATATTATGACATTATAAATATATAAATAAAGAGATAAAAAATGTGTCACTTGATGAGATAACCGAATATATTTATGCAAATTCTATTTATCAAATATATGCAAAAACAGAACACTTTCAAAAGGATATCATTCCGTCTTCTTATTTCTGTGATCGCCATTTCGTCATATCTTCTGTTTTCACCCCTCAGTTACCGAATATTTTATACTTGCTTTTTCCTAACAGATACCTTTTCATTAACAAATATCTGATCCTTGTGTGTGAGTTTGTAATCCTTAACCTTTATTTCTACAGTTTTTTCAAAAAATTAAAACAATTGTTTTAAGAATTAGCAGGCTGAGTCTATTCCGAAAGGCACTTGTAATATTAATGTGGTGTAATTTGTAAATCGTATTGTGGTGTAGTGCGGTGAAAAAGAAAGGAATATGATACTTGTGTTAAAAAAACAACAATCTTTTACGTTTAAATATTCGTTAAATTTAGATTGAGTAAATTTTTGATGTATTACGGAATATTAACATTTTATCAAATAGCGTTTTGAGAAATAAACGACTCAAATTATTCGGAAATTCATGTTTTCTGCTTGATCCTGAAAATTCAATGTTCTTTCAATGCGTTTACCGTTCCAAATCCAATACCTTGCCACATAAGGGTTAACCCTAATACAATTTCTACTGATATTTTCACATTTCCATATTTCGCTTATGCATCCTTTTTGTAACTTAAGTTTACTACTTTACTACTTCTTTACTACTTTACTACTTCTTCTTCATCTTAACACTTCCCTTTCTTTTGATGTTTCGCCTTTGATATTTCGACAGCATATGCCTTGACTCCATTTGTATTTTCACTATGCTTAAATACATGACGAATACTTTTAATAAAATTTCATTATTTTGTCTGCTTTGAATTTAATTTAATTAAATTGTATTACAGTGGGTGTGTTTTATTGAATTTCTTTTGATATTTTTATAACCTTTTTTTCTTTCCTCAATCAATTCGCAATCGGGTTTCATTTCCATAATCGATTTTCTTATATTTTATTCATTTAATATATTCACGTTAAGATCCAGAAAATATTTTATTTATTTCTTATATTCAATTTTTCGTATGATTAATTTTATATTCTTGTTATCTTTTTATTAGATCGCCTTTCACTTAATTTAATTTTATGAAATATTTTGTCATTTTTGGGGTAGCCTAACAATTCCATCGGTGAAGAATTTTTAGGGGTCTTACAAAGGTTAATAAGGGTATAATTGTTTATTCAGTTATTTCACACATTTTCAAACCAATAAATACAACTCTTTGAGCGAGTAACGATTTAGGAAACAATTTTCGAAAAAAATTTAAACTAAGATGTCGCCTTTTAAGCACATTGTTTCTTGGGACAACCGGATGATTATTGCCGGATATATAAGTATTAATAACATCTACCTATGTTTTAAAAAACCGTGGAATATTTTTATATGATCCAATTAGAACTTGTCGCAAATATTAACGATAATCGACGAGATGAAAAATGTCGACAACTAATTAAGAATTTTTAATGCAAAGAAACGTTGAAACGGGAGTTAAAAATGGGTGTCAAAAGTCATCCGGCACATGCGATAAAAAAATTGCTAAAATAATTCGTAAATTCCAGAATATTTTAGAAAAAATTAACATAAAATAGCGTACAAATTATCCCTTGGAATAATCTTATAAGAATTTGGGAATAAAATACGAAAAGAGGGCAGAAAGTATTAAAAGTTAGTTGTAACGTTCTATGAGTAGATTTGGACTTATGAGAAAGTAAGACGGATCCTGCCTGTTAAACTCAATTGAACGTTTATTTATATTTATTTATTCAGTTTTCTTAGTAAGTCCTTTGCTTTTCTTCTTTTTTCTTTTGTTGTTATTTTTTTTTCACTCTCATATTTATCTTACGTGTATTTCTTTATTTAATCTTTAGTTATTCTCGAACTTCCCCTCCTTTTCGATTTTTTTACTGTTTGTTTAAGTAGAATGCAAAATTAAAATACATTTCTCTAAAGAAAGGAAGAAGAAGAAGAAGAACAAACAGAATAGTGTCGGGCAGCAGTTGGCCGAAGCTGTACTGATATTAGTATAAGCAAGAATAGCAACAACAACAACAACGACTATAATAAGTGCACCATATGGGCGCTTCATTACAACTTTCGATGTTGAACGGCTCCATTTTTATTTGTATTATAAAAAAAAGAACGAGAGCAAACATTATGATGGCTTCACACCTAAGCATGAAGGGAAAACTGAGCTCGGTGTGATAAGACAGAGAGGGAGAGATGGAAAGATAGATAGACAGATGTGTGTGTGTGAGAGAGAGAGAGAGAGGTGGGGTGGTGGGGACAGAGCGAGAATAGGGTGAAGGAAAAGATAGATAGACACATATGATAAAATTTATAGTATTTACCTACGAGACGAAGCGAGAGATCGGGTTTATGAGCTTTCGCATTAGAATTTCGTATCAGGATTAAACGTGTACGTGTATGCCATCCGTCGTCTGTAGAGTCCTTCGATTATTTCGAAAATCAAATACTCGTAAGTATGGAAAATTTATGATGTTTGGTTTTTGGTGAGAAAAGCAAATGAGAAGGAGCTGTGAATAAATAAATAATGCATAATAGTTCAAGTTTTGTTGGGTTTAATGCAGCTATTGTTGCTTTTGTTGTTGTTGTTGTTTCACTAAAATGAGTAAATTCTGATCGGTTCAGCGTGAGTGTGCTTGAGTGTGTGTGTTTATATGTGTGTGTGTGGATAAAGCTTTGTTTTATTATGTGTTTGCATTATGAATATTTTGGACTACGAGCAAGTAGAGGAAACAACAAGCAAAACAACTTTCGCCCTGCTTACCCTTTCTGAGACTTCGTCATGCGACAAACACTGCAATATTTGTAGTCAGAAGCAACAACAAAAAATAATATCAATACAAGAGGAAAATAATTTACCAAAAATAAATACATTTTAGTGACCATTGTATGACCATTAGTATTCTTATCTTCTTCTCTAACTCATATCTTTATTTATTCTGTCTATCATTATTTTTTATGTAGCTTTAAAAGTTTTAATAATATAATAAATTTATAAATCAAATGGAGAAAACCGCAACGCGATGGTTTCAGCCCATTACGCTATTACGCCACTCGCGCATGGATGGTAATTTCTCTAAAGGAGCGCAGTTCCCAACGGCGTCTTAAACGTCCTCAATTGTATTTCAGAATTTGAGTTCAAATCCTTAATTTGAGTTCAGTAGGATTCAATTGTATTTTATTATTTTTTGTTGATTTAGAGTTTTTTTAATTTTTTAATTAGCTTTCAGAATTTTTTGGAACTTTTTCAATGTATAGAAAAATGTTTTAGTTATTCAGAAATTGTTTTTTCTTTTAGTTTTTTTTAGTTTCACAACCTTCCAGTTTTGATTTACAATTTTTCAAATTTACATTCAGCATTTTTTATTTTAGTTTAAAATTAAAATTTTTCAATTGTACGGAAATTTTATTTAATGTTCAGAATTTCTTAATTCTAATTCAGAGTCTTTAATGCCAGTTCAGATTTTTTAACACTAGCTTAAATTTTTTTAGCTTAGAATTGTCTAACTTTAATTTGCAAATTTTCAATTGCAAAAAATTGGAATATATTCTAACGAATATTAAAGAAAAATTTACTCTAAGCAATTCACGAAAAACAATGCTTCTCCGATGATTTTTTCTACGTCATAAAGTTATTCCGGAAGACTTCGATTATTACAAATCAAAGCCTCACAACTGAGTAAAATCGATTGAAATAAAATCTTTCTAAAATGTTTAAACTGCAGAGAATTAATCAATCAATTGGTATCAAATGTATAGAATTTATATAAATGGAAAATCATGCATAATCGGCGGGGTGAATGGGATCGATGTGATTGCAAATGGCTTGGCTGGGTTAGTAAAAATATGGATCGAATATTATAATAATAACTTTGAAACGATACGATATTTATCCATTCAATATTTGTTGTTTATTTCTTTCTTTGTATTTATTTCTTTCTTTGAAATTGTATATTTTTTGTGATTTCATCGTGATACTAACTGACATTAACTGATATTTTATGTAGTCTAAATAAAAATTATAATACTAAATCGCGCTGGTAGTCGATGGGGATTACTCGCTTTTAATTACGTTTTATTGATAGATAGTAACAATTGCAAAAGGTAAAATTCCTAAGGGAAATACTGTTTTGTTTTTAATTTTATTTTTACTTTTGGTTTTTTAGATTCGTTAATGGGTTTTCGTTATAATTATAAAAACAATTGACTAGTAGAGTATTTCATATATAATTATTTTGAAAACGAAATTAGAAACCGATTAAGAAGACTTCAAACCTAGGAGTTTTAGCAGATTTAGAAGACATTTATGACCCTTCGAATTTTCCTAAACACTCAAGCCATTTAAGATTTTTTGCCTTCTCTAATGAATTGAAAAATCTTTATCAGTCTCTTTGTGGGCTTTTGGTAAGCTAAATTTTGACTTTTCTAAGACCATTCTTTATAAGTTTTTGGATTTTTTAAAACTCTTAAACTTGTTGAGAAACATTTGGTCCATTATAGAATTACGTAAATATTTTACAGCCTGTTTTTAAACTTTTAACAAACTATTTATGGTTTCCTCGTAAAATATTATTCGTTTTGGGGTTCTAGGGTTTTCGTTATAGACAGTCGTTTACATTTTAAGATCTTCTAAAGCCTTAAACTCTTTAGGAACTCTTTTAAGATTTATCAATATTTATGAAAGCATTTTATATCATTTAGAAATCTGTACGGTTTTATTAGACTCTTTAGATGAGTGACTTACTAAACACATGAAGAATTTTTATGACTCCTGTTTTATGAAATTATTCCTGTTTAGACATTTTTAGACACTTTAATGATTTTAATGATCACTTTGTTTTAAAATTCATCGAAATATATTCGCATTCATTTAAAACGTTCGATATATATGGTTAATAATCAATATCATTGTTATTTGTATTCATTAAAAATTAAATCTTAATTTTTATTAATTGATTATTGATTTAAATAATTTCATAACAATAAACAATTAAACGTGTGCTCAAGTATTCAATTAAATTAATTAAATTTTTCTCTTATACTTTTTGCCAGTTTCACAAAACATTTTTTAATATTCTCTTTATTAATTTATTTATTTTTGCAACTTAACAAATGTAAAAACCAAAAATATTTGTTTTTGTGAATTTTCAAATTTTGTTGTTGTTTTTATGTTCACGTTTCACCATGTATTGTTGGTGGTGGTGGTGTAGCAGCTGTTACTCTGCGTTAATTCAATTGCTGTTAAAATGAAGAAAAAAATTGAAAAATATCAGACAAAACCTTGAACAAGGATTGGAGTATGAGTCTGCAAGTCAGAGGATTTTATCATATTGGCTATAGGCACAATAATTGGGAAGGTTAGGCCTGAGTGAATAAAATAGTTGGGATGGCGAGAGAGAGGGGGTGCGAGGAACGACTGTCTACCGAGAAAAAAGAATGAGCAATTGAGTTAATTGAATAATTGAAAAAATGTAAATGAATGTTTAATTTAACGGAAGAGGTCGACACAAGGCAACAATGAATTCAAGGAGAACGTTTCAAAAGGGCAACGAGTATAAAAAAAAGACGGTCATAAAATGCTATTGTTTTTGAAGAAACATCAGCCATAAAAGCTCAACAAAAACTATCAGAAATATTTCTGTTGGTCAACCCGAGTCGAAAAACTATTAAAAGTTTCTGAAACGGGATACATGCCATTTAAAAAGTAACAGCAATTGTATGTCGGTATGTGTGTGTGCATATGTGTAAATTAGAATGCATACAATTTATACTTCTGAAAGGATGAACCTTCATAGCATGTTTTGTAGCGAGGACGAACAGAATGGTCAGAATTAATATTTTTTCAACTCGATGGAAGGAATTGAAATTTTTCAAATTTGTAAACAAAAATTCAATATTTAGAATTGAGAAGGAAACAATATTATGTGATACTTTTTGATATACGGTCGCAAAAGTATGTCAATTTTTTTAATATTTTAATGTTTTAATATTTTTTTAATATTTTAATTTTGGAAAATTATCTGAATTAAAATTCAAAATTTTTTCAAATTTTTTTAAACAAGAATTAATAATTTTAATTCATTATAATTTTGTTAATCATATAAGAAATTCTACTTTTTTTGTGTGATTAAACTTAGTCATTTTTTTATTATTATCCTTTTTTTCTCCTCTTCTAACTGTTTTAAACGCAACCGCTGACGCAACCACAACGATAATTTACACTGCTTTATCACGATAATTTAGAGTCAAATGATTGTTGGTAGTAGACAATATCTTCTGGATTTTCCTCCATCAATTATTCAAGTCATGTTTGCTTCCTTTCCTTTCGTTCTTCCTTTCATTTCCTTTCTTTTTCTTTTTACAGTCTTTTCTTTTCACTTTTTTCTTTTCATTTTTATTAATCCTTTGGTTTGTTTTGTTATGATTTTGCTGCTTTCCCTTTGGCCGAAGGTAGAAAGACGATAATGCGAAAAAGAAAAAAAAACTAAAGATTGAGAAATTATTTTCTTGCATTCGAGCAGTTCCGGTTGCGGTTGCTGTTGCAGCTGCTACTCCTGCTGCAACTTAATTGTACATTTTATTGCTAGGTGTGGGGCAAGACCAACAACGGCAACAACAACAACAACATAACAGGCGCAGCAATAAACCTTTCGGGGATAGGAAATTGAGGAAATGAACGGAAGAGAACTTGTAAGTTGGAGATAAGGAGAGAGAGAGAGATAGAGACAGGGGAAGGAAGAAAGTGAGTGAGAGGCCAATGGAATATAATAGTTTAAACATTCCCACTTTTCAAAACTGTTGACGGGCGGGCAAAAAATAAGTAAGGCAACCTCTTTGAATGCCAAACACAATTTTATTATCTCAGCATCAGGGTTAGTGTGTTTATGAGCGTGTGTGTGAAGGTGTGTGTGTGAGAGGCTGTGTGTGAGAGGCTGTGTGTGCGTGCGTGATTATGTATGTGTGGGTATTTATGTATGTGTGTATTTTTATGTATAAGTTTCCACTACATTTCATTTTTTCCTATTCTCTTGAGTCTACTTCCGGTAGAAGTAAAAATTTTTGTGTTCAGGTGTTTCGGAAACAAAAAGTAAGCGAGTATAAAACTGTCAAGAAGAATAAGAAGAGGAAGAAGAGGGTTCGTGATTGTGATTGCGGAAGCAAGAGGATGCCACTGAAAAAGAAGCATTGCTTAGATACGAATGCATATGTTAGAAGAGTGAAGAGAGCAAAATATAACAGAAGATTCAACTTCGGCAACATTTTATGCAATTGCTTCTTTTTTTTTGCTGATTTCAGAATTTATGAGCATAAAGGGATTTCCTATCCTGGCCGAGAAGACCACATTGTTGTTTTAATGTAGAACAAATATTATTGGTATTAAAAATAAAAAAGTAACCAGAAAAGTCTGCGTCTAAGAAATGATTTTGATTCTTTTATCCTTTTCTACCATGCGAAGACAGAAAAGATTTGAAAAGAGAGAGTACGTTTAAAATTTTGTAGAAAAATTGTGCAAATAACAAAATTTAATTTAGCGTAAATTAGACAATTTTTAAAATAAGGTTTAGCTTTATTAAACAAAAACTGGTATTTAAAATTAGTATTAATGATGTTTATAAAAATTTAATTTAAAAAATATAAAACTTCTATTTAAAAACGTAAATAAATTCCAAAAAAAGTGAAGGAAGAAATATAGGTTTCTTCCAAAAATAAATCCAGATTATATCGTTTAAAAAACGATAGAGGATATGGATCACTTGATCATTAAGATATGGTTGTAATCCATTAGAAAGTTGGAATGATAATTAATTCTTAATATCTCGTAAAAGCTACAAATCGTTTACGATCACAATTTCGTCTATTATTCGGAATAAACAAAAACAGTTTGCAACGTTATTTCTCTAATTTAGTCGTCATCGTTCTGTCCTTTTCTTTTGTTTGTTAATTTTAAAGAAGTCATGATTCAGCCTTATACAAGTCGAACTACACACACGTTGTTAAATACACTTCACATAAAGACATCAGTATTAGTGCCCTGAAAAAAATGCGATGAAAAAAGAGGAAGAGGAAGAACTAACCCAAAAAGATTGTCTTTATCGGTAAAAAGTAATACTTCAGGCAGAAAGCCTCAAAATCACTTCTGTGTAACAAAAGAAATTCAAAAGGGTTGCCACAATAAAATAAAAAATATAAAATTAGAAGCAGAAATGCGAGAGAAAAGATTTATTTATTCGTAAGAATAAAATACAAGCTTGTAAATTGCACGAAGTGTATTCAGCATATTCTCATTATCGGGGTGACTTATCAATAATGTGGGTGAAAATATATTTCATATAATTGCCTTTAGTTTGAAAATTGCTTTCTAAAGGGATTTTAAAATACGAGCCAAAAAAGATACTGGCCAAAAAATGACTAAAACCAATATTGTTATCACCTCCAAACCAAACAAAGAATTCTTTCAGGATTTGAATATTTTCTACGTAAAGAAATATTTATATTTTGAATTGAATCAGAAAATACACGGAATTTTATAAACGGTATTTCATAAATGAGACCCATAAGATATCTATGAGTCGTCAAAGAAAAACTTGAAGCAGAGGCAAATTGAATAATTGGAATAATGAGGGCTATTCCACCACACCAGGATGACATTAGGAGTGATCCTTAGTTTGGAGGCAATTTTAAAATCGAAGAAAAGCACCGACTGATTTTGGTTTTGAAAATACTTGAAATATGCTTGCTGAATTGTAATGTAAAATTAGAAAGCTCCTAACATTTCTAAAAAAATAAAAAACAACTCATTAGATAATTAAATATTTGTGTAATATTTTTTAAAATAATTTTTAAAAAATTATAAAAGTTTTGGAAAATGTTTTGGAACCAGAAAATTCTTAAAGCAAAAATTCAAATTAGTTGAAATTTAATAGCATTTGATGATTTCCGTTTTTGTATCACAAATATTTAGACAGTATGCTTTAAAGAAAACTTTTTAGAAATGTTGGCATTGTTGGCAAATTGATGAAATGAATTTCTTTAAATGGAAGGCAAGGCGATAAATGTGTAAAATTTGTTAGAAACTGTTTCTCTTACTTTGTGTAGCTCATTCAATGGAGTCCTTGTAAATGGAATTGTTACATGGAATTACTTAAGGGCAACATCGAAGGTTAAAAAGTAAACCATTCAACATCATTTAACATGAATGAAGTCCTATTGCCTTTGTATTTGTTCGTATTCTTTGCACCGGTATTGTTTGTACGCACTTGTGTCTGTGGTTGGTTGGATGCAATGCATGTGTTTGAACTCATGTGGTTTTCTAGTCTTATTAATTTTTTATTTTTAAGTGCATTCAGTAAAAGCTTTTTTGCTTGATTAAAAATATTTTGTATTTTATAAAGTTTTTGGAAAGAAGTGCTATTTTTGTTATTGTTGTTGTTGTTTTTGTGTTTTTGTTGTACATCTTTATTATTATTGTTATTAATGTTTTTTTATAACTCTTGTTTATGTTTCAATCATTATCGTCCTAAAGGGACAAACGTTGGATCATTTTTAAAATAATCCCTAAAATCAGAAATATTTATAACATATTTACTTCATTAAATTTTTTAGTTTAATTAAAATTTGAAAAGTCAATAATTTTCTTGGATTTTTTAAGAGAGAAATCGTGTGAAAAATTAATTTAAATTTTGGCATGTGTTTGTCTGTTTGGAAAGGATTCAATTTTCAACTTATACGGTTTTAAATTTACGATTAAGGATATTAAGATTTTCGTGATGTATATTTTAAGGATTATTTGGCCTAAAATTAGATCCATTAGCGTGATATGAGTTCGCATTTGCAATGCTTTTATCAGTATTAAAACATTAATCTCGTTCTTGAGCGGCGAATGTGAAGAGAAGAATGAACTGATAATATTTTCATGTGATTTCTTCATTAGACTTGTTCGATTTTGACTGACATCTGCTCGTCAAACCCCTAATCACTCTTTTCTTGCTTTTAACCTTAATTTATTCTCTTCGTTCTTGTTTTCTTCGCCATTCATTTATATCATCCTTTTCATCCTTCTTCCTTTCTCTTAGTCATCAATATTCCATTAATGAAGTCTTTACGTCAACTTAAGGTTGGTGTCATTTTAATCAACGCGAGCCAACATGAATGATGTTTTAATATTTTTTCGCATCCTCATTCGAGTTTTATGCTTTTAATCATCATATAAAGATAAGAAGAGAGAGAGAAAGAAGGAGGGAGAGAGAGGTGCAGAACCTCTAGAATGCCAAGCTGGATAAAAAAGGGTGGGATAATATGTTAGCATTATCGGAGGGCGGATCAAGTTCGATAACCTGAAATGTGATGTTAGTGGATTAGTTTTTGTCTCGCATGCTCTTTGTTGTCTCCTTCACACCTTTTGTAATACAAGAAAATACGAAAAAAATCCTTTTTATTCTTTTTATCACTTTAATCCTTCTATCCTTTATACTGTTTGTAAAATCAACAAACATATTGTAAAATTTTAACAATTCATTGAATTTTTCCCTTCAATTTAATTTCCTCTCGAACTCTCTTGCTCTTTTACGATTTCAAAAAGGTTGAGAAAGGAGTGAGAGTCGCTTAAAAAAGAGAAGAAGAAATGTTACGGGTAATAATCATTAAATCAGTTTCATGCGAAAGACTCGGTTCTGTAAGCAGAAGAAGAAGTCTCAGAAAACTTTGTGCAGGAAAAGTTCACGAGCTTACAAACGAAAGGGGATTTTTTACAGATGTTTTTTTTTGTTGTTGGCCAATGTATTCCAATATATTTCTTATAATAAATCCTAATAATCCAATACTTAAATATTGCAACGACTTAGAGGACATCGTTTCATATGTTTGTTGAAGTATTTTAAGCGTTTTGCAGGATCATTGTCTTGTGAAATTATTATTGCCGTGACAGAGATTATCCCTGAGAAACCATCGAAATTCAAAATTATCCTCAATCATCCACTCGAATTTTCTACTAGTTAGGTTCTTTGTTGGATATTGAGATTCCTGACTGTGTTAGTTTTCATATAATTTTAAAACGATTTTCTGTCATTCCTCGTCAAATTAGGTTTGAAGACAAACCGGTTTCAGCGACCGATACATTTACGGCTTATATTTTCATCCTCCGAGAACCATCGTGAGAACGAAATTAAACTCCAAGGATAACACATCGACGAAACCGGTTTGTATCCAAACCTGATTTGACAAGAGTAGACGGATAATTGTTAAAGAATCTTCTTTTGCGGCGAAGATGATTATAGAAATAGATAATAATTTATATCAGGTTTAGTCGAGTGAATTAAGTCCGGTCTTACAAGCTGGAGCGACTTGCTAAGGTTTTGTCTCGAAAACTTTTTTTCAATAATTTTTTGACTTGATATATTTTCATTTAATTCGTTTTCCCAAGGTTTCTGAAACGTACTGTTTTGCTTCTGTTTTCTTTTGCTTGTCTTTCCATTTAAGGAGATTTAATTTGTACACTTTTTTGCTGACTTTTGGTTGGGCGAACTAGTTTTTGTTTTTGAGAAAGTAACTGAGTTTTTCTTATCGTGTTGCAAGGTGAAGAAGAAGAAGAAGAGGAGGAGAAAGAAAAGTATTAAAAAAGTAAAATATAAGCAACGTAACGGTTATTGTAATGCAATTAACGAGAAACTACGATAGCAGCAACGGTATCCTTTCAACCGCAAGCCTTTCCGTGTTGCGTCTGATAACAGTTACAAGGTCGACAACTCGTTCTGCCGACTCAAACTAAGATTTCGCCAACGCAAGACCAAGATTCCGCCAACTAACTTAAACTATTGCCAACTGAAAGCTTTGCCAACAAAGTTAGCAGTTACCGCATGTACAAAATCTTTTTATAGTTAATTCGTCCTTTCTCTTTCCCTCTCTCTCTATTCCATTTTGTTCTTATCTCTCTCTTTTGCCCTCGATCAGACCTTTTTTATTACGTGTGTGTGTGAGCTTATGTTTTTTTAAAGTTTATTTCATTTGTGTCTTTATTATTATTATCATTTATTGTTTTCTCTGGCTTTTCCGCTTCTTATTTTCTATAAATTTGTGACCATCAAAAGGAAAGAATTTTTTTTATTCGTTAAATTTTTTTATTGCTTATTCTAGAATTTTCTACTGCCTTTTATTTTAAGGATGTCCTCCCTGACGAGTGGTTGCTTGCCTGGTTGTTTGTTTGTTAGTTTTATCTAATGTTTTTTTATATTTGTTATCGCTAGTTTTGTTGTTGTTCCGGCGTGTGTCAATTTTTGATGTAGACAGTAGTAGTAGTAGTAGTAGTAGTAAAAGTATTAGCAGTACTACTTATTTGTCTAACTGTACTTAAGTATGTCAAGGGTTGTTAGTGTTCTTGTTTTTATTATTTCTGCACTTTATTGCTTGCACGTTTTTGTTGCTTTTACAACGCTATTTTCTAAAACTACAATAAAATTGTGGCCTTTTCGAATAATAAAATAACGTACTAAATACACATTCGGTATTTGAAGTACCTTGTAGAGGTGACCGTACACATGAAAGGACCACGTGAGTTCATACACTCAAACACACATACGCTGTAAATTTCAAGAGAATTGATAAAAGTAAAGACATGAAAATACAAATGATTTACAAACTTTTAGAAGAATCTAGACGAAAAATGGGCCAAAGGTTTCGAATTGAAATTGTAGGGCAGGTTATATAAAATTTAACGAATTTTAAGTCTTTTTCGTATTTTTGTTTAAAAATGTTAGAAAGCATCGAAGGTGCGTGGATGCATCCCCAGAATAATTTTTGGGTATTAAGAGTTTTGATATTTTGGGTATACACCAGAAAGTACATACAGTACATACACCAAGCACACTTGCGCTACGTGCAAGTGCACGTTCTAAAGGGGTCTGTGGTACCCCCAATTGAAATATTTCCTCGTATAAAACTAAAATAGAGGAAAAAAGTGGTGAATATTTTTAAGTGAGAACTAACGAGTAGTAGAAGACTCGTTATATTTTGAAGTGATAACTGACGAAGACTCCAACCTTGGGTTCCAAACGGAACCCAACTACCTCTCCCTATAGAAATAACCGAAGAAATTTTCGATTTAATATGTAATAAAAATAAGAAAGAGGAGGAGGATCATCCAAAAAAAAAAACAGTCCAAATATTCTTTCTTTTTCTTCTGTCTTAGAAGTTTTGAGCGATCTTTTAGTAAAATCGTTTGCTAAAAGATTTCTTTCTGGCTATAAAAATAGAATTGCTTTGCTTTAAAAAAATGATTGGTCTGATTAGAAAGATAGTTGAAATCATCTGTGATAGTTAGGTCAATCCTCTCGTAAAAGTTTGTTGTTTCAGCGGTTTGTTTATTTAAATTTAAATTTACGAGTGGCAAATTTGTCGAAATAGTTGATGAGAAAAAATAAAAAGGATTTGAAAGCAGAAATAAAAAAAACGTTAAGTACCCAACTTTTCCTTGATGCTTTATCTTCCTCTCGGGTTTTGGGATAAAATCCTAAAAGAATAGGAATAATTTATTTAACACTACGATGCTTACTTTATTAAAATTATACAAATAAGAGAAATTGGTGGGAAGAAATGAAAGGGACGAAAGAAAAAGGACAATCGTAGATATGGAATGATGAAAGGTTTTCAAAGACGGGCGATTATTGTGAAGCCCAATGACAATCGTAGCGATAACAACAACAACAAAAGCGAGAATGACAATTACACCAACACCAACAAATAGAAGATAAAAATAAGTGTTGGAAAAGTTTTGAAGTTAATTATTTTTTTTGTAAATAGTCAATTCTTAATTTATTCCGTCTGTTTCTTTTTGGGATAATGCTAAGTCGTATTAAAGTTGCTTCTTTTTAGTTAGACCCATTTATTCCATCTATTATTTTCTCTTCTAGATTACACTTTCTTACGGTTTTCCACTTATTTTTGATACTAATCTCCAAAACACTTTGGAAATGGCACATAAGAAAGATTAGGGTATTACTGTGTTTTTGAGGATGAGTGTGTGTGTGTGTGGATACATGTATAAACATAATGTGGGGGAATTATCTACTAAAACATTAAATTTTCTTTTGCTCGTAAATGTTTTTAGAATATTTTTAAATACTTTTAAATATTTAAATATTTGCAAGCGAACAAATATATAAGAGAAAATTTGAAATGAATAACAAATTTTCTCTCATATTTTCTAAGAAGAAAATTTGTGATTAAATGTTTTCATCTTTGGAAGTAAAAAATTGAACGCATTCTCTCAAAAGTAAGAAAAAAAATTATTTCCAACATTGCACACGACACACACACACACACAAACGCACTTGCATGCGCGCAGTCATGCACACACATATGCACTCATTACATGTGAATACCGTCTAAAATGAAATCAATTTGCATAGTTTTCATTTTTCCATTCCAAATTTCGAACAAATTCAGAGTAAGAAAGGAAGAAAAATTTGCATATAAACTGCTGAATAATGTTGGAATATGAAAGACATAAAAAGGTGTGAAAATGAAGGGAATACAAGAGAGAGGGAAAAGAGAGAGAGGGTGAGAGAGGGAAGTAAAGGAGCAGTAAAAATAAGAAAACTCAGTGTTCTTCTTGATTTTTCATTTTGGAGGCTTGAACAAAAATTCATAAAAGATTTGAATGCCAAAAATTCTACATCCGTTTCCTGATAGTCGTTTCCATTTTTTTTCTTTGAACAATGAATGAATTATAATGGTGAGAATTAGAATTTTTTGTCTTTCGGGCAAAATATTTTAGGCAAGAATTGAACAATATTTAAAACGAAATTTTTGTCACTTCGCAAATATTTTCGACTTGAAATTATTTCAGCGATTTGTTTTTCATAATTTTAGATGTAATTTTTGTTTATGTTTAATTAAATTAATGTAATTTAAGGTTAACAAGATTAATTATTTTTTTATTGGGCACTTTTAATTAATGTTTGTTGTGTATTTTTCACTTATAAAAACCACAGAGAAGTTTATAAATTAAAATTGATTTTTAAATTTGGCGAATGCGTGGCAGCAGTTACAAATTAATTCAATTTTTCTCACAATGCGTATCAAAAATTAAGCGGTTTGCTTTAAATATGATTAAGTTTCTTAATTTTAAATGTTTTTATTTATTTTTTATTCGATTTTTATCGCTGCAACGCCTTTTTTAACTGTATTGAATTTAATTAATTTAAAATAGAGTGGAAAAACCAACAAAACAATTTAATGCCAAGTATCAAAAAAATTAACATAAAATTCAATAAAATTAAAAATAAATGCTTTTCAGTCTTGATTGCGGATAATTTATGCGTAATGAACGAACAAACAAACAAACAAACAAACATAATAAACTAACAAACGCCCACATTAGAAGGCGGTAATGAAATGTAGCACGAAATTCAGAAATGAAGGAGATGGAAATCAACGGAATGGAACGGAACAGCTCTGAAACTGACAGATAACGAATGAATGAATAAACCCATGATTGAATGAATAACTGAATGAAGAATTAAACGAACGATTGAAAAGTATAATGATAAGTATTGAGCACGACTGTACCAAATTTTAAATGGATTGAATCGGAACTGAGGCGAGGCCGTATCTGCGCGAGGTCGTATCAATATTCGGTAATTAATTCTAATGTCAGAACCTGACGGACAAATGACTGTTATGCAGATCTTCCGTTTCCTGCGAATAAGAGGGTGTGAGGGAGAGAGTGGGGTGCAAGGCGTGAAAAAGGCACAAAAGGCATTCGACAGAAATTACAGCAGTTGCAACATTTCATAGGATGAGCGCAATATTAGTACGTATGCGCTCGAACACACACACACATTCACACACACATACTGACACATACACGCACGATTTGAATGCAAATTAGAAGGAAGCCTAACAGAAACTTTGCATAGAATTAACAGAGAATTTATTGAATCTAAAATCACGTTTCTCGAATTCTTGTTTGATTAAAATTTCAATAAAATTGCATTCCTCATGCCCTGTTGCTTCTTTTCACTTTACTTTAGCTTACTCTTCTTCTTTTAATTGCTCGTATTCTAGACGGCTTGCATCTGAAAATATGGAAGTATTGGTGCTGAAAAGGCTGTGATGTGGGGGAGTGGCAGTGAAGCGAGAAATTTTGAATTGTTAGAAATGTCGGAAAAAATACTTAAATAAAAAAATTATGAATCAAGAAATTTTATTACTTCAAAAAAATTTGAAAAATGAAGCAAGAAAAATACGATTTTAATTTGTTTTGAAAAATTTTAATTCAAAAGTATAAAAAAGTTATTTCAAAAGTATTTTGAAATAATTTGAAAATATTCTGTGGAGAAAAATAATTTAATGCACGTTTTTGTTTAAAGGTATTTAAAATTAATACAAAATTAGTTTAATTAATTGAAGCAATTAACTTAATTTGATCTTCTAATTTAAGCTAGAACTATGAATTAAAATCAAGAATATTATTAGTGCAATTTGTCAGCAAATACGATATAAATAAATAGATAAATATCCTGACAATTTTCCTCGTCATGAATGAACAAGAAGAAGAGGAAGCACAATTTGTACATTACGGTGATTATCGCTTCCCGACAAAATGACAAATTTTCATTCCGAGCATGAGTTATAATTATTTTAAAGATTTCAGTGCGTGTGTGTGGATGCGGTTGTCAGTGGAAGTGTATCGTTGTGTGCATCAGCTGTGTTTGCTTGCGTTGCGGTGTTTATTTATTTGTGTGTGTGTGTGTGGGTGTGCTTCTGCCACTCGACCAAAAGAGGAAATCATTCCGTTACTTAACATTTTGTAAACGACGCATTGGAAGAGTTAGCTTTTACACTCTGTAACAAAATGCATGTATTTATGTGGGCGTTTGATTGTACGTGTGCGTGCTCGTAGGTGAAAGTTTTTGTGTGTGATTGGCATAATATTGAAGAATGTCTTTATAAATGTTCGGTTTTAAATGAAAGTAATACGTGTGTACCTATTTTTGTATGTGTGTGTGGGTGTGTATGTAAGCGTGTGTGCGTGTGTATGTATTAAAATTATGGCATACAAGAAGTAAGAAGCATAAGTTTTAACTTTCTCCACAGTTTCTTCAACAACGCCATTGTTGTCTACCACTTTCCTATCATTTCCCTCCTTACCCCCCCTCACTTTACCCACGACACTTACCCCATCACCACCAGTCTGCTCTCCTAATTTCCATAGAATGGATACAACGTAAAATTTACACGTCATTGATGCAACGGATGCAGCAAACCGTTTTCAAGGAAAGGCACGTCATTTGAAAGGGACAGGATTGCTGGTAGTGCTGCCGGCAGGTAGACAAAGTTTTTAAAAAATTTATGATAGAATCTCGAGCAGGAGATACTGGCAAACAAAAACAAAAAGAAAGAGAAAGGAACAACACATCGTAAGAAATGAGATTTAAATAGTTATGTGATATTTCTCCACGTCATGCTAAAGAAACGAATGACGTGCAAATACCAAAGGATTAGAATGATGAAGTTGTTGGGGCAAAGTTTTTCGGCAAAAGGAAGAAGAAGAGTTTGTTTGAGTTTTCGTGAGAAGAAAGTATTGTTTGTTGGTGAGAGATCGTTAAGACTTACTACGGGCGGGATCTACGCTCACGGAATTTTGCAATTTATTTTTTGTTTGTTTGATAAACGATTCCTTTATTATACTGGAAGTTGATTGTTTCGAAGAATTTATGATAAAATTAAAAAAAACCATGTGCAATACTTGTCTGCTCTTTGTTAAATTTTAAATGAATTTCAATTAAATCGTGTTAGAAAGAATATTAACAAGTTTAGTTCTCACAAAAGTTCTTAAACACAATATAAAATATTTCCATTTTTTTCAATACTAATTATATGAATTGAGGATAGTTTTTAAATTAACATTTTATATAAAATTTAAATTTAAAAGCGGAGTAACTGAAACTGTTAAATTTTTTCCTTAATTTGTTATTATTTTTCTAAAATTCTTCTGAAATTCTAAGTAAAATTTTAGCGCGATTTCTTCTCAGGAAGTTGAAAACACAAAAATATTCTGTATCACTGATTCGTAAAGGCTTAAATATAATTGTACCAGTTGTTAAAAATCTCTTAAGGAAGCCGTAGTTTCCTCTTTCCATCGTATGTTAAGTTTTAGGAAAGTCTTATGGAATTTTCTATATCAGACTTATGAATATCAGACTTGTAGATATCAGATTGTAGATATCATCATTCCGTTTTAACAACTTAATTCGAATATTGTAGATTATTGTTAAATTCATTTTATTCAACGATTTCTTTTCCACGCGTGAGATTTACCGTAAGCACATAACAATATTGTGTGTTAATACGAACGCATCCTGATATACCTTCCATTATTTAATTACACCAGTTGGTAGCCAGGATATATAACTTTATCACGGTGGAACCTAAAAATGCACAGAGTCTAGAAAAGGTTAACATTATTAAAACCACTATTGAAGTTGCGTTGAACCACAAAATTCTTCTTGAACTTCACAATTCGATTTTCATAAATTGCGCATTTATATTTATATATTTATATATATATTTATTTATTGTGAACATTTTATAGTAAGCAAATTCGAATCAAGCTATTTGCAATTGGATTATCCAGTGCCATCGAATCAACAACAACAACAACATTCATGGAAATATCGCAAATATCGTAGCCTCAGAAATTTGAATTCATATTAAGTCGAATCAGCCGGCTCTGTCTTTACCAGTCTGTTCAATCAGTTGCTCGTCTTGGTGTTCACCCTTAGAAGACAAAATTAACTCAAGAAACGAATCCTTTTGAACATTTATAGTGTTAGAAATTGTTTGAATTGAGGTTATGTTCTGACTGAAAAACCTTTGAAGTTCTCTTTGTTTTGTTTTCGTTTCGAAAATAATTCTCATGAAATGATTTGATTAGTAAAAGCTTTGATTGCTGTGATATTAAATTCTATTGATTTCTTTATTTACGATTTCGTACAATTGGTTTTTCTTTTAATTTTGAATAATATTTTTATCGTTAAAATTGCAATTTCATCAATTTATTTGAAATGTGGTGGTAACATCTTGACGAAAATGTAGCGTCAACATCTCGTATTTTCGAGATCATCGAGGTCTTGTGGAATTCTTGCACATTCTTAGAAGAAGTCGTAACATTAGGTAGCAGTAAAGTTCGCATTTGTAAGCGTATTTGTAGCAATAACAGCAACAACATCAACAGAAACGGCACCACCACTCGCAACAATAACATCTGCTATGACATTGTAATGAAATATCACAAATAAGGTTTGTGCAGTAAACGAATTGTACGCTTTTACTCTACGAAACGAAGTGAAAATGCATTCAATATCACTTCAATATATTTGCTTTAAATGCCATTTTGACATACGTGCATACGCAAACATACGAACGCACACACTTACATGCATACACACGCATACATTCACATACATTGCTTTAGTTATGAAATCTCTAAGACGTGGTGTTTTGCAGCATGTGCTGCTTCAAAATGAATTATTAATGAATTTGTGAAGCTGGATCCAGTAGAATATTTTTGCTTTTCACTGTTTCGATGAAATTTTAATTCGATTTTTGATTTTCTAGAAAACAACACTAGAGGAGTCCTTCCTGTCTAGGACAGAATTTAAGAAAATAATGCTTGTCTCGGTTTGGAATGCATTTTTGTGATTTTTTCTTAAACATAGAATTTGCGAATTTAAAATAAAGAAATCAATTCCTTCAAGAAGAGCTATCCGATGTTTTGAATTTGTATGCTTGCATGTAATCTATTTGTATTTGTAGTCTTGCTAAGACTGGAAACAAATATTAAACAGATTAAATTTATTCAGGAAAGGTTAATGGTCGCATATTGTAACACTTATTGTAACTTATTTTAACACTAATAACGAAAACGTGCGTCCGTAGAAACGAAAACATACTCATGTAAACATAAAGCTATAACGTACTATTTTCGAAGAAAGTATTAGTAGATAAAAATATGTTTTAAATATTAATATTTTGATTATGTCAAATAAAATTATTGAAATTTATTATCAACAGTTTGATAATAAACAATTTTCCTGCCCCCCATTTAAGTACTAACCGCTCCCGACCCTGTTTAATTTCGACAATCAATCGAGAATTTGGCAAACAAATTTCCTCCTCAAGGGTTAGTAGCTTTATAAGAAATCCTTAGCATACTTTCAGGCAGGGCTTATTAAATACAACTCAAGTCGCTTGAAGGATTCTTTGAGGTTATAGCATAGTTTTGGGTGCCATTCATGGTTTCTAAATTGCCATGGTTGATTATACGTCTCCTTCTTTTCTACTGACTGCGATTTTCGACAAAAATTTGATTATTCGGAACTTTTAAAAGAATCCTTCAGAACAAGGATAAAGTTTTAAGTGGAGGTTGAGCAAGAAAGGAAGTATTAGTTATTTTTAAGAACAAGAGAAAATCTGTTTTCGGAACTTCCAATTTTTTGATTTAATTGCTTGGTTTGTGCTTTTGTAAGTTTTAAACTTTAATCTCTAGTGTTTTTGTATTTTCAGAGTCTTTAATTGACTTATTGAGAAATGTAGAGTGTTAAAACTTTTTACTGACAATCAAACAAATCTTTTCCATTATTTCGAAGTTGGTTCAAAAAGGGAGAACATGTTAAAATAACAAGATAATTCCAAAAGGAATATAGATCGTCTGCAGCATGATTTATAATCTCATTTTACAAATTCAACCAGAATTATGTAAATATTTATTTACTTTTTGCCCCCTCCTTCTTACCTCCTCTCCTATTTTTATACATCCTTCTTTGAAAAGTGATCCAAATGTTACGCAAATAAATGCTATTTCGTGTTGTTTTTTATTATCCATTTAAAATGCTTCTTCATCTTCTATAAAATCCCAGCCGTCTGGCTGTCGTGAGTCGATCCGGTTTGGGGTCTAGTTATAATATCTCTTAAAAATGTCAAATAGAAGAAGACAATCTTAGGCCAAAAATTCAATTATCAGCATTCCTAAGGTTTTAGAATAAAAAATATGAACAAATATTACCTACTCACGAATAAACAACAACAATAACAACAGAAAAGAATTGTAATAATTTATTTCGAATTGATATTAAAGCAAATAGCAAGACGCAGGTTTAGAGAACATTGGTCGGTGAGATCTTGAGGCGAGTTAAGAGTGATTTGTTGCCAAGAAATATTTTGGAAAAGGTAAAGAGAGGTTTTCCCATTTCTTGCAGATAGTTTTAATTTCTCTGCCTGAAAGTAGGCAATAATTCTTTCAGACAACAAGTGCTCGTTCTAAGTTCGTTTTCTAAGTCTCCAATAACATTAAGGAGAAACAAGTAAAGGACCTATATTGTATATTTATAATATAAGCTCCCATCACTCAGCTTCTCGAGGATGCAACTCTTCTCAAAAATGTCCATAAATGGTACAGTCTATCCATATCAAATGCTATCTCGACCATGAAATTTCAGCTTCAAAAATTCAATGGCAACTAAAAAAATCAGGCTTTCTAATTTTTCTAATAAAGAAATAGGTGTGGAACTAGGCCGATTTCGCCCATTGTCATTATCAAAAAAAGTATAAAGAAGAAAATGAAAAAGATCAAGGAAAATAATCTCAATTGAATGAATGAATGCATGAATAAATATATGTTTCCAATTAATGAATGACTGAATGGGCTAAATGAAATTTTTATGAAAATTCTTTTGTCTTTTGACCGGTCTTTATAACTGACCAGTTAATCCACCGGGTTGCCTGTCATTCTTTTCATTGGCATAAGGTGGCAATACTGTCACTCCAATAACACTATATTCTATTCATTGCTTTTCAGTTGCTCATTCCGTCTTTTTCCTTGTTTCCTTTATGTTTTGATTTTTTGAAGGTGAGGGTGGGGAGGGAGGTAATTAGGAGATTTCTTGTCGTTGCTTATCCTCGTGGTTGTGGAGATTGCTTTTTCTCTATTCGAAAGATGAATAGCTTGAACGCTGCAGAAACTTTATGGTTTTTCTTTGTTTTCTTTTTTGTTACTTATTCGTTTTTCTTTGAGATATTCAAGTACTTAGACAACTTAGGGATAATCTGCTCTGTTTGTTTTTGTATTTCACTTAGTACTTCCTTTCTTACTTTACCGTTTGTTGTTGCTACGGCAGGGAACGAAATTACAACAAGTTTACGATCATTCTACTTTTAATAGCGTTGTAAAATCACGGGACGAGTAACTGTTGGTTAAATCAAAGAAAAAAATTATAACGGCTTAGCAAGGATTAAAGAGAGGAAATTTTACGTTCGAAAAGAAATGTAATTTTTTTAAAAAAAAATGAATATCAGAAAAGACAAGATTTCAGATTTTTCCGTGTTTTCAAACAATTGTTCGTGTCCTTAATTTAGGTTTTGTAAGTTTGACATTTTCAATGGATTTATTTAATTTTAAAAGATTATTATTCTTCAAGTTTAGCCATTTGAGAGTAATAATATTTTTAAAAATCAATTAACAAGGAAACATCTAGATATATTCATACTAAGTATCACAAGTGAGCGTGTTTCTTATTCGAACCGGCCATTTTCAATACCAAGCAGCTGTTAATAACAGAAAACATTTGTGACAAGTGACATGAAAAAACCCCTCTTGGTTTTCTTGTAATTGTGATTTCTTCGGATAGGCAGACTGATAGACCGATTGGCAGACAGACGGACAGACGGAAAAACTAAATTAAATCGAGTCAAGAGGCGATTCTGAGCAATAATGTGTATACTCTTCCATACCTGACACACCTCCTTTAATGCGTTACAATCGGAGGGACCACTAAAAATATTTTTTGCGCGTAGGGTTTAAGAAGCGGATTTCTACGAATTACCAGTTTCTTAATCATAACTAAAATTCTAAAGAACTGCGAGAAAAGCGCTCCTTCGGCACCACCATTTGTAACCGAAGGGAGAGAAACACAAACAAATTCAAATGCAGAACTTTAAATTCCTTTGGATTTAGCTTTGACAGAGTTAATCTCTGAAATGCGAGATACATATTCGTACATAAATAGATACGTGCAGACGTCAGATCAAAACTAGGGTAAATAAAAAAAAAATAAAAAATCAGGTAAATAAAAGAAAAAATCCCTACAAAGAAGTAAATACTTAATTTAATAACAAGTAAGAAGTAATAGCTTCGACATGATCGAGGTTTAAATGCCTTAAGCATGTTATATAAATTTATGATTTGATCTTAATATCGAGTTGGCTGTACTCCTTCCCCCCTTTAATAAAAATTTACACTTTTTATTAATAAATTTTGCTTTTCTCGGCTAATTAAGGATTACTAAATTATAACCAACTTCTATATAACTTCTTCTACAATCTTTTATTTATAAAATGGTTATAATTTTAAACAATATGTTTTGAAGCCAAAAAAATTGCATGAAGTTATTTCTTGTCGCTTGTATTTTTACGAAAATAGCAGTGGCTAAATCAACAGCAACAACAGCAACAGCAGCAGCAGCAATAACAACAACAATAACACTAAAAGGGTAATAATCAAACTATGCAACATATAGTCGGCAATAACATTCCGCAATTACAATCACAATAGCTGTTAGCAAATGTAATAAACGTAACAGTTAACAAAAAAAAAAAAATAAAAAAAATAAAATAAAACGTTAAAAAACCATGGCAGAATGAAGAAAAACAGTATAACAAAAATTTATTTCCTAGCAAAAAAATGTTTGCAATTTTTCAATTTAATTGTCCATGATTTGTCATTGCTTTGTGTCGTTTTTTTTGGTTGTTGTTGTTGCTGTTGTTTGTTTATAGTAATATTTCGTCAAGCCGAGACGGAGATGGAAAGTATTATTTTTGCGAATGTTATTTGATAAAACGTATGCGTCAATAATTGATGCTTCTTTATTGCGAGTGATGTTGCAAATAAAAATACATTCATATAAAAATGAATTCACCAATATTTTCTCATAACAATGACAGCCAATCCATGCACACACATGTACACATAATTACACACACTAACATATACACACGCAGGCATACAACTCCTTTACATTTTAAGGAATACATTTGTATCATTCATTTTAACGTTCTGCCCCTATTTGAATACGGCTAAGCCCAACGGGTGGTTTTTAAGAAAATCATCGATTTCGGTGATGCAATTTGACACCGTTATTCATAGTTTAATGAAGTATTATCATAGATCGATGCGTGAAATTTATTAGTTAGGCACTTGCTCGAAACGTATCGGGCACTTTTTATACACAAAATTATTTGCGCTCAATAATGAATCGAAATCGCAAAAGATCTTTATAGGAATTTGGGTTAATTTCCAACTGATCGCATTTGGTACCATAAATGTTACTGGAGGTACAATTAAGGGATCAATTGCGAACAGTTCATTTACGATATCAAAATAAACTAAAAGCGAGTCTCTGAATAATATTTTCCACAGATTTTGTCAAAAGAAATTGACTGATAGTCCGATAAACGGTAATACCGGAATAGTCAGTGCGCTCTGAAATGATTTTCTTTGCAAACTTATGAAGCTTTGGAGTCCTCTTTATTGTAGAATATGATTTTAATACAAGAAGGAATACAAGTTCCTATAAGTTCTCCAATTAAAACCATGATGAGATAGGATGCTCATAATTAGAAGACGGTTGGATAGAGTTAAATACAGTCCTGGCAAGTGTAAGATTAAAAAACAGAGATAAAGAGAGAGAATAAAAAGGTAATTTCACACAACCACCTACACTCGCCCCCATCCTCCCCCCCCACTCTCCTCACGTCTCTTAAGCCCTCAAATATTTCACCTGCATTAAATTTGTGATCGAAATTCTCCCTCGGTTTTCTTTGATATTTCCTTTTTTAGCACAAATTGAGGTAATTTAAATATATCCTACTATCTCGCATTGTTCCCGTTCTGGTTGTTGTTGTTGCTGTTGCTGATGACTCGATTGTTGCATTTGCGAAAAGAGTTTTTCTCTCAGACCAGACTTTTCCTTGCGACGCCGACGAGGTCGGTGTCGCTGAAGCACTATCTGTTCAACCTAATTCATTTCTCTGGCTTTGCTTTAACGATGTGCAAATTTATGTTGTTCTTGGTGCAATCGATGTTGTTGTTCTTTTTTGTATTTCTAAAACAATTTCTAGAATAATTTCTAAAATCTTTTACGCTGTTCCGGTTATTTTTCTCGCCACGGTCTCCAATGTTCCCTTAATTCACCACATCTACACACCTTCATCACCTTTATCACAAAAACAACAATATCAATAACAGAGCAACAACAATGAGGATGCCCGGAGTGCATTTATGTCATTGTTTGAAGAGAGTGAGCGAGTGCTTTCCTGAAATCTTGATCTAATTTACACCTCATTTTGAGATAAATTTTTATTTATCTATTTCATTATTTACCTCCCGACCTCATTTCTTGTCACCTTATCTTCTTCTACATTAATTTAAAAATTTTAAATTATACGAAATTTACTTCATCATCAAACGAAATAATAAAAAATTAAATCCGGGAAGCTCGAGTTTTGCGTGACAATCGTCGACGTCTTCGTCAGGATAGTCAGAGAGAGAGAGAGAGAGAGAGAGAGAAAGGCTTGTAAATGCAAATAGTCAGGCAAATAGATGGAATAGATTGCCATAAAGAGATAGACAGATAGACCGACAGCCAGACTAACAAACTGATAGTGTCAAAATGAAGAGCACACACCAACAGAAGGAGCGGAGGGGCTGCGACAAAAGGCAAATCAGAAATAGTCGAAACATTTTTATTTTATTCAAACGAGTATTTCGAAGACTTTCATGGGGAAGATGGAAGAGGTATGTGCGTATGTGTGTGTATATGTATTTGTGTGTTTATAGGGTTTGTGTGTTTGTTTTGTTCCGTGTTTTTCCCTTTTTTTTGTTGAGCGTATTTAAAAGCAAGGAATATTGAGTTGGGTCTGTCTGCATCTACGTGCCCCTGCCGCCTTTCTTCTATGCTGCTTCTAACATAAGTGCCTGGCAGTAAGCGTTTGTTTAATTTTGTTTTTTTATTACTTCTTTCTCATTTTCTATCCTTCTTTATATCCTTTTTTTATCCTCTCTTTCACTAGCATCATTTCCGTTTCCTTTAGTTAAACTCTTTCCATTTAACTTTCCATCTTACTTGTTCTGTGTGTTCCTCTCCCCGCATTCTTCTTCTTCTCCATAGTGCTCATTCCATTTGTGTCTTGTCTCGTTTTTGTGCGTCACGTTTTTCCTTACTTTATTTTGTCAGCAAAAGTTAAATTTGGAACCGAGTAGGGATGGTCTAGTCTCTCAAAGCAATATTTGGACTTTTATTTATTTAATTGTCAGGTTTTAATTGCAATGATCCTTCCAGTTGTTTTTTGTGTGTTTTTGTTGTTTATCTCCTGGAAATTTCTTTGCAAATATTCAGTTGTTGATCGTGTTACGGCTAAGTCGTTTTACACTTTACGCTTTAAGCGTTTTACGCTTTGTAGTCACGCTTCGCTAAACTATTTACGCCTTAAACTGTCCTCTAATATTATGTTCATGTATATATTTGTGTCGATATTTTGACTAATTTTTTTTAAAAAAGAGAGTTAGGCTAAAGGGAGGATATTTTGAAACTAAGAAGAAAATATTTATGGAGTTGGTTGGTTGAAATTTTCCTTTATCAATTCAATTTTTTCCTGTTAATCTTCTCCCGTTTTCCCTTAAAGACATAATTTATTTTTTATTGTCCATTATTATTTCTTATTATTGTCCATTTTTTCCATTTTTATTATCTACTTTTAGAAAAAATGGAAGTATTGTGCATAAAATGTAGATGTTATAAAGCGAATCGTGCGTATTTTTGGTTAATGCATCGCAGCTCTTTTAATGTGTGATGCATGACGGGTTTGTTGTTGTCAGGCTTTAAAAAAAAACAACAAAATGATATTTTTGTTGTGGGCGACTTTATAGAGCTTCCGTAAACTTCGACGGAAAGCTTTTAGTTAATATTAATATAAAACAACAATAATAATAATAATAATGAAATTTTAGTTTCTTACTAAAGTCTTTTGGTAAATTTGTGAAGTTTCTTCTTCCTTATGGCGAATTGACTTTTGTTGATGTTTGCCTTCCTCTTCTTCATTTTTGTTTGTATCTGCTTGTCCCATTCTCTCACCCTCTCTTTCTTTTTCACTTCTGCTTCTTTCTTTGTTGCGAGGAATTCGAAGTTACTTAAACATGATTGTGGCCATCGAAGCGCAAAGATTTCTTGGTACTTTTAGTCTTTTAATCCTCTAAAACCGCAGAAAATCCAACGTAGAGGAGGTGGAGGGGAGTTAGAGGTTAAATGAGATCAAGGAATGTAATACATATTATTGTTGTCCGTTATGCGACTATACATACATACACACACATAAATATAAACCGACACGTAAGCACAGACACACCTACATACATATACACACGCAAACACATGCAAAAGTACACAAACAAAAACACATGGCGTATAAATACACACACACATATTACAATCGTGTAGTTATAACAGATTAATAGTACGCACATAACAATCTGAAGGAGCGATCAAAAAATTATGGGAATTTTTCGATTTTGAATTCCTTCCTTGTATTGCATATTTTTTGTTATAAATATGTTGTTTTTTAGTTTTTAAACCGTCTTAAAGAATAGATATAAACACCGCAAAATGTGGAAGGTCATTGTTCAGTTTGAATTTTTGATAATTTCTTGAAAACTTTTTAAAACGCAAGAGTATCTTAAGATATTATGATTACTCAAGGCAAGAGTTTATGATTATTCGCATGATATTTTTCTTGCGACCATTTCAACGTTTCAGTCATTTGATAGAAATAAAAAATGTCATTTTTGTGTCACAAAAAATTATTAAATTAATTGTTAATAAGTGTACATTTTTGGTATTATATTTAGTTTTACAGACAATATTTATAGTTGAGATGATGCTACAGATGACACTACTTTCACTTTTACCATATTTTCAGTTCAAATAATTTGAGACATAATTTTCGCCGTGATCGCGCGTGTCGTGATAACTACTTTAATTGTTTTTGCTGTTATTTCTTCGTTAATTTATATTAAATGTAACTATCAGTAAATAACTGTTCAAAGTTTTTCTTAATATTGCGATCGAAGTACTTTCTCTTGGGAAAGTAAAGTCCCTCGAGGACCCTTCCCAAAAAACTACATGTGCGGATATAGATTTTCTACTAATATTGGTTGTTAATTAACTAATAATGATAGTGATTCTAACTAAATAAATGTGGTGGGCGAATGAGGGAGTATAGCACAGATTGTTATTTTTATTAGGCGAGTCCTCAATAATCGCTATTTTCATTCGAATAAATTTATCTTTCTTGTTATTAAGCTTTATCATTATCTCACTAATTACAATTTCTTAGTATTTTTCCTCTCGGTTTTGGGGTTCTGCCTACCCTTTAGTAATTTGACAACATGAAGTACGTAATTTTCTTTTGCGGTCAGAAAAGAAAAATTCAGAAAACAGGAAAATAATGACTGTATTTATTTAAAAATTTGCGACCATTAAAAATTACAAAAAAAAAAAAGAATTAAACTCTGTGATAATTGCGAATATTGTAAGTTTCCTAAAAATATGCCTTTCGCTAATCAGACCAAACCTTGAATTTTTTTTCTTGGCTTGCATCATTCGAAATGATGCAAGCGTAAAAACTGGTGTAACGCCAGTAGCTTTGCGTGACACTGTCTGACTGACAGTATAAATCGTCGTGATGCAGATATAAAAATTGTTAATAAATTTAACTTAGCTTTAATTGAATGTAAATACTTCGAATGTATAGACGCGAAAAGAGCGATAGGCGGTTGGAAGGTCGTTTGCAGCAATGAAGATAATGCAATACTATAAACTGTTTGCAGTATTCGAAACCTGTCCACACTCTATCCTAAAAACAGCTATTAAAAATAACAGGAACAAAGGAAATCAAGCAAATAAGAATAACAACAACAACAACAACATTAATAACGAAAATAATAATAATAAAACAACAATAAGAGGAACCAGAAATTTTGATTGCTTTTGTCTTAAGATCACAATGTGTGAGAAACGCTAGTTGATGACGCTGATTTTGTTTGAAATCTGATGGACTTGTTGCATCATTCGCCAACATTACAATCGATGGATACAACTCTCAATCAGACAAGAATGCCACTCATGCCAATTTTGAGAAGGCATCTATCAAAACTAGTCTTGGCCGGTTTCACTTTTTATTGCTGCGCCACCGAAAGTCTCTGAGCGACTCTTCGTCAGCAGACACACGCTATCGTTATTTCCATGAACGAGATTAATGCTGTTGCTGTTGCGGCTGCTGCTGTTGTTGCGTGTGTTTTAGTTGTTGTCGTTGATGTTGTTGTTGTTGTTGTTACTATAACGAATATGATTTGTGCTATTGCAAACTAACGATGAACTTGCATCAGCCGCCAAAAGCGTTACGACGGAATTCAAAAAGATATCGATGTGCCAGCGATTCGCGTACGAACATGTGACTCGCTCGACTCGTTCATAAAACAGAAGCAGGCCACGCCTTATCAGGGTGTGCGGTGTTCCTTTGTTGGAAGCTGGTGGTGGGGTTTTTTCATAGTTTTTTCTTTGTTCCGATGGCTTGAGCATTTTATGGAATTTGGACAAAAAGAGCGATTTGGTTTTGGGGCGCTGATAAATGTAAAGAATGCGAATCGATAGCTTTAGTTGTCGGCTTCTTAAAACAAAGAAATGAGCAAATAAGTATAAGGAAAATTGTGGCAAAATTAACAGAATTCTAATTATGAAAAACCCACATTTTTCCTTCTTCTTCTCCCCTCCCCCTCCTCTCACTCTCTCTCACTCCCTCTCTATCTCGTCAGTTCTTTTGGAATTCATGAAAAATGATTTACGTATTTTTCGTATTAAAAATAGTTGATAACTTTTTGTCCGAGATTTGAATTTGATTTTATTTTGTAGACGAACATTGAAAAAAATCAATGATTTATAAAATCTACAAATGAACCCTTTAAATGACCTCAATGCTATCAATTCGAATTTATTAAACATCGAATGATTATCGTAATCGCTATCAATGAATGATTGGATTGCTTTAAGCGCGTCCCAGGCGTCGTTTTGATAATTTTGATTTAATTCGAAATTAGCGGCACTTTTAATGTACGTTTCTACGACTTTATTAATATTCGTGTATGTTCCAACTATTTTTATTTTTATTGCAATTATTTCTTATTAATAATAATTATATAAAAACAAATATAAAACAAACTGACAAAATTTAGAATCATAAACTAAATACTATAATTATTTGTTCTCAAGGCTTTGGTGAATTACATTAAGGGTTTAATCTTAGAATTTTGTCTCAGAATTTGAACTCAGCTGAGCTTTTTTTTTAAAAAAACGCCATATATTTCATGATTGTGAATGAAGCAGTAGAGAGAACGCTTTTAACAATTTCTTGCGAGATCAAAAGATTTAAAGTAATCTTTTGAGTAAATTTATAAAATATTATGTCTTTTTTAAAATGATTTTGATAATTCATTTCAAACACATTTCAAAAAATATTTTAGAAGATTTTTTTATGAAATTAGAAGATTGAAATTCGTAGAATTGTTTTGGGATTTTTGGGAATATTTCCAGAAAAATTCTTTTGACTTAGTATTAAAATTCTTTATGATTTCTAAAAAGAGGAAATTCGAATTTATTTCACGTTTTCATTACAATCCTTCTAAGCATTTATATGCTCGAATTTTTTTTGAATTTAATTGGGTTTAATATTTATAAAAAAATCATTATTTTTTGTTTTGTTATTTTTCTTTGGAAATATTAAATCTTTTTAGTTGATGATTATTCTCTGCGATAATGATGTGTAATTTTAATACGCATTTAAGCCAGAACTTAAGATAATGAAAACAAATAAGCAATAAATTATAATAAATAAAACTGACAAAACCAAAAAGAGAAAAAAATAATGTTCGAGTGATATGACTTCATTCATAAAAAGTAACGATATCTTTCAAGACTCGTAGTAATATTTTTTGCTGTTTGGATTTTGTTGTAAAGGAAGTGTAATTACAAAGAAGAAGTGAAGAAAGTCAAAAGCGATACAATAATATTCACTTAAAAGCAAGGCGTGGCAGTTATTTGATTTTGTCTAATTTCTAGAAAAGAGTTCTTTATTAGAGAGAATATTCGTCGTTCAAATAATTATGTATTTTCTATTAATCCTCTTGTAAATATGCTTTTTGTCACTTGTGTTGGTGCCACGCCCAATTTTTGAAATCCATTTTAGGCTGCTCGGACGCGGGAATAATATTTTAGGGAATAATAAATTAATTTGTTATATAAGAAATACACATTTCGGAATAAATTTAAGCGAAAAAACATACACGAGGTCTGTTCATATATTATAGCGAGTTTCGGCAGTTTATGTATATTCGATTTTAATTTTTTTGTGGCGTTATGTTGGCACTATTGGCTGTCACATACACCGACAAGTGCCATAAAATGGATCAAAGAATCCTCATCTTTTCAGTTTCGTCAACAAGAGAAAGTCAACAGTAGAAAGACCTTCGCGATAATTTTTGAACAGACCTTTTATATGAGACACAAAAACAAAAAAATCATTTATATTATGAAGTGAACAATTATTTCTTGTTTCATCAAAATGTCTTTCCCATAAAATGAAGCATTGAGTGAAGTAATGCGAAAATTGATATCCTCCATTCCCCCCCCCCCCGCCAACTAAATATTAAAAAAGACTAAATATTAAAAATTAGGTATTTTCAAGCTCTTAATGCGGCTTTACTGCATATGATATTTTGTATCACATAAACTGGATGATTTTATGAAGAATGCCATAAAAAGTGCGGGATTTGTGGGCTGCGAGACGCGAAAGTTTTTGAGATAAACGGATTTATAAAGTTTCTCTAAATTGTTCCAATTTTCTTTACGAGTTAAAACTAGAAACGAAAAAGTGAATCAAGAAAGAAAGTTGGAAGAAGGGAGAAGATGAAGAAGAAGCGAAGAAGAAGATGATGCAATAGTGTCTCATCTATGACAGAACAGTACAAAAAACGCTCTCTAAAACATAAAATAAAACACAAAAACATAATTCTTACAGAGCAGACTGAAGAATGGAAAATAACGGTATATGTAGGCGACAGACGGCATGTTGCAGACAGCAGACGATAGACGGATAGCGTAAAGTGTTGCCTACTTGCAGGCGACGACAGAAGGAATTTATCCTGTTTTTTAACTCGAAATCACGATTTCATTTTTTTATATAAATACTCAAGTTCAATGGCGACAGTGTTTTAGATTTGTATTTGTTGTATTAGTGTAATTATATGTGTGTGTGGTGTAGTAGCTGGCTATTTCAAAAGCTTTGCATGAATTATCCTTTAAATCTCGAAATCTAAGTCTTTAGAAGAAAATCATCAAGTTTTTCAGAAAATTGTTCAGTCAAAGAAAACTACAAGGATAACAAGAACAAAAATAAGAACTAAAAGAAAACGAAAGAATATAAAAACTACTCCACGTACGCACTCAGTGGACAAATTATGAATTTCAATGTTGTCTTGAAGGACTTTTTGCGGAGGACGATGAGCTCTGAAGAACTAATGCATTAATACGGCAGGAGAGAGGGAGAGTGGGGGGGGAGAGAGATAGAAAAAACGAGGAAAAGATACAGCGATGGAGAAAAGAGAGAGAGAACGAGAGAGATCGGGGGCATGTGTAAAGCTCTAACAAGTCTCTAATGTTTTCAAAAACGTCATCCGAACGTTCAAGCGTTTACTCTCGAATAAAGTTTGTGGACATCGTGTTTGTGATTTCTCTCTTTCTTTGTGAGAGCGTAGTGGGTTTAATTAAGATAAAATTATTATTTCAGTGTTTGAGTGCCTAAAAGATACCACAAATTTTTGTTCTTAATAAAATGAGAAAAATATGAACGAGTAAAGAACGAAAGAGAGAGATGGTGAAAAAGTACAAGTGGCAGATTGAGCGAAAGCTCATGCGGTTCAAGAGAGGAAGTGTGAAGAAATTATATTTGATTTGAAATGTTTTTTGTTTGTTTATTAATGAAAATAATAATCAAGATATATAAAGACATAACCTCAAACATGCCCAAAAAGGTTACTGTATTATTTCTCTTGACGGTTTTGAACTTTAGGGTCCTTAAGGGGTTCTGCTCAAATTCCGTTAAAACAGTCATAGCATTGCATACTCGTCAGGCTTAGATTTTTAAAATAAGATTTATATTTAAAGCTATTTGTTTAAATAATGAAAGATAACCAGAAGAAAGTCGAACAAATTAAATCGAGATAATAAATGGAATTATGGAATCTTGGCAATATTTTGTTGGGGGTGTTAACAACTCGTTTACACAGTCACACGATCTTTTGGAGAATTAATAATTTCCGTTGATTTCCTTGATTTCTTATGATTCTATAAAATATTACGATTACGATTCAAAAACCACGAAAAGAAAAAGGATCTAGGAATATACTCTTATCATTATTAATATTAACGTTATGAATCTGATGTATCTAAGACAACCAAAACAATTTTTCAAGTAGCTCATATTTCTTGTAATGATTCAAGTATCGAGTCATCGCAAGCCTGTGTTTTGATCTTGTACCAACCCTTTCTTAGTTTTTATTAGTGTGTGTGTCGATCTCTATCTCACTATCTGTCCTCTTCTCCTCTTTCTATCTATCTCTCCCTCTTTCTTATCAATATTTTTGCTATTCTCTCTTTTGCGAAAGCTTTAATTTCCTTCTCATGGTCGTTTAAAAGCGAGAAACTTTTGGAAGCTGCGTGAACTCGTAATCAGAAGCAGTTGTTGTTGTTGTTGTTGTTGTTTTATTCTGTTGCTGATGCTGATGCTGCTGTAGCAGCTGCTGTGGCTGATGTTGATGCAACTGCTTCATTCAAGATTTAGTCATTTGCGAACTTTTAAACGAAACGGATGTGTTTGATAAACGTAGTCTCTCAGTTCGAAATTCTTTAAACGGTTACTGAGAAGGAATGACATAGACAGAAAGGTAGAAAGGGAAAGAGAGAAAACGCCTTTTTAATTACAAGTGTGTTTAAAATACGAAGCAAAATAAAAACACTGAAGAATAAATAAAATTTTGGAGAAAAAAAAGGTTTTGTCCTTAAAATGTTGCGGAAATGAATCGTATCAATATTTTAAAAAAAATGAATACGGATTTTAATGTGTGGAAACATAATTTTTAATTGAACTGATTTATTTTTCGTAGGTAATAAATAATCCTCCAATAATCCTTCAAACGAAATAATTTTGAAATGCACTAAAAGAAAATTTAGTTATGAATTATAAAGCGGTCTAAAAGAAAACGAGTGCTTAATGATTTTATATGACTCACAAAGAAACCCCCGAAAGTGAACATGTTTTGTTTTTAGGAATAATTTTTCATTGGATCCTTGACGCCACTTTTGTCAGTCAGTTTTAAGCAATTCTCTTCCTCCGCCTCTTATTCCTCCTGGCAACATCTTAAGAGGATTTATTATTCTCTCGCTTTTGCATTCATTCTACATTCTCAGCCCCTCTCTCTTTCTCTTCTACCTTCTTCTTCTTTATTTGTCTCACATTTACGAAGCTTTTTTCGGTGTCCTTGTGCGCAGTTTTTTTTCAAGAAGAGAAAGAAGTTTCATTTGTTCTCAGTTTTTTTCGATAATTTATTTAAGTTTTTTAGTTTTTTATTTTTGTTTTTTTATATTGTTATTTTTTTCTATGGACTCTGTTTTCGTTTTCCAGAATCATGCGAGACAGACAGGAATGACAACCTGACAATCACACAATTAGATTGACACTTAAACAAATTGAGAAAGAAGCGGGCTGAGAAAAATTGCCAGGAAATTAGACAGTGAGATAGAGAGATAAAGACAGACATGAATAACAACTATTGCAAAATTTTCCAATTTAAACTCATTACAGAGTTTTGTTTATTTTGAAAAGTTCTTTTTCCATTCATTCATCCATTGATTCTTTCTTATTCATTGAATGATTTCAGCCCTTTTAAAATCTCAAGTATTGAATTGGGTTTTTTTATTCTAAAAAATGTGACTATGACGCGTTGTGTCGCGTAAATAGAATAATATCCGCTCAAACAACAACATTCGTTGAAATTTGTATGCATATTAATTTGGTTTTAATAAAAATGAGGAAAAGTAGCGACAACAGGAACAGTCAAATTGACAATATATTATTTGAAAAAAAAAAATCAAATTCGATTCAAATTTAAATTTATGACAATTCTCTGAAACGTACGTGCTTGTCATTTAAAGGAGATGCTATAGAAATTAAAAGAGGCACCCAATTTGCAACTAATTTATTTATTAATTCAGTTTATAAAACCTTTTAGTTCTTCCTCAAACTAAATACTTTGCGGCAATCTGAATCGCCTGTATTTAAAAATAGGGTATGATTTTAAATAACACCTCTTACTGATAGGTCCTTTAGATGATCTTTGTAAAATATTGATCGTTTGATTCGCTCGATATTTTTATAATTCCGTGTAGAGAAGTTAAGGAGTTACTAATTTGTTAACCTTTATATTGTTAAATTTATAAACCTTTTTAATTTTTCTTAAAATTGAAAGCTTCGCGGCGATCTTAACCGCTTGTATTTGAAAACAGGGTGTGATTTAAAATAACACCTCTTACTGACAGGTCACTTAAATGAATTTTCAATGATATCAATCGTTTGATTCGTTCTAAATATCGTATAAGTTCGTTTGTAGAAGACAGCGGTTTGTTTAAAATTGTAGATAATAAAATTCAGAATTTAAATCATAAAATTATTTTGAATCATAAAATTCCTGATTCTTGGAAAGTTTCGATATGGAGTTCATATTTTCTCAAGTAATTTGAGGCCGCAGAACATTAGTAATTGGGTCGCTTATCTTAATATTGTGATCGTGACTGATCTATTGATCGACTTTAATTATAGATGCGATGAAAACAGCGAGTAGTTTCATGAAAGTTAATAAGCTGTGCTAGATCACAAGTCACAGATTTCGAAAACTTGGAAACTTGAAGATTTGTGTATTGATAAGATTTCGAAGACGAGCATGACAATCTTAAATAAAAAAGCCTTGAACAGGGGGAGAAAATGCGCTGTAGATAGAATATTAATAACGAGTAATTTCAAATTTTGCAGAAAATGGCATTCGATTTTTATTCATTCCTTGATGCGAAAATTTTAGCATTATATCTCTATAAAATTGCTACAAATTCTTTATTTAACGATTTCGATAATAATTTTAAGGAATGAAAAGCACAATTGGTGAATTTGGAGGCCATTTATCGGTGTTCCTCCCTAAAAGGCACTTTTGAAGTCAACGAAAAAATTGGAAAGTTATCGCGATATTACTGAAAATTCTGATATTTTAATTTTTTTAAGTAGAAATTCTGGGATTATTGTCAGATAATTTCTTTTTGTTTTTGTTGAAAACGATTATTCTTTGAGAATATCAATTAATTCATATTTCTTTAGATTTTATTAATGTTTGCTCTGTCGGGCCTCAAAGTCTTATCAAGCTGTTAACCCTTTGGCGCGAGGAAGAGGTTGTTCATTCAGTTTTTTCGCTAATTTACGTCATGAAAAAAAAACTATCATCCATAATATTTTTGTTCAAAAAACAGGCTTTTAGAAAAGCTTTTTTATCAAAAAAACTTTCAGACATTTCGCAGACAGGGTTTTTTTGGAAATTTTGTATTTTGTAGCGTAAAATTAAGTGCGTGCCAATTAACCAGTGTTGATTAATTACTGTTAATTCATTTTTTAAAAGTGGCGCGTTTTCAAATCAGCAAATTTTGCTGAAGCGATTTGATTTGAATTTCAAAAAGGAAATGCGCATAAAAGAATGAATTCGAGGAAGAGTATGCTTGGACGTTATCATCATTATTTTAATACTAGAATTTTCTTTTTTTTTTTATTTAAATGAATATGCCATTTATTGCAATCAAGACGTACGATTTTAAAACACGAGTTGAGAAAAATAATTATAAATCAATTTTTTAAGTTTTTGCCTTGAGCAATTTTTTTCAATTCTAGTATTTTTTTCTGTAGAGTATTTTTAAATTATTTCTAGTGCGTATTATTTTGTGGAGGTAGAAAATAGAAAAGTTAAATGTTTTTTTTTAAATAGAAAAAATAAAATTGAGAAGGTATTAGAAAATGGTCTTATCGATTTAGACGGGAGTGACAATGGCGTTAAAGATTATTATAGAGCATAATTCAAAGGTCAAGAATGCATATTTTTACTCTTTTTAAATAGTTTTAGATTTTTATAAAAACCTTGATTGTGAGATTAAATGAATTACGCATAAATGAAATTTATTTGAACTTTAAACGGAAGAAACTTTTCTAGCAAGAGAATTCGTAAAATCTAAAATTTGCGACTCAAAGGGTTTTATAACGTTTACTATTTCATGAATATAAATTTCTTTTAAAAACTTACAGTATTGGAAAAAATATTACAGAGAAATCCAAAATAAAGTTATTGAAGTGCATAAAAAAAGACAACAACCAACAAGTGTTAAGGAAAAGAAACAAATCATCAAAAATTTCTAATTTCTAAAAAATTCCAAAAAAAAAAAATTAAAATTTTTTTACGAAATAAAAAAGATAAGAGTTGCAAAAGTTGTTGAACAAATTCTGGTTGCGTCATATCCCATTTTCCCATCATGGGTTTTCTTTGTTATTTTCTTTGGTGGATGGTGTTCATCAATGGCATCCTGCATGCACGCTTAAGGACCTCTTCTTTGTTTGCTTCCGGTGCGTCGGCTGTTGTTTCGATGCAAAGTAACGGTAAGTTCATTTCTTTTCATTCGTTTCATATTTTGAATTTTTTTTTTTTGAATTGTTTTTGGGTGGAAAATATCGTCTCTATGGCGTTAGTACTTCATCAATTATACCCTACATGTGAAGGGTGACGGGTTATAAGTTTGTATCTTCGTTTGTAATGCATTAAAGGAGGAGAAAATTTTATCATATTTTTCATTACCAGCGTTTTGTCCGGAAATTTCTTTTAATTTATTTAAAGTTTCATTGAGGAAAGTCGATAGAATTAAAACAGAAGCATTAAGCAATATTTTGATGAATAATTTTTTAATAATTTTCTTATTTATTTTAGAAGCCGTATTAAACTTAAACTTTAAGTTACTTTTATGTTTTAAGCTAACTTAAAGCCGTTAAACTGTTGCCAAATATTTCTGATGTATCAAAATCAAGATTTAATTCCAGTTTTAAAAACAAACGTTGATTATTATAATCCGTGACACGAAACGAACTCATTTAGCAAGTAATGACAAAAATGTCATTATTGTTTAAAAATAGAATTTTTTAATGAAATCTTGTTGAATCGAATTCGAAGGATTTGAAGCTGTTTAATTTTATGGAAATTTTTTGAAATTTTTGATAGGAAATCATGCCATTTCGGCTCGAGGTGTTTGAGGAGGACTAATCTTTATTGAAATAAATTTTATTTATTGAAATAAATAAAAAATAAATAAAAATGTTTGAATGTAGTAAAAAGTTGGAAATGCTCCTTTTTGAGAAAAAAAAATGTTTATTTAGGTTTCATTCGAAAAAGTATTTATAGTAAGGATTTATAAATTCGTGGTGAGATGAAGGCCTTTTCGTCCTTAAAGGTTTTATTGTTTTTTATATATTCATTTATTATCCTCTGTTTTAATAATTCATTATCTCTTGTTTACCTTCTGCCCTTTATGTAATTTTTCGCTGATAATTTTTTATAATATTTTCATGTTTTCTCATAATTTGATTTACTTGCAAAGATCTTAGGAATAATGCTTTATTAGTGATTACTGATGTTTCTGTTCTTGATCCTTCTCTTCTTCTTCTTTTTCTTTGTTGCTTTGTTTTTCTGAGGATGATTTCTTTTTATCAATTAAGCATTAATTTTTTGTATACCCAATCAGTTACTCGTTACTGATATTGTTGTTGTTGGTTATTTTTTTGTATTTTCGTTACTTAATACCGGCTATGTTCTGTCCACGTCTTTCTTATTCTTTTATTTTATTGTAAATTTTGAACTTTCATTCCCAAAAATAAATGTCTTTTGATTTTTTGTGGTTTGTTTCGTTTCCAGATTGGTTACCGCCTGTTTGTTTTTCTTTTACGTCATCCTTTTCCTGATGTTTTCCTCTCCTTGTCTCTCTTACTTTGTGTTCTTCTTTCTGATTTAATTTCGCCTGCTCATTAAAACATCAAATTCTTTTAACTTTTTTAGTTTGTTTTGATTCTTGTTATTTGAAATGCTTCCAAGCAAAACAAGTTTCTTTGAAGTTCCGCAAATGAGATTAGCATCTGTATTTTTATGTGGGTGTGGCTATCGGCGTCATGGGCGAATTAGTGTTTGACAAATTTCGGCTTCGGTTTCCTTTTCTGTTTTTCTTTTGCATTTTCATTCCATTTTCATTTGCATTTTTCAAAATCTACTTAGCATTTTTATCTGAACCGTAATGGACCTCCTTGGGGGTGGGGCGAGTAGGGTAAGAAAGCTCTAATTTAGTTTAATATCATTCGAAAATTATTCAATATTTCATTACATCGACGTAAATTTTTCTAGCTTAATCCTCTTTCATTAAACTCGCTATTATAATCAGTCCGTCCTCTTAAATTTTTACTCTCGTAAAGCCAATCTGCTTTTCTTTAAAGAATTTAAAGCGTCATAAAAATTACAAGCCGGGAGTCGTGTTTAAAAAACTCTCGCCTGGCTTTTTGTCGAAGAAATGGAGAAGAGAAAACTTTCTCAATTTTGTCGAACAAAAACCGAGTCGAGATTTTTTTAAGACTTCTGACTTGGAGTTTCTACGACATTGAAAATCGATAAGATATAGAAAGAAGATTCTTTAAATTTCGATGAAATAAAAACTCCAGTCTTTGATGGAATGTAATTTTTTTAAAGTTGATTATTCTTTTATATCAAGCTTATTCACTCTTTTAGTATTATTTCTCGTACAGCCTGCTAAAAGAGCTTTATCGCTTATTCTAATTTTTTTAGTTAAGTTAAATGGTTTAATATTCACTCACATTCACGGCACAGAAAGTAATAAAATAATGTGAGAAAAATAATAAAAAGTTGTCTTTTTATTAAATATTTTAAAATTATTAACGGAGTCCATTCACACAATCCCACGAGGTTGGATTGGATATAGGTTTGGATTTCTTCGTATGGAAATTTTAGGCTTCCGAACGCCAAAGATGTCTGTAGAAAAAATGGCGCAAAACATCCTCCAACGAATAAGCCTTTTACTATCCAATCCATTGAAAGAATCTTGCTACAGAAACATATTTCTCACTTTTTTCATTCATTTAACAATCCCTTGATTTATATATTCAATTCATGGAAAAGAAAAATATTAATATAAAATCCGACATAAGTCATCCATCATTGCCATTCCGCATAATCGAAGTGGACCGTTTAAAAAAATCATCATAGCCATAACGAAATCAGAGCTTTCATTCTCTTCAAATCTGCTTCACGTTCTGAATCGTTTAACGTTCAACGTTTGCAGAGGATACAAAGAGTCCCGATTCGAGTAATTTCGAGAAATCTCAAGCGAGTTGTAAAATTAGTCAAAAAGATGGGGAGACCATGACAAAGTAAGGGTGATTAAGACAAGGGTGAATGAAAGGATATTTGTGTTATGATTACGCTAATTTTGCCAGCTAAGGTTTTAGTGGATTTCTGCAGAAATCAGATTCTGATAAAACCATAAAAAGCTATTAGTGATGCAATATCATTAATCGCACACCCTTACCCCATATCTCTCTCCCTCTCTCAGATTTACCTTATTTGTTCTTTTCCATTGTTTGTATTTTGTAGTGCTTGATATTGATGGGGTTGTTGTTGTTGATGATAATGTTGATGCTTACATTACAGCTATTGTAGTATTAGTAGCAGTAGTAGTCATTGTGGCAGTAGTAGCTGTTGTTGTTTTAGTTACCATTAACATAATTACCTCCCAGTACGATTTTCTGAACAGATTTTGTCTCGTAAAATGAAAACGGTCCTGGTTTTACGGAACGAGCAATTTGCTGCAGCTTGACCGATTTTAAAGTATGGTTGATTGCGGCTAATCCATTACGGCACAATTTGTTCAATACTTAGATTTATTCGGTTGCTGGTAGTGCTCTTTTTCGGCCTACCTCCTTCTCATCACTCACTATTTCTCTATCCCTCTCTCTCACACTCGAGTAACCCGTTCTCTTTCTAACTTTTTCAAAAAAGGATGTTTAGTTGAAAATTGCCATCTGTGTTGATTGCCAAACGTTGCTGTTGCTGGTGATGGTTTTGCTATTGGTGATGTTCTCGCTGCTGTTGCTGCCTCTACTGTTGCTTGCTTCAAAAGCTCGAAGGTTTTTTGAATTCGAAAAAATTAGAAGTGATTAAATGGGTTTAATGCATTTCCGTCCGCCCACAATTAAGATTATTGTTTCTGGTTTTGATTTTTGGTTGATGGCAATCAACGGCAATGGGAGAGATAATTTTTAATTGATTTGTGATTGAATAATTGTAAAATTGAATTTTTATTGAGCTTTTTAAAGACTTTCTTGTTTGAGTTATTATTTTTAAGCGAGGAAAAATAAAGACATTAAAATTGAAAAAATTTCGTAGAATCGTAAAATCGCATCAGCCTCTTCAACAGCTTTGGTATACACTGTAAAAAAAATATTGAAATAAAAGTGCAGAAATGATTTTAATACCAAACGAATTTTTGAGACAAAGAATTTTAAATGAATTTGGTTCTGTCATTTCCTTGTCTTGTTCCTCTCGTATTTCTCCTTCCTCTTCCTCCTCTTCTTCTTCTTCTTATATGCACTGCGCCACTTTATTGCAACATCATGCCCGTCAAGTGTTATTTGAGTTTTAATAAATTATTAAATTTTTCATTTCTTAAGTGTTCCTTTTGTTTTTAATCTACAAGTCCGGGATTTTCCTCTCTTTCACCTCCTCCTTTCTTTTCTCTCTTTCACTTTCCACTCTCCATGAGTTGATCTTTGCGATTATGTAAAAAGAAAAAGAACAAAGCGTGGCAACTCTGTAATTATGTGCCAGTTAAAAGTGCACTAAATTGACTAAACAAGAGACCTCTTCCTTCTTATCTTCGCGCCCTCTCGTTGATTCCTTTCATTGTTTTCGTCACCAAAGTTCCCGACTTTGCGCGCCGTTTTTAATTATTAGCATTCTTTCTGCTTTAGTCGCTACCGCAGCTAACGCTTCTGGGACTGAGGGGGGCGGGGGAAAGGAGGAGGAGAAGTTGGCGGGCGTTATGGTGAGAAAGCAAACTTCGAAGAAGGACGGAGAAGGACGAAGAAGTATAAGAGAAAATGAAAAGGGAAGAAAGCAGCAGAAGGAGGAAAATTGTAAAAAAAAGAAAAAAATTTTACATGAGAATTTGAAGTGTTTTCGGGATCTCTAACAAATTCTTTGGAGATTTCTTTACTTCATCACAACGCGGTTTTGATGGATTTCCGGTTTGTGGGGTTTCGGTTAGGAGAGGAAGAGCGGTGTAATTGGATGGAAGTCTAAGACTGCGTTCTCAGAAGGGAATGAGTAATGCGTATTTGAAGAGAGTTTTTCCAAGTAATTGAGAAAATGGAGAAAATTGGTGAGGGCGGTTAATGTTCTTATTTAAAAGAAAAAAGGAAAAGTCAACCAAAAGGCAAAACGAAATGATGAAAATCTAAATTAATCTTCCGTTTCCGCTTCCGTTTGCGTTGGACTAGACCTTAATTATCAGACCCCGACTAACCCGAAGGTCGAACAAATAATTTCGCTTCACTTTCTCGTTATCTTCACCTGCGTTCTTTATGTTTTTTCCTCTTTCAAATATTTGCAAGATTCAGCACCTTTCGTTTGCTTAATCCTTTCCTTTCTTTTCCAAAATCCTTTTCCTTTCTTTTCTTTTTTATAATTTACGTGTAATTTGTGGGTAAGCCTTTTATAATTTTCTACATTACTTTTGAAAGTAACATCTGTTGAAAAGCCTTCCGGCTCTTAATGAAGCTTCTACACAATTTCAAACATTTTAATTGTAAGATTGGGATAATGAAATAAATTAAGCGGAAGATTTATGAATATTATTAAACCACACATAGCCTTTATTAGCCCATAGAACTTTCAATTTTCAAAAGTATTCTATTGCTACGAGCTCTTAAAACCCAAAAAGCTATAGAGAGAAAGAGACGGAGCAGCAAAGCGTCAGAGAAGACCGCGGTCGAGAAAAATCTGTAGAGTTCGAGAAAAAGGAATTTTTTTGGAATTACTTTTTGGAATACTCGTATTGTACATTTAGTACTACAGGCTCTAAAATACAGCACGCCTTTCAACCCTTTGACCACTAAAGATTCTAAGGGTTTAACATGCTAGTTTCATTTCGAAAATCTCCAACCTATTTATGTTTTTGAGGTATACTGCATTTTGTATTGTCTGAAATTTATTGTTTTACATTTAGAACCTTTCCATAAAGCACAGTTTTGAACGAAGACTTCATGGAAAAGGTCCCACAAAAGTGACGAGAAAGAAGGTCACATAACAATTTCAGTTACTGACGTGTCTATGTGTCGGTGCCTAATTATATTAAACCTTCCACATCGTGTTAATTTTAACTCATTAAAAATGCTTCTTTACCTTTTTTTCGAGACTGTTGATGTTGGCAGTATCACACTCTATATCTATTCTCTTCCTAAAATGACTGACATATTTTCTAAAATTTCGATATTCCAAATATTAATCAATTAATTGTCGACACTTTTCGAAACTCTCCTTTTACGAATGAAGAGTACAATTAGGGCACGTTTTTAGAGAGGTGTTTATAAGAAAGGTTTACATTATCTAAAGAGTGCAAAAGGATTTTTTAAATAAAATAATTATTAATAATCTAATGCTTTAGAGATTACAAAGATCGTTTTAAGAGACGATTGTTATAATTCCTTTTATGACATATCATTCAAGAGTTATCACCACTCATGATTTTGTTCCACATTTTCAAAAGAGTTCTTTCAATTGAATTGGATGTAATTCTTTTCTTGGTCCTTCAACCTCTCCCCCTTTCCCCTCCCTCTTGTTACGCCTAACTATAAACAGTTTTTCCCACTCTCCGCATATTCCTGTCATTCAGTTCTGAATGAATGTCTTCCACTCTATCTCTTCTAAAGGACTCTTCAAATTACAGACCTTCGAAAGGTGATTTTACATGAATGCAGGGGTTTATAGAGGGGGTGCAGGTAGCCATAGCAATGGAAAACTTTACAAGTGGGGTTTGGAGGAAAGTATCGTACACACACACTCGTAATAATATTAGTAGATAAAAATTATAGACTAGACATTCAGAGAAGAAAACAAATAAACTAAGAGTTGCATAAACACACGGACATATATGCAGAGCTAAAGAGAGAGAGAGGGAGAGAGAGAAAGAGAGAGAGTGTGTGTTTGTGTGTGTTACGAATGTAGAGACAAACATCGTTGACGTCAGCATAAAGTACTTAAAGGTGAAGAAAGTAAATATCTCAAGTGTTGAAAATATTCTTACATGCTTCTATGGTGTCCTCTCATTTTACAGAACATTTCACAGTCTTATAAAATATCAAGTATAAGTTAAGTACAAAAAACCAATAACAATTACATCTAAAGGCACATTTAAAGTTACATTTAAAGTTACATTTTGTCTAAAGTTACATTTTGTGGGATTTTATGACCTGTGCGAGAACTAAAGGAATTTATCACGAAGATTTATCATAATCATCGTGATACATATTCGTATCGTAATACATATTTGGAAACATCAGAATTACCGAACACCGATTGAAAACTTTGCCAAAAATGAGATTTCAAATATGTATAAATTAAGAGGTTAAGTTTCAAAGAGCTTCTGAAAAGCTCCAGAAACTCTAATTAATTGGAAATAATTTTCTTAAGGTAAATTCCATACAAGAAATACCATTGGGTTAGAAAAAAAAAGTTGAAGAGCTTGTTATTTTGGTATAAGAGGTAATGAAGATGATAGAAGACGATGATAAAATGGCGCAACAAGTGTCATTCAGAATCAATAAGAATTTTTTCGAAAGGAATTTTAATATGAAAGCTCCAATACTTCCACAGTATTGACAACCATTTGATGAAGTTGATTGATAGAGAAATGCAAAGTGAGTATGTGTGCGTTGATATGTAATTTATAGCCTGTGCACGATTGTGTGTATGTGTGTGTGTTTGTGTGCTGTGAGGATTGTAAGGATTAAGTGCAAACAAATATTTGTATTTGGCCCTGAGAATGTCATAACGTTTAATGCCTTTACAAGATGAGGGTGAGCTAAGAGTTAGAGCCTCCAATACCACAATTACATAAGCCCTTACACTCACACACAGACCGATAACATTTTTAATATCATACTATATTTTGTTTTGCTTTCGGACGGGTTGGAATTAAATTATTCTGCGTTGTTGACCTTCCTGGCCCGAAAACGCACACTCACATACACACACACTCACACACACATACATACAAATACACATACGCACACACAAATACACATACGTATAAACGTAATCTCAGGCAAGCACACACACATATACATATTTAACTTTTATTTATCTTTTCCTTAATCTTCTTCTTACTATTATTATGCGCATACTTTTTATACCCAACGAATTTATTTGCAAATCCTTTTTTGCGGGATAATGCAATGTTATTTTGCTACACCCTGTAATATATTTTATCACATGGATTATGAAGGATTAAAAAGAAAGTTGAATTTTAATATATTTTCTACATTTTAATTACATGAAATGTCGGAAATGAAAACTAGAAAAGGCAGAAAGCTTTTTAATGAAAGCTTTTAGCGTGCTGGATATAATAGAGATATATTTTATTACCTCTACTTGATGATATACTTTTTCTTAGGATAAGAAGGAAGAGTAAATAAATTTCATAATTTTTCTAAAAAATCATCAAACCCTTTCCTTTAAAAGAAATATTTAAAGACTTCCTAACATTTTAAAATATAACCTTTCCTCATCAATCGGTACCGTCTTTCCAGTATTATCTTATCATAACTCTGACTGACTATCTCTAAAACTTGATTGAGACTGTCTCTCAAAAAGTATGAGAATTATACACTTTCAAAATTTGACGAATTTGAGAAAATTATTTACGAAGTTTTAGCCTTCTAGGACTTTCGTTTCGGAATTTTGGCATTTCAGCAGGTTTTTCTGTTATTGCATCGTTTCGAGAATTTTTGGGTTTGAGAGTTATCGAATCCGAGATATTATAATACCGGGATTTTGGGTTATTTTGTGTTAAATCTGAACAGCTTCGGTATTACGTCTTTGACATTTTTTACCTTGGGCCATTTTTAAACTTGCCAAAATGCAAATAATCAACTGAATATTGTTTCGTGTTTTAACTTTACTCTAAACGGATGGAAAATATATTCATTGTTGTGACTATGATTGATTTATCATCTTTTAATTGTCAGAAATCATTCATAGAACCGCAATAAATATTTGCAGGATTCGGTTTTTGAGAAGTTAAACATAAATAAATTTAAGCACTCCTAACACTTTCAAGAAAACACAAACATACGCACACGCACTCACATGCGCACATATTGAAGTCTATTTGGAAAATATTCACCAAAAACTTCCCCCTATAAGTATCTCATATATTTCAGCCTTAGCTTTCTTTCAACTTCATCATCGATCAAGGCAAGGCATCATCGATTTTCTGCCAACTTTTCTTTTTCATTGCTATGCATGCGCTTGTTTGTGTGTGTGCGTATGTGTGTGTGTGTGTTCTTGCAAATATGTGCCTACTTATCATATTCGACATCAAATATGAAAATTTATTTATCGTCTCAATCGAACCGGATTCGATCATAATTAATTATTCATACAATTCGTTCGATTTGACACCGAATATCGAGAAAGGTACTGAACCATATGTAGTAGTTTGAATAAATATCCTGCGAAAATAACGAGTTATATCTTTGCATGTTTTCCAACATGATTCTAGACTTAGACACCTTCGACAAAGGCATTGACATGGATTTGTAACAGTTTCGAAATTTAACAAAGTTTCAAAATTGGGAACAACTCTGGGTAATATTTTATCGTTTGTTATTTCTCACACCCACTCTTGGCAATTGCTTTTCTTCCCCCTTTTTCTTCTAACATGCCAATCGACGAGAAGAGAACTTTTGTAGGACAAGCAACTTCTTAAAGCATCATGGAGGAGCCTTTCACCAAATTGTATTTTCAAATCAATATTTGTTTGTTTATGACTTAACTTTTTGCATTCATAAGATACTAATTCGATTTCAAAACAGAAAGGAACCTGTTCAAAACGACGAATGGTGGAGAATTCTTTTAAAAATTTAAGGCAAAATTTAAAAATATTTTTAAAATTATTTTACATCACAAACTCTTTTATAAAATAAAGAAATAAATTTATTTTATATATAAAGCTATAAACTGAACTAAATTAGTATTTTATTTTTATAAGAAATTATATCAATATAATCGAATAATTTTTATTTGATTAAAACGTTCAATATTTTTTTTTATTTTAATTTTTCGTTCGTTTTTCGTTTACTTCGAAATTTTTAGTTAAACAATGAAAATTAATAATTTATAAAATTCTAAAATGAATAAATTATGTTGCAAAGAATTGCACAACGGATAAGTTTTTTGTTTAGAAATAAGAACACAAAATAAATTCGTTTCAAATAAAGGTTTGACTTGTAAACGTTTTCGTGTATTGTTCGATTTGTTCTATAAATTGCCAGAGGAATAATTTATAATAGAAGAACAAAAACAGTAATTTATTTTCGATTAGTTTCTTTTTAAATTGATATAAAAATTATTATTAGTATCAAACAAATCTCTAGAGCACATTTTCATTTATTTGAATTCCTTTGTGCAATTTGAGGGTAGAGGGTGCGAGAAGGAGAGAGAGAGTGAGAGGGATAGGGAGCAAATTGAGAAAGAGTTAGGGAGTGAGAGTAATGAAAATCAATATTTATTGGTATTGCAAATCTTGACAGCTCACAATCTGTTTTCATTGTTATTTCTCCCTCGTTCATTCAGTGTAAGTGTAATAAATCCGAAAAGGAAGCAGAAGTGGAAGGATGGGAAAAAGAAGAATTAGGAGTGAAGAGAATAAGAAGAATCTAGTATAGAAGCAGACGTATTGTAAATTGTAAAAGTATTGTAAAGTGCCTGAAGATTTAAATTGTGAACCACGTAATACTAAATTACTTGCAAATGATAATTAAGAATACTGTATAGCAATAACAACAACAATAAAAAGTAGGCTAAAACCAATCGTCTATTGAATATCGTTTACAGACATTTCAAAGCCCCGAAGTATTAATATTGAAGGCTGTAAGTTCAAATAAAATTAATATAATACAAGCTTCCATAGTAAGTATTTTTATAAGGAAACATTTAGGGAAAGATGTTAAGAATAAAAAAGATTTGCGATCAAGCGATTTGTGATCGATCCTCAAATAATTTTCAATAACAAAAAATTTTAATATTTTTATTAAAAGCGATAATTATTTAAATTTATCAAAATAATCAAATTCATACAAAAGTCTTTAAAAGAAATAACGGTTACAACTCAAGGATCATAATCTTTAACACATTTTTGGCTTCTTTTTATTTACGTTTTTCGATTTCAAAATGATAAATCAATATTCATCGTAGATCTTAACTACGATGATGGTACAATATCTCTTCTAGTTTTTTTGATCTTCTTTGAACATCTTCGATATCACAGGATGTCATCATGATTTAGTTCGTCATGAAAATAAGTTCAAACTTTTCACTTCTTAACAATTTTTTGTTTCACACATTTTCTGTCTTAACTTTTTTGTTGCTTTCTTTTTAATGCCAAACAAAACCAATTTGAGAAAATAATAGCAATAAGCTTTGGCATTATTCTTATTAATGTTATTGTTTTTGTAGGTAATATTTCTTCATCTCTGCTTAAGAGACTTGATTGGACTTTGGGGAATAAGCAAGACAGGAATTGCTGAAGGTATAAACAATGATGGGGAAAATGGATGTAGTCGTGGTGAAAAAATAAATATTAGAAAAAAAACAAAAAATCGAAGAAAAAAATTAAACGGACTCGCCGTGATTTAAGTGGATTGGCGCATAAAAATGTATGGGCACATATGTTGAGCTAAATATGTTCGTGTGTTTGTGCAGTTTTATGTGGCTGTATGTGATTTGAAGAGTTTAAAGCGTATTTGGGGCTGTCTGTCGGTGATAATTTTTTCATTTTCAGTTTTTCCAGTTCCTTCAGCTTCTTCTCTCCGGCTACTTTTATTTCCTTTTTTTTATTTAATCTTGCCTTTAACTTCTTCTCATTCCTGTTCTTTTTGCTGCTTCTTGCTCTTCTTCTTTCCCATCAAAAGTTAATACACCCCTGATAATAAAAACGTCTTAACTTTTTTCGAAATCCTTCGAAATAATACGAGCAGGTAAAAGTTGAAGAATTGAGGTTATGTATTTATTCATTGGGAAAAGTAAAATTGAGCATCAGGGAATAAACGGTTTATGAGTTACTATAACTATAAGCTGATGTGTGTTGTTGTTTCTGTGAATTGTTAAATAGGTATAGTAAAATTAAAAGGAGAGCACTTACTACAAAACACGTCCTTTAAAGAATAATAGGAGTTGTATTAGCGTACTCAATAGTTATGTCAGTTAATATTGCAGTAGTATCGTAGATATCATGAAAATTGCGAGCATTTTATCTCGCTAACACGTCAGGGAATTGAGCATTTACTCGTTGAATGTTTTCGTTTCACATAAGTTTCTTAATTGCTTGCTTTTGTTATCCAACTACTTCGTTTTTATTAACGTTATGATTATATTCTTAATATGAGTTCAACGTTGGTTAAAGAGATCAAAAACTGGAGATTGGAGTCTTTAAGTCCGTTAGTCTTTCTTTAATGTTTAAAGCTAGAATTCATATCATGCACACGTATTCACCCCACACTCCCGATTTTTCAATTCTATCGTTATCTCAAGCCAACAGGGCAGCACACGGACGCTTTAAATGAAGTTACGTAAATACTGTCAGCACCCCTGCAGGAAATGTACACCACCTATTTTTTATGCTGTGATAGACATCTGTGGAGTAGAGCTGGACATTTAAATATTTTGGACATTTTTGGATACTGTGAAATGTTTGTGAGAATTGTGCTTAATTTTTCATGTAATCCAAAATCTCGTGAACCAATATTTTACCAAGAATGAGAGGAAGAATCAACACATTTTTAAAACAATTATGACAAATTAATGCGTTTGTAATTAAGACCAATTTATAATTCAGTGTTACAAAAATGGAAAACATAAACTATCGAGAAATTGCGAGAAATTACTGTAAACAATTATGACTGGTTTTATTCCTTTTATTTAAATATCTATGATACACTGCTCAAATTCATGGGATTTTATAAAAGTGCGGTCTTACCTACACATACAATTTTCCACTTAAAGTTTCTTTTCACAATTATTTAAACCTCTTTATGATTTTACACTGAGTAAAGTTATTTTTATTAGATTTCTGTGTCATTTCTTATTTAATTTCTTATAATTTTGATATCTTTTGCATTACGTGTCACGTACGTTTACATAGATGTGCTTTATATTAAAAACAAATTTCTCTACAAGGTAATTTATTCGTTTCGTAGTCGTGCCAGGCAGTATCCGAAGTTACCGAATAGCATTCAGAACGAATACACATCTCCACCACGGATAAACGGCACAAACACTTGACTGTCAGTACAAGAATGAATACGAATACGTGGACGAGTGTTAAACGAAACCAATAAAAGTTAATAATTTATAGTCTTCTGAGTGGTTGTGCCTCATGATGAAACACTTGACACAAAAACATACTTAGTTAGAACTTGCACAGACGCATATACGCTTGCACTTGTACTTGCAAGTGAAGTTAGCTCTAGATTCTACGTAAACTCCTCAATTTCGAGAAATGTTGTTGCAACTCGTGCCACAAACTGCTGTCGCGCAGTCATGAGAAGGAAAATTTGAACGGTAGTAGAGATACGTAAAAGTTGTATAAGTGAAGTTGTGCGACACTAAAGCTCATAATTAGAAAATAAGAAGAGACGATGGAGAAAATGTGCGAGCGAAGGAGGGAGGGGGATTGTGCAAAATTTTGAATTTCTTAGCAATATATAATGACACAGAGTTAACGATTCACATAGAGTGTAAAACTGATTTGCGAAAGATTCATCCATTGCTTGTGGAGGGGAATGTTGAAAGAGTTCACAGAGGATGGGAGGTAGATTGAGGAATGTTAGATAGAAAGGTAAGAGAATGAGAGAAGGTATAAATAAATAAACTTGGAATGTTTGAAAGGATTCATTTTCCAGTCGGCAATTTAGCTCGCGTTTGTTGAAAGAGTTAATTTATTATAATTTGAGCTTCTTTTTTTACAGATAATTTCTATTTCCCTCCCTCTTTCTATTATCCTTTTTATGAGTTTATTTTCAATAATATTAAAAAATTAACAATTTAGTTAAATTTGAGTGGCTTAGGTGGGTTGTTTTAGACAATTTGAAATGGGTTTTCAACTAGAAGTGTCATTTTTAATTAGTGCTAAAATATAAAGTCGAGCTAGTATTCTGGTTAAAATCGACTACAAATCAACATACATTATCAGTTTAAAACCGAGCTCAATTATAAAGTATTTCCTACAAATTTATGAGTTTCCTAATGCGTAGTAAATTGAAAAAATGTCGGAAAATTAGCTTGAAAACTTGAAAGCCTGAAATCCGAAAAATATAAAATCATTAGGCGAAAAACCCTAACCCTAATCCTAACCCCAACCTAAACCATTTGCGTATCATGTAATGCATTTGCTTTGTTTTGTTCTCCTTTGGTTTTGGGGCAATTAATGCCCCAATGTGTTGTCGTCCTTTTGTCGTTTAGGCGCTGCATTCGCTGTTGCTTTAGCTAAGGGATATTAGCAGTCAAAGCTAATAAAATTTATGCATGCTCTATACTAAACTAACAACAACAATAATAATAAAAATAACAATAACAGTAACACTTAAATGACACCGTTGCAGTAGCACACAGTCCTGACGCGGGCATGGCATAGGAATTGAGATTATGTAACGGTGTGTGTGTGTATTTGGGTGACCGTGCTCATGCATGGGAATGTATGTGGAAATATCTCTGAAGGCTATTTTAAACATTGTTTCGCACTCTCGCATTCTCACACCTTCACACTCGTTGTCCTTTACATTACAAAGAGAGCCAGACAGAGGGAGAAAGAGAGAAGTGGGAAACGTAAAAAGAACAAAGCCTAATCCAATGAATTCTCATTTAACGAGCCGAGGCATCAGCAGTAGCAGCGCAGCTACGTTAAAAATACAACATTAGCCAGAAATACAACAACACAATTGACAACAACAACAGCTACAAAATTCATAATGAAGTATTGTTCTTCTCGCAGTGAGTTTGTTGCAACCATTTAACAATTTTGCTCTGCATTTTTATGTGAGAGTGTATACTTTTTGGTGCGCCTGTAAGCGAATGTGTGTGTGTTTGTGTGTGAGAGAGAGAGAGAGAGAGAGTGTGTGTGTGATCGCGTTTAGCTGTAGGAAGTGTTCTCTTAAAAGGAAATGCTAGTAATAGAAAAGAAACGGAAATAAGATAAGCCTAAAATTTATGAAAAGTCAGAAATGTTTTAAAAAATGTGAATATATTTCTAAAAAAATGCACAAATTTGTATACAGGAATCTACTACGTCTGAAGAAAGTGTAGGATATGTAGTAAAGAATATAAAAGAGAATTAGAATCAGTAGATAAAAAATAGAATGCATTAGAGACTTATTAATAAAAAATATAACAATTCATAGAAACCTATTTAAAAATAATGGACAAATTTTTATAAAATAATTTAAATAAATTCAAAATAAGATTTAATTAAATAATTTAAATAAGCTTGAAATTCTTTCCTTAAAATTTTTTTGTACCAGGAATTATACAAGTTTTAATGAACTTAAGGTAAACGGGTCTCTTTGAAAATAGCTCGAGGATATGTTTGATAGACTCAGCAACCATTGTTTCCTTCTGACATGCCCAAATTTCAATCACCTGGAGAAGCCGAAGGGCAAGGATTTGTCTCGTACAAAATTGTCACGCTCCAATGACTTAAGAATTCCGAACAATATGTCCCATACAGTCACACCTGCATACTCCTTCTCATCAACTCTCACACATACTCCCACACATACTCCCAAACATACATAAAAGCACTCTCTTCACTGGGAGGTGTGGAGGTTGAACAGTTGAATATATTGACAATATTGTTTATTATGTCGGTTCGATGTTTATTATGTCGGTGACACACATCATGACCTTATCACACTTGATGGTGTCTAATAATTTAACACATGTAGTAGAGTTTGATTAACTAGAGCTTCCTAGACAAATTCTACGGTATAAATATTAAAAACGAAATATAAAATTTCTAATTCGAATAAATGAGTTTTCGATTTTTAATTTAGTAGTAAATAATTTATGTATTTAATTAAAATTAAAACTTCGTTAATTGTATAATTAAGCATTATCTTCTCAAATATCACTTACCGTTATTTAAATTTTCGTCGTATTACCTAAAGCACAAAACTTTCGGTTGGTTTCTTTGGCTTTCTCGTATATTTTGATTATTAAATGCATTTGTTTTCATTTCATTGCTCTCGCCTCGTCGGAAGAAATTAATGTGAAAACTTTTATGAAGTACTTTTTTTTGCAGCTCACTTTTCTCAAAATTGAGTTTCTTCGTGGCCAATTAAAACTTTAATGAATAGAAAATACTTCCCATCACCAATGGGAGGATAAGATCCAGCCGTAAAATTTTCAGTATTCATATAAAGAAAAACGTATTAGTAAGAAAATTTCTAGAATGAAGTTAAAAATGTTTTCGTGAAACTTGAATGAAATTTGTCTTAAAACCAAATTCCAAGGGAGGAATGACAGAGAAGGATTTTAAAATGCACGATCATTAAATTTTATCGATCATTATGATAAAGAGAATCAATTTTTTTGAACGTCATAAATATTTTAAAAATAGTAGTATCCGATAATATCTCGAAAACTAAACAGAAAACTCATTTAACTAATAGAAAATTAATCATCGCTGATGGAATTGAAAATTCCTTACGAACAATTTGCTTTACAAATAATAATTAAAAACTTTCTTGAATTTATTAATATTTTCAAAAATTTAGTTATTTGGCCGTAATTTAATAATAATTCTATGAGTTAATGCGCAAATATTGCAGAAACCAAAAGCACACAGTGATATCCAAGTACTCTTACGAGCGCAAATACTCGTATAACGCATTGAGTGAAGATTTATGATAAACTCGTGATAATTGCTAACGTCCCCTTAAGCTAATACACATACATTTTGTTGTAATTAATGTTGTAATACGATTTGGTACATAAATAATAGATGATGACACAAAAGTCAAAGAAGAACAAAGTAAGGCAAAAGTCTAACGAAAAAGGGCAACGAATATATGAAAGGGCTCGCAACAATGAAACCATGGGCGGAAAGATTCATACTTATAACACTTCGGTGTAATACAACAATAAAAGGGAAAGCAACAACAATAATGACAACGTCGAGCATTATGACTAAGTGAAGGACAAAGGGGTAGAAAGGAATGAGATGAGATAGAGGGGTAGAAAGGAATGATTGGTAGAGAGAGAGGGAAGAAGAAAGTATGATGCAAATAATGAAACACGAACATCAGAGGACGGTACAAAATGACAAAAACAACGAGAACAACAGTGACGATAACGAAAACAACAATAGCAATGGCGGCGATAATTGTAATAATAACAACTACAACAAGACAACAACTACCATGGTGACGGAGATAAAAACAACACATCATGACGACGACAACGTTATTAAGAATTTAAATATCCTAAAAGGAAGAAAAGGAAGAAATATGAAAGGAAGTGAGCCTACCTCCCCCCCCCCCCGGGAGGTGAGCCTCCTGTTGGCTGAAGAATTGCCCATGATATCGAGCACATCATTCCCACCTACATTTTGAAGCATACTCCCACCGATAGAAATTAACACACACATGAACAAATAAACAAACGATCAAACAAATAAATTCAGGACGCGCACGCAAACGTAATGGTTCTTCTTATGAGCACTACAGTAAACTCACATTTACAGGTCCTACAACGATACGACAAATATTTTAGTTATCTGAAATAACGTTTTAAGAATTTTAGATTCTTTCATTATACGATTTTTTTAAAAATATTGCATTTCGTGACGTTTATGACATAATCATATCAATCAAAATTCTCTTTTATGAATTGAAATGTTTATGGAAAACATTTTATTTCATATAATACCTCTATTGTGGATGAGACGTTTATTTTCTATCATCTCACGATATCGAGAGATAGCTGTTAACAGAAAAAAGCTTTCAAAATAATAGTCTCACACACTGGCAAAAATACATTTTGGAGACATATTAAAACTGGAGCACAACAACAACAGCAACAACAACAATAACAACAATATCAAGCTACTGCAATGACAATGAGGAGAGTAAAATGTTGGCAAATAATACCGTTCGTTAATGGAGTGGCGTCCAATGCATTAGTACCAAAGATAATTTGCATTTTCTTTACATAGATATATTTACAGTGTGCGTGTGTGTTTGTGTGAGTGGTCGTTAAAATGAGTCATTAAAATTGCAGGAATTTTAGTGGTAGTAATAGCTGGAATAGTAGTAGAAGTAGTAGTAGAAGTAGTAGCGGCAGCAGCAGCAGTTGTAGCAGTAGTAGTAGTATTAGTAGTAGCGGTAGTAGTAATAGTAACAAACACACGCATTGAAAGTAACTTGAATTGTTCAGAAATAATTAATATTTGATCCCAACGTAATCTGGCCAATCGAGGACGAAACGATAATAAATTGAAGAGAAATGTGGTAAACAAATAAGAGAGTAAATCTAATAATAGACGGGGCTTATTTTCTAAATTTAATTTATTAATTTATGGCGAAGGAGATAAACTATTCGAGATATAATCCGAATTAGTCGAATTAGTACTTTTTCGATGTGTCTTGAGGATTTTAATGCATTCCAGATTTAAAAAAAGACTTAGTAAAGTTAGCGAAGATTTTCCTTTATTTACGAGCTCATAACGAGGTAATCCTTTATCACAACACTTCTTCGTCGATGTAATCCTTTCAGGACTTCTTGTCTTAAGTTGATCGAATTTTCAACATAAAAAATTTCTATAAATGCAATAAAATTATTTACTCAATTATTTCAAACGGTCATAAATTATCGCAAAGGATCTGAATAAATGGGATTAATTAAAGCAATCTTAAGATTTCAAGGACATTGCAGCGGTGGAACATTTATCACTCAAGAATTAATCTCGATTTCTGCTTGATTAATTTTTTTTGGATGGTCTTAATATTAAATCCACATTTAAAGAGTCAGAAATATGAAAAAAAGAGTGGATATTTACTGAAACCTATACTGATTGAAATGGGACAAACAAAAGCATAAAAGCAACAAAGCAATATCAACAATAACAGCACAAGCATGAAGTGACAGCCGCAGCAAAGGAATAAATATACAATTTCAAAAAAATTTCATTGCTTTTTATCATTCCTTCGTGATTTGCGCGGTTGGTTTTCTTTTTTTCCTTTTGATCCCGTGATGGTTTGCGAGTGATGTTACAAGAATAATAAATTATTTTTTTCCATTTTCGAAAGCAAAAATGATTAAAATATTTTGTAAAAGCTCACGCAGACACATAGGCATCCATAGGCGAAAGAAAAAAACACAAAAACAATTTAATGAATATTTGAATATTTGCGAATTTTTTATACATCGTATTTAATTTTGGGTTGTTTTCTCTTTGGCTTGTATGACATGACGGACCCTTATGAGTTAAATAAATACTGAAAAAAATAAACCCAAAAATATTACTAATTGCCTGTCAGTGATGGTAAAGAACGAGGAGCAATGGCAGCCAAATCAGCAGATGGGTGATGACAGTGAAGTAATTATACCTGTGATAATTATTGATTATTGTTGAATATTCATAAAGAAAATAATACTGAGACACAGCTATTGATGAAATTTTAAATAAAAATAGAATTGTTTGTTTCAAGAATTGATTGATAATTTTGTTGTTTTTTGATATTTTTATTAAATTATTCGATTTCAGGGTCAGCCACCTCCTCACCAGTGATGATAAGTAAGACGATATCATATCACAATTTTTTTTTTTATTTTGGGTAGAATATTTGTGTGGTGAAAAATAATATTTGATTTGATTTTAAAAAATCAGAATAATTATTTACGAAAAATCAACCAAAAAGGTCAATGTGAAAGCGTAATAAATTTCTGGGTGTGGTAAATCCATTAGATGAACAAAACAGAAATATTATATGAATAAGATATAACTATGTTGTCTCCTACTCTGGAAAATGAAATTTTTTAATTTAAAAATCCGAATAGTTGCCTTTTTAATAACAGAAAACACTTCCTGCAAATTTTGCAATTCATGCGGTCTGACGCCATTTAAACTCCATTAAAATTGACAAAAATGTCATCGAATTCCTACGAATGTCATCGAAGGAATGTCATTTTCCTATTGCTTTTTTTAAAATGAATACCGAATAAGTAACGAATGGAAGAATGAACGAATAAACGACTGAATGTGCACAATTCACCTCGTATCGTAGTTGAATGAATTTAAACTGAATAAATTTCTAGTTGTTCGTGCAAAAACCAAAATATGCACGATGCAGTTTATTGAAAATTGATCAGAGGAAATTCCATGAAGCGCCCCTCATATGTATGAGTGCACTAGTGTGCGTGTGTATGGGTGTGTGGGTATGTTTGTACGTAGGTTTGTATCTCCACACTAAAACGAGCTCAAATCCACACGTATGCAATTGATAGAATATGCAGAATAAAGTATGACAAAATATGCGAGCAGAATATTCCAAGCACGCTTTGTTTGTGAATATCTAAAAATTTTGAATTCCAGGAGCAGCCCCCCTCCCCCGCTCATAATCAAAGAGTCACTTTATTGCGGAGAACAACAACAATCGGAATATTATGATAATACCATATATTGTCGATGATAATTTATTACGAATTTATTGATGATTTCTGTCATTCGTTATTCGTGGATGTAGAGAAATATTTTTTCTAAAAATAGTAAATTGTGAGACCTTAAATTATAGAAAATTTGCACAGGTTTAAAATGGAAAATTTTCGTGAAAAATTTGAATGAATCTCAAGAAGAAATGGACATGTTTTGTATCTTAGTTTTCTTTAAAAATATTTTAAAAACCATGTTTGAATTTCTCGTATTTTAATATTGTTTAATAAATTGTGTAAGTCTTCTTGGTTTTGTATTATTATGCTTATATATATTTATATGAAATCTTTGTAGATTTATGTAAATATTTATATAATTTTGATTTATAATATTAAGAATATTTTAGTACGCGGACGATTACATGTGCTGCATTTTAACAAATACCACCCCACCACACCCCCTCCCGCAATCAGTTGTCTTTGTTATTTTCAACAAAAGGCGTTTCTTTTCGGCCAATTTTCCATTCAATACGCGTATGAATACAAAACCAAAGGAAATGAAATTTAAAATTATAATTTCAGGACGATTTTTCACACTCATACTGACGCACAACCGATTTTTCAAGTCAAATGAAATCCGAAATCGAGTAAATGAAAAAATATGTTTCGGAAGTTGTACATGATTTCCTCGCATTTCTCCATTTATTTTTTATTAATTCATTCATTCATTCATCCTTCTCCTACATGTTCTACCAATATTGGTTTTTTCCGGTCGTTATCAGTCGAATTTTTTGTTCTTTTTCTCGATAAAAATTCATCTACCAACGAAGCAGTTCAGTGATGCCAATGTTATTTCGTACTACTGCCACTACTACCGCAACATATAATCTACCCATACAATCGCAAAAGGTTTTCACTACGTCGTTTTTATTCGTTCAGGATATACCAAACATATTTTTACCCGAAAAGATAAAAAAGTATTTCATAATATTCTGAATTCTGTTGTTTTCCTACTTTTTCCATTTTCTCGTTGATTACTCCTCGGATTCTTTTTTTTTGGCGCTACTCCTCAATTGTATGATAATATTTTTTTACCATTCTAGTGGATTTTTTTTCTGTAATTTGTTTTTTAATATTTTTCATTTCGAAAGAAAGATGTGGTGATAATTTCGGGAAAAATGTATTTCATTCTGCTTTAGAAAAGGACAGAATAATGAAAGAATAAAGGAATTACAAAAATGTTGAAGGATTAACGAGGTGGTATCGATTTGGAGCGATATGAAAATAGAAAAAATATTAGCATTCATGCGTTACGGTGGTTGTTGTTGTTGGCTTTTGTTGCAGAGGTAATAATCCATGGTAATATATTTACTTTATAATCAAATGGTCTGTTATTGATATTCGCATATTAGTCACGGTCCGTGTGAAATTTTTTCGTAATTTGGATTTTTATTTTGAATATGAAGGGAAATTTAAAGGAGTATACGGAGAGGGTGGGGTGCGCGATGCTCTTGAATCATGTAAATTCACCTTACAAAACTTACGCGTTCAATTAGTGATATTTACTTCTTTGGAGTCTATGGTCGCATCATGTCTAGTTGAGCAAAATATTGTGGAGTACCCAATTTTCTCCTCATGTTAGGAATCATACAAAGATACTCCGACTAGTCTAAAGACAGACTAATATAATAAAAACCGGATGAAACATGATAAAACTGAACTTCATTAACTGAAGTGAAATAATTTTTATTGGTTAGTGATTACTCGTTATTAGTGGTGACACAAACCCCGAAGTTCGACACAAATCACGAGACACAAAAATCTCAAGAAAGAAGCGGAAAGTGAAAGTGGGAAGAGAAATCTCAAGAAAAGAAGTGGGAAAAGGAAAAGAATAATGTAAGGTAAAGAAAATAAGATAGTGATAAAGGAAAATATAAAGGAGTATGTAAGGGAGAAGGGAGGTAGGCGGCTATTAAGATGAATGCACGAGCGTCTGTAATTTTCTGCAATAATTTATTGTATACCAAATGTGACCATCTGTTTCCTTTATATATCTACAAAATTACGGTTGCTTTCGATTAATTAATAAAGATGATAATAAATGGAAACGGTTTTCTCAAATGAAGTCAGTTTTGTCTAAATGTTGTAAAATGTTCTTGCCATGCCTTTGCCTGCTCGTCGTATAAACAACTTTTTTAATAAAGATTTAAGAGTGCCGTTAAATGATATGCTTTTAGAGCTTAACTTTCCTAAGTGCCTTACGATCTTCATCTGGCCTACTAACTCAAGACTAAAGAAACTGTTTGGGTGTTTGTTTGGGTGACTCTTTTGAGTGTATCACATTTTTCTCTGTCCCTTCACATGTTTTTCAGGTTATCATTACAATCACTAAGGATCCGATAAAAAATTGCCGATTAATCTCGAGTGTTTAACACATTTGGAGAGCTTCAAGCATTCGACATCTTAAAGTAGTTTTTAAATTTTTCATCATCCACTGTCTAAGAATCGTTTAAAGGTTGTACCAAAGTTATTTTAATTTTGAAGTCATCCGCTAAACCCTTTTAACCAAAAAAAGGATTTAAAAATTTTGCTACGTCATCTGTTATCATTATATTAATTAGTCCTTGATTTTTAATCCATTATTTATCTTAATTATTTATCTCTTCTAACTTCAGGAACTTCTTGTCGTGCCGATCAATTCCGATGCCGTAACGGGAACTGTATTTCGTATCAGTGGCGTTGTGACCAAGAGAATGATTGCTCAGATGGTTCCGATGAAGATCCAAGCATGTGCAGTAAGTTGAAAATATAAATATTATTTTGGTAAAAATTTTATATGCAATTCTTAATGGATAAAAAATTGTGCTATAAAAAATTGTGTAATCAAAATAATTTCAATTTCAGATTTTTTTTCAAATTTGAAATCAAAATATTTCCTCCTTGTTTGAATATTGAAACTTTAGGACATAATATTAATATTTTTAATACCATATTTTTTGAAGCTTTTGTTTTAAAATACGTCTTTTTTTATTTTATAATAATTTTTTCCCTTTATCAAACATCCAATACATAAAATCATCACGCCACAAAATTGTAAAACTTTCCGGTATTGTTTCAATAAAATAACAAAACAATAATAAAAAAAAAATAAAATAAAAAATAAAAAAATATCTAGTGAGTTTCTGTGGTTTCAACGAATTCAAATGCAAGAATGGCGAGCAATGCGTGCCACGTCGATGGATTTGCGATGGCAGTCCCGACTGTCGTGATAAATCTGACGAAGCTGAATGCAGTAAGCATTTGTTTCTTAAATATATTTTAGGAAAACAAAATGTATATATTCTTATGTGTTCATCACTCCTTTATTCTGGGATGGATACGCATGCATTGACTGTGTATTATTCAAAAGAACGACATCATTAATTTAATTCCGCATACTCATTCACTAAGTACTTACACAAAACCCATACAAACAGGTTTTATTATTTATATTTTAAAATCATATACAAGATTAGTTGGGTTAAAAAGCATTTATTTAGAGTTACGAAATTGTTATAATAGTTGAAAGTAATATTTATTGACATTTTTGATGAAAAATACGCTGAAAATGCTGCATATTTTATGGGGCGCCAAAAATATGTTGCATAATTTGCAGGAGTTCGAAATCTGAAACTATCACCAATGTTAATTCATATCACAAATAAGCCATGATTAATTTACTAATTAATGAAAAAATTAATTGAGATTCCGACTGTCCGAGTGTACGGTTGAAGAGTATTAATAAAATGAATATTAATATTAATAGATATATATACTATAATAGAACAATATAATAGAATATAATAGAATAAATATAATAGAATACTTCAAGGATATTAATGAAATCGAATTTGAATTAGAACTCACAGAGTTAAAGAATTCAAGATCATGTTGAAAAGAAAATCTGTTTTCAGGGACTTCACAGCTTTAATGTCACGCCTATGTAAGAAAATCATACCGAAAATATACGACTTTCAGCTCTATCCGTATTTATCTTTGCTAAAAAACTGTTGAATATTCTCATATGGTTTAAGTGGAAAAATGTACCTTCAAGAAAATATAACAATATTTATGTTTTCTTTAATGAACTAACACCCACTACTTTTTACTTTTTCCTCTCATTTATTAGACGTGATTTATTTCTTAAATGTTCCAATGAAACCACGCTCCCAGACCATTTCGATCTTATAAATAAACACAAAACCGAATCAAAGAAACACAAAATAACAAACGAATACTGACCAATTGAAAAAGTCTGAAATAGGGATTGAATGAAAACTGCGAAGAGGCACGAAGGCAGAGGTGTTTTTTGAATGTTGTTTTTTACTATTTTATTATACGTTCTTTATTCTATTGAAGTAATTACCAAAAAATTACGAAATTTGATGACTGAGAAAAAAGTAAAATTGATTAAGAAACCAAAAATAGTTGGTAGCAATTTCTATATTTATTTGTTTATTATCTTCCGGAGCTGTTTATCTCCTTTGGAGGGTGAAAGATTAAACAAAATCAAAACATCAGAATGGAAGAACTGAAATTCGTGAGATAGTATGAAGAGTTTTAAATCGAATTATAAAACCTCGCAACCAAAACTGACATTTTGTAAACAGCAGAAACAGTTCAATGTTTTTGGAAGAAAGTGATAACGTTTTAATTTTAGAAAAAATGGGGATAATTTTGTAGAGTAATAAAGTTGGCGAAGTGAAGCCATAAATGTCGGTAAACTTAAATTTTTATATTTGCAAATTTTATCTTTCAAACCAGCTTGTTTATAAATCTTGAAGTACAATAAATACGCGCAAGTGTGTGAATACACATCTATTCAAATATATTCACACACACATGTCATCATACAAATAATCCCATTATACTAATAGAATGAAAATTGAAATAAAAATCGTAAACAAAATATTATTGAAAAATTTTGTGAATTTTTCTAAAAAAATTATTGATAAAAGTGTGAGTGACACGTGTGCATTAAGTATACATATATGCTTCATTAGAAGTGATGCTCGAATAATGTAGGTGAGAAAGTGAAGGGAGGGAAATCTGATTTCATATTCGAGCGCATGAATATCTTTCTTTTAAGAGATGATAGAAGTGAGTTGAAAAAGAGATCAGAAGAAATATATAAATAGTCGACGTTTCAATCCGCCGGCTTCTCATTCGTTAAAATTGGTAAATTCAAACCATTGTTGGCATCGAGTCGACCCAAATTGTGAAAAGGTTACTTTTAAAATCGTTTTTCTTTGAAGTTAAAACACACACGCACAAAATGACAGATGAATATATTACGGATTTGATACGAGCATTACTCGTAAATCTTCAATTTATATGTCCTTTATTTTCCGGTTCTTTATTCTGTCTCTTTATGAAGATTGATGATGATGATGATGATGATGTTAATGGTAATCCCGCTTATAATGTCTGCAATAGAATGGAGCTGATGTTAACAAAAGGAGCGTACGTGTGTGCGTGCTTGTATGTGTGTGACCAAATAACAAATAATAGAAAAAAGATAAAAGAAAATTCTATAGATTTTGTTTTTGTTTAGAAATATTATTGTCTTATTAGTATTACAAGATATTATATTCACATATACTAAGCCATCAGCAGTTTTTTTATAATTTCTTTCTACGAACAAATTTTCTTGCGCTTTTAAAAAATTTTTAAATGGATATTTTCATTATTAAGTATGTAAATGATATTGCTTTCTCTGATGTCTTTTTTTTTTGTTGGTTGCTCTCCTTATGTGTCTCTCTCTCCCTCTTCTCCTCTCTCTCTCTTTTCCTCCTTGAGGTATCCCTCCCTCGCACAAATAATTAAACGGCAGCAAGCAATAAAGAAAAGAGCAAAGTAAATCAGCCTTTTATTCATTTGATTGAACTAAACTGAAGCAAGGCGAAGAATATTGAATACCCTAAAAATTCACATTTAACGATAGTATTGGCAGAAGGATAAAAAGCGTTAAAATCATTAAAGTTGAAATAATGGTCGAATCTTGAAAAAACGAAGTGTTCCTTTTAGACTACCCATTCTCTTACCCACAAATGCGAAAGGTTTTCGAGTTAACCTGCCTCTCCTCTCTTCTCTTTTCTAAATGTTCGATATTCGACTAATCCACCGTTATATCGAGTTTCCCAAATAAAATCTCGGATAAAATGCCATTATTTTTTACTAACCAGTCCCGAGATAAAGATTATTTGTTTTCTGAACATTTTGCAAGAGTACGCTTCCAACGTTTTCCGGAGGCTCAATATGTTCGTAAGATGAAGAAATGTATGCGAGTACGCACACATACATACATCTGAATATATATATTCAAATATATCTATATGCACACACACTCACACACACACACACACACACATTCACACACAGACATGCGAGGCTATCGTAATTGGAATTTGTGAAGTTTTGTAAACGGAGTTTGGAATCAGCGATTTGATGGGGAGTAGGGGAAGGGGGCGTGGTAATGGCGGTATGTTGCCACGTCACAACATGAGTCTCGAACATCATCAAGTCTCTTTTGACATTAACGCAAGCAATAGAATGCCTGAGTCTGGCAGAAACTGTTTCCCCTAAATGGAAAAAGAAAAAGTGAAGAATCGGTGGCATCGCGTGTGCATAAGAAAAACAGTTACTTTGAATGAATAAAAAATGAAAGACATCGAAAAAGATAAAGAAGACAATAATGAAGAAGAAGAACAGGAACATGGATACACCAAAGCCTCGGCTCATCACGTAGAAGAAGCAAATCCAAAAATCAAATAAAATCTTCAGCTATTATTTTTTGCTCCCAGCCCAAAAAAATGAAGTAAAAACAAAAAGAAGAACCACTTCAAGGAATACGAGATAAGAATGGAAATTTCAAGTATTCACTAAAGAAAATGGAATATAATAAAAAAAAACTAAAATAACATAAAGTGAAAAGCCAAATAAACAAGAAGCCTCATCCAGTTCTTAGGAAATAAATTTCAATCAACGGAAATGAAGGTTTTGAAATGAAAAATAAAAAAGTTAAAGAAAATAGTACTAGTATCGACTCCCTCCCTTTTGCTTCATTCGTCCCACCCTCCGCAATCTTATCTGTCATTTACTATAGTTAATTTTTTATAGCATACAAATTTCTCTGAAAAACGTTTTCACGTCTTCATTTCTCCCCCGTTCACCTAATCCCACCCACCGTAGAACATTTGCGTTTCCTTAAGTGATTCTTCCTCTATAATTTCTCTTGTTCTTATTTCTTTCACTTTCTCCGATCGTTTTTCTCCTTCCTTTTGTACTTCTTCGGGTACACTTGCGAGAAAAATCTCGCCACTTGAAGTATCTGCAATACTTCTATTGAGCATCAAACAAGTCGACGTTAAAAAAATTGCTTGCTAAACAAAAAATATTTCTAAAGGATGAACAAAAAGGAGGAAAAGTGATCAATGCATAAAATCTATTGAAAGACAAAGCAAAAAAAATCTATGTAGTCACAAAAGAAATTGAATCGAAAATTGAAGTGTCGTATATTGAAGTTGCTGACATTAAGTGGCAACACTGACAAGTGGCAGAAGGAAGGAATGCCTTTTCCGTTGCCGCGAACTGTCAGTACCCTGGTTGGAAGGTTTCTCAAGTTAATCCTTATGCATTTATTGGCCGCACGTTGACAACTTGCAGACGATGGAGAAGGAGATGAATGTGTGCCCTTTGTTGGTTGGTTGTCTTCCTCCTGGGAACAAAAGGCATAAGGAGAATATCGATATTTTGTATGAGACTTCTAGGGACGCAAGGCAGAGTGAGTGAGTGAGCAAATGATCTGGCCGTCGTCTTTTATAAATTTCAAATTCAGTTCATTATGAGATTGATTTCGGAAAGCTAGTCAGGCGTTTTACTTAAAAGACAGAGACGGAGATGAATATATGTCCCTTGTAAGCTGGTTGAGCTCCTTCTAGTTCTCGGAAGAATGTCGACTTTTTGAAAGAGACTTTCAGGGACGCAGGAGTATACGAAAGAGGTGATCTTGCTGCCGTCTTGACAACACAAAATCAATTTATTATGAGATTGAGATGCAAATATTAAACGGTATTCTCTTAGTCGCGGCAAGATTTCGACAATAAAACATGACGTCATTGCCAGAAAGAAATCTGTGAATGATGCACGACTTAAAACTCGCGAAAAGGATCTAAGAAAAGTGCTGAAACTTTGTGCGAAACTTTAATTTTCTAATTCTTCGACAGAAGGATATATCCTTGAAACATAAACATTAAATATTTTAAATGAGAAAATTTATTTTGCTTACTCTAGCGTTGGAAATAAATCAAATAAAGTAGACGGCACATTTCTTTTCTTCTTAAACGAGAGAAAAATAAGAAAATAATTTATCGTTCCACGCGATAGAAAATACGCACACACACACGATTACACACACAAACACACACACTATCTCAGGCGTACATAGATTAACACACTTACACAGGCATGCACACACATATACAGTTATGTGTGTGTATGCGTGTAGAGGCATGCACGTATGGACAATAATGTTAGCAGATAGAAAAAAAAATTATTTATGCTAGAACCGCACGCAACTTCTGGGGAAAAATTGTCTTTTCCCTCAACGTGTTCAACACTAAAAATATTGCAGTAAAAGTTTTATTTTCAATTTAAGCAATGTCGGCTGATGCTGTTTGTTGGTGGTGCTTGTGCTGTTGTTCCCACCTCGACTGTTATTATTGTTGTTATCGTTGTTGTTGTTAGATGTTATTGTTGTTGTTGTTATTATTTCTATTCAATTTCTGTTACTTTTGCAGACTGCAAATGTTTGGCTTTTTATGGTCTCGTAAAAAGAACTAACCGACCCAAAATTACTAAAAGCTCGGAATAACGAAAAAAGGAACTAGAACAACAACAACAAACAAATACACTGCCAATTTAGACGTTGCCTCAGAATACAGTATTCCGTGTGTTTAAACTTTCTTTAAAACAATGAAGAATAGAGGAATAGAAACCCCTTCGTTGATTCTGTTTAACGAGTGAGAGGATGGGAAAAGGCCGTTGCTGTAAAAAAATTTACAAAGAAGCAAAGAAAAATTATAAACTACGGGAGAAAATGATATTCCTCTTCCTTGCTTTAGTTGTTTCTGCCTTAAAATTAACTTTATTTCTTGGATTTCTAAATCTTTGCAAAAATTTTCGATTTCAAAAAAGACACGCTTGTCCATATTTCTTTAAGTCTGTATTAATGTATGGTTGTCTGTGTGAAAGCGAAAGTTTGAAAAAAGTTATTTGCTGTTTCACAAATATATTTCTAAAATAAAAAAATTGAACATAACAATATGAGTTTAATTAATAAAATCATAACAAAAGTGGTTTGATTTAAAACAAAATTAATTCTTTTTAATCAATTTGTAAATGAATAATCTCTGATTTGATTAGATTATCGATAAATTAATAAAAACCATAATGTTTAAAATTAGTTACGCCTAAAATGATTGCATTGTCATTTGTGTGGAAAATAATAAAATCCAACAAAAAATTAAACCGACAAAAACAAATTCAAATTAATTGAAAACGATTTTTCAATAATTGAAATTAATTGTAAAGCGTTTTTAGAGCTCAAAAAATAATATTTACCACAAATGTTTTCTCAAACATAAACAAAAATGAAACATTGTGTTAAAAGTCAATCAAAATCATTTCCATGCTTTTAATTTTATAACGAAAATTTAATTAATAAGTTTATTAAAATTTTAATTAAGTTTAATTAATACTATATTTTATTGCCCTTTTATAAAACGGCAATGATTTTTTTAGAATTATTTTTGTATTTTTCTTTTTGATCTCATTTTGATTTGATTTTCTTTAGAAAATCTTGTTTAATTTCTTAGAATTGTATAACAGTTCTTGTCGTCATAATCTCCGATTACTTCTTTCCTCTATATTTTTGCCCTTCTTTATAATTTCCCATCGTCGTCATCATTTCATTTTTCTTCTTCTTTTCTTTTCATATATTACAGAAAGTAAAACTTGCTCGCCGGATCAATTCGGCTGCAAGTCCGGTGAAGGTGAATGTATTCCACTGGCTTGGATGTGTGACCAAAGCAGAGATTGCTCCGATGGTTCAGATGAGGCTTCATGCAGTAAGCTTTCAACTGACTTGTTCTTCATCAAAATCCTCTCTTAATCCTCATTGAGTTTGATCGCTGTGGTTTTGCGAACATATTCTTTTAGTCGTTGTTGTTGGCTTCTTCTTCTTCTTCTTCATATTCTTCTTCTTCTTCTTCAGTTATTGCACACCTCGTTAATCGATTGCACATTTTTGCTGTTGTTGTTTTTGTTATTGTTATCTACTGATAATTTTTAATTTGCCCGTTCTGCTTTTTGTTGGTTAAGGTTTAACTTGCTTTTTAATTAACTCTTTTCCATTTTAATCAATAATTCTTTAATCTTTAATCTTTTGTTTACTAAGTTATGTGCACGCAACCCGCATACTGGGTCCACACACTTGACCCACATGCACTTATTAAGCATTTAACTCCCTGTAAAGACTGTTCAATAGTCTTTTCAATCCACCACTCTAAAAATTTTTTATCGCTCAATTAACCGGTAGCGCAAATGTTAAATATATTGCGGAAAGGTTAAATAGTCGTGTTATATATTCGCCACAAATATAAATTTGCTGAAAACCCGAACTTCTCGAAGTGCGAACTAATAAAATGGTCGTAATGACAAACTGACCGAAAATTCTTCAAATAAAAGTTGTCTTGTATTATTCTCGTTGAGAACACGAAATTGTCGAAAAGACAAACTCGCCGGAAACTTAATACGAACTCACCAAAAATACGAATTTTGCAAACTTAATTAAATACTAATACTAAAATTAAATATTTCTCGAAGACAATAACTTGCCCGATAACCAAAGTTCGCTGACAACCAGATTTATCTGAAAGTCCTTAAAAAATCCTTAATACGACACGACAGTTAATTTTGATTTGTATAAATCGATTCGAAATGCTATTCCGAATACTGATCAATTGCGGTGGGAGTCAATTAAAATACTTTTTCATTATTATTAAGGACAATTAATGCATTATTACTGTAGATCATAATGTATAATTTGCACAGTCATTAACTGTTTCTATGTTATTTATTGTTTTGAAATAGTTGAAAAGGTATTAAGTAACTTCTAGCATAATTTTATATTATTTTTATATTTGATATTTTATTTAAATTTTTACTTGAAAAGTTCGTAAGATCTTACAAAAAAAACTGAAAATTTAATTTATGATTTAATTAAATTAATTTAAGTTTAAAATAAAAAATTAATTTAAGTTTAATATATTAGTATTAAAAGTTTCATTAGTTCAGTTTTTGCTTTGTGCATGCTTGCATCCTTTCATCCACAAATTTTCATTCATTCACTATTTCATCCCCCATTTAGTTCTATTTCTTTCTTCATCATCCCTAAGTGATATAAAAAAATGATTTTTTTGAGCATTTACTAATTTCTTAATTTCTGTCGGTGTAGATGAAACCTGCCGCACCGATGAGTTCACCTGCAATAATGGACGTTGCATACAAAAGCGTTGGATTTGCGATCATGACGATGATTGTGGTGATGGCAGTGACGAAAAGGGTTGCCCACGTATGGCCTGCAACACACGCACCGAATTCACTTGCGCCAATGGTGCGTGCATCACAAAGAAGTGGGTTTGTGATGGTGATCCAGATTGTCCAGATGCCTCCGATGAAATGGTAAGTAAACAGCGCAAAAATGTATAGGAAAAATATATTTTGAAAAGTAAGGTAAGGCAAAAAAGTGAAGTGATTATGAAAGTGGGGGCAAAAGAGGAAGCTGTGATGATTAGATTCTTCAAATTGTTTTTATTTAATTTTCACTTCCATTTTGTATTTCTTAACGTAAATATGTTCCATACACGGCACTGCCAACCCATATCTTGACTGCCTTTCGACATTTTCATTAAGCCCTAAAATATCTGACGGCTGTCAGGTGTCGGCTGTTAAGTGACAGAAGCCCAAGTCATGCTTGAGTGAAATTTAATTATTTAGCGCGATTGAAATGAATGTGGTTTAATTCTTCCGCATGTCTCACACTTCTGCTCCTGCTGCGGTTGATCCAGTGACCAACTTACCAAGCGAATGAACTATCGGGATGGTCGATAGTCAAACATTTTCAATGACCATTTAGACCAATAAAAGTACTCGTAACAGCCACAGCCGCAGCCATCGAAATCGAATGCGTTGTTTTTCAATGTTGTTATATTTAATTTTTGCTCGTTTCGTTGTTGTTGTTGTTGTGGTTATTGTTCGTAGCTCGAGCTTGAGGCAACCATAGCTTGAGGAAAATTGATTGTGCTGGCAAGTCTGAATGAAAGTTCGTCCTTTCTGAGCCATTATTGCTTTTTAGCTTTCGCTTAGAAACAAACGAATAGCAGAACGAATGAGTTATTGTTATTGTTATCGTTGTTGGTGTTTTTTTATTATTGTTGTTGCCGTAAACTTTGTTAAAACCACCACCATTATTACATCCTACTTTGACAGACGTTGGCAACTCTATTGTTCTATTTTGTTTTCATTTAATTGAAATTTACGCACACACATACACTTGTACCCACATGCACACACGTACGCAAGCACGTCCGCACACACACACTTATACAAAAAAGTTAACATGGCTAGGAAGCACTACCATCGAATTGGTTGAAACAAATAACCAAATAAAATAAAACAAAAAAGTAAACGGAAAGTGAAAATATTCGAAACTTGATTCGGAAATTTTGTTGAATTTAATTATTTTTGGGCCGCAATTTTCTACTCCCAAGCATGCCTCAATTCCCCTTGCTTCTCTTCATCGCTCCCTCTCTTTCTCCCCTCACCACTCTATCTGCCTGTCTGATTGTGTGGCAATCAAGTGGTGCAACATTTTGCGGTTTACTCTAATTGCTCTAAATATGTCGTCGCCCTCGACTTATTTCAAATGTCAAAAAGGTTTTGTACTTTATTTTGTTGTTGCTGTTGTTCGTGTTTGTTGTGGTTGATATTGTTGTTGTGGTTTTAGTAGTAATAATAGTTGAAATGTGGTTTGTTAATTAAAGACATTCCTTTCGTTATTCCCATCCAGCAATATCGTTTCATTCGAAATTAGAAAAACTTTTTCCTTTTTGAAAATCAAATCACGAACAAACCCAAAGTTTTTGTTTGGATTTTCGTTTAGACGTTCAGAATTTATCGAACTTTTTATAGATAAATAGCGTTTTTATTAAAAGTGAATGAATTTCTTAAAATTTGTTCGATTTAATGAAAGGAAATTTTAAAAATTATAAAAAACTCGCACGTAACGCAGAGTTCGTTGTTACCTTTTTTGTTTATCGTCTCATTTATTTTTTGTAATTTATCATCAATGTATTTTATATTGATCCTTAAGATTTTAATGAATAATAATAAAATACAATGAATAATGTCGGAAATTAAAGTGCTTGAAAAAAGTTTCTTAATGTTTTTACCGTTACATTTTATTATCACAGCCATTCATTGTTGCGATGAAAGCCATAGAAGAAGAACGCAAAATAAAAAATAAAAACCAACCACCAGTTCAAGCAAATGTCCCACGAAGCGACCAACTAATAAACCAATCGACCGAACCCACTTAACCCGAAACCATTTTCCCCAATTTCGATTGAACCTTAATTTATGGCTTAATTAATCTCAAACGCATTGTTCTGTAAACCTTTCCTAAATCCACGCTTGGTGTGTATCAACCGCAAAGAAGTATTTCCTTTTTCTTTCTGTCTTTCTTTCTCTCTCTCTCTCTCTCCCTCTCTCGCTTTCTCTCTTTACTCTATTGATGGTCGTACTATATCATATTATTTCTGTTGTTGTTGTTCTGACATTTGTGTCCAGCATAGCAAATGAGTTAGGTTCACTTATTTCGCAGCAGACGTAGCAATACCACAGATGCATCAGAAACAACCTCCGGCAGTGTCTGCCAGCCAAAGTAAGACCTCTACGTACGTGCTTGAACTATCATGAAATGATAAAGCGAGGAACAATAACAACAATAATAGTACTCGTAAATGTCAGTAATAGCAACTAGCTGATAACATCAAACTGGCCAGTCAACCGATTTACTGCAATAAAAGTAGAAAAATGACATTAGAGTCAATATGCCCATGCTTCTTCCTTCTTTATTTTTCCATCAGCCTTCTGTGCCTTCTGTGCTTGTATTGCCTGGTCTTTTCCTTTCATTTGTTGAGCGTAACAACACAGTGGCAGATACTACGCGGCAAATTTTACTAAATAGTACAAAACAATTCAAAACGAGGAAATCTAACTTTGGCTACTGGTGAATTGGCGATGGTATTGGTAGGGAGAGCGAGTGGTGGTTACGTTTAAAATGGACAAAATAATCTGAAACTGCAACGTTTAAAGAGTTGAAACTGCTCCGTTACTTCGCTACAATGTTGCGCAGTTTGTTCAGCTATTTCTTACATACTTTTCTCTCCACACACTCTGCTCCCTTCTCCAATAATTTCTTCCTTCCATTTGCTATCAGTCGAAAGTCGTATCGAAAACCATAGACTGAAATCCTTACAATGAAAACTTCCCGTTGAAAGGCTTATGGCTTCAAAGCGGCGGTGGCGGTGTTGACGGCAGCAGGAATGTTGGATTTTAGAAAATTTCCTTGTTCATTGTGCGATCATCTTTCAACCCTTCGGCAGCGGCCTTTTGTGCACAACATTCTGCAGACATTTTGCGGAATTGTTGCTGAATACTTAAAATTTCGCCTAAAGTCATGCAATGATTTTCGTAAACGTCAGCGTTTACTCGTTTCTTAAGCTCGAGGTGGACATCGCTCTTATTCCTGGTGCTTTTTTAATGTTTCCTTTATATTGTCTGCTTTGTTATAAAGTTCTCAGGGGATAGAATTAACAACAAATATAAGCCCTGAAACCAAAGGATTTAAAATTTATATTGTCCTTGCTTTTGTTATATTGTCTGATTTTTCCTAAACTTTATAAACTTTTAGTTTTATTACTTTAATTATTTTTGGTTTTATAAAATTTTTTGTTTTGGCAGAGAGTTTTAGAAGTTTCCATATATTGCAATCGATCATGACTGTGAGTTTCTTTTCTTAATTTTCTCAATTTCTTTGCAATATTTAAGAAAAAATTATCAACAAAATGCAAAAATAAAGTGAAATTAAAATATTCCTTTTTCTGATTATTTCCCTTTTACAGTCTTGTTTGAACAATACTAAAACCACAAACCCGTGCCTCACTCAGGAATATCAATGCAAAGACCGTATTACTTGCCTTCATCGCAGCTGGCTCTGCGATGGCGAAAAAGACTGCCCTGACGGCGATGATGAATTGCCGATGAATTGTAAGAATATCACTTGTCGCACCGATCAATTCCAATGTGCCGATCGCACTTGTATACCTGGTCATTTGATGTGTAATGGACAAGCTGACTGTGCCGATAAAAGTGATGAACGCAATTGTGGTGAGTATGAGCAGTAGTAATAGCGTAGTATGGCTATTGTGGTGAGTGTGAGGGACGATTTGGAAGAACTGCTATAATTATTTTAAGTCATGATTATATCATTCTCATCCATAAATCTATCTTTGCTTTTTCATTTCGTAGATATTAGCTCGCAAACCGAATGCAATGCTGCGACACAATTTGATTGCGGGGGTGGGCAGTGCATAGCACTGGCGCAAGTTTGCGACAAACAAAAGGATTGTCCAGGCGGCGAAGATGAACCTGCCGGTAAATGCTCGATTAATGAGTGTGCCATGGGAAATGGGGGCTGTGAACATCGTTGTATCGACGAACCGATTGGTTACCGATGTGAATGCAAAACGGGGTAAGTGTTATCGAGGAAGGGGGTTATAAACAAAATTTGAAGCATAATTGAAGTCTCTGCTTAGTCGTCTCAGTCTCTCTCAAATCCTCACTACAATCATCGTCAATTTCTTCTTTTTTTTCCGCCATCATCGTTTCAGCTATAAATTGGTGAATAACAAAACCTGCATCGATATTAATGAATGTGAGGAGCCTGGTGCTTGTTCTCAGATTTGCTTTAATTTCGTTGGAGGCTTTAAATGTGAATGTGAGGCCGGTTACATGCGGGACCCACGCAATCACACACGCTGCAAAGCGACCGAGGGACATGCATCGCTGTTGCTTGCTCGTCGACATGATATCCGTAAAATTGCTCTAGACCATATGGAAATGACATCGATTGTGAATAATACAAAATCGGCCACAGCCCTAGACTTTGTTTTTCGTACTGGCATGATATTCTGGAGTGACGTGACCACGCAGAGCATCTACAAGTGAGTGCATTGGATTGTGTAAATAATGATGATGATGATGATCATGATCAACGGTGTTCATGTTGTTCATGATGTGGTTGAAGTGGTTGAAAATAGAGGAAGAAAGAAAGAGGAGTAAGCAAGTGACCAGGATGACCATCCAGCCATCTTTGCACATTGCTTTGTCATGCAAAGTTTTACAAAAGCAAAGAGAATTACTCAAATGACAAGAATTAATTAATCTTTTGATGGTTTGGTTGAAGAGAATGTGGTAGAAAGGAATTACTTTATTACTGCGGGATTAAAATTAAACGAAGAATTTAATTTTATATTACGGTAAAGCATTCCATACAGTCATGCCTTAAGGAGTATGAGATACTCTCCTTTTCACTCTGAGAGTAAATAAAATATTAAATTTTTATTCACCGAATGTAATTAATAATTAATAGTCTGGCATAACCAAAATCAGCAGGAATTTTGTTTAATCTTAGTCATTTAATATAAACTTTTAGTTTTATATTTTTCTATAAATTCAGATTATTTAAAGGAAATCTATCTCAAATCGTAAAAATCAATTCCTTATTTCTCTCTTTTCACTCCAAAACGAAGCGAGTCGAAATCTAAATAGAAATCAATTTAATTTTTGGAAAGTGGTCCACCTACCGTCTCTACGGAAACGTCGATTTTGTGCTGCCACATCTTGACAGATTCGCCACAACATACTTCAATTTTCACTTAAATTGTATTTTTCTTTACTTTTTCACTCCTTCTTCTTTTCTATCACGTTTCTTTTGTAGAGCACCGATCGACGAGGGCAACGACAAAACCATTGTACTCAAGGACCACACGGTCACCTCAGATGGCCTGGCTGTAGATTGGATCTACAATCACATCTATTTCACCGACACTCACAAATGCACCATCGAGCTGACCAACTTTGACGGCAATTTGGGACGGGTGCTCATTGAGGACGAGCTTGACATACCGCGTTCAATAGCATTGGATCCAATTGAAGGGTAAGTGAATCTGTCATAGGGAAAAAGGTTGGTAGGGTGGTGAGGGTGTTGAGTGTTGGATGGGGCAATTAAGTAAGGAGGGAAGTAAATTGAGCAAAAGTCTGTCAATTATATTGACGTAAGGACGATTACAAACAGACGGACGAGCAAAATATTTTGATATACATGTGAGTAATAAATCTATAGGATGATGGACTGACTGATTCACAGATTGCGGATTAAGATGACTTTATTTTATATGATATATATATATATATATATATATATATATATATATATATATATATATATATATATATATATATATATATATATATATATATATATATATATATATATATATATATATATATATATATATATATATATATATATATATATATATATATATATATATATATATATATATATATATATATATATATATATATATATATATATATATATATATATATATATATATATATATATATATATATATATATATATATATATATATATATATATATATATATATATATATATATATATATATATATATATATATATATATATATATATATATATATATATATATATATATATATATATATATATATATATATATATATATATATATATATATATATATATATATATATATATATATATATATATATATATATATATATATATATATATATATATATATATATATATATATATATATATATATATATATATATATATATATATATATATATATATATATATATATATATATATATATATATATATATATATATATATATATATATATATATATATATATATATATATATATATATATATATATATATATATATATATATATATATATATATATATATATATATATATATATATATATATATATATATATATATATATATATATATATATATATATATATATATATATATATATATATATATATATATATATATATATATATATATATATATATATATATATATATATATATATATATATATATATATATATATATATATATATATATATATATATATATATATATATAATATATATATATATATATATATATATATATATATATATATATATATATATATATATATATATATATATATATATATATATATATTATATATATATATATATATATATATATATATATATATATATATATATATATATATATATATATATATATATATATATATATATATATATATATATATATATATATATATATATATATATATATATATATATATATATATATATATATATATATATATATATATATATATATATATATATATATATATATATATATATATATATATATATATATATATATATATATATATATATATATATATATATATATATATATATATATATATATATATATATATATATATATATATATATATATATATATATATATATATATATATATATATATATATATATATATATATATATATATATATATATATATATATATATATATATATATATATATATATATTTATATTTCATGGTCTATTTGATGTGAACCTTTATTTTTCTTTTATATTTATCCTTTTCTCTGTCACTCTCACTGTTATTTTACTGTCAGTCTGTTATTTTTGTTATTGTTATTATTGGTTTTTCCATATCGTTTGTTTCAGTTGGATGTATTGGTCTGATTGGGGTGCGTCTCCGCGTATTGAACGTGCCGGCATGGATGGGACTCATCGCACCACCATCGTCAGTTACGACGTCAAATGGCCGAATGGCATCACATTGGATTTTGTTCGGAAACGAATCTATTGGGTCGATGGCAAGCTGAATGTAATTGCATCGGCAAATTACGATGGATCCCAACGACGTCAAATCCTTTATTCCACCGAATATTTACGCCATCCGTTTTCGATAACAACTTTCGAGGATTCCGTCTATTGGACCGATTGGGATAAACAGACCGTTTTCAAAGCGAACAAATTCAATGGACAAGGCGTCGAAGCAATTACGGCGGTACACATGGTAAGTGTTTCTGTGTATGTTTTCGTATGTGTGTATATGTGTCCGGTGAAGCGAAAGGTCCCATTTGTGTGCTCGAATGAATGTGAAGAACGATTAACGTATATTTCCGGGACAAACTCTCAGAATCCTCTGAAAGTGTCAGGGATTTTTTTAATATTTTAATGATTATGATTCTTATTTTGCTTGCAATGGAGTTATTTCATTATTCAATTTTCGTGTTCAATCGGAGAAAGCGAAATAGAGTAATTTTATTTCTGACACTTTCATCAATTCAATTTTTTCATTATTTGCTGTTTGTAAATTGCTTCTGCGATGAAAGAAATATCTGCGAATTTTGTAAATTAAAAAGTAAAAATGACATTTTCATTTGCAGTTATGGTAAAACATATAACTTTCTTAATTATTGCGCAATATTATTGACAATATTATTGTGCAATCTTTATTATTATCAATTTTTTCATTGCAAAGAAGCAATGAAAATTTAATTTAGCACACAATTTTTTTTGAGGATACACAGTAATTGTGCAATTTCATTCCATTCAAAATATCGCTTTCACTTTAGTTTCATTCAGATTTATTGCTTATAAAATAACAATCGCAAATTAATAAAGAACTGATGCTCAAAAGACTGAATGATATACGATTGATAATAATATTTCAGTAATTATTCATAAAAATTGCCACCGTATAAATAATTTTTAAAAAAATACTCAATAACTGTGCAATTTTATGCTGGGACAAATATTGCAAAATTTATTTTAGATTAAAAACATTGCGTAAACATATTGAATACAAAATATTCCAATGGTTTTATAATTCTATTTGGTTTCATTTTTCCACGAAAATATACAGAATATTTGAATAGCAACCACATTGTGCATTCTTATTGACAATAATTATACAGACTTTTATTGCAAAGTTTATTGTACAATTTTAGCTTTAACTATTTCATAAACTATTTCATAAAAATAGTTTGAAATGAAGTAATCATTGCACATATAGCTTTAATGAAATCCAGCCAGAGAAGTTTCATCCAGGATCTTCGCCACAATCTATTCAGCCCTTTGGAATTAATATTGGAAACAATTGACTTGGTTCATTTGACGACCACAAAACATCCACAAAACTTTCTGTAGCTCAAATTATGTCTAACTTTTTGGGCATTGTCTTGTACTTTTTAAGGAACAATCCAGTGGGGAGTATTCGGGCTTGAATGTATCGAAAATAGCCCATAAATAGTCCATCTGGGTAGACGATTGTTATTCTTAGTTTAATAACTTCTAATCATTATTCGTTTTCTTGAGCTCTTCTACGATAAAAACGTTAACTAATTGAAGTTTTTATGTTGCCACATTTTGAAAAGCAATAAAAGTTGCTTCAGTATTTAACTACAAATGCTTAATGTGCCATTTGGGAAAAAAGTTTATTTAATATTTTGCTAAAAGTATTGTGCAATTTGTTGGATATAAGCCAGTAACATTCGTATAAAACACATTACACCCGTATAAATACTTATTCTTAAACATTTTTGTATTTATATAAACACAATTTCTTTTATTGGCTTTGCTTTTTGTTCGAGCGAATGAGTCCGTCGACACCGAGGGTAATCATCGTAGAGGAGTGAGTCGGCGGCCTTTACGAAATCATTTAAACGATTTGCGTAAGAATTTGCACTCCCATGCAAACACGTACGCGCGCGAATACACACGCACACATGCATACATGCGTACATCCATACATATCGATACACACTCTCTCATGATTTTATACTTATGCGCCTCATGCCTTTATGCCTGACTTCACAATTAGTCAATTCATTCGACGCAACGCGTGAGTCGTATGTGAGCAAGAAACATCGCTCGTAAACATTTTTCATTATCTTTGTCATCTCCCGAAAGGACGTTAAAAACAAATTTTAAAGAAAAGTAAAACGGAGGAATAGGGGCGTAAAGGAACTAGAAGCTAAATAAAAGAAAAGAAAAAAATAGACATAAAATGAATGAAAACATAAAACTATTTTTTTAATCAATTTTCGTTGGAAATAAATGTCGCGTCATAACGCCCACGTTAAAAATGTGACAGTATTAAAAAAATTTTTATATGAAATTTTTATAAAATCTTGCTTATTTTCTGCAATCATGTCGTCTCTTTCAATCGAAACCTATTGTCGTATCATAACCAGTAGAGGCGGGTGGATTCACTTCTGCACCACGCCTCTTAGTACCGCTACGCAACGAATGTCGAAACGTTCCAAACTTCACTCTCAATTTATCAATAAAAACACAAAAGGAGAAAAAAAATTAGTTTTTCTTTATTTGTTTTGAAAGTTTTATAAAATTCGAATGATATTCTGCTCGGTTTGTTCGAGGAATATATCCACGGGTTATGAGCCCGAATTTCGATTGGCATGGCTTCAATCAGAGAAAAATGTTGGAAACGAACAGCAGAATGGCGGGCAAGAGGGATAGAATGGGTATAGAACAAATGGAGGAAATAAAAAGGAAGACAATTATTTTTGGTTGAATTGATAGGCGAGCATAAAATAAAATAATATTTCATGCAATTTGCGCTTGACATGAAATGAAATGGTTCGTAAAAAATTTAAACTGGTCCGGTTGAAAATGGTTTGTAAAAACTATGACCAATCTTTTACTATTTTCTTTTTTTTTTTTTTTTTTTTGCTAATAAAAAAATGGACGGTAATAGAAGGAAAATAGAAGGAAAAAACTACATGAATTGCGTGAATATTTAAAAGCTGTTATTTAACAACACTTTTTTAAACGTGTGACAGTTGTGCGAAATGAGTCTGAATGTAGTATATTCCATTCTTCGCCATCATTATCATCATCACTGATAACATATTTCATTAAATTTTACAAGCAATTAAAAGTGTCGCATTTAAGTCTAAATCATTTTTTTACATTTTTCTCTTTCATTTATTATTTTCCTGCTGCTGATGATGGTTATTTTACTGCGGGACTCACAAAATGATAATGAAATCAACAAACAAATATTAAAAACAACATCAATTACAACACCTGCAATAACTGCAACAACTTGTTCGTTTGTGGATTGTAAATTATTGCTGCAGCTTCAGCATCCGATGGTTATTCATGTATATCATCCATATCGCCAGCCTGACGGCATCAATCTCTGTCAGGCAGTGAACGGTCACTGCTCGCATCTTTGCTTGCCTGCGCCGCGCATCAACGAACACAGTCCACGTATATCCTGTGCTTGCCCGACTGGCCTCAAGCTCATGGAGGATCGATTAATGTGTGTCGAAGATGGTGAGTAATAATTACGTTTTGCGAGAGGGAGTAACTAAATAATACATAGTAGTCATGTATATACATGACATGTTTCTGTGGTAATGCTATGACTTGTTAAGGGAGAAGTGGGGGGCGGGGTATTCCATTAAATTGAAAATTCTCTTGAATAAAATTTCCAATCAAAATTTTTCAATTTTTCAATTAAATATTTCTTTAAAAATTTTGATTATTAACACATTTTTTAAGTTTTCATAACTTTTGATTCTCGTCTCTTTTTCTAATCGACTCTCTTTTCTCTCACTATTTATCAACGTCCGTCCGTTATCGTCTGTTGACACGTACTTAATAAAATATATTGATAAATTCTTATAATTTGTTTTCTTTATTTCTGATATGCGTGTATGTGTACGTGTGCATCTCTACATTTGTGTCTGTATGATTTTATGCGATATTAGTCAATAAAACAACCACTCCCTCATACACAACGTCACGAGGAGTAAGACCATCACGACCAACGAAACAATCTTCACATTCAAGGACACCCAATTCTTGGCCATATGCAGTCCCTCCAACAAAAAGTGGTACGACTTTTACTCTTTCTCCCTATTTTTCTCTTTTACCATCACCCAATATGCTCAAGATGTTGTTGCGGTTGTTGGCATTCTATTCTTATCTATTATTTTTTCTTATTATCTTGCTGTCTGTTTTCGTGGTGTCGGTAATGTTTTCGTTCACTCGTATTACTTTTTCGGTCTCACTAAACTTCTTGAATCTTAAGATGGATTTTGTATATTTTAAGAAATTTATACTAGTAATGCTTTAAGAGAGTTGTAATATTGTATTAAATAAGACGAATAAGTAGAAGAAGTGGAGTAAGTGATATACTTCTTGGTGATGGATTGTTTCTAGAATTGTATTGCTGGAAAACGTCTTGGTTTTTTCTTTTGTAGCTGTATTTCTTTTTATTCCCTCATAATTCTTTTCAAACCGTTATAAAATACCATTAATTGAGCCGCATTGACGGTTACGGTTAGTTATTACTTCAATCGAAATAGATAGAATGTTGGTGGTGGTTACTACTTCTATAATTTTGACTATTTATTTGGAATATTGCTGACACTGTGAATTGATGATGAAAAATAGATTTAGGATGACGGCAAGGATAATAAAACTGATGAGAGAACATTTCATAAGTGACGATAATAATAATAATGCCGATTAAGCGATTCTTTGAAAGCGTAAACAAAAAATTACCTTTGATCTTTGAGTGTGTTGACTATATGGTTGTAAGTAAAAAGAAAGGTCAATTTCAAGGTCAAAAATACAAGAATTTGCTCAAATACATATGATTTTAAAACATTTATAGCAATGTTTGCGAAATACTAACTAATATCTATATTTTTTCGAAAGCTGTAAAGAAATTTTAATGCACTAACACAGTATTGTTAGCGTTGACACGCTAAAATTTCGACCAAAGTTCCAAAAATTGTCACGCAAAATTGATACACCACGACGTATGAGTGACCATTAAATTGTTTGACGGATAAAAGTGATTACAATTTTTATAAACCGTGAAAAAACGTTAAAAAAGCTAGGTTTAAAGAAAAAACTTTTTTAAAAAAGATTAAAAAAATGTTGAAAGTGATAATTTTTTTTTGAAGTAAAAATTGAAACAACCACACGTACTCTTTTTCAATTCAAAAGGTTCTCGATTATTGCGATAATACCGCGTATATTAATTCATGGGTTTGAGGTCCATTGGTCGATTTCTGATTTAGTCGGTTGAACGAGCTTGAATTTTCTATTTTCTTAAAGTGGGAGATTTGTATCCATATTATAGCAAATAGAAAACGGATGAGTGATAGAACAATAATAAGAATAATAATAATAAAAAAGAAGAAGATAGAAATGCGTAAATGAGAATGGAAGGAATGCTCAAGGGTACCAGAATTAATTACAAGGACACCGTTCTTGCAAACGTGGCATTGTGGCAACCGTGAGTTGATTTGTTCGTTGGTGGTACTACGTGATCCTGTACTTCGTACGTGCGTCCGTAGGAAAAAAATAAATTTTTATTTCTCTCAGAGTAAATTATGCGAAAATGTCACATTATACGACATTGCTGTCAACGTCGTCGCCATCATCATCATCACCGTCATCACGTCACATTAAGCTGTTAATGAAATCTACTGACGATATTTTTCCTCATTTTTCATCTTAATTCATCTTTTTTATTTCCATCTCTGAGGCTCACAATTATTACTGCAGTTCATCATTGTCACTATCATCATCGCTAACGAAATAATCTTAGTCGTTAATTTTGTTGTTTGAAAATTAAAATTCATAGCTTTTGTAAGAAGAAAATATATTAAGCCTTTTCTGACGCAAGACCCACAAATATTTTTATTAAATCTTGAAAAAATTTGTTCTAGTAAATAATTAATTTAAATTTATTCATTCCACTTAAATTAACTTTTAAATTCGCCTTAAATTAAATTACTCAATTTAGTGCTTTTTTAAATAATTATTAAACCAATTAGACACAGAAAATAATAAAAAATTTGTTGAAATTTCAGCCTGTCCGCATTTAATAAACCCTACGCCATGAAATTCCAACTTTCCTTCAGAACTTCAAGATGTGGGCGTAACAATGATTGTATTTTTTCCGTTTTTGAAACCAATTAAATCTCGTGACAATGCTTTCATTCGTTATGCTATAGAAATGTCCGCCTTTTTTTGGTATTGAATTGACATTGACGGTTAATGTAAAAGTCGGCATGATGGTCGAATTTCGGGTAGTTAAAATTCGCCTGTTTTTAGTACGCCTAACAGCCTAGGAAGACGTAATACTGAATTTTACTACTCTCCATTCGTGTGTAGGGTACTTCACCTTACCCACCTCACCGGTAATTATCAAGCTTTTAGTCTAAAGTATGAAAATAATTAAAGCGAACGAATAAAATATGCGCATTTGTTTTGCACTTAATAAGCCAAAATTTGAATCATAAAGACGAAAAAAATTAATGATGATTTGTCAAAAAAAGCCATAATTGAAGAACTTTTTATTTTCGTCTTTTCTTATATAATTTCTTTTAATAATATAATTAAATGCATCGGGGTGTTGGGAAGTACTCTATTCAGAAAAGTTTGTAGGCCGACTCGTAAGACTCGTAAGCAATTCATCGAAGCGTTTAACGACGACGGACGGCCATTTAAAGTGGCCAAAAATGAAATAACAAAAATAGAAAGCAGTAATTAAAAGCATTATGAAGAATCTTGGTATAATAAAATGCAAGAATTTAATATTTAAAAATAATCTTTTTTAACAAGGATAAGTTTGACAGAGCAACGAAACCAACCCATGGCCCACTCCTTAATTTAGAGTTTCAAAATAAAATTCTTTTATAAACTTTTCATCATTCAACGGATGGCTACTTAAGCTGCTGCCTTTATTTTTAATAACTCTGGCTTATTCACGACTGATACAAAATGTAGCCTCGTCCAAACGGTCCCATTTTTATGTGCCGTCTTTAGAAAATTACTAAATAAGAGCCATCTTTTTTTTTGTTGCCTTGAAATGGCCAAGAGGAAATGTTCCGTTAAAATAAAAAAAAGATTTAACGAGTTTACTTTGTTGTTGATGAAGCACCGGCAGACGACAATGTAGTCGACCGCATTTAGCGCCTGAAAGCGATAGACGGCCAGAAAGCCGTAGCCGCAGAGCCGCAGTCACAGCCGTAACCACATTTGCGACACAAACGAACAGCAACGTATAAGACGAAAAAAAGAGGAATAAATGGAGAAAAATAAGAAAATTAAATTAAAGAAAAATTATTACATTTTTTGCTCTTCCTCGGAAAAAATATCTATAGCGACAACAACAAGAACAACATGGTCAGCACGATTTCACAGGCTTTGTAGCGAATGCTTACTGCTGGTGGTGAGAGTGGCGCTGCTGCAGCTGCTGTTCTTATTATTGATGTTGTCACCGTCTCCGCCAGCTAAACTCTATTTTTATTTTGTTTTCAATTCCGGCCCTGAACGAGTTTGCTTTGGATTTAGCTTAGTGACGAAAATATGCTTCGACTTTTTAAAAACTCTTTTCCTCGCCTCGAAATTTCCAAACAAAAAAATGGCCACTGGCCATGGGAATTTATTATTTAACAAGAACAGCAGTGGAAAAACGTATACGCACAGGCGTATTTATTGGACGAAGAGATCCTCCTAGAAGATCCTTCTAGCAATTTTCTGAAACAGCCGTTCTAAAGGAGCAGCTTGTAGATATCTCTTTTTGATTTAATATATTGTATTTACAAATGTTTCCTTAATTTTTTATGGAATCGGACACTTGCTCCATTGAAATTACTCCTAATAAAAAACACAATTAATCTACGCCACTGACTCCGGTTCAGTAACAAAAATAACGGTAGTGTAAACAGCAAAATCAACTAAACATCCTGTATCCATTTTTAATTAAAAAAGCGAGATTTTTCGTCTCGGGATTACCGAAGCCAAAAAATTCGTTTGTACTCTAAAAAATTATTGTATTTAAAATGAGGAAGGGATGGGGGGTGGTAAAATGTCTGAGTTTGTTTGCCTAAAATTTCTCACTGCTCTAACTTTTTATAGGTTTTTCGTTTTAGGTCGACATTATAGAAATGAATTAGTTTAAATTTTATGGAAATCATACAAATTTCCGTGAATGATTTTCGCTAAAATTTTTCCAGACTTTTCGCGCGAAATTTATAATTTGTGGGCTTTGTCTCGTGTCGAGAATATTAGACCCAAATGTTTGTAAATTTGCGAAATATGAAAAGATAATTGTGAAAATAGTGTTAGTCATAATAGAACATTATGCAATGGGTAGGAAAAGTAGAAGAGACGAAAGTAGATAAAAAAACGATGCGAGAAAATATGGATGTAAAATTACATAAGTCAAAAATATTAAATTCAGCAATAAATCGGCAACATAAACAAAATAATAAAATAAATGTAGAATTAAATATAAATTGATTACAAAATTAAAATGGAATTAAATGCAAAATGAGCTCATAAATATAATACAAAATTCAAAATTCAATACGAAATACGCGAAAAATAAGAGAAGTAAATGAACCTTTAGTTAATTTATTAAATGACATTAACACTAAATAAATTATTAAATCAAATCATTTATTTAATTTTGACGATTTAATGCTTTAATTTTTTCATTTTCTTATCAATTTTGATTTCTTATTTTCAATTGATTGAAACCAATTAATCGAAATGCACTTAAAAAACCTGGTGGTAGATTTTTTATGAGCCATAAATTTATGAATCCTTACATCCGTTAAGGCACTCATGACTTACTTGAGACTTATTTATTAGCTGACTTCCAAATAGCTTCAATGGTTATCATTTATAAATATTGATTCATTAAACCACAAGTTTTGTAATTGCGATGCAAATTGCTTTAATTTGCTGAATTGACTTGCTTGCTTGTTCAACAATTTTTTAAATCCTTCCGCAAAATTTGAAAGTCGTTAGAACTTAAATTTGATTTTGATGGGTGAATTATCGCCGCAGTTTCTGAAGTCAGTTTTCAACTTGTCTGAAATTCGTTAATTTCTTCCCAATCTTGTGAAGATTTATCAATGAGTCGTTATTTCAGTTGATTTCTGATTACTTATCCGCGTGCGTTTTCTATCTCCAATCACAATATTTGAAGTTAGTTCGTGAATTTCTTATGATTTTCAACCTAAGGAGTTTGAACAATATTCCCTAAGGAGTCATCATACTCAAGAGTTGATCTAAAGAGCATCATCGGAGTAATTATCGAATCTCGAACGCACTTTCTTCATTTCGAAAAAGTTGCTGAAAGATGTGTGATTACTTATGCTTGATATTACCTTCGTTTGCATATTTTTCAGTTTCCTTTTGTTGTTTCTTTCTTCACAAATTGTCATCAATATGGTTGGTGAGAATTTCTCTCGCAGCCAAATGTTTACCATTCTAGGAGAAAGAATTGATTTCTTCTCTTCTGTAACGAACTATTATATAAACTATAGTTTAAATATGTAACGAACTATTTCCACATTCGCTACGCAGCGCTGTTTGGAAAGGAAAGGCATATCAAACAATGAAAACAAACGCAGATCTATTACATTGTTTTCGTTCTTACTTTAAGACCATTTTTTATGTGATCTTTAGGAAAAGAATCAAAACGATAATTTCCCAAATAAATAACGAAAACGATAATCGCTCAAATGTTAATTCAATAATTTCCACAAATATCTCTTTAGGTATTTAATGTATAATAATCAATAATATAATGTATAATAATCATGAATGTATAATAATCATAATGTATTAATAATCATGAACCCTTGATTCACTTTCGAATACGTTATACACTCATATGACATTTATTTATTATGAATTCCTTTAATTTATTTTATTATTATTAGTTCCTATTGTTTCCTTTCTTTAATTAATTATGTATTATTAATTCCTTTCTTCAATTTTGATCTTTTTGTAATACAAAATGATTTTAGTTATAGATTTGGTTATTGTTATTGACTAACAATAATTAATACACAATATAAATTTAAAACACTTTATGGGTGGTTTCTTGGTGGTTTTGGGTGAAATCACTTTTATTATTCTTTAATTCTTAATCCTTTAGATCTTTTATTCTTTCATTATAAATATAAATAAATTTTATTAAAAATATATTTAATTTCCATTTTTATTCTTTTCTGATTTATTGCAAATATATGCACGACAGCTACTCAACACATCACCGGAAATACGAATCATACGGATGGAATTATCATACATACAACACAACAGCCCGATTCAGGTGTCGTGGCGTTAGCCGTTATTGCGGGTCTCGTGGCTTCATCATTAGTTTTGGGCGTGGTAAGTAATTGTCACACTCAATCCCAAATAAATAATTCTAATTAATTAAAATTATTGAAATTATTCAAATATTTAAAATTCTTTTCATTTTTCTCTATAACTCTTTTTCCAGTTACTTTACGTTGGTTATCGTCATTGCAGTCGCAGAGCTATTAATTCAATAAATTTCGAGAATCCGGTCTATCGAAAAACTACCGAGGATCATATTTGTTTGGAAAAGAATTTACCGTCGCGAATGTATCCGAGTACCGTGGATGAAGAGGTAAGCGTGAACCGAAAAGCGAATGATTTCAATTACATTCGATTTTAAACGGAATCTTTTAAAAGTTCAAAAAAACTGATGAGATGAAAAGAAAAATGGAAAATAGAAACAAAAAAAAAATCCTTTTCCGTTTAATGTAAAATACAATTCAACAATTTGATAGTATAAGAATTTTGATTGAAAAAAAAATCATATCTAATTCAAGTTTTTTTTCTGTAAATATGTATCTTAGCTCTTAAAAGCGTATATAATAGGAAACAATAACAAAGTAACGACCACAACAAACATGACAGTCACATCAATTACAAAGACACATGAACACACAAAACTACAAGAAAACAGATAAAGCAACAAACGAAACGTAATTATTGAAACATCAAAACAAGAAGAGAAACGTAATATCAAACAAACATAAAACAATTTTATACTCATATTCTTAAGGTTTAGTTGCTCCTTATTTTCTTCCTTTCGATAAATATTTCTTCTTTAATTTTTGTTTGGTACACTGTAAAAAGTTTTTAGTTAGTATTTAAGCAAAGTAAGTTATAAATATAAAAAAATGAACAAATTTTATTAAATGTTTCTATAGCATAATAAGGAACATTTTAATAGTTTATGTTTAGACTGTATTTAATCATCATATCGTTGTTTTTGTTGTTGTTTATTTCTAGCAACATAATTCACAGAGAAGGCTTTTTGCGCGGTATTAAAGAAAAAGTGTTCGAAAACAAAAAAGTCCAAGTAAAGAAAAATAAATAAATAGAAATTAAAAAAGGAAATTACTCCGCACAAAACTGAAGCAAAAAAATTATTAATAGCCTATTAGTAATGTGTGAAAGATTTTCGTTTTACTGCTTTCCCGTTTAAATAAAAATATATAAAACAATTATTCAAAATAAGAAAATTTTAAATGAAAATAGTTCAGTTATGGCAATGTTTGTAATTGTTAAATTACAAGGAAAACATTTTTATTAATTTCATAAAAGTAACAAAATATATCTTACTAAGAATAAAACAAAACTGAAGAAAATAAATTCAAAAATTTAAACAAATATTAATTACACCCTTTTCCTTTCTCAAACCTTCCCTCCAGCACGTTTAAATTAAAAGTGTTATAAATATAAATAAATAAGTCTAAAAAAATATAATCTTAACAGTTTTGACTCTAAAAGAAATTCTTTTCTTTAAGTTTAATAGCATTCAATTGACGAGATAGCAATTAAAATTTAATTGAAGTCAGTGAAAAATTAAAAATTGTAAATCGGTTCTGAAGGCAAAATATGTTCGTCTTGTAAAGAATTCTGAAACATTTTAAAGAGAAAGTGTTAAGGAATTTATAAGGAGCAAAAATATTCACAACTAATTTTTAATAATATTTAGATACTCATTTTATGGAATAACTACCAGATTTTTAACAAATAATTGATAAGAAAACTGAAGGAATAATAAATTGATTGATAAGCTAAGTTAAAGGAATAAATTAACTAATAAGATATATTAAATAAATTAATTAATTAATAAGAAAAGTTTATAAAATAATCGAATAAGATCTACAAAGAAGAAACAAACATAAATTTATAATAAAATTATAATAAAATTATTAAAATAGCCTATAGTTTTATGAGAAACTAATAATATATACGTACTAGTGATTAAGTATGATAAATTTAAATATATTCCCTTAGATAATATTTCTTTTAGTTTAAGGTATTAGTGAGGGAGGGAGCAAATGTCTTTATTCAGTCGTTTTATTTTAATCGCATGGTACCAATGTTTCGATATTTCCATTAATGAAGTTCTCACCACCAGTTAGCGATTTACGCTACATCTAAACAAACCTTAAATAGTTTTCTCTTTTTGTATTACATTCTACTTTTCTACCTTTTCTGCATAGGACGAAATTCTAACCCTTTGTTCGTTGAAACCGTTTACAAAAAAGAAACTTTGTAAAATGTTTATTGCTAAAATTGTTTATGGTTTGTATGTTTTTAAATATATATACGATTGCTAGGTGGATTTCAGTGTCTACAACTTATAAAAAGAATTAGAATTACACTGATTACTTATAGGGCACTAATTATACCGATATTAATAAAAGTCAAAGCAAAAGCTCACAAATAGTTAAGGAAAGGTTACTTTTATTAAAAGCAAACTGTGTTTAGGATCGATTTAAATTTATCATAATATAAATTAAATTCAATTAGTATTAGTATTAGTATTTTTTAATCCTAAATATTAGTAAATCCGTATATAATAAATTAACGCATTAGTTTGTAATCAAGCAAGTAGTAAACCGCAACATTGTTTGATATTAAAATTTATAAATATCACCGTTAATTTCACAATTAATTAATTTCCCACTAAATAAATTATTTTTATTAATCTGTTATTAAATAAATAGGAAATGATCGTCTTCTTGAGATTATTTTTTTAATAATAATTTTTTTTTCTAGGTATATTTTTAGAGTGGTTTTAATGCAATTTATTTAAATGTTTGAATTTTTTAATTTAGAAGTTATCCTTTTTAATTTCTGTGGCATTTAATTGATGAACATAAATATATTTTATTTATTGCAAGAAATTGGAAACTTATTAAAAATAATGTAAATTTTGAAATTAAATTACAAGCTGAAATTAAAGTAAATTTAAACGTCATCTCTCGCAATATTATCAAATTTCTAAAAATTTTAATACTTGTGTTTTAGCTTTCAATTGGTTCTGACTTTTCTCTATTAGTACAAATTTTTCGCAGTGAAGATAATTTTTTTCATTTCGTTTATAATTGAGAATTATATTACTTACAATGTTTTAGCAGTGTTTTTACAATAACACCCACCAACATTATTACACTCGCCTGTACACATCTTCACACTTCATGTACACGCATCCACATACTATTGTAAAACGTATTATATATAAATGGTTTCTTAAATTTAATGTCGCGGTAATACCGGAAAATTATTATGACAAAATTATATCACAAATTATGATGACTCGGAAAGTTCGCGTTTTTATTCAGCTGTACACTTCCCCCTATTCGTTAACGTTGTTGTTGTTGTTTACCTTTCATTCCTTAATTCCGACAATCATACATTCATACCGCCCACTCTTCTTCTTATTCTTATTGCTCTTCCTTGTGCTTTTCCGCGCTAAATGCTCTTAACATTTTCATGCGCTGCGAGCATGTTCGCGAGCGAATCTCTCACCGCCGTCGTAGTCGCTGTAACTGTGCTAATATTTTAGCATCACTGGGTGGTACCTAAACCCACTTACCCCACCATCCATCCACGCATCCACCCTCGCAACAGGTGGCAACATGATGGTAAGTAGGCTTTGATGAATTTCGCACAATTTTGTTGAGAATAAAATTAAAACCAGGTGGAAAAATTTCAATGAATGAAAGACTAAATATAGTAAAAAAGAAAATTAATAAAAAAAACAGTTTTTTCTCTCTTCGTTGGTTCTTATCTGTTTTTGTCGTTTTATTGATTTTCCAATATATGACTATTTGTTTGTTTGTATTTTCGTTTGTTGGTTTGCTCTCACGATAGAATAATGTTCATTCTTTCATTGCTGCCAATTAATATTTTTTTCATTTTATTTCTGTTTATTTTTTAATTATTAATGAAGAAGGTAAAGATTGATAATTGCTTATGCAAATTATTCTTATGAAAAATTAAAAACTGAAAGCGATGAAATGCTTAAAAGGCAATGTGTAATATTTATTCATAATTCGCTCTGCGACCTGTTCCTTCCCTCCCTTCCTTCGCAATCATTTGTCAGAGAAGTTGGTTCGTGTGTTTTCCGTCAGTATTTATTGAAAGCTCGGTTTCATTTAAAAATTATCAATTATTTTTTTTTAATGCGAATAAAAGTGCAGGCGGATTTTTTGTTTTTATTTATTAATTAATTAATAAATGAAATTGATAATAGGGTTGTCGCTGCATCATATGATGATGATATTAATCGGAATTATGGAAGCAATGGTGGGGGAATATGGGTCTTGAACGAACAGGGCTTAAAAAGTTTTTTTTAAGTATGGATTATTTTTTCATATTTCACATATTCATTTTTATTCAATATTCTTATTATTAATTTTTTTAATTAATTAAACAGAAATTATCAATTATTTTTAATTATTTCCCTTATTTCGATATTTATTTTGTCGCGAATACTAATAATATCTTTTTTACTTTTATTTTACTTCGTCATTTCAACACCTACAAACGTGCCCCTGAAGCGCAAACGATTATTAAAATTTTTTATTGCTCTTTCATACGCTCTTCTATCCAATAGGTCCTAAATCGGAATTATTGAATTTTGAAAAACGATAGGCTTTCAATTGTCGTTTTTCATGAAATTTTACAAATTCCGGTTTTGGAGATAGTCTCATCTCTTAGGTACATATCTCTTTAATCAAACCGCTGTCATGGACGGCATTATTCGTCACTATGCGATTACCTCGTTAAAAGATTTGGTGACTGTGTTAGGTATTCGTGTCATTTGACAGCGATCATTAAAATTGCACAATTTTAACGTAGTAGTTCTTCTCGCATTCTCACTCAAAATCATGTCACCCTAAGCACAATGGTCGAAGCCATTTCATGAGCTTTGTCTTGAAGAGGTATTGTCAAGCAATAATTAGAGAGATATAAAACAGATCTTCGTTTAATTAATTGATTAGGTCCTTAGGATTTTTAAAGCAATTATAAGTTATAAATTTTATTTTGAAAAATCGTAAAATTACGCTTAATTTATTTCAATGTGGAATTGATTTTAAAGCCTTTTTTTCACTTTCTTAATTTTAGAAATCTTTTTAGAATAGATTGTGTTCTTATAAGAGCTGAACTACGCAATCCTTAACATTTAAATGGTTTACTATTTTCTAATATTACTTCAAAGGCATTTTTTGGCGATAAATAAATGTTTGTAAGCATTTTTGTTAGTTTTGGTTTTTAGTATAAAATGTGATTTTAATTTAATTGTTTTTTACTGAAGTTAACATCAATACACAAACACTTACATGCATACACACAGTACACACTGCTCACAGTTCACACTTAGCCACATTCAAACAAGGCATTAATTTTAATTGATAAATTCTATAACTATTTGTCATTTTATTAATATTATTTAATTACGGTTGAATTGAATTAATTTAATTAAAAAATAGATTTAAAATAGTTTTTATTGTTCTTGATTATTCGGTAATATTATTAATTCTTACGGTTTTTTATTTCGCAGCATTTTAATTTGATTTCCATTGAATTTCATTTTAGGTGTTTTGTTAGATTTGATTTAAGTGAAATCTATTTAGTTCAAATTAAGCGCAACAAATTAAATAAAATTAAATAAAATTTTAAAAATATCAAATCAAATCAGAATTAATTATTTATAAAATTATATAATTCTCTTCTTGCGTCGGACATCCATCCAAAATCGATTTTTTTTCTTACTACTATTTATTAGTTTTTTCCAATTTTTTAATTTTTATTTTCAATTCTAATATTTTTCCTATTATATTTCAACCCTTTTCAATGGTTTCTATTTATTTATTCTAGGCCAAGTTGCCCCTAAGAGAAAACGGCACAGAATGCATTTGAAAGCACTGAAGCAGAATGCATTAAAATAAATAGAAGAAGAAAAGCGATGTTATTAAGAGAAATAGAAAAATCTGTGAAAGGAAGAGCAAAGGAGGAAGAAGGAAAAGAAAAATGGGAAGAAGCAAAACACGGCTTAGCCGATTATGACAATAAGGTAAAGAAAATATGAAGATAAAAGACGAGTTGGATTCTTTGTGAAAGATAATTCTTCGCGACGCGACGTGACGGAAAAAATGAAACAGAGAAATGGAAAATTATTTAAGTAAAGTTGTATAAGAAAATTATAAACAAAGAATTCTTTAAAAGAATCATTAAACAATATTAAGAACAACAACAATAATAACAACTCTAACAACAACAACAGCCGCTAACACCGGCACTGCAAAAAACAAAAGCTAACAGAAATTAAGAGAATTATATTGAACAAATAAATAACTGCCGTCTGTTATAAAGTGTGAAAGAAGAACAAGAGCTAAAGCAATGGAAAGAAACCATTTTAGAAGTCGGAACAATACAGAAAGAAGAAAAATTATCAGAAGAAATTAAAAGCAAATTTAAATTCTATCGATCAAACTAGAAATAAATAAAATGATTCTAAAGATTCCGCTAAAGAATCCGCAACAACAACAACAACAACGACAATAACAAGAAAAGCAATGACAATGAAAAAAACCAATATCATCATTTTTTATTCTGCCTCGAGTTTAAACCCGTTCATTTATTCTAATTAGCTTCTCTCTTTATTTGTGCCCATCGCATCCTCTCCCTCTCCTTCTCCAAACAATTTAGCTAATATTCTCTTCCTTCCTTTATTTTAATTCCTGCAATTAATTCCATCCTGATTCCTCTCCTTGTCGGTCATCTCGGGCAGCAAACGGAGTGCTTTTAAATTAATTGCGAAACGCCTACAATCATCAACATCAACAGCACCGTCATATACGCACGCACACAACAAATGTACACTAATACTAAACGACGTCAATTGAAAGGGTATAATTGAGACGAAGAAGAACGAAATTTCGGTTGGGAAAGTGAGAAAACCTTGAAACGTTTCTCTGTGAGCAAACTTAAAGGAATCATGCACGACATTTCATCACTTTCACTTTACTCGCACAAATTGCCCCAGATGAATTTATTCTAAGCAATCCTCATTTTAATAACAAACACGTTTATTGTTATCTGAGACATCGTGTTCCGCAACATTCATTTTAGAATGCCAGAAATATTTTGTATCTGACGTGATTAAGACAATTGCTAATGCTCTTCTACAACACTAACGATTGTGGGGAGGAGGGGGTATAGTTTTTTCATTGCAGGTGATAAATCGGGCTCTTATTTAAATCTATTTCTCATTACAAGAAAAACAATGAGCGTATAGAAAGGAACGATTTTAGTTTGTTTTTTAAAAATTGCTTGCATGAATTTTCGTTATGGAATAAACGAGTTAGATTGAAAGAAATTTGGGATTATTGATTATATTCTGCCTCATACACACTACACGTGTGCATACACAATACACTACATCAACACTTTCTTAGTTTATTGCTAATGTTTATTGTTCACGTAATTACAGCAAAAAAAAAAAAAACGAAACAAACGTAAGAAATATTACTGTTATAAATTCTTATTTTTGTTGTATTTTATTGTTCTAATTTTTTTAAAGCATTCTGAGATGAAAACAATTAAAATATTAGTTAATATTGTTTTTATTTTCTAGATAAAACACTTAATGTATTTACAATAGATTTGAATTAAAACCGCATACAGGAAAATTAATTAAGTTTGATTGAATAAAGAGAACAAACAAAAAGAATGAAGAGAGAAAAACTAAAAAAATTACCTAAACGTAAATACTGAAATAACAATTTCATTGTATATAAAATTAATTAAAATTATGATTAAAATTAAAATAAGTATGCAATTTATTCTTTAGAACAATAAGAAATATTGAAGTAATTATCGAAAAACACAAAATGATAAACTTTTTTGCTACTTTCGTTTAATTCCTTTTTAATGAACAAAATATTTGTACATAAGGACCTTTTTAAAATTTATTAAAAATTATTTATTAATTAATTTAGAAATTCTTAAAAGACATTTTAAAATTTTATGCAATTTAAAATAAACTGCCGAGAGAAATATTACTAATAATTGATTTTCAATAATAAGGAAATCCCTTGGGCAGTTTCTGTTCGGAACATTTTAATTTCTTATACAAAAATTATTTATTATTGGAAAATTTTTAATTTTTAATTGTTTATTTTTTAATTACTTCAATTAAACTTACTTAAACATAAAAGTGAAATTCTTAAATAAGACTAAAAATAGATCAAACCAAATTTAATTAAATTAATTTAAGTTTATATTTTATATAATTCGTTTAACAAAATACTCAAAATATTTCTTAGGCTCTCTATCCATTCTCACCACCACGCCCCTTTTGCGTTGCATTCATTGTTTCAATTCTCAATTATTCTAAATTAGAACTTTTCGAATTAGCTGAATTTTTGCGAATTTAATTTTAAGATAGTTTTGTCTTTGGTTTTTCTGTGATTTAAAAAAAACAACAATATATAAAATAAATAACCTTAACCAAATGAATAACCAGAAATGCAAAGTAGGACAAAATATTTTTATTGTACGATAAAGAAACAGCACAATTTAAGAAACATAAAACGAAAGATGAAAAATAAAATTCGAATTAATTAATATTAAGCTGGAAAAAGTCAAAAAAATGCGAAATTATTGCAGTTTGCTTTTCTTGCGTTTCATAAAAAGGTTGTCTGAGAAACAACTAATGAATTATATTGTAAAAATTTATTAAAATTACTTTAATAAAATAAATTACTTAATAAAAATGAAGAAATAATAATGTTTTCTTTAATGATTGAAGAGAAATAACGTAAGTATTAAAGGATATATATAAATTAAATATACTCGGGGGAATTCTTAAACTTGAAAGCATTTTTAAAAACATTCTTTAAGAGCGAACATAAAAATTAATCCCATAGATGCCATTTAGAAAGGTTTGTAGGGGCGTTCAGTTTATTTTCGACTTCAATATGAAAAAAAACTTTAGGCAATTTTGTTGTTTAATATAATCCCAATAATGTGTTTTTGTACAGAATAATTTTAGTGACTTGCAAAGAAGAACTCTCCTCCTTCTCTGGAGGTAAATCAAAAGAAATTAGTATTAATCACATCGGAAAACAAGCCAGCAATCAGTTTGCCATTGAGCTCCATCAGCAGAAGTCCATTTTGGTCTCAAAACGTTCAGATTGTAACCGAGGATGTGACTTCGGAGGTCTAAGGGATTCGATTTTGATCTCTTATTAATTTTAAATGTTTGTTCTTCTCAAAGGGTAATTCAAAAAGTAATGATAATGAAAAGTAATGAAAGTAATGTATTTCAGTACTATAAAATAATGGCACTTGTGAAGTTGGTAAAAACATTATCTACAGTATTGATATATCACTCAGATACCGAGAATACATTGAACACCCTTCGGGTAAAATAATTGCGTACAAAAATTTTTAGAATGCCTTCAAATTAGAACATATAAATATATTTTATTCTTGTCTCTTTACCGACTGCCTTGGGAATTTCTTCGTAAACCTTTTAAGCACTTCTCAAAAATGTTCATTAATAATGATTATGTTATATATTATTATCTTATAAATATCACAACAAATATCGAACATAAGAAGTCAGCAATAAATTGATGATTAAGAGGAATTTCTCATTGTTGTTGTTATTTCCATTGTTGTACTCGTTGTTTTTGTTACCTTTTCTGAAAAGAAGGAGATTCGGTGGAAGAGGCTAAAGTGTATATTCCTCTATTTGTTTCTCTTACTGCTTTTTTTCGTCATTTTTTTCTACCCCTTTTCTCGCTTCTTCCTCTTTTTGTCTATTATTAACCTTCTTCTTCTTCCTCCTCCTCAGGCTATCTCGTTATATCGAAGTCGAAAAGATGTCTTCCAAATCTCTTTTATTCGATTCCAGGTTTTTTTTCTCACAGAGTTTTGAAAAGGAAGAATACTTTTAACAAGGTTAAAAGCTCAAAAACGAATGTATAGACTCGTATTAACGGATATATCTTTCAGAGAAGTTAAATTGAAAAAGTTAAAATCGATAATCGATTAAGTCATAAATTTTCAAAAGCAGATATATCGAAGATGTTTTCTTTTGCAGGTAAAGAAATTTTATGAGGTGAAGAAGAATAAAGAAATCTAACCCAATTCCATCCATGCCATTAATCCAATTCAATACAGTTATCAAAAAAAAAGACAACTAATAAATCACGTTTAAACCACTTTTCAAAAAATTTTAAACTTCTCCAAAATTTCCTCTAAGTGACAACAACAAAATTAACAATTGTGTAACGACGTTTTATCTATAATCCCTTTATAACTAGACAATAGAGAGAAAGAATAAGCACAAAGTAAGCCGTACTAAATCAAAAATTTCAGAATTCAAATGCTTTGGCAATTTCGTAAGGAATTTAAATAAAATCCTTGATAATTTCCTCTGCGAACGTAACCCCCGCATCCGACGTTGTGTGACTTCATCCCTTCAGGATGAACGACACACGACCCTGCTTCTGATGCGTGACAGCCTGGCAGTTCTTGTTTGGTCTCTAGTGATGTGGAAAATTGAACATATTTAATCTTTGTATTAAACAAGCGTTGTAATAAAAGGAAAAGAACAAAGAAAAAAAGGTTAAAAAGCGGAAGGCATATTAAAAATCGTGTAGGGAAAAGTCAGAAGGAAGAAAGAATAGTGGAAAAAAAGAATAAAAACGGTAGTAGTTAATGAATGCAAAACGATTGAAGTGGGCGTGTAATAGGGCGGATGCATTACATATAATAACACGCATCAATAGAAGTATTAAAGATCGTTGTATAAACTCATCACTTTCATTACTTTCATGTATAAAACCATCACTAATGAAAAATTTCCACTACTTTCCCTTTAGGGATTTCTTCTAACCGAGGACGTGTTTGCTTACGTTATTATTACTATTGCTGTTGATGTTATCGTTGTAGTTGTTGCTGTTGTTGTTCTTGGTGCTTCTCGTATCACGACTTGCCTTTGGGTTTGCGCATACGGCTATGGAAACATACGCGCGCCGCAAAGCATGCTTCAATAATTTCAAATAAAAGCTAAAATTATGCATTGGCAATCAGAATTAATAACCATTTAAACAAATGATACACCATCGTCATCATCATCATCATTATCAACATTAAGCGTACTTATTGTTATTTGTGATAATGATTAATTCGTTGAAATATTACGCTTATTTAGCGTTGAAATTAAGAACATTTTAATTTGAATTATCTTTATGGTTTTTTTCCTTGAAATTATTTCTAAAATGGAAACTGGGAGAAATTTTATGGACCAGATATTTTAGCCAATGTTGATTTTTGTTATTGGACAAAATTTTTGTTGAGATTTTTGCTTCCAGAACAATTCAATAAGGCCGTGGTGAATGTCATGGACGCGGTAGGTTTTCGAATGGAATAACCATCAGCGACTTGTACGTTTGGTTTCGTTCTTTTTCTTGACTAGAATAAATAACTACCAGGAAAATTAATAATAAAATATATTTGTTGCTCAACCTATGAATATTATAATTTCACCCCATTTAACTTCATTTCAATTTCAATTTCTTTCATAAAAATTTGCATTTTTAACGAATACTTCATTTGACTGGCCGAATTGCCATGAGTACGGTTTTTAATGACTTATTGTGATTACGCCAAGTTCTCCACACAATACCTTGGGCATCTTCATCCTTGGAGATGACAGAACCTTTTAAATATACGCTATTCAAATTACTAAAAGAATAAACAAGGAGAAAAGTTTCATTCCCTTAGTTCCATGGTCAAGTATCTCTTCCCCCTCGTCTCCCCCGTGCTCTTACCATTCTTGGCATTTATTATACCACCAACCACCTCGATTCATCTCGGCGCAATTATGCTCACTGGCATCGTTATTTGCATCTTTCGTTGAGAATTTCATGCCTTCGTGATAACGTAAGGCATCACCGCAATCACCCGAGTATTCACCCAGCATATTCAAAGCGTACTTTTGCTGCTTGTCTCCAATGCCAAAAATGGAATAACGAGCGGAGCAGGTAGCGTTTTTAAAATCCTGTAAATGAATCCACAGTTCTTGCAATTTATTTTCTGTCAGCGCATGCAAATTGTCGAGTCCGATGAAGAATTCACCGAACATATTGCCGAAACCTCGCTGATATTCATTCCAATCCCGATGGAAATCGATGACTCCATTCTGACGACGTTGCACAATCGTCCAAGCATCACCACCATCTCGATCATCCATCTTGCAATAAACATAGAACGGTGCTGCAAGAGGATCCGGTTGTACTTTATAGATACCATCCTTTCTATTCGATGCTCGTAATACGGCCTCTACGCAATCGGTCGGTGGACTGAAATCGCGGTTGTTGAACTCTCGATGTCGCTCACGCCTTTTTTTAATGGTATTGAACGCCTTTTGAAATTCTGCCGTACGAAACAGATTGCTTTGGCGTCTGTGGAAAGAGATCGAAACTCATAGATGCATTAATTACTACTCAAGGACGCGCGACTCACTTCGTCCTTAAGGGATTCGGTTTTGAGCCTATTGCGCCGCAACTGTCGCTCCATGAATTTATATATCTTTCGAAACAATGAACCAGAGCATCATCACACAGATGGTCCATATGGTCCGGATCGTTCAGTTGGCTCAGTTGGCTCAGATGGCCGAACGAGGTCTAGAGATGAAGTGAAGTGTATTTATTGTTTCGATTCGTGTTTGTTACTTAATTAAGCGTAGCGGGAAACCCACAGCATTGATATTCGCATCGTACTCTGATGACGCTTCCGCTTCTGGGAGAACTGCGTTGACGCGAGGAACGTAAAAACAGACAGAGATCACTAGAATTAGCCATAACCACAATAAGCAACGGAACATTTTGCAGCAATATGAAAAACTAATTTGAAGATTGTAAAATCACTTGAATTTCTTTTATTTATGGTTTATTTCTTGAAATTATTTAATAATTGTTTTTAGTGTTTCAATTAATTTTTCTTATTTTTCGAAAAAAATATTTTCTGGAAATTTAAAGCTACGGTAACGAAATAAATTTTGTTTTTATAATGGCTGCGTAGTAATGAAATGCGATGAATCTGATGATCAGTCTGTCAAGGTGGAGATTATTATTAATAAAATGACCCTAGAAATTCTTATGACGAGGCGATGGCACGAATAATTTTAAGGTTTCTGTATCTTGTAAACCAAAGTATCATTGTATATAAAATAGACAGTCTATATAATCATAACGAAAGATAAACAAATTCCCGAAGCGACAAAATCACGAAACGACAAAACATTGAAATGACAAAATCACGAAATGAGAAAATCTCGAAGCGTCAAAATCTCGAATTAAAAGTGAATGGTTAGTTAAAAAACTATTTATAATTCAAGAATTGGCGACGCTGTCTTCCCTCTTGCTGAGGGTGTTATTTCTTGATGCGGCTGAAAGCCGCCACACTCAAGCACTTGGTATACTATAGAGATGTATGCGACGGAACAAAATCCGAGGCGGGATTTTGTCGTTCGAGATTTTGTCATTCGGGATTTTGTCGTTTGGAATGCAGTTAGCAATAATATTAACATATCATTACATCAAAATTATTATCATTACTGGGAGTGTAAAATCAGTAGATTTTAGTTGTTTTCTTAAAAGAAGGAAAACTTCAGAAAAACGGGCAACTCTGAGAAACAGGAGTTAGAAGAGGATGGGGAAATTATAACATGTACCAACAGTTTCACTTCACTGAGCTAATCATCTACTTCTCCTTCCCACCATCTTTAATAAATAGAAGACAATTCCATTTCGATTATGTTAACAGTTTTACTTGTCATAACTTATACTTGTCAAAATGTTTCAATGCGTTTTTGCATTAGGGTGTGTGTGCTTCTGTGTGTGCATGTGTGCTTGTGTGTGTATGTATATGTGTGTGTATAAATGGTAGCGAATACATATTCGTTTGAGTTTTTGTTCGAATACATTAATATCGTTTGAATACATATTTGTTTGAGGATACAATTTCTTTCCAATCCAAGAAAATTCTCGTATTTCTGTTTCTTGATGAGATCGTTATATTTCGTTCATTTAATTTCTATGACGCCCATTTTTTTAACAACCCAAAAGGGTCTCAATGTTCAACATCATCTGTTTTTGTATTCTTTTATTCGTTCCGCCTACTTTTTCGGGAAGAAAAGAAATCGAGTCACGTAAGCAATTCTTTTTGTTATTATTCTTCTTCTTCCCGTTGTTATTGTTTTATTTCTCATTTTGATTATTCGAAGTCATTTCGTGATTCTCTCTGAAATGTTTTTGTTGTCGCTTCTACATTTGTATGTGTGTATAATATATTTACTCGTGCGTATCGAAGCCACTTTTTGATTCAGAGGCATCACTTTAACAGAAAGATTATAATGCCATCGTTACAGGGTGCTCCTACCAAGAAGAAGAACCTTATTAATATTTATGCACGTAATCGAGAAAGCGGTTAAAACGAAGCACGAGAGAAAGGGCAGAAAGCAGTTAAAGCGATTTAATTAAAAAACCATATCTGCCGCAATTAAGTGAGTGTGTGGTATTGGTGGGTGGGGGGAGAGGGGAGGGTAGAAGTATTAAAACACAACAATGTATACATACGTCAAGACCGCTGCCATGAATTTTCAATAGATTTGTTTTCTTTGTCTTTGTCTCTTCTTTTCGTTATTGTTGCTTTTGTAATTGTTGTAGCAATAGTTTCCCGCTTTATTAAAATTATATTCGAAAGCAATATTTGTTTTCTTCTTCTTCACTAAGGAATTTATCACAGCGAAGTATTCTCTCATTCTTCAATATCTCCGACGGAATTATATTTGGTCTGAATGAATGGTTTGTGCTTTATAGAGTCCTGCTATTATTACTGTTGCGCTCGTTATTGCTGTTGTTGTTGATTCATCATAAAGTTGTAATCTTATCCTCGATGTATTTCCTTTGTTTAAGAGCTCTTATGGTGTCAAGAGTAAACTATTGGCAAATAAGTTCGTTCGGATTTTGTATTACCCGAAAATACTTTGATATTGTTGAAGCGTTTTTGCAAAATATTGTGTGGAATTTTTTTCATACTTAATACCGAACAAACTTATTTGCCAATAAATATATCATACTTAATTTTTTACCCTTCAAAAACCATTTTCTTTCACTTTTTTCCCTTAAATTTCTGAGAAGCTTAATATAACTTATTCCCAACATTCCCTCCACCCCCGCTTACCTTACTCCCTTTACAATCCTGCTCTCTCTACGTTTCTCGCCGACCTTTGACGAAACTCAATAAAAAGTGCAACTAACTTCAATGTAATTAGTGTCAACTTAAGTTTGCTCAAAGTTGACCAACGAGGCGAGCTGTCAGCTTTGACGCAACAAAATAATTGTCACAAGAGAGAAAATAATAGAAAACTACATTAAAAAAAGAACAATCAAATAAAACAAAACAAAAGCAGATTGAGTCAGAAAGTGTACAAATCTGCCAGTTCGAAAATTTTTAATCTTATTTTCTATTATTTCTCCCTCTTCTCATTTCTCTTGTTCTTCTAACTTTGAAATTAATTTTAACATTGTTTCGAATTTGTTTCGAATCAGATGGCAACACTGATTATTCGACGTCTTGCTATTCGTTTGTAATGTTTTAGAAAACTTTTTGGTGTTTTAAAACAGAACCGAAAAGCCGATGAACTGGGTGATTGGCATGACTTTGAAAGTTTGACAAAGCAAACCAGTATCATGTTGTGACAGAGATGTCTAATTTACGAAACATAAATGGCAGATTTGGTCAAAATTTTTTTTCGAAAATAAGAAGAAATGACTTTTGATAAAGAAATTAAAAGACGAAATTGTATGTAAAAAACCATATGGTTTCGATTTTTGGTAATGACAGGCCCGTGGCTACGACAAACCGAACAGTGACATGCTCAATATTGTAGAGTAAGATTGACAGCTGGATATCAGCAAAGAAAAGACCACTTCGTACGTAGCTGTAAATATTTTGTTGTTGTTGGTGGTGTTATTGTCGTATGAGTTATTTTTGTCAGCATTAGCAGCTTCCCAAAGGCCGTTCCACAACAAAGTATTGATTGTCGTTGTCCCTGCAGTTGTTGTTGTTTCTTTTATTGTTTTTGTTGTTTCTATTATGGTTGGTCTTGATGGGGTGGCCAATTCCAAACTATAATCCTAATACAATTATTGCTTATTCTTAGCAAAATGTGGAAGTTCTCTGCAAATTGCCATCCTCCTTCGTAATTCTACTATCCAATACTTTCTAATAAACTTCATTACAAGAATCGACTCGTAACTTTTAATTCTTCCTCGCCAAACAAACATTCACTCAAACAAACATTAAATCGAGTTCACACCTATTCACGCCCCCCTCCAACAAGCAATACGGCTACTCTACCGACTTTTAATGTGATTCGATAGGATTCGAGAAATTAAACGTTGGATATGAAAAATTTATTTTGATTAATGAAACGAACTGAAGCGGAAAAAATTGGCAAGAACGTTATTCGTCGATGGCAGTCGTGATGGAAAGACGGGCCAGAAAGAGGATGAATCGAACTGAGATGAACGTGAAAAGTCGAACAAATAAAAGTGGTTCGCAAGAGAGAGAGGAAGGCGTCGAGGAATGATGGGGAAGTGATTAGCTGTTAGAATTTATTATTTCACGTTTCTTTTGATCTCTTTAAAAATGCCCATAATTTTAAAATTGGTCGTTACAACGGCTTTCTCGATCTATTCTTTCGCATAGATTTACCCTTATTATAGTTTCAAAACTATGATCATTATTTGTCAATTTCAGACATTTCCATGCCTATTTTGAATACTTAATATTCTCTGGAGTATGAGGGTTATTTTCCAATAAAAAAGAAAAATAATATTAATAATTATAATAATGATAATAATTGTAATAATAAAATCCATTTAGTCATTAACAAATTCATGAAAGAAAATGAAACTGCATCATAATAATATGCATCATTATGAAAACTAAATGAACGAATTTAATTAAAAATTAACTTCTGTATAAATTAAGTTTATTAATTAAGTTTTTGCTAATTAAGTATACGGTTATGAAATTGAACTATTCGAATTTAATTATTCGTATTTGAAAAAGTATTTAATTTAATTAATAATTAATATATATTAAGTAGTTAAATATTCAATAAAAAAATTTATTCAATATAATTCTAGTTAATTTCTATGAAATTTTTTCCCCTTTTTGTTACAATTTTTAGCATTTTGTTGTCTGTATAAAAATTATTCCTGTCTTTTACTTTACATGTCATTCTTTCGCGCTTTTCTTCCTTCTCTCTTTATCTAGAGCATGTATGCAAATATATGCTATAGTCATAAATTACGGTAATTCATCTGGTGGCAGGAAAAAATGACACCACATTTGCCAGCTGTAAACGAAAGATGTCCTTGCAGTCGCGATTGTCTCAACTCATACATTGCTTACGAATGATACGAGCATGTTCCGCAATGGGGAGCGAATGTCCTTGCTCTCATTCTATCTCTTGCGGACCCCCTCTCATACTTTCTTCCTCTTTCTATGTTCTTCCTCTTTCTTTCTTTATTCATTTTTGGCACATATCATTCCATTGCTTTCCATCACATTTAATCTGTTTCCTTTGGTTCGAGTCTATTTTTTGAAACCGAACAAGAATCTATTTCACTAAAACAACAATAACAACAATATCTCGATACGCCAATATTCTTAATGCCAACCATTCATTCTGTTCCTCTGTCTACTCAGAAGCGTTCCATCACTTCAGGTAGGTGACATTTGTTGGTGACACAACCAAGACCCTCAACCGGAAAAAATACGACAAATTTCAGTTGCAACAAAACGTGGAAATGGCGTTAGTAAGAAAAATTGATAATAGTTTTAAAATAATGCTGTTGCAGCGTTGTGGCAGCTCGGCTGACGATGGAACGGAAGGTGTCATACAACCAATCGAACAAACTGGCAAACACAGTTAGGACAGCTTCGTAAGCTCTGCAACATTTAGTTTGACATTTAGCAATTTTCGATCGATGTATCGACTTGGTAGTTGCAAAAAACATTTTCAATTTTCAATCATGTAACGAAAACCGATGAACGAGAGGGGAAGAACAAGAGGGAAAATGGAAAAGGGAGAAGAACAGAAGTGCATAGCAGGAATTGTTAGAATGTATGCAAAATCGTTCGAAAATAAATAGACTTCGGAATGAAAACATATTGATGTATAAGAACCCCCGTAGGAAAATGTTGTCCCATTAGAAACCCAGTTTCCAGTTTTATTTACAACAATCTAAGAAAAGAGAGACAGATATGGAAATGTGTGTTAATATATTCCAACACAGTAACTGTCCTTACTGAGTGGATTTCACCTTTTTGCATACTCGTTTGCCTCTCTGTAGATGTCACAATTAATCGAGAATGAGTGAGGATATCGTTATAATGGTAAACTTCCATAAAAGATGCCAGAAATTCGACTTTTTGATTAACGTGATAAGGCTAAAATAGAATTTGATTGTATCACATTGTAAAGCAAACCCTTACTTTAACAACCCCATCGTTAAGCGGGTGGGAAAAGAGAAGGCATCATATATCACTCTATCCTACATTGTCTCATCATTTGGACAATACAATGATAAAAAAATGTGGTTTTGACTTTTAATATTTTTGTGAGCATGCTGAGCTTTTGCAAGACTAATAAGAAAAAGAAGGGGAGAGGAAAGTAAATTGAAATGAAACCTTGGAAACAGCAAGGGAACTATAGTTCAAGTATGGAAACAATTCATTTTCGAGGAAGGATTTGAAGTAATTCTCAAAAGACATTATACAGAAACATGAGCCTCGTGTACTTTTAATTTATTAATAAAGAAGTTTTACCAAAATGTTCTTAAAATTGTTCACAGAACATTCATTTTTTATTGTATGCCGATTATGATTCTTTAAAAAATTTGCTAGATAAAAGAAAATTATTTAATTTGATAACAAATTCATTTTTATGAGAGTTTCAATAAAACCAATTCGATGACTAAATTGTTAAGATGATAACAAAATTAGTTTTGATAAATAATTTTCTGGTTTTCTAAAGCTTTAGAAATGGAACAAATTTATTTACAAAACTAAAGAATGTAACTGCTGAAATCAAATCGGTATTATGATTCCTTGCAAAATCCTGACATACTCCCTCTCAAAATAATTAATAACCGATAATTAAAAATAATCAGTGATTTAATTCTAAAATACCGATACGAAATTAAAGTAATCAATTACTTAATAATAACTAATACAAAAACCGGAACTAAGTAATATTAACGAACGGTAATACTGAATATAATATTCAACCAATGAATTTGAAATATTTCCATTAAAATATCATTTTCAGGCTTTATTTCTCAAAAGCTTCACCAATGATCAATTTGCTTTAAATTCAATTAATTTCATCAATATTGCGAGACATGCTATCTCGATTGGGATCGCGATCTCTAACATTAAGACCATATGCGTAAGTAGCGTAATCGTAGAAGCATCCTTTCAAATCGCAAACATCTAACCATTAACATCCATCAACCAAAATATTTTCGATTAAGATGTTAATTTTCTGAATAATTCTTTTCTTGAAAGTTGAAACTATTATTCATTCTTACACGATAGTAATAAAAATTTATGATATATAATCATGAAAAATACCTCTCTGACATTAGAGAAACTATAGTATACGTTCATACTTCGGCAGAAATCGATATTCAAATACTTTGCTTTAAGAATTTAAGACGTAAAAAACTGTTTTAGTTATGAAAAATGGTTTGGCAACACTAATACAAAAACAAGTAATGAAACTGATAGTAAAATATATCATATACACATATACCACCAAACACATATCATCTCATACACGCACGCACACATACAATTACAAACATCTATTCTTGATTTCACTGAATTGTTACAAATCTTCCGAACTGTCTAAACTGTCTGCATTGACTTATGATGCTTGAAGTTGTTGGCTGTTGTTGTTGTTGCTGTTGTTGTTTTCGGTGTTTTGTTTGCTGGTCTAAACTATCAATCCAGCGTGGTTTAGATAGTAAAATGAAACGAAGTTGCAACCGGATTGAAAGGATTCTGTTATGACGATGAAAATGAAGTGATGCTGGAATGCGAAGCGGGCAAGGCAAGCGGAAACGTATGGGCGAATAAATAAAAAAATAATGCTGGAGTTAGGAAAGATGAAGAGAGAAAGAATTTGCGAGAGTTTGCCATTACCAAAGTGTTTACGATGTATTAAAATAAATAAAATTGATTGTTTCATGACTAAAAACAAACTGTGGTGAAGATATTGTGGTGAAAAATATTACGAAGATATTGGTGAGAAGCAAAAACTTCTTCAGCTATTATTATAACAATCATAACAACAATAATAATAATGACAATGAAAATAATAATAATAATAATAATAATAATAACGATAGATCAATACTTATGCGTGACATATAAAAAAAATTGAAGACATTTTTTACACAAGAAAACTAACAATTGATGAAATTCGGAATTTACGAATTACCATAGCTTTTTCTAAATTAAAGTGAAAAGAAATACATATTTAAAAAAAAACATTTTCTTACTCTTTTTAAATGCTTTAAATACTTTAAATAAATATTCATTCGATAATAAATTTCTTTCGCAAAAACTGCATTTAATTAATTAATTAAAGTAGAATTAACTTAATAATAACCACCACAATCGCATTCTTAACCTCACACATGCACCCACAATCTCAGGCTCAACATCAATCACATTCACAGACACCGAAGCCCTCACCCTGAATATTCTCACCATTTCACCACAAATCCGCGACTTCGTTAAAAAGTTATTGTCGACAAACTTGAAATAATTTTGAGAGAGGAATACCGTTAGTGGTTGCGACAGTGACAATGACTATGAGTGTCAGTTACATCAGCACAAATATTAAATCCATTAAATTCATTAACTTAGCTGCAAAAATATAATTAAAATGAGCAACCATCAAAGAAACACAATCAAGGTTATTAGTCGCCACCAACTTGATAGCTCGAATCAACAGTGCTGACGATAGTCAAGTCGCACCCACAAGCGTGTCGCTTCGCTAATAACGATAACTAAGTTGCAGAAAACGAGAAGTTTTTGAGTTGAGAATGATAAGGATGCAAAAAAAAGGCAACAACTAAAGGACAGGACTTAGACAAACACTGAGAAAATTAATTTTATCTTTCGTTGTTATTTCTCTCTCACTCTCTCAATCTCTCTTTCTAGATATTTCATATATCTAACTCTTTCACACTCCCCTTCTAACTCGAGTTAAATTGATTATTCTTCGACAAGCAGATTCCTGACTGCCTGACCAAATGGCTGACTGACTATGTAATCGAGTGACAGATTGTGGCATTTGTTGAGCAAAGGATGGATGACTTGAAAACTTCGATTTAAAAGCGAAGTCAGCAAATTAACTCCATCCATCACGAAGTTTATTTGAAGTGACCTCCTTAAAGGAGGTCATCACCCTCTTTGTTCTCATCGCCACAACAAATTCGCGCAATAAACAACCACTCTTTGAAATTATTACGTCTATTAATTTCCTTCTACTCTCCACCGATAATTTATCGATTTAATTATATGAACAAATACAGAGAGGAAACCAATTGAAGTGGACTGCTAACGAACAACTGCATGAGAGTGTATGAGAGTAAATGTGTGTGTCGGTAAGAGTATGGTGGTAAGTGTGTAACTGTATGTGTGACAGTTTTTGAGAAAACTAAAAGAAGTTAATGAAATTTTTAAATATTCGCGACACGGACTAAATGCTTCGTGTAGACGACTAGATTTTGAACATCGTATGTATAGAAGTAAAGCAGAAAAGAATGTAATTAAAAATGTTCACTAAAATAAACTGAACTGACTATCTGTGGGAAATGAAATAACAGGAAGAAAATATTTAGTAAAGTAAGATCAGGTGGAGGAGGGTGTGTTTAAAAGAAAATTTTTAACTCATGCGTTCACTTTCATGGTGCGGATCCACCTCGTAGGAATCCACCACCCATGATAAAGTCTGCTATTTAAAGCCAATCATCCGGAAGCCATTTTGCGAGAGAACTTATTATTCCGTTAGGGAATTGATTTTGATTGTTATTAATTGGTTTTTTTAGAAAATCTGTAATACGTTTAAAGAACTACGTTTTTAAGGAGTAATTAATAACTCTGAATTGATTTCGAAAAGTAATTCAAAGAATGCAATTCGTGTTAGATTTTCTCAAGAGATGCTGTCATTATTTACCTAAAAGCGCCACACAATAATCGTGGAGTAAAATAACTTTAATATTTAATAACAAATTTCAGCTTTCATTAAATGTAGAATGGAGTTTTCATACCAATGTTTTGTATCTTCACAGACTTGCATCCCACGATGTGTTTTCCTACTGGGGCACTAACATTGCGACACATACAAATTGCTTGCTAAAATTTGGCCTCGATGGAACGTAATATACGTTGAATAATTTTTTTCTGAATTTTTTACGGATATTTGGGCTTTAGCCGTACTTCGGGAAGGATTTGTGAAAGGAGCGTTGGATGGAAGACAGAACTAGTTAGCACTAGTTAGATCGGTAATATTTGCTGCTGTTGGGCAATAATTAAAAATGTCATATCATGAAATTAATCATGTTTTTGATTCTATTCATAAAAATTCACTAATTCCGAAAGCTTTTGTGATGGCACAAGATTTCCACACTAGCTCAGTAGCTCAAGTCAAGCATAATTTGAGTTAACAGTTGATTCAGTCGTATCAGTGAGTGTGAATGATACGTAAAAAACCTAGAAATTATATTCGTAATCAAAAAATTAATTAATATAAACAACCCAATGCTTTAACATCGCCGCTGTTAAAGTGTGTGATAAAACGTAACTGAGGAGGCAAAGATCGCAACGGAATGCTTCTTATTCCATATCGATGTCTTCACATTTTTCTCCTTGAAACTTTCCGGAAATTCAATTTATTCAGATGAATTTATCAATTTACTAAACATATAGTATATTCTTTTGATAGCCATAAAATTAGAGCTCGCCTTAATGAGTCGTGTTTCCATTAGTTGCTTTACACCACAACGTACCCTAGACCGAAACCACCTGTACCACATTGACATTATAGACTCAACTCGACTAAAGCCAATTTAAATAGTTATTTGATGGTTACCTGTGGGTAAGGGATGTTTGGGAGGAGGAGCGAGTATATGGGATAGGTGTGGATAGGAGGCGAGGATATGGCTGAGCATTGCATTTGAAACTGTTTTTTGGGTTCACGGATGGGCAGCTCATGCTTTTTTACACGTTGATCCACAGATTGCCGCCGAGATTGCAATTGATTCGCTCTAACCCACACAAACCGAGCAAAACTTGCTGACCTAATTTGAAAACTTGGCCAACAAAATTATATTTAGTTAGTATTTTTTTTTTCTCGATTTATGTTTTGAACTTTTAGGAGCGAAGCACAAATTGCTCAAAGTGAAAGTTTTGAAATTTCATTGGCCCTCCATTCATTTCCCTCTGTTTTGGTTTTTTCCCACTATCTCTCTCTCCCTTTCTCTCTCTCTAGCCATCCTATCTCCTCCCAAATTAAACTTCTTACGTGAAAATGGAGTTAGTCCGTTTGCCCGTCACTCCTGGTTGGTGGACTGGTCAAATGTTAGAATCTCACCCTAACTCCTTTTTCTGCTCACTTTGGTTATTATTTCCTACAATTTTCTAGTATTTAGTTTGCCTAATTCGTTGGGTGGAGAATAAAATGCAAAATACCATAAAAGACGCCTGCGATGATGCCTGCGATTGTGAAAGAGAGAGAGAAAGGACAAGATGAGGTTTGTGAATATTTTATATTTTATGGTATTTTATAAAATCCTTTGATGTAATAGATTATATTCTCAATAGAGGAAATGATGATTAAGGGAGTGTCGAAGGACTGGTCAGGGGAAAATTTTTTATACATCATACCGCAAGGGAGCCATCACCATTTACTAGTTTGACCCACCATTATGTATCTCTTACGTCATAAAAATTTACATTATATATATTTAGATGCTTTTATTCAAAATAAATGGACATAAAACAATCCCGAAGTCTTTTGACAAAGGATAGTAATCTATATTTGATTTCAACTCCATACAAGCTCAAACGAACCAGAAGGAAAAAAGTAAGGAATAGCTTTGTTAATGTCGGCCGAAGCCGGAGCTTTTATATACCTGTTATATCAATTAGTTTATAGATTGATCCATCGATCATCCTTGTGAGGGGTAACATTTCCTGAGGGAGGAAATTTGAGAATTCAATTTTAGCTCCAAATATATAATGATAAATTTACAACGTTTTTAAAACGTAGATGTTTTCCAGGCCACATTGCACCCATTTTTAATACAAGGCGGCCTAAAGGGAATATATGCAAAAAATTAATCGACCACACTTTTGTTCATTCTAATGTAATTATGACTTTAGTTACCATAAGTCGGGCAGAGATATTTTGAAACATATTTTCGGGCTGTTGTGTTGCAGAGCTTTCGATTCTTGGGAAGAAATTTTAAATTTGCTTAATTACGACCTTTCTCTTTTACCCTCCCTTTTTCTCTCTTCGTCTTTCTCTATCCTCCTCCTCTTTGGCTCTTTCTTTTTTTCTTCACAGAATTTTCACTTTTCGAAAGAATTGCAGACAGGACCAGAAATTATTGAATTTATTTGCAATAAATAGAAACGTGAAAAACGTGAAAATTAGTTTAGAAGAAAATATCCAACTCAAAATCAAAAACAAATTGACCTTATTGTTGTTTTTGTAATTATATATGTGTTACGTACGACCTGTACGTACGAATGTGACGAATATTAAAGTGTTAAAGCAATGCTTTTGCGAAAGTGTGAGAAATTGTTTATGCGTATGTGTGTGTGTTGGCGTGCTTAGATACAGAATGGAGAATATATGGTTTCGGAGGTGTACGTACGTGTGTGCGTTTGTGTGTGTGTTCGCATGTGTATGTTTGTATATGTCTCTGTTTATGTTTGTTTATGTTCCACCGTTTTGGTTGAGTTGCACGAATGTGGCGCGCGCACACATACACTTCCTCACATACACAGATGCCTTCCCCAATCTTACACTTTTATAATTAGCTCTGAGGAAATATCAATAATGATAATAATAATAATAATATTAATTATAATAATAGTAATAGTATTAATAGTAATAAGTACCAGTATTCACAATAATTGATGGTATGAAATGAACTTTTTGTCAATAACAATCATTACAATCATTACAACAAAACAACAATCATTACAAAAATTACAACTAACAAAACCGTCAATAACAATCATTACAATAAAATCAAGGCTTTTAATCTTAATTTTGAGCTTGTAGACACAATTTTTTTCACAAAATTTTCCTATTGATATTCAGTGCTTACGGTAGTATCGTTTGTGGCTAAAAAATGTCCCAACAAAAACCCTTTCTGTCTCTAATAAAAGCGTATAATAAAGTAATTCGTTTGTGTGCCGAGTAGAATATCCAGCGGTTATTCCCAAAACACCATTCAATTTAGTCGCCTTATCGCAGAAATTTATGTAGTCGTTTAAGAAAGCGTCCTTTAGTGAATAATTTACAATATTTCATGTAGCCGTTGGCACGCCCTTCACTCTGGCTAAAGCGATCTAGCGGTTCCGAAATTTATTTCTGATTAACAAGCAAAAGCAAATACGTTTAGCATTCTACGACTATATAGATTTTGAAAAAGGCCTCATTGTGGCGGTTATTTTAATTTTTCGAATATATTCGAATGATAATTTGTGGAGAGTAATTATTTTGTTAAGACAATTTTGAATTGTTGAAGAAATTAAATAAAAATGTAGACAATTTCTAAAATTTTCACAAATTACTTAAAATTTATTTTTATAAATAAAAAAAAATTGAGAAAAAGTGGTTTGAAAAAAGAAACATTTAAAAAAGTTTTAATATTTTAAAATATTTTTCGTATTCATCCGATCCGAAACACTTTTTCATTCATTTCGGACACTTTCCTTTCAACTCAAAATTCTGCGTCATTCCCATTCATTTAAGTTTATGTAAATTTATTTAATGGACCGCGAATATCTGCAATTGGTGGTAATGTCAATTTATATTCCAAACCGATTTTGGTGACATATTAATTATTCCATTCGAATGAATGAATGGAAAATGATTAGTAATGATTAAATCATCGTAGATTGTATTGAATGTACTAAACCATAACGATGTAAAGTATTATGGAAACAGAAAAGCATGTTTAATTTATTACAGTCCTTATTTGTTAATTTTCTTCTATCTATCTGTTCTTTTTTCTCCTTCCTCTTTTACATCTTACACAAAAAGCCTTCAAAGCAAAATGATAACGTTCTTCTCAAAAAGGTACCTAAATAAATAAAAATCTTTGAAAGTTCTGCTTTAGGTTTTTGGAAAAATGCTGGATTTTTTCTTGTCCCGATTCAAACATACAATCCTGAGTTTCTGCCGCTTCTTATGCAGGACACGCTGTACAATAAAATTCAACAAAAATATCGCTAAAATATTTATTAAGATGAAAATTCGACACAATGAGAAAAGCGTCTCAATTTGAACTTGAATACACATATTTGAGTATAATTTGAATATCCTTCTTTAAAACTATTATAATATTCGAAAATGGTGTGATTTTTATCCTTGTCATTGCTATCAAAATTTTCGCATGGATATTGTTTTTGCTTTGTATATTCATCTCCCGCCAATAATGTTCCGTCAATCAATAAAGCAATCTTTCAATTGTCTTCGTCACGTACCGGTAAATATTTGATGTCTACAAAAACCTATAAAGAATTAGAACTGCATCTGAAAATTGGCTCTCGACATTTTGTCATGGCTGTAAAACCTGATAGATCGAAAATGTCTTAAATTTCATCGCAGCAGAAAGTTTCGTGTTACTACATGTTTAAGAGGGTGTGGTAGGTCCAGGGTGAAATACTAAACCGACATTTATGTCCCTGTGAAAACTTTCGGTAATTTGGCCTCGTGGATAAAGCTTATTTAGATCATGCGGTCAGGTCAAAGATAACTGATTGTGACATCTTTTCGCTTTTGCACTATCCACATGAAATCTGACCCTTACCGATGCTAGTAGCGTGGGTGGGTGGTTGGTTCCGGGCGAAATGTCTCCCCATGTTTTTACGGCCACTAGTAGGTTCATCTTTCTCCCTATGTTCGTTTCCTCGATGTGGTTATTTCTGTAATTCGTTTGGATTAAAACTTTCACACGAATTTCTCTCTTAACGTTGTCTCTCCCTTTCACTGTCTTTCTCTCTCCTCCTCCTCCTCCAGTCATTCTCAGTCATTCAACTAATTTTACTCACTTTCTTTTAATGTCGTTCGTTTTTGTTTGTTTGCGCCAAGCGATATTGTGACAGCGGATGCCATCGTGACAGCGGACGTGTCTTGTGAGAAATTTATATGACAAGTGAATATTATTTTGAGAACATTTTTGAGTCGAATGAGAATGAGTGAGTGTCGAATAAGAATGAGTGAGTGCTGTTATCGCGGTTATTTTTGGTTGACCATTTACCAATGTTGTTTTTATGAATGTTGTTTAATGGGAAAATGAAATTATTGGGATATCATTAAAAATTTTAAAAATATAAAAATAAAAATTCAGAAATGCAAAAATGTAAAAATTCCTCCACGTCGATTATTTTGAAATATTCTTATTTTTCGAGTCCCTCAAAAATGGTAACTGCAAAAAATATTGTATTTTTGGAAATTTGAAATTACAGTCTCGAAATTCGATCAAAATATTCCCATTTTTTCTTTTGTTTTACCTACGTTTTATAAGAATTTACGCTCCAATTCAACTGGTCTGAGAATTCGCCACAAGTGTTCTTTCGCTCCCCCTCTCTCTTTCCCATTTCCTTCTGCATAATTCATTGTCTCATTCCTTACATCGCTGTCAATCGTAGTATTCGAAATTATCGTAATTCAAATGACAGTCAGTAAGCGGTTGAGAAACAAGAATTAATTACGCAACAACCATGAATGTGACAAACGCATTTCTGTGAATTGCAGGGAGTGTTAATGGAATGCGAAGGAGTGCAGAAGCGAGGATTGCTTCCTGAAGAACACATGGGTATATGTACACACGTAAAATATAGTTCCTTCCTTTCAGTCTAATGATTTTAATATTCAATATGATTTATACTTGTCACAAAACTTGGTCAAAACATTAATTTGAAGGAATTAATTAGCTTTGACGATGGTTCAAACGAAACGAATCATCTTATCTGAGAGATATACAAAATATATAAATGAAAGATATATAGATATAAAATATATGTTCATAGAAAAATACTTTTAAATGTTTCGTAAACAACGAATTGCATTTGGAAATATTTTACTGAGCGCTGAAAAGAAACTCACTTCGTGAGAACACCATGTGATATCTCTAACTGCCGACAATCCTAACGATTTGAGTTTTCGAAGGAACAAAACAAATCCAGGAAAATATTATCGCTATCTCTTTTGCATCATATGTCAAGAGGTCTTCAAAAGTAATACTCATATAGACCTCAGTGGAAATGTTATTTAAATTGATATTTTTTCATCCAATAAATTTGATGATTTGATAGAGACCAGATCATATCTTCTCAAAACTGTTATAATAAGCATATAATCAGAATAAGAGCTACCAAAAAACTAACTGGATTTCTAAAATCATACAGAAATTTCCAAACAAAAACAAAAACAAAGCTCGCCATGTCTTTTACTTCATTATCATTGTTTTATCAGTCATTAATAAATTTCTAAATCCAGAAGAAGGATTATGTTGATGAGAAAATCACTTTCTCCCCTTTTTCTGTTTGATTGCTCGATTTGCTCGAAGAAAGTTTCTCAATTGAAAATCTCATTGCTAAATCTCTTACCGGAAATAAAAACAACCAATAATATAAGAAAACAAAGCAGGAAAAAATAAGAAATTGTTAAATTCTGCCAGCATAAAATATCATTATCATCCTTTTCCGACTATCCTTCCAGTTGAAAAGTTAAACGATTACTTTTTTGTAAAAATAATAACGATTAAGGCTATCGAAACAATTAAGTAAACTAAATATTTGTTGATTTGATTTTTCCATTTAATTTTTTTTTATTAATTTCTCCAAATTCTTTTAAAAGAAAATAAATAAATTTGAAAATAAATTTGGTGATGATAATGGTTTGAACATAATTGGCGAGCGCTATTACAAGGATCCATCAATGGTTATTACTATCAAAGTTTATTAACAATCTATCAATGAATATTATCATATTGATTATGGATATATTTCAAATTTACTGAATCCTTTCAATGATGCTGAGATGTTAATAATTGGTTATGAAAGTATAAGCAAGACTAAGATGGTGATGTTTGGTTATTGACCTAATCAAAGCAAGTACTTATTAAACTCCCCCTATCCCCGCTCCTTGCCCACCACTCACAATACTACCAAACAATCTTTCATACAAATTGTCGATTCAAACTTCTTTAGATATATTAATGTTACTAAACTTGATGATAACCGTTTTCCTTAATCTTTTGTCAATTTGGATTTGAAACAAATCGAAAGAACGGAAAAAACTGAAGACGATACATCACGGGAAACCGACGGGAGGAACTTATTTTGTTGGTGACGAAGAATATTTAAATTCTTTCTTGCATTCTTTCAAAATTTAATCCACTCTTTCAGAATAGAAACCTCGAAACGAACTTAGGAAATTCTTTGAAAACAATTTGTTCATCAAAGAAAAAGTTGAATTGATTTTTCCCACCGATCTCTCCAAAAAGTTGAAGAGTACAAACGACATTTTTTTTGTTTTTTGTTTTTAGGTGATTGCAAACTTTTTTAATCCGCAAAATACGCAAAAATTTCAGACACATTCTTTCGCAATCTGTTCCACAAGTTTGTATTTGTAATTTCTATGTGTAAATTTCCTTAGTATTTGTCTTAGAATTTGTAAATTTGTAAATTCTGCCAAGAATTTAACCAAAAACGCCCAGAAAAACACTGCCGTTTGCTAAAGTAATTCCTTTTCGCAATAACCCAAATGTCAAGGAATGTTTTGGTTTCCATTCATCATTTTATAGATATTACCCCTTTTGCTCCTTCTTCCTCTTACTTTCTTATCCACTCCTTATAACTCCTTGAACTTTGTTTGGCATTTTATTCCAATTTTCAGGTTGAGATTTTTCAATAATTATTTTGTGGTATTCCTTGTCTCGAATTTTGTTGACACTTTTTGACATTTTATTTTTGAGAATTTTTTCTCAATTTACTTTCTTCTCCTTTGTGGGTTGTGGGGTTCTTATTCCTTCCTTTTTTTGTTGGCTAAATTTTCTTCATTAATTTTATTTTTCTTTATTCGTCTTTTTTCTCAAAACATTTCGCTTCGGTTCAATAAACAAACATCAATGTTTTATTGATTCGTTTACGTGTTTGAACGTAAGGAATTTTGTTCTCATTCTTTGTTTACTTTGCCTTTCAATTAAGAGATTAACTTTTTTTATTAAATCATTTTGGCAAAATTATAACGTTTATTATATTTAATTATCTACATCTCATCGAATATTCATGGGTGATTCATTGATGATACGCACCGTGCTACCCATAGGTAGCCCTATGCCAGTGACAGTCGCTAAAACTGGTCGATGAGAGCGTTAAAAGAAATTCTTTAATCCTTCACCCCGTCCGGCGACCGATTACCTTTCCAACACGAAAACCATAACGACACACATACGTTATCTCTTTCTCTTTCAGAACGATTACTGAGAACCCAAAACGAGAGGATTTGGTGAATTAAATGGGAAGTCATGTAGAAGGTATCATCGTCGTCGTTTTGTTGTTGCTGCCATCTCTAATCAAGTTTAATGAGATACGTGCGACTACCGTTCGCTATTCATTGCTTCAGCCAGAATCCAATAATCCCACGAAAGGAAAACTTACCATAAATGGATTCCCATTACCGTAAATGCACACGGCGCACTACCCGTCTCACTCTTTTACTCACCCACATGCTCTGCCTATCTTTCTCTCTTATCTATTATCCCTCTCCCTCTCTCTCTCTCGTTCTTCTTCGTAAAATTAGCATCATCATTGGAAGTAGTGATAACTCCACATTCCAGGTTGCCTTTTTTCAAATTGAACGAATAAAAAATGAAATTTTGTAATCCTCAAACAACGCAAAATACATGTACGAGTGCACACAAATCCTTCAAAAGCAACAACTGGAAACCATGAATGGGTGCACCTCACATAGTTCTACGCGATAATTTTGAAATTTATTGCTTTTAATTACATTGATTCGATTAATTACGCTGATGCCACTGATGATGAATGTCACAACTTTTTAATTAGCTTTTAAATGAATGAAGAAAATGTAAACCGGGTAGAAATACTCGTAAACTTTGACACATTATTTAACTTTAATAACTGCTAATAAGGTTCAATTTCTGCGGGTATAATTTGTTCGGATGTTTGCAATTGCTTCTAGATTTAAAGGAGGAGCATTCGCGTGAGGAGGTATTACCAAAAGAGTACTTCGGAAAATGGTGCCAAATGTAAATAAATTTCAGTAAAAAATAAGCTTTTGTTGATGACATCTTCAGGAAAAGTAAACCATTCAACTCATATTGAGAAAGATATCCCACTGCAGAATATCTTCTCTGATAAATCTTCTCTGAGACAACCTTCTCTGAGAAAATTGGAAGTATGTCAAGTTACCTGAATACGATTTTTCATAATAAACCAAACTTGAACATCGTGGGTGGAAGAAATCCAACAATTTTATTCAAATATTGTAATTCATCAACTGTTTGTAAAATTGTTTGTAAACTTAAACTACTATAAGATATTAAATTCATGTATCGCATCTGCTAAATATGTAAGGTATACTCAACGTATTGTCGGTTTCTATTAATTTACAAACAAAAAAAAAAAGAATGAGTAAAAATATAAAATTTTATGTAATTGGGATAATCGTTTTACAAATTACGCATCGCTCAGAAAAGGGTAGATCCATCAAGTTTTCAAGGTCCATCGATTTTCAATCGAGAGGTCCATGAGGTACTAGCTTCCTAACACAAGTCATTCCTTTGATGATTGTGCGAGAAGCAGGCAAAGGAAAAAAGGTATATCATAAACTGAAAGCAGGTGAGGAAACGATTGTGACTATAATTAGTTTGCTAATAAATATAATTCGTTTCGTATATTGTAATCTTAATATTCCTTACATTTTCCGATAGGGTAAATTGATTTAGATATTTGAAACCAATTTATATCATCCCTTGTCAACTGTGGTTTGGGGCGATAGTTGTAATTTATTACAATTAATTTCAGTTTAAAAATCCTTAATTTTCATACACAATTTAATTAGGATTCATCACACGTTTTTGCCATAATCATCACGTCATAACTTTTCTCTCAGAATTTTGTTTCAAGTATCTTCAAATTATTTCGATATCGAACTACTTTAACAATTTGTGAAATACATAAGAGAAAAAAATTATATTTGACCCCATATTTTTTCAACAATTATCGTTTTTTATTAACGTCCCATCAATTCAATGAAATGTATTGATAAATTGAAAATCATCTCCATGTACTCGTCTCGTCTCGATGGTATCGCTTTCAAAGAAATATAATCCTCTCATCAATCGTTCAAATAGTGTCCTATTTTGATCCTATTAGTCGCAATATTTATTTAGTATCAGTTTCATTACACCCTACACCCAAATAGGATGCATTCACTCACTTTGTTCCTCAATTTGTAACCCATTAAAGGAGACATGTTAGGTACAGAAGAGTATATATATTCCGGATCAGAATCACCTCTTGAATCGACTTATGTACATCCGTTTGTCTGTACGTTTGTCTGTCTGTTTGTGGAATTCACGATTGCGGTGGAATAGAAGGAGATATCGACATGAAATTTTCCACGAATATTCATTGCATTATTATTTATAGGCTTATTATTTTATAGGTGTGATGTTGGCAGTAGAGATTTTCAGTCCACAAAAAATGGGCGTTAAAAAACGATCTAACACATACAAATTAATTAAGAAGGGGTAAATCTAATATTAAAAAAAGCGCGCACCTCCCATTCGTTATTAGGCTCAGCTTATAAGTTTATATTACGGGTGTAGCGTGTATAAGATTCGGCCTGGCCGAAGTTAGCGTTCTTACTCATTTTTTATTCAATTTGTTTCTATTGAAAACTTGAACGCGATGAGGATGATTTCTGTAAGTACGCGTAATATTAACGGTGATGATGGTAATGATGATGTTTATCATGCTATTGAAATATATCTGTAGCGACTGTAATGAGATTCTTAGCCATGGATATGCGGCCATTAACTTTCGCTTTCATGGGGTGACATTTTTATCTTCTTCATTTTATACTTATTTCTCACACTTGTTAACGATAATTGTAGATTTAGTTGACTGTCATGTCGAATTGTTTACACTAATGTTAGCCTCGTTTTTCATGACAGCTCTTGTGTCGAAAACAAAATCAACTTTTTAGTAATTTAATTGGGGAAGTTTCTCAATCTACTAATTATCTTTTCTGTTATCGATGATAATTCCTTTTTAATTAACATCGACGAAAAATCAACGTTATTCCTACACGATAAAAACATGTCATGAATGGATGATTCAGTGAACTTTTCTTAAACTAATTTACCAGATGGAAAATATGTTTATTATTGGATATACCCGATTGTAGATGTGTGCCTGTTTGTGTAATATATGCGACCCCTTTATTTGATCATGAACCCAACAATTTTTATATCATATAATCAATTTCATTATGAAGTTTCTGCGGATTAAAAGTGAAGTAAATCGGTAAGTTTCCAGACTGAAATTTGGAACCAAGATGTTGGTATTAGATATTATCACTTCACAAAGATGGGCGGACCTCGCCCCCTTTATAATGTTATTGCAGGTGAGTTAGAAGATCTGAATTAATCAAGAAAAGATAAATGTAATATTAAAAGCGGCTCGCACCACTCACTGATTATTAAGATCATATTGTAAGATTATGTTGCAGGTGTAGGGTACATAAGTTTCTGCCGAGTCAAAGTTAGCGTTCCTACTTGATTTTAATTCAATCTGCTTGATCTTATTTTATGTATTTATTTCATTTATTTTAATGCCATCGATATTTGCAAATAAATAGCGATTTTGAAATCGAAACTTTCTCCTTCTCCTTCTCTTTCTGTTTCTGTAAAAAATTAGTTTTTTGAGGGAAAATAAGACAAGAATAATTTATGTATAAATTCTATTTGTCAGTTTTGGTTTACTTTCCTCCAACGTGTTTCTATTTTCTATTCTTTCATTACACTTCTCTTCTCTCAACTTCTTCACCTCTCTTTCTTCTTCTCTCTCTTTCAATTCTCATCTATTATTAATAAGAATCTATTATTTACCTTGGAGACATAAAAACTCAACAAAGATTTAACAATCGTTAACAATTGGATCAGAAGACAAACGAAATAATCATTTCGTAATAAAACAACTTTGAAAAATCATAAAAAGAATGAATACAATTATATCCTTAACAGGATGAACAAGGTGGTGAAAATGAGAAGTTGAAAACATCCAGGTTTAGGAGAAGAAGAAGAAAAAAAATAATTGAGGGTAAAAAAATTATAAAAAATTGTTTTCAACTTAATGAAAAGGAAACCTGAAGAAGTCAAAGGAAGGGGGAAAGAGAAAAAAGGGAAAAGGAAAAGGAAGGGGGCTGAGCTAAGAAAAAACACTCGCAGACAACAACAAAAAAAAAGACAAAAAAGAGTAAGTTAAAAGGACTGAAAGCAAACCCACAAAGAACTGAAAAGTTGAAAAACGGAAATGAAAAGATTGTTTACAGCGCGTTAAGAGCAAGAAACTCTTGCTATTTCATAAGAGGTCAAAGGGCAATTATTGACTTGTGACAACAAAAAAGTGTCAAAAAATTGACTCCATTGACTCTAAATGACATGAATAATTAAGTCAAAAATATTCCCAACCTCCAAACTAAACTCCATAATTGATATTAAAATCCGAGACTATTCGAAATTAAAAAAAAAATTCCAAGGATTGATAAAAACTTGAAACTATATAGAGAAATAGTATAATAGAGTAAATAAACAAAATGGTAATTTAAGGTTTTTGATTATTTCTCTTTTATTTGAGTTGACTAATTCGTCGACGGTAATGATGTCAACCAATTTCTATTGCTTTTTCTCATTTGCATTTTGTCGTATTTCATTCCGAGCGTTCAACGAAAAAAAGAACTTTTTATTTCCGTTTCTAAAACGGAAGAAGATAAAGAGAAATACAAACAAAATTAGAGACGGAAACGAAAATCGACGTGACAAATTCTCTTTGCATACAAATAATTTACTTAGAGTTTACAAAATAGAGCTGATTTTTCATTTTTAAATATATAACAATTTGTTCATTTCTTTAATTTGATGCTGACTCTATTATTTCCTTACAAACATTATATCCTTCGTCGCAACATCCTCTCTCCCATTTCTTCAATATTTAAAAATGGTTATGCTTAATTTATCCGTTTTTTTAATCAACTAAGTGAAATAAAAAAGGGTACGTTTCGCAAGTATTATTTTTAGTAAATTTTGTTGATTTATTATAATCTGTTATAATATTGCAGTTACAACTTTTAAGATTAATTGCTTATACGTCCACGAGCTTCAATAAAATTAAATGTTTTTTTATTATTTTACAAATACCTTAAAGTTAAATATTTCAGCTTTTCCTTTATTATTTTGCTGTAAATACCTTAAAGCTAAATATTTCAGCTTTTCCTTTATTATTTTGCTGTAAAAGTATTTGCACAATTAATGCAATCTCTGTTCACAAATTCATAATTTTCTAACTATTCCTACGGAATATTTGTCACTTTTCGAATTTATAAATTTTCTATAATAATGTAGAAAATTCTCTAGAGTAGCTCTGATTCTCCTAAAACTGGCTAAACTCGTACTTTTCACCAAAAACAAATAAATAACCATTTCTGTATAGATTGTTATTATTGTTTTAGAATGTTTTCATCACCAGAGTTATTCATACAATTACGAAAACATTTTATATACACGTATGTGTACGTTTAAAATAAATACACATAAAATATAATAAAATAGTATTTGTTTCGTTTTATTTATGTGTTGACCTCATTTTTGGTATTTTTGAATTTAAAAAACAAATTTGAAAATTAATCCCGTATGATTTACAAAATCGCAATGAATCAGCGTGTGAACAATGAGATCAGCTTTGTATTGATGATGAGGTTATATTTCAAATTGGATTTGTGTATCACGCTCGCATACAAATTATGGGAGATTTGAGAAAAATCATCTGAATATGTTGGGAATTCTTCACAAATCCATTAATGGAAAACGACTGTTTATGAATCAGTTACGAACGTCCGTACAAAACCCTTGTACGACTGCTTATCAACAGCTTCCTTTTTGTTGCATAATTTTAGGTTTGATTTTATTCAACAATGAATATTTCTTCCTATTTCCTATTTCTCTACAAATGATATTAAAACATTTGAGTTGGAGGGCTTCTTTACCAAAAATTAACCTTCAGTCTTTGATGGTAATTCAAGCATCATAATCTTCCCTCATATTCATAATCTTCTGGATGTAATTTATTTCACATTCAATAGATTTTCCGAAATTTCCATTCTTTCAAATGCTTTTAAAATTTTAATTATTTCAAACGTTCTATAGATTGATTTCTGTCGAGGTTTTTACATTTTGTTTTTGACCCCTATTCCGTGCTCTCTCCCTAATTCAAACTATTACCGTATCCATTGCCGTTGATAAACGTATCTAACGATTCTATAGTTGTTTTAATTAATTAATTAAAAAAGGATTAAGACTAAACCAATCATTTTGCCACTCATTTGTACATTTGCAGAATTTAAGGCTTCAATAAATTTTGATTGTGTGGTAGTAGGCGGACCACAAATACATTTGTATTCGGTTTTTGTTTTCAATTAAATAAAGTGTAGCCATATTCGATTTTTCTTCTTTTAACAGGGCGTTTAAATTAATGATTCATTTGTAAAATGTATTCTTTCAAAACAAAAACACTTTAATCCTTTGATAGTCCGTGGATTAAATTCTTTGTTTTTCTAAATTTCGCCTTAACATTTCCTTAATTTTCCCTTTCTTTTACCAAACATTTTCCTAAGTTCTAAAGCACATAAATACTCCTCCGGTATTTTCAGCAATCAGCAATCTAATTCAAGGAAATCAAAGTTATAAATTTAAGATCCTTTCTCACACAGCAAAGCTTTTATGGTCACTCAGTTTCATCAATTATTTCTTTGGTAAACTAATTTTTAGTCTAGACATTTAGAAAATAAATCGGTATAAGCCTTTGCAAATGCTGCAATTAAAACTAATTAAAATTGTTTGATTTCATGGAAGATTACTTTGGTAATTATAATTGCATGAGGCTTTATGTGAATATACCGTATCTCGTATCACAAGCACTCGAATCCAAAACCATTCAACAAATAATTAAATAGTCCTCTACTTAATCCCTCGTTTGTTGTTTAATATTAGGCTTACTTCCGAATACTTTTTGAACAGGTTTCTTAACCCTATAATACCCATAATAAAAGAAGCAGCACACTTAAATGGATATTCATTTGGATAAAAGAAACATTTTTAAGTGTTTAAAAATCTAGTATTTCATGAATAGCTGCCCCTTACCCAACCGAATCCTCGGGGAATTTGAATTAATTGAGTCTAATTGATTTGCTTGGTATGCCCAGTGTTAAGGATTGTTGTTATGTGTGGCTCTGTGTTTATGTGTTTTGGCATTGATGTTCATGACTTTAGTCGACAATTACCATAAAAAATTTAATTTAATCGAAATTGAAGACCAGAAAATCGATCTCATATTCAAAATTTTAATAAGATTACTTTGAAAAGACAAGAAAAGCAATCCAAATTGAAAATCTTCACATGCGGTTTTGGTTTCGTTCGAGTATAATATGAAACAATAAGTAAATGGGCAATATATATAAAAGATATTCTGAATTGTCCATTTTCTGTTGCCAACTTCAGCCTGTACAGGATCAGCACAAAAAGGAAAAAATGAAAATGAGATGAAAATAAAAAGGAACATAATGATAATAAAAATAAAAAATTAAAGAAGAATTGTTTTTTCTAAAATTGCAAGTAAATAATGTCAATCGATATTGAAAACAATCGAAATCAATTAATTTCGAGTCAAATCTTTACTAGTACAAAATTGGTGAGTAAATATTTAACCACAAAAGTCGACGGAAATTAAAATTGACGGATAATCGATTATTGATAAAGAGAGAATATTTCATAAACGAAGTTGCAGAAAAAAAGTTATTAACGTTTCAATTTAAAGTCAAGAATAATGTGAAGACTTTCGGCAGCATGATAAAGGCGATGATGATGATGATGATGGTGGTAATGGTGATAATGGCGATAATGGCGATGATTATGAAATGCATAGATGTTACAGCGGAAGTATAATAAAAGGAAAAGCCAACAAACTGTCAAAACTAATCAAAAGAATAATGACGTGTAAAAAGTTCAATAAAAACCCGATCGAACGGAAAAACTTTACGTAAGGGAAAAAAATAAGTAAATTAAGAAATAGACAGTGATGCGTGTTAGAGAAAGAAGAGTAGCAAAAAGGTTTACAAAGAAAAATGAATCAGAAAATGATTACCGAGATTATGAAAAATGCGCAATAATGAAACTTCATTAATGGACTGCATAAACACCGAAGAGGGGGCAAAACTGGCAGAAGACAGAACAACTATATAAATTCTCAATTTCTTTCAAAGTTTTTTTTCCCTAAAAGAAACATAAAAATCGCACTTTACAACCATACGTCTGTAATAGATGACTACTAAAAAATTAACGAAGCAATTAACGAGATCGACTGAGAAACTAACTAAATACACGCATTGGTAAATTTTTTGTTCAATTTTAAAAACGTAAAACTTGCTGTGCAATTTTTTACCCAAGTTTTAATTGAATTTTAATTGAATTTTTAATGGATGAGTCAGACATACCAAATGGTGTTCGCGTTGCAGCACTCGCGAGATCATGCGGGAACGAGAAAATAAAACTGTGAATTTATGAATGTTCGCGAAGGTGAAGAAAGGAAAAAAGTTTCGGAATTTTCACTATGAGGGTTAACTCGTTTATTTATTTCTTTTTTTTTTTAGCTCGTAAATAGAGTTTATAATATTTCAGAACCCTTTGCGTATAAGCCCATTTGTTATCAATACTTTTTATGTAAGTTTTTAAAAACAAATTTCAAATTATTTTTTTGCTTTCGAAATAACTATTTGTAAAGTTTTAAAAATTAATGAAAATACATTCACATATCCTTCAAGAAATCGAATGGTCACATTTTCTGATCCAATGGATCCAATGGATCATAAGAAAAATCGGGATACTCACGTAGATGATATGGCAGACGAAAATATAGAAAAAGAAAAGTACTTATCGGCAAAACCAATTTAACCAAAATGGCCGGTGCGTGAGTAAAGATACAAAACTTTACCTTCTTACTCGTGGCCTTTTTTCAGTTATGCAAGATGCGTACGATCGATCTAGTTAAAATAATTGCTTAAAATATATTGAAACCTGAATTTGAAAATTGTTTGCTATTCCTACATTTTCTTTTCTACATAGAAGTAAAAAGGTTATTCAGAACAAATGTAATGTTAGAAATCAAAAGGTTTGTTTGACGCTTTGATAGATAAGCAGATCAAAAGCTATAACTCCTCGCAGTTAGATGAATATGTCCCTGCTGAAAACCAACGCTGTCTATCAGCGATAAATTTTCGAGATATACTGACCTTCCCCTCATTCGGTAAATGGTTTTCAATATCCTATTGCTTTTATGTTTTGTTTATTTTCTATCAATTCACTATCGCAAAAATTAATTGTATTTATATTACGTTCGATAAGGGCTCTTTTGAAGAATGCATTGATATTATCCTCAACTACGTTTTGCAGTCAAATAAATAAATAAAGTAATTTGCAGTCAAATAAACGCAAAGTAATAAACATTATAACTGACAAACTATTGTTAATAAACTGTAAAATATAAGTCACTTAATTATGAAGTTCTCGTGGGATCTGACGTGAAATTATTTCATTATATTTATTTACGTATCATTGTTTTCTCTTTCTCACTGTTTCTTATAATTTTCCTTTGATTCTCATCATTCTAATTTTGATTATTTTTCGAATTAATATTATTATTTCCTAAAATATGGCTTTATTTAATAAACTACTTTTTTACATTTCCTCTGATTAAAACTGTTCGAGTTATTTTTTTACCCCGCTAATTAAATATACTGGTTTTTTGGTTGGTTGTTTCAAAAGCTAAATAAACTTTTTTGTGCTTTTTATCCGAAATAATCTCGAGACATTTAATTAGTTTTTCTTCTCTCCATTTCATTTTAGTTGAATACAAATAATTTAGTCAATTATAATTTTTGGTTTATGATATTTTTTCTTTCATAATTTCTTCAGCGCTTTTTTAAAATTAAAAAAATACTTCCTCTATCTTATCTTCATCTTCTTAGTAAAACACCCGTCCGCCGTGAATAACAAATTGACTTCCTGTAAATGTCAAAAGTACAAAATTTATGAAACACTCTTATGAAATTTATGAAACACTCTTACACGACGCAAACACAAAGTAACAACACAACACAATGCAAGTAACTACTATTCTTATATATATAGTATATGTGTACTCTTTCTCACCCTCTCACACATACCCATACACGCTCTTCTGCCTCTATTCACGACAAGATACGATACGAAGTTTTCAAAATAAACAAATGAAAATTTTGTTGTTAGTGTAAGTGAAAGAAAGGAAATATGAAGAAGGGAAATAAGGACGTAAAGAAAGGAAATTTGTGTGATTAGAAATTTTCATATTCAGTCAAACCACTGCGTATGCGTGTGTTGTGTTTGTGTGTATACGTATGTGTGAATATCGCCAATAGATTTGTTTTGGTAACCGGAAAAGGAAATGAGTTTATATAATTGCAATAGAATTTGTCTCAGCCGTTGAAAGCCGAACCAGAAATAATCAAATATGGCTGCGCTCATTCAAATTAAAAATAACAACTACTCGTTGTTATGAACCAAGTTTAATATACCCTAAATAAACGAATGCTCGTTGCTTAAAAACATTAATTTCGTCGAATTGTTAACAAAAATAGAGAATAGGAAAGACTACAAATTAAACCCAAAAGAAATATTAGCATTAGTTATCAACACATACAGACTGTACTAGTCCAAATACACCAACTGGAATATATTAGAAAATTTTCTTTGGCGGATATTCCTGGAGAATTTTTAATCCCTGATTGGTTTAATAATCCTTTTTTAAGGGCCTTATCAGTTATATACTATATAATAGCAGATAATTAAAATCATTTAGTACTTTATAATGTCGTTAGATTCAGCTTCAAATCATGGACTTAACATAATTTGATTCACCTTACTTGAAAGAAATTAAAAGTTAAAGAACGCGCAACTAGAGCACGATTAATAAAAGAATAAAATTTTTCCACATGATTTCAAAGCTTCAATGATTTCCTTTTTAATTCCCTTTCTTGCTTTAAATCATTTTCGATTGGGTTTTAATTCCTATTCGAAAAGATTGGACTGCATTCTATTTTTCATCGACTTTTCATTTCTTTTGAGTGGATTAATTGGAGTTAGTTCATTAAGATTGAACCAATTTTTACAAATCGAGCTTTAACGCACTGGATTTTTAAGGTTATATTAAAGAGACTAATCTATACAAATGCAAAAAAATCTTCATTGGTAGTGGATGATATCAAAGTATTCTATTAAAATTCTCTTAAAACCATATTCAAAATAGAATCCGTTAAAAGAAGTCTTAACTTTTTTAGGACGTCTCTCTACAAAGTTCTCTCTCCAAACTTCTTTTGCCTGTTCCATAACAGTATTATGATAATTGAGAGCCTTTGAAAATGTTTTTAATTACAAAAATACTCTCATTTCGGATTTAATAATAATTACAAGAAATTTATTCCGCAGATGAATGCGCTAATACATTTATTGTTTATTGTTTCTATTGTTTTGTTTTTTCTTCTGATCTGTTTTAAATCTCGATTTAGTTTTTATAAAAAAATGAAAACAGAAAAGTGAAAAAATATAAAAGTTTGAAAAAAGTTTGAGAATTTTCGTTTCGGGGGGTTATTTTATGTCAAAAAACAACAACAAAGAGCTCTGGCAAACCGACGCTCGGTTGCAGAAAACGGAATTGTTTTTATTTATTTATTTTCTTTTAGAAGGCACGAAAAAATGCAAGTAATTGTTTATTGAGGTTATTATTATGATTATACCTATTCTTTTTTTACATAAAGTTGAAATTGAAATTACAATAGCATAAATATTGTATTTGTTGTTATTTTAGTTTGAAACCTTGCCTCTTTTTGTAATATTTTTATTCTTCTTTTATTCGTTGATTCTTTTGCTCACAAAACATAATAACGGAATTGTTATTGCAGTTTAATGTTATTTATTTTTTATTGTTCACTTTCGGTTGGTTTTTATTATACTTTTATTACTTTCATCGACCTGAATTTTAATAAAACATATTAATAACAAATTTTGTAAATGTATGATGGAATAATTTTATTTCCGAAAAGTCGAACAGTTTTTATTTTCAAAAGAAAGAGGATAAGTTGAACCAAGGTAATTAAGACAAACAACTTTTGATACTAAGAATCCCGAATTTTTAATTAAGTTTAATTTGTTGCTTCGTTTGAAAGGCATATGAAACACGAAGGAGGATAATGATGATGATTATGTTATGATTGAATGAATTAAATGAAAAGGTTTAATTCATTGAAGAATTAATCCAAATGTGAAACTTATATAAAATGTGTGCCTATAAGAAAATAATTACATATAATCTTAATAATTAACTTAATTGATTATTATGTTAAATTTTAATCTTCATTTATGTTAAAATAGATTCAAAATATATCCTAAAATCTAATTCAATGCAAGGTAAAGGTTAGAAATTTTCAAAATGATCGACATATGTGTGATCGTTCAATTGGAAACTGAAGTATTAAATTAATTGTAAGGAAATCTCTTCCTTCTCTTTCTCTCGTTTTAAACCGAAACTATTTCTTAAAATACCAATGCAGTCGGAGAGTGTATGAATGGTTTACTAAAACTGATGATTATTTCTTAAAAGACCAGAAGGAAGAAGAAGAAAAGAAAGGGAGTTAAAACAGAACCAGAAGAAGGGACTTATAGAGAGAAATTGGAAAGAAATTAAGAAGCTTATTTTTATCCCTTAGGTATTAATTGCAAAACTACATCATATGAGAGGGAGACAGAAAGGGAGAGATAGAGAGAAACTGCACGAGGAAACGCTAGAAAGAGAGAGATAAAGTCATTTGCATATGGTTCCAAGAACGTTTTAGAATATATTGCATAATCCATGCAAACATCTACCCTCCAAAACAACTGAGGCGTACCCCACCTTAATCCTTCTCCTCCGTCACCACCTGCCTACCTCTAACCGCATCGCATTTACCTACTAAACCACAGAGAAGTTTCGCTTTGGGTGAAAACCGAACAAAGTTCAAATTCTAAGCTTTTTGAAGAATTTTGCATATAAAGAACGAAAGAAAGATGATTTGCACCTCCTGCAGCGAGATAACTTCCGGCTATTGCAGCTGTTAGAGTTAACGTACTCCTACTATTTGAATATTCTTACTAACCCCTTCCACTTCTTGCCGCGCCGCCCATCCCCAAAGCATATTCGTATCGTAGCTCATGCATTTTGTATTACAATCATCGTTGCTGCCATTGCCGGTTTTGCTGTTTCTACCGTCGGTAATTTTGCTTCGAGCCATGAGAATTGGTCAGTCTGGTTGTAACTTCTACTTCGGGTCATCTTCATTTGCATACGAATTGTAACCAGTCTTGTAGAGGCACAACGAGACCATCGCCACAGTCACCGCATTGCCCCGAAACTACGATTCTTGTTTTGGTTTCCTTCGGCATTTTCAATAAGTTCATTTTCATGAATACTTAAATGTCCAAATATACCTTCAAGGGAGGGTAGTGGTAAAATCTTTCCTCTTCTTATTTTTTTTCTCAGCGTTTCATGTTTCTTACCCTCCTCTTTCCTTCTGTTACCTTTTGGGGTCAGTAAATTTTGTTAATCACAGACGACCAACACTATTTGGTCTAAACTTCTTATTTCTGAGTCACAAGCACAAAACGATAAATTTGTGAATAGTAGTTAAAACAACAAACAAAACAGCTACAACAATAACACCTACAATACGAGTAACAATCTCGTAAAATATCTTGCGTCGTCGCCCATCGTGCCTGTTCTCGTGTATTCTTTTTCTGGGTAGTAGTGATTTTTGTTGTTTTTTGTTGTTGTTTTTATAATTGTTAAAGTTTTAAGCCGTTTTCCCCTCAAACTCTTTTCACCCCTCATCCACACTAACGAAATTGTGTTAAGTACGTGGACCTTTCCGGTATTTGAGAACTTGATGCTGAATTTTAAAACAAATTTGGTTTGAAATTTTATGATTTTTCTTCAGTTATCCTTTCAGATTCAATTGACCTAAATTTCTTAAATTATGCAGGAACACGCTGTTTTCTAAGGCTGTCATCACACGTACACACTTAAGCTGATTTCTTTAAGGCAATGTCATTATTAAAAACTAAGGAAGGAATGTTATCGAATTTTTTGCGATACTTTGTTGAATACAAATATATGTCACAAATTGTTGAGCTCCAATAAAGAAGAACTTATATCGATATATTGTTTTTGGAAATCAAGAGAAAAAATTTGGATAACATTTGAAATTATATCGTTTAGTTTATCGAAAGTTAGTAATCCGCTAAAGCAATAGTTATTAAGAAAAACAGTGGCGGTAAAAATATTAGCTTTAAAAGCTGCTGAGATTTCATTCATATTCAATACTAAACAGTTAACTTATGGGGAGATAAACACACAGATTGACTGACAGATGGACGGACGGGACTAAATTGAATTTGTTCGCCTGTTTCAGCTACTCCCTCTGATAAATTCATACCATTTATAACAATCCTATTTCTTTTTGTGGATTCATGTGTTTTTATTCCCTTCTTTTAATCACTCAGCCTGTCTTTTTTGCTTTCTCCCTCTCTCTCATTCTGCAACCTTTTATGTCTGATAACAGCTTTCTTGCCAACCTGTCACACAACCCATCTCTATTCATCTCTTCTCGTCTGCCAATCCATGCTTGATCTTGTTGTTACTCGTTGCAACTGTTGGTTAGTTTGTTAACTTAATATACAAATTTTTCCTTTCCGCCATTGCATACTTCTAGGCATGCACTTGGCCTGCTGCCCAATTCGATGGTGCTCTAATATGGTTCTCGTAAAGAGAAGAGTACTTTATTTCCCCTTGCTGAATTCTTATTGCGATTGCTGGCATTATATATGAATTGTTATTTTTTGGCGCAATATCATCTATTCCTGGCATTTTCTACTTCATTTCTTTTGCATATATTTAGGAAGCGTTAATTTGTCAAGCGGAAACTAAAGCCGAGCTATCAAGCCAGCTGCCAAGTTTTAAAGTATCATGCAATATCATCGCGACAGTAGTATAAAATTTAAAAAAAAAATGATAAGTCACTAAATTTACGCAACCAGACAAGATAAATTCAATTTATAATTCAAGATTATTTGCTGGTCTGTCTTCTGCTGGTTATTTCCCCTCTCTTTCTCACTCTTTCACACTGGTGATAGTTTACAAACCAATTGAAATTGTAGTCTTCAACTTGAAATAATTTAAGACTAGCAGATAAAATGACATTCCAACAAATCTTTTGTCACAGAATTAATTAATCTTTTTGGCAAAATAATATTTACTAAATGCTATAAATTTAAAAAGTATTTATTGATAAATCTTACCCAAAATTTCCTTCAATTTCTGCTTCTGCTTCTCCTTCAATGCTCAAAGGAAACAACTATTCTCATCAAACAAATTCGACGCAAACATAAATTTTGTAATTAAATTTTTCTTTTAGAAATATTTTTCTTTTTGTTAATTTTGTTTTGATTAATATTTCTAAACTTGGGAAAGGATAACGGATATCCTATTTGTTATTTTCACAAAACTTCCGAATTCCCTGCTGTACATTTTTTCGTTTCCGTTTTGACATTTCCGTCTTCGCGTACTCAATATCATGCTTACTCGTTACTTAGCAAGCCGAAGAAGGCAGCGTGGCCTGCGGTTCCGGCTCCGGCTAAACCGTTCATTTCACCATCCGGTTAACGCAATGCAAATTAAGGTCATAATTTTCACAAATAAAAGAAAGAGAAACAGCAAACAAGTTGCATTCTTCTTTTTCTTTTGTTTGTATTTTTTCATTTTCATCGTTCAATTTTTTCTTTCTCTTCTAGATATTTATGCGAGTGTAAAATAGCTTTTGTTCGAAAAGAAGAGTTTTTATTTTTTTAATTTTTATTTTTATATTATCATTTTTTCGTTATGTTTTTCGCCACTTCACGTTTTACGCAAATTTGCGGGCGTAGTGATGAATGCTCATAGTCAGTCCTTGGTCATACCAATGAGGATTTGTAAAGAATGCTTAAAGAATTTATTAGTAAAGTGAAAATAATAAGAATAAATGTAATGAAATCGTTGAACGCGCTTTCAAAAATGACGTTTTCTTTGTTTTGGTTCTGGTGGTTATTGCTATTGTTACTGTTGAGGGTGTTATTATTAGCGTTGTTGTTGTTGTTTTTCTTGTTGTCCTGTATATCAAAGCTGTAGCTGTAGCTATTATTATTTTGAAGTTGTTGATTACATTTTGGTCTGCTATTTGTAGTTCTGTAATCAAATTACTTTTATTTTTTTATTATTTCGTTCCGTTTGTTACCCAAAATAATTTGGAGCAGAATGGGTAAATAATTTAGTTTAATATTTTTATAATCAAATTTTCATTACTTTTACGATCAAATGGCCCGAATTTGAAAACGAATCTGTTAGTTCTCGTTTTCCGTTTTACTTACCGAATCAAGTCATGTCTTGTTAATCGCACAAGTTTGGTATTATATGAATGTATTTTTTCTTGTTTTTGTATTTATTATTCATTTTTGCCCCATGTTTTTTGGAAGTGTAATATTAATTTGTTCGTCTCATTTCTTTCTCATTTGATTCACTTTTGCGACTTAAGTACGATGAAACAAACTATTAAGCTTCCATTTTTCTCCTCCGTCCTTAGTTGTGTTAGCTCACTCATTTATCGAGCTAGTGTTTATTATAATTACCTTTGATCCAAAATGCAAGCAATTGAGCTTCTCCTTTTTTAAATCTAATGTGTTTATACCAATTAAATTTTAAATGCAAGAGTACTTGGTGTAACCCAACCTAAGATATCAGACGGTTAAGACAGCGGCAGCCATCGTACTTGACGCATGTTGAGAACGTCAAGGTTGGGAAACGTCAAAGGAACGTTAGAAATGTCAACTCATTTTTCTTTCTCTATATCCGGTCAGCCAAAAAACTTGTAAGTGCCCTTAGTTTTTAGGTTTTCAATCGAAAAAATCAAGTAAATTGGTGAAAAATCTGAATGAGAAGCGTCAAATAAAATGCAAAGAAATTGATGAGCAATACGCATGTCGATTTATTTTTGTGCTAAATGTGTGAATAGAATGTAAACCTGAATCCAAGAAATGATATTTATAAACGGAGCTAGTGGGAAATAAATGATAACCGCTGAACACAATGTCGAGAAAAAGAAAAAAGAACCGGTCTCTTCAGTTTTCTAATAATTTACTTGATCTATAGATTGTGGCCAAAATATTTCAACTACTTCATGTCTTCTTAAATGAAACTAACGGATCTTTTCTGTTCTCTTTTATTAACTATCTATCATTTGTTATCGTTGGATTATGTTTGTCTCGATTACATTCCAAAGCCATCAAAATGAGGAAGATTATGAAGCAAGGCAAGATCGTAATCGTTCTTAGTGGACGTTATGCCGGCCGTAAAGCCATTATAGTTAAAACATCGGACGATGGTACACCCGAAAAGCCATTCGGACATGCTGTAGTCGCCGGAATCGATAGATATCCACGTAGGGTGACAAAAAAGATGGGCAAGAATAAGCTGAAGAAGAAGTCGAAGATCAAGCCGTTCCTGAAAGTTCTCAACTATAATCATCTGATGCCCACCCGTTACACCGCTCACGACATCAGTCTAGATAAAATTTCTGCCAAGGATTTGAAAGACCCCGCCAAAAGGAAAACACATCGTTTCCAGACGCGTGTCAAATTCGAGACGACCTACAAAGAAGGCAAAAACAAGTGGTTTTTCCAGAAATTGCGTTTCTAAGGAGAAGAGTTATGGTCATTACATCTAGGTGTAAAATTTAGTTTCTTTTCTACATCAAAAACAATTTTTATTGCTCTGCGCTTGATACGGAATAACTACGTAAATTCTTATTTCTTAATAAATTGGAAACATTTAAAAAATTTTCGAGTGTCAAATAATTTGCAACATAGTGGGGAGAGGATTAGTTATGAAGACAGATTGCCTGTCTGGTATGGAAACGGAGCTGACACATTAAAAGGTTTTCCGAAATATACTTGTTCTGAAAGTTGTCCATTTTTATCCTGTTAATAGAAAAATATAAGGTGATATTCGGAACTGATAAAAACCCTCTGATTTCGCGATTGTGATAAGCCTCTGGCTGTTCGGGATGTATTAAAACAGAATCAAGAAAAGGGAACTAGACGAAGATTTTTATACGACCGCTCCCATAGCAGTGACTTTCATTTCCTTACCTTTAACGGCACTCTTCACGGCGATCCAGTGGTAGTTATGAAATCATTGTAAATATCCAGTCAGTTAATTCGGGCGTCTTTAGTAAATCATAATGGCATCGTTTGTTCTTATGAGTTCAAATCTATGAGATGTGGATGGTTCTTATGGAGAGAATATATTTTCATTTAACCCTCTACACCACTTATCAATCCTAGTTTCCTTCAATCGCCAGCATTGAGTAATTACTTCCAAACGCAAAAGTAATAAAACTTACAGATTTCAGATATACCTTTTTCGTAATAATAATGATATAATTCGGTAAATGATAAACGTTGTATAAATATATTTAGTTTTATAGTACTGATTACATGTTTGGATTATTAAAATTAATCATTTCATTCACTTAATACATATATTTTTTGCTTAATCCGGATGTGGTGATCGTAGGTGAAATCCATTTAACTGTTGACTGCATTTTGTTTTGCGATAAAAGTTTAAAATAATATAAAATCAAGACCTAATTATTGTAAAATTACTAAAAACATTTTTGCTTAATAAATAATTAAAAAGACAATGCAAACAATTATAAAACTTAAGGGAGAGATTATCATATCATTATTTCCGTAATCGGTACATAATCCATAACCGGTGAGCACAAAAATCTATGAAAAGAAAAAATTGAAATTTCAAAATTAATGAAAATTTTGAAAAAATTAAACAAATATGGAAAATTGTTTTTTCCTTGTTTAAATTAAATTCAAAGAATTTACCTTGATTAGAAAAAACAGGACCAAACCGTTAACGTAATGCCTTTTGAAAGTTAGTTTGACAAGAAGTTGTTAAAAGAACGCGCGGCGTGGGGTTCGCATCCAACGGGACTGCAGAGCTGGAGACTTGGATGATGGTAATGATAATGCTGGTGGTGGTGGTGGATAAGAAGTTACGAAACGCATGTTCTGACACACATGAACACGCGATGGAGGGAACCATAGGCAAGTGGACAAGCGAGTGAACGAGATAGGAGATGGGACACTAATCGCAATTGATGTAAATTGTTTGTATTATTTTGTTGTAATTCTTTTCTGATTTTGCTTAATCCCTTTGATTTGTTTAGCCAATTCTGATGTTAGTCCTTTTATTTTGTTGTTGTTTTTGTATTCGTTATGTGTTGAGATTTAATGCAATTGATTAAATAGAGTTTTGTACTCTCTGAGCATATGCACGATAATTTAGTTCGAGGGAAGGCATGGAGGAAATTATGACAACCGTAAGCCGGGAGGATGTATGCATATAAAATTGCCTAACAATTTCCGTGTGGCCTGTATGAACCCCATCGTTTTTTGGGTGATGTACGAGTGCGGTTAATTGTTGCGGATGGAGGGGGAAAATTTGAAATAAAATTTATTTTGTGTTAGTTTAGTTTTAGTTGTTTCGGTTTTTAACAAATATATGAAAGTGTTATACAAAACAATAAAAAATTTCCACTTAAGAAGCAATTTAAAGAAAAAGTAATGTTCAAAACTAAATGAGTTTTAGAAGAGGAAGAACTAAAGAGGATAAATTAAAGAGGAAAACCTTATTGCAGTTAACAAAAATATAAATATCTCAAAGCAGTCGTAAAAATTATTTAAGAATATAAACTTTATAAAAATTATGTATCTTCATCATTATGATTGTATTTTTCTAGATTATTTAGAAACAATTGTTGGAATTTTTGAGAATTAAACTCTCCTTGGGCTTATTATGACTGTTGACACAAGCCAAGTTTTCCTTAATTATATTGTTTAGCTCATTTAAAGCCTGCAAAATTTATATATCAAACAATGAACAAATTTTAAAAGGACAGAAATCTTATAACGATTTATCATTTTATTTGCATGCATTTGGAATTCCAAAAATTACTATTTATTATTAAACGCAATATTAAATAATGTTTCAATAAAAAACGTATAGTTCTGTCTTCTTTACAATTTTTAAAAAATTAATTTAAGAAAAAATACAGTACTTGTTTTTATAGTATAAAACCAGAAAATTTTAAAAATGGTATAAACTTCCTTACTATTTTGAACATAACTTTTAATTAAATTTCATAACTTTTAATTAAATTTCTTTTAAGTGAAAAAATTATACAATATATATATTAGACCAATTAAGTAACACTTATATTCGTACTACACTGATATTCCAAAATTATTTAAGAGAAATGAAAAATAAGTAACATTGACAGTTCCATTTAAATTGAGGGGAAAATGATGTGATATTGATGAGAAAAAATCCCCGATTAGTTCCGATTTTAGATTGAATTGGTGTTACACCAATAGAACCAAAAGGTTTAGTAAAATGTAAATTAGGTCAAATGATATATTGCTTGGTTTGAAATTAATAATAAATATCGCAAAAATACTACAAGCTCCACATGGATTTCTTCTATTCTGACTGCTCAATTAGTACAAATGGTAGCACGAATATGGTGTAATAAAAAATTTTAATATTTTTTTTAATATGATGTAATAATAAATATAAATTTTAATAATTTATAAAAAAGATTTAGGGTATATACAAATATTTTATTAAAGGCAAACAAAATTATACCAACTGGTTTTCAATGGCTCTAAGTGAAGGTCCAAAAGAAATACAAATATTCGAGAAAATTATTAGATATGGATTAAACTACAATAATAAAACAATTGATAACACTAGCAATAATTAAAATAAACATTTTATAACAAAAGTTTACTCACTAATGAATGAAATAATGAATTATTTATAAAAGTGTAAAACTCAGAGAATGCTTAAACAAAATTAAAGCATGCACAATAACAAATATTAAAAAGCAAGCACAAAGGAAATATTTACAGCAAGAAATAGAAATCAATCAAATATAGAAAATAAATAAAAGCTTTTATACAAATATAAATAAATTCGAAGAATATACACAAACAATATCTTTAATAGGAAAATATTCAAAAGGTTTGTAATTTTTAACATTTATAACCATCAAGGAGTAAAACTATTAAGGTCTCAATTAAGATGTAATAAAGTCTACAAGGAAGGTCTACAATAGATCAAGTGACGACAGTCAAAAGAGATAGAGATAAGAGTAGGAAATATATTAAACGAAAAATAAACATAAGTAACAGATCTTTACGATAAGAATGTGTACAGGCATTGGTACGTGTGTGTATGTTTTTTTGGAAAGAAAACATATTTTTCTTAGAAATCAAACTAAAAATAAACAAACTATACAATAATTGGAAACAACTTTCGTTAGAAAAAAAGAGCAGTAAGTTTGTTTTGTTTTTACCAATTAACTCGTTTCGTTGAAAGAATTTTCAAAATATTTTCAATGATATCAGTGCTATGATTATTGCCGCCTATATCTGTAAAATAATTTAAAGAATTTATTTGAAAAAGAAATTCTATTTAAATCAGTTTATTATCCTTTGCAAACCTGGCGTACGTATACCGTCGTCGACAATTGTTTGATAAGTAGCTTCATGTATAACTTTCGCATGCTCTTTATGACCCAAATGATTAAGCATATCAATGCTAGCACTTATCATTGCTACTGGATTGGCAATATTTTTACCAGCTATGGCAGTACCGGTATTACGAGTTCCCGGCTCAAAAATCGCATACTAAACCATATTAATTCATAAATAAATTCAATAGTCTTTCTGATTTTTCTTCATTGTTTTTTTTTGGAAGAAACACTTACATGATCGCCATAGTTTCTTCCTGAGAGTAAACCGGCACCTCCAATTAAGCCACAAATTACATTCGAAACTATGGTACCATACAAATTGGTCATATTCATGACATCAAACTGTAATCAATAAATAATAATTACTACAAAATGCAAACACTCAGGAAACAAATTATTTATATACTTACCTGATGTGGATTCGACACCAATTGCATGCATGTATTGTCAATAATCATATTATTATGTTCCAATTCAGGATAATCTTTGTGTACACGCTTGGCTACATCTAGGAAAAGTCCATCCGACAATTTCATAATATTTGCTTTATGTATAGTGGTCACCTTCTTGCGATTGTTCTGACGCGCAAATTCGAATGCATATCGTGCTACACGCTCTGCATTATCCACCGTTACCACCTTCATACTCTCGACGACGCCACGTACAGATTCATGTTCCAACATAGCGTACTCGCCATCGGTGTTCTGACGAATGAGCACTACATCTATATCATGATGACGTGCCGGTAATCCCGGATACGACTTGCAATGCAATACGTTAACATATAAATCCAATTCATTACGAATCGTCACGTTTCGTGACATTTCATTCAATTTTTGTGATTTCGTCTCAATGTTACCCTTAATGGCCACACCGTTTCGTTTAATTGATGTAATTGCATATTCCAAATCCTCATTGCCTTCGGTGGATGGATCGATATCGATTACTTCAAAGTCGATTGGAGCGCCGCAGAATCTGAATATTTCCCGTATGTAAGACATGAGCTCCGGACCAATACCGCCGCCTGGTAACATGGTAACAGCATGACGACCACCATATTGGGCAGAAGGAATATCGGTACCCTAAAGAAGATGAAGTGAAATAAACGCAGGAGTCTCAGCCACAATGACATGTATATTCACCGTTTGCTTCTTTTGCAGTGCAGATTTTGTATGCGCTACTTCTTCGCCTTTTTCCTTCGTCACCAACAACGGATAACCCTGAGCAACAAATATTTTATATTAGAAAAATAAAGGCCAAGTTAGTTCAATTATGTAATTTTCTTGCTCTTTTAAAAGGATGTTGTATATCCATTTATACTCACCCTGGTCAAGAACGGTGCTTGGTTTTGGAAGATACGTTGTGTAAGACGAAGAGCCATGTTAAAACTTTTTACTTAATTCTACAAAATTTACTAAAAAATTAAACAAATACTGCTACCGTCCTCTTAACTCCACCGGTTTTGCAGATTTCTGCTCTAAATTCTGTTGCTGTCCTAATGTCAGTCATGTAGTTGTCAATAACTGATTTTCGGCTAGTTTACACAAGATTACTCTGCTTAATTCTGCTTAAGGCCCAGTAACATATGTTCACATTAACAAAAGTAAGACAAACTGATTGGCATACACGGTCATAATAACCCGACTGTCCTCCAGCGACGCATATACTTCACCCTGTCTTATAGCTTGAACACATAGAAATTACTGTTTCTGCCGGCAGTAACAGCATTTCAGCATTGAACACATAGTCTTCTCGGCCAGAAGGCAGTAAATGTCAAAATGCTTTACAAAATGTAAACAAGAAGTTTGTGTGAGAACATTCCGTTCATACAGTTCAAATATGAAACAAAAACAAAAACAAAATAAGAAGAACAAGGGCAGCAGATGGCAGTAAAATTAGAAATTTTCAATATATTACCTGGCAGTAACTGCTTTTACTGCCCGACAGAAATAATTTTTTTCTCACTTCCCATAAGAGCCAATGTAAATTTTGACATTTCTGCTACTGCCGGCAGAAACAGTAATTTCTATGTGTTCAAGCTATTATAATAATAAGATTGTTTATTATTTGAAATTCCATTACTTCAATTGTGTGCACTTCTATCGTGTTTATTATTTCGGTAAACGAACTCATTTAGGTTCATTTTTAAAATATCTTCCACAATTAAAAAAACCAATTTCATAAAACCGGCTCACCTCGAATCTATCATACTAAGTTTATACTTAACGATTTATAGATTCTATGTTACCTTACATTATATCTACTTCAGTTTAATTTGAGGTTGGATCGATTTTGTCCATCTTCAAAATCTGTTTTCAGCTCAGAAGTAAAGCAAAATTTTTGCGTAAAATCTCTAGGCCCGATATAGGTTGAAATTCGACATTGCTCTCCGCATTTAAGCGGCCCTGCTGGTAGGAAATGATGTAAAGTTATTGGTTACAAAATAGTTAGTCATTTGAATTTAATGCATTTGGATGTATTTATGAAAAAGGCCAGCAATTAAACGAACAGAACATTCAGTGTGCAAATAACAGCTGATTCGAAAATCAACAATCAGTCTGCAAAAACGTCGCGACTGCGACCACTGAAAATTTTGTGGAAGTGGGTTCGGACTCGTTGAAATAGTTTGTGAAGGCGGTTGATGGTATCATTAAAATTTTATGTTAGTGTGATAAGGCGTCCTATTTTTTAACGTATTTTTAGAATGGCATAAAAACGATAAAGATTCGATGAAGCGGTCAGGAAGAGATAAGCATCTCTTGCGGCTCATGGAAAGTGAAAAGTGCATAAAAATATCGAATGGGCAAAAACTCTGATGGTCATAACCGGATTATAAATTCTGAACAATTTTAAAATATGGGTGCGTGACGTCTGATTCGTGAAAACATCTTATAGAAAATTAAAGACAGCCCTTTGCATGGGAAAAATTTAATTTTAGAAACAGCAATTGGCGAAGGTGAGGAAAATACATCTGCGAACGAAGAGGATGAAATACAGTCGCCAGTGCAAGCATTGCCGGCGTCAATCACGAACGTCGATGACAAACAAAAGAAGCTGTTTATGGTCGTGACGGATGAGGGGGAAAGCCGGGAAACGACCGGCTCGTTGACACGAGAGCAAAACAAATGCCAATCCAGCAACTGTGATTACGAATGCCATTCTACCGATGTGGAGAGTGATCATGCAGTGCTGGAAGTGTTTGAGCCGCCTTACACTGCACCATTGGCGCCATTCGCAAATGAAGAGCTCAAAGTATTGAACGAGCGGGAGTCTATGAAAACGCCTAAATTCAAGACAAAATCAAAAAGTAAAATAAATTTGCGAATGGATGTATTTATGCAAAAAGAACGTGGTCCACCGAATATTGTAATGAATCATAAAGAGGGAGTCGAAGCGGAAGCGGAAATGGAAGGCGATTTAGCGAATTCTGTTGATTCATTGAAGCATAACCACAATTACTCGCAACTGGCCAAAGAGAGGTAAGCAAACGTACGTATTTATCTGTGTTTTTTCGTTAGTATACATTAATTTTTAATTTTGTAAATTAGAGAGCAGTTAGGTCTGAGAGAATGGAGCGTATATAGAATGCAAAGAAATTGAAATAAGTGTGATTATTTTCTCTGCTTCTTAGTTCCGATATGGAAAAATTCTGCATCAGCAGTATCTCATTTATCGTTCGATTGTGGGCACTGCTCATATGTTGTTCATTTTAGGCAAGTTTTCCGTTATCTGTATCGTCGATTACTGCAATTGATTTGGTCTTAACGTCCTTGAGAAGTGATTTTTGAATTTGTTAATTTTTTGTTGTAATATAGGGCTTTCTTGGAAGCAATCAAATCGTTTCCCTTGTAAATCGATTGTGCTCTCCACTTGAATTAAACAGGTAGTAAAGTGATTCATCGTCATAAAACCGAAAAACAAATAATTTAATAAAAGATAAATCTTGAATTTTATACAAACTACAATTATAAATTGCAATTACAACAAGTAACTAAAAGAGGGGAAAATAAATTACAAAGTTCAATTTTGTTTATATTTTGAATTATTTATTTCATTTAGTTCTCAATGCTTTTATTTATTCTTTAGTTATTTCTTTATTCAATTATTAAATTAGTTCTTCAAACATAATAAGCATTCGATAATAGAAATAAAAGCAACAAAATGTGAGGAAAGCATATATAGCGAGAGAGAGAGAGAGAAGAGTTTGTGACTGTTCTTCTAATAAGTTCAGTACAATAAACGACCAGCTACCGTGTAGCGTCAATAAATACAAAAACTTGTTTGTATTCTCGACGCGTACGCAGAAATATTATTTTTCTTGACAATCAAAATTTAAAATGAATTTATCAACATAATTAAAAATTTAAGTTCTTGCTTTAGTTCTCTTAATTTTGGGTCATCCAATTTTAATGATAAAAATAGTGAAAAATGAAATTTCGAAGAACGTTTTCAAAGTAGTTCAGCAATTTTTCTATCAGATTAACAACAACAACTATTCAAAAACACAACTATACAAACATACTGCTGTTTGAAAAGGTTATCGCAAAATATTCCCGGTTTTCTCCAAGAACGGTCTGTGTTTTATGCTCCTTTATGTCAAGAGTTATGTTCAGGAGGTGTAGGAGAAGAGGTAGTATTAATTGATTGCAATATGATAAAAAGTAGATTTATTGAAAATTCTTCATAACCAGCACTAAAGCTAGAATTGTTTGTAAGCAAAGCATGGGATTTTTTAAAATTAAATTAAAATGATGGTGGAGTAACTGGAATGGGTGTTTATTAGAATGAGTACACTTTTCGATTAATTGAGTGAATGTAAATTAATTTAAATAGTTAGCTTGCAATTTGGCCGATTCTGTTAATTTAATTGTGAAACACTTTTCTCTTGATTTCGGTCTATACTTTAGATCTGCTTTATCGAATTCTCCTTCCTCTATTTCAAAGCACTTTTTTAGGGTGAGCTCGTGATTTTTTGTTTATCGACTGCGAACTGTTTGAATATTTGTTAAATATGTAATATTTACAAAAACTATTATATTTTATAGCTTCTCAATTTTGGTGATCATTGGAATTCTAAATAAACATAAATAGGTTTTATTTTTGATATTTCCTGCAGTGTAGAGGAGTTTATTAATTCACTCCTTGTATCGTTTAATGAAATCATTCTTTATTATATATTTAATATTTTATAACAAATTGTTCGTAATGCTGAATAGTTTTTGACGTATACACATTATATATTACATTATGGTATATGTCGGTGTGAAAATTTTTTTTTGAAGCTTAGCAAGGATATCTCGACCATAATTAGTCTTTTTTTTGCGGGAGACAGAAAAATACCGACGATTTTTAAAAATCCCCAATGACAAAATCCCGAAACGATAAGATCCCGAATGACAGAATCCTGAAATGACAAAATCCCGAAACGACAAAATCTCGATGCTTCTGACTGATAACCACAAGAATAACCAGAAGAATAAAGAAGTTTGAGGAGGGTAAATTGCAATGTATCGATATCAGAATCTTTCTGAAATTTGTTGTCCGAGATTTTATGTTTCGGCATTTTGTATCGGAAAATTTTGAAAGTAAATTAACAATATTTTAGCGTAGAGTATTAGTACATTATATAATTTTTGGTCTATTGGTGAGCTATAAGGTGTTACTGTTGTGTCGAAAAACTAGCTCTCTCTCTCTCATAACTTAGGATAAATCTCGTAGTCACACTAAGGAAATGCCATAAACAACCAGGAGATCGTGTTATTGCATTCGAATTGCATTTTGGAGCCATTAACACTTAACGTTGATCTAAAAATTATCGACTTCATTGTTGTTGTTTTCTCATTTAATATTGCTTTCTCCAATTAACAAACTCTTTTTAGTATATTTTTTTCTTTTTTAAAAATGAATCATTTTAAATAACCAAAGCTTTGTTATTAAATCAATTTAGATCTTACAACGACGGCACCTATTCAACATATTTACTGCCATCAGAGGAATCACTGTTGAGTAAAAATTCCATTCAACTGACACCAATGACTAATGTCTGTGATGGGAGCAATTTAGACCAAGATTGCAATTGCCCCAGCGAACTTCACCAAAGATCGGAAATTAATAGTTCCTTATTTTTTGATGATGGCATACGTTCCATTGATTTTGTTCTTGCCTATAAATTGCATCCTCATTCACCCAGCGAAGAAGAGAATGCAGACAAACGTCGAGTATTTGAGGAGAATCTACTCAATCAAGGTTTGGAATTGGAACGTGATCTTAAAGAGAAGGAGCAAATTTATTTCGTAAAGGTGAAGAATTTGTTGAGGAAGAAATGAAAACAGTGAAATGTAATAAAGATAATGATAAGTTTTTTAAAATTAAACAGATTCATGCGCCACTCGAAGTTCTACGACGTTATGCTGAAATTCTTAAATTGAGGATGCCAATGAAAGAGGTAAGTGTTATTTAATTATATGGAAAATTCATTCAACGGTATTAGAGCTCAAGTTCTTCAATTCAAGTTAGAATAAGAGTTTAAGTTCTTCTAATTGGTTTTGCATTATTTCCATCTATCATTTATTTTGACTCTTTTCGTTTTCATCTTTAGCTTTATTGCGATGTGAACATTTTAGAGAGATCAAACCATCTGCACCACGCGGCGAAATATCTTGCACAAAAGGTCTGCGAGAAAACAGAGAAAAAACAAGTGCAAACAATTTCTAGTATTAAATTTTGAAGCTCTTCAAAAGTCGCGCAGCAAATTTCTTTTCTATTCGAGCGTAGCTCAAGCTTCTTGAAATTAACTTCTGCGCTTGTTTAGAGGTCTTTTTTCGGCGTTTGATAAAAAAATTTTCTTTGAAAATAATTTTATGTAAAACAACTAACTAATCAGTTAGTTATCTAAAATAATTAATAACCCATTACAAATTGTGGCTTTAGGCCGATTTTAATTAACTTTGCTCAGTCAGCACGTAGTCTTTAAAACTTTGGCCTTAAATCTTCCCGTAAAAAGAAATTTTCTTTATTATCAATTCTTTGTTTTTGTCACAGATTCCGGGTCTGTCGGTTGTGAATCGTTCAACCAAAAGCGTTTTCTCTCATCTCAAGGGTGTCCTATCGTTTGTCATTCGGAAAATGTATGTTGATGAGCGTTACTTTCCTAAACGCTCCCATCGTTTCACTGCCATCTATAGTCGTGATAAGGAATATCTGTAATATTTTTTTATATATTTTTCAAATTCTTATATTTATACAATTTTGTAATTTTATTTAATTTGCTTATATAGTTTTGATATAACACAAGAATGCTTCTTCACCGCAGCTGTGCGTTCGCGTATTGTACAATTCATTTTGGATCGGCAACGTTTTCCTGTTAAGAGACGCGGGGAAATGGCTTTCGGTATTGAACGTTTGGTAGCAGAGAATGTTTATTGCGCGTCTTATCCTTTACACGATGTAAGACAAAAAAGAAATTATAACTTCATTAGTATTCCTCGTATAAATTCGCTCTTCATTTTCCTTTTCTTATTTCTGAAATCGAAGGGTGAGATCTATGAGAGTGGTACCACGCGTGCCCTCCTCTATAATCATTGGGCTTCCATACGTAAATGGCATCGTTATCAACCGTTGGATTATATAAAAGAGTACTTTGGAGTAAAAATCGGTACAGCTTTTTTTCGAATTCAAAAATTGTTTTTTCCGTAATGCTAAATAGTTTCTGTTCCTTTTCAGGTTTATACTTTGCCTGGTTGGGATACTACACGTACATGCTGTTACTGGCTTCTATAATTGGAGTCATATGCTTCTTGTACTCTTGGATTACGTTAAAAAATTATCAGCCTGTGTAAGTTTTTAATTTATTTTTATCCCTAAATCCTTTTAAAATTTGTTCTACGGTAATAGCAAAGAAATCTGCGACAGTGATCCAGAGAATGATGTCATTATGTGCCCCTTATGTGACTGGTGCAACTTTTGGGACCTGAAAGAGACCTGCTTTTATGCCAAAATTACCTACCTCATCGATAATCCTAGCACTGTTTTCTTTGCTGTTTTTATGTCTTTTTGGGCAACCCTTTTCCTAGAGCTGTGGAAACGTTATTCAGCTGAAATAACACATCGTTGGGATTTAACAGGATTCGATGTACATGAAGAACATCCTCGTCCAGAGTATTTGGCTCGCCTTGATCATATTCCACCAACTCGTACTGATTACGTTACTAATATGAAAGAACCAATCGTGCCATTTTGGCGTATGAAACTACCGGCAACAGTATTCAGTTTTTCGGTGGTTTTGTTGTTGATTGCTTTGGCATTTGTCGCTCTTGTAGCAGTAGTCGTTTATCGTATGTCAATGGTAGCTACTTTGAAAGTGGGCACTAATCCAATGACGACATCTAGTGCAATTATGCTTGCCACAGCGTCAGCAGCATTTTTTAATTTATGTTTACTCTACATATTGAATTATGTAAGTAATAGGCTTTAAATAGATCGATCCTTCGAAACTAATACGATAGTTGTCCTTTTTACAGATGTACACACAACTAGCAGAATACCTCACGGAATTGGAAATGTGGCGAACACAGACTCAATTTGATGATTCGTTAACGCTAAAAATCTATTTGTTACAATTTGTTAATTACTATGCGTCCATTTTCTACATAGCCTTCTTTAAGGGTAAATTTGTTGGTCATCCGGGCCAATATAATAAATTATTCGACTACAGGCAAGAAGAGGTTGGTGGCTATTCATTTAACGGATGCATGTTTTTAATTTATTCATTATTTTTTAGTGTTCCTCGGGCGGTTGTTTGACTGAACTCTGCATACAATTAGCAATTATTATGATTGGAAAACAAGCCTTTAATTCAATTTTAGAAGTTATCATGCCCATGTTTTGGCGCAAGGTCTTATCTATTAAAGTCGGTTTGTCGCGTCTGTTCACATCGAAACACCGTGATAAACATAGTCAGCACGGTGAACGCTGGTTACGCGACCTGAAATTATTAGATTGGGGTTCACGCAGCCTTTTTCCGGAATATTTGGAAATGGGTATATCATAATGGTATAAGGATTTTCTCTCACTGTTATTTAAATTTTTCTTGTAAATTTTTTAGTGCTTCAATATGGTTTTGTAACAATTTTTGTCGCTGCTTTTCCTTTGGCACCCTTCTTTGCTCTTCTAAACAATATTCTGGAAATGCGTTTGGATGCCAAAAAGTTACTTACACACCATAAGCGTCCAGTATCGCAGCGAGTACGTGATATTGGTGTCTGGTATCGTATACTTGACTGCATTGGTAAACTCAGTGTTATAACGAATGTACGTGAACTGCTTTGGTGTTTTTAGTGTATTCGAATTTTATTGTCTTTTAATATTTCTTCGTTTAATTGTTAGTTTATTTGTTTCAGGGTTTCATTATTGCTTTCACATCTGATATAATTCCTCGTTCTGTATATCGTGCTCTCGTTTCCGATGACAATACCTTACATGGCTATCGTGACTTTACTCTCTCCGTATTCAGTGTTAACGATTCGGCAACTCTGCGAAGTCTGGCCGGTGACAATTCAAATATAACGACATGCATGTCAGTTCACTTTTGTTGTTTTCAGTTTAAGGACTAGTTTTACTTACTCTATGGAGCTTTAATCTTTTTTCGTTTTTACAGGTATTCGGATTATCGTGAACCTCCCAGTTCAAAGCACAAATACGAATTAAGTAGCACGTTCTATATAATACTAGCATGTCGTTTGGCTTTCGTGGTTTTATTCGAGGTGAGGAGGGAAACTTATAATATCTGCGAAATATAGATCCAATTATTTTTTCATTTGAATATTTGTACGAGTGAATTAATTCAGGAAGTAATTGAAACAGCTTCTATAGGGATTGGATTTTATTAGAGTCGCCTTTAAATGCTAGTAAAATTTAAATGCAATTATAATTTTTCGTTAAGCTCTATGAACACAAAACAGTTATCATATACAATTAGTTTGGCTTGTGCTAGACAAGACACAAGCTTGGCCTAAACCTTAACATGCTGAAATAGTCCGGTTGTCTCTACAATGCTCTCCTGCAAAGCACGACTCTCGTTATTAGTCTCTTTCAGCATATTATAAACTGAGAAGATTCCAAAACTGAAGATAGCGTTCAAGACTGAAAGAAATCGAAAACAAATAAATAATGGCTTATGAAATGGATAGATGATATTCATGCATTTAATTGTGAATGTAATAAGTATCTCTTACTCAGAAAAATACCAAAAATGATGCATCTGGTGATACGACGCTCCAATGAAAGATCCACTTCACCAATCTTAATCTCTGTGAAAACAAATACAGTCGTTTCAATCAGAATTGAGATGATAGTATTTATCAACCAAGGAGCCATACAGAGAAGACGCTTCTGAAAAACATTAAAAAAATAGAAAAATTGAGATATGGTGTTGCATAATGTTATCAAACAATGAATGGAATTGATATGGTCATTAATAAACATGAACCACCTTTCTGACGCCATCGATTAAAAGCGAAGCCATAATAAGATTTATCAACGATTTAATCCAGAGAGTGATGCATATGATCAAATAAAATTCATTTGAAAAACTGTGCAGCGTTAAATAGTCCACTGAAATTAAATTACAAAATTAAATAAGCCTTCACTTCATAAAATTCCATCCTCTTTTACAGACCCAAAGCTGCTAAATAATTAGCTAAAGGATTATGCACTCGAATCCCTTCCTGCAATTGCCATACTTGGACAAAATACTCATACAGATACGCCGAGCATAACGACAGCATACCGAGGGAACAAACCACATCGAAAGAGGCAATAGAAAGTCCTATCGAGCGCAGGCTCAGGCAGGATAAACGTTTCATCGTAGTTTTTTACTTTCTATTTTCGATATTTTTTTAAAAATTCGTCGCGTATCAGAACAATTCCAACGATCGAAGAAAATAGGATATTCAGAAAAAAATATTAGCACTTGTGGATGCGACACTTGTTACGATTATACTAAATTAATAGAACCGGTGTCCACTGGCCGACGGCTATTTACGGTCTAGTCTGAATTTCTCTCGGAAAATCGCAGAAATTAGTAAATGTCAAGAAAAAGAAAAAGCAAACACCAAGCGTGCACTAAAGTCTCATCCAATGAAAATGAAAATGCTATAAAGAAAGAGTTCAGTGATCTCGATGACACAAATAAAATGCAATAAATACCTTAAATGCTCTACTGAATTGCAAAGGTGTTCGAATGTACGTTAGGTGGTTGTCGGTGTTGTCGCTGTTGCCGCTTTATTTGTGGACAACGTTATTGATGTGTTATTGGGTCGTTTGGCTTGACCTTAATCGGTTGCAGATGTATAAATGAGAAACAAATCGTAAAACAACTACCATAATCACGTTGGTATAAAGAAGCCATTTCGTTGGAACCTTGAAGTGGCCAGAGGCTTCCGAATAGGCAAACGCTGAGTAGGATAACAAAGCCAATGAGACGGTGTAATGAGGTCTCGGAGAAAACGTTTAGAAAAGAATGAAATGAAGATATGAAAATAAAAAAATGACACCTCATGCACAAAGGAATGAATTGTGAGACCTTTTAGCAATAGCAATAGCAAAACTATGAGGCTCAATTTTTTCAATCTAAAGGGTAGGGGGCAGGACAATGAAAGTATATTCCATAGCTTCTGGAAGATTCTGAAGAAATGTCTGTCTTTATTTGGCAATTCGCATCTTCTTCCATTAGGGCATTTTTCCATAAAATATTTTAATATAATAACTGTTTTCTTTCTTGGGTTCAATCTTAGAATTTCGTTGCTCTGGTAATGATATTGGTACGTTGGTGTATTCCTGATATGAGTGTAGAACTTCGTGATCAAATACGGCGTGAAATTTATATCACTAATGAAATTATCATTGAACAAGAAAGCCGAAGAGCCAGAAGAGGTATGAGATGTATCATATGCAAAAGGAATTCAAGTAATTTATGTTTAACAAATACTTCTATTAATATTAATATTAATTTAGCACGTGAAAGTCGTAGCGCTTCATTAGCTCGTCAAATGGATGATGAATCAAATCGAGAAACTTCGGCAATTCAGGAAACGAATGAGAATTTCATAAGAATCGAAAAACTACTTAGTGGCAGCTTATCACAATCACAAATGGATTTAATAATTCATGGTGAAAATTCAACGACGGGTATAGCTGGATCTATTGCTTAAATTCAGCATTAGATCTGGTATTGGGAAAAGAACTGAACGAGCTGCAACAGGTGTTCAAACTACAGCGACTTATGACAACTGAAGCAGTATAAAAATGCAACTTTGTGCAATTTGTTCTCAAATGTTTTATTTATAATTTATAATTTCATTATTTATATATTCATATTTTCCTTTCTTTAAATCTTAACTGTTCGTAGAAAAATAACGAAAGATTTATTTTAAAAAAGTTCACTATTCGATAAATATTTTATTATACAGATTTATTTAAATGAAATTCTTAAACTTCGCAATTAATTTGCTCTTCAATAATTAAATATTAGTGTTATTTCTTAGCTTATGAATTCATAATTATCATCTGCTTGATATTAATTCGGTGCTTTTGTGATAAGTTTTTCGGTTTATTCTTAATGTTATATATAGTCGTAATTTTAAATGTTATGGATCCTTTATTATAGATTGTTATAAAACATGCTTAACTTTCTGGTTTATTTTGCTTTATCAATTAAGAAAGTGCCAATTTTTCCCTAAATGTAATGTTACAAATTTATACAGTTAACAAAATTTTGAAAAAACGAAATGATAAGAATAATTAAATATTTACTTAAAGTAACTACTAATTATTATCCGGTTTTATTTTAGAGATATATAATTGTTTATAAAATTGCCAAGTATAATCTATCAATTGAATGAGTCCATTTAATTCAATTTTAACAACAAATATTAGCTGATAAATCTAATTTAGTATTCCACGTGCGTATTAGGTGTGTTCTGCAGGCTTCGGGTATTCTTTCAAAAGCGTAGCGTAGCGTAAGCGTCTCTTACGGATATTAGTGTTTTGCTAGTGTGATGAAAAAGTATGCTACATCATATTGCATATGAACGTTTATAAAAGCACTTGGACCAGTAATGGTCTTTACAATATTTAGAAATATTCAAAATAATTGCGATCGTTCTGTAAGAAGTGTTTGCGAAGTGATAAAATTATCGCTGCAATACTTTAGGGTTAATAATATTCTTATCAATAGTTCGGTTTGAAGAAGAGTTTTTAAAAATATTATTTTATTGACCGATAGACAACCGATAGATATTGATGCTTATTAAATAACTAAAATTTTCGATAATGATGCTTTAAAGTATGCAGCCCATTGGCGTGACATTTACTTTGTTTCGCTCTAAGCGAGCAGTATTTGGCTAGAGGGAAGTTCATAATTTTAACTTAAAGCTACGAAAAATCATGGCATACATTCTGTAAAAAAGTTTTAAAAAATACTTTAACGGTAAACATTTTTGAAGGCAATTTATTTTAGTCAAAATTAAAAATATTAAACAAGTCTGCGGTTGCAACAGATATAACATTTTTATTAATTAATCAATGAATTTATGTTTTATAATTTCTTATAATTAATGACAAACAGTTTGTTAGCAGTGACGTTTCTAGAATACCTAGAAATTACGTTATTAGGAAAACATACAAAAACGAAAGAAGAAAGAAATCGGAATGTCGACAAGTGACGCCAACAACAGAAATATCAACAACATTGAAAATAATTATAAATTTAGCCTTTGTTTGACTGTGCCGGGTATATTTACATAAATCGGAAGTATGACAAATTTTTCACAAAGGCCAGACAAAAAGCTTTTAAACCTTCTAAGAATAACAAAAGATAAATAATTTTTTTTATACTTATGAATTTATTTCATAATTTTACAGGTATATAAACTATTTTTCAAGAAATACTTAATGAAATTAATAATTGAATTGCAATATTATTTGGTGCTTGGTAGGCCTTTTTCTAAGTGGTCTTTTAAGGAGTGGTCATTTTTTGCCTACATAAAATTTTAATAATTTGAATATTTAACAATTTCTATTATAAAAAATATGTCTATGAAATTTTAGGACTATTTCTATAACACTATAATTTTAAAAATCAATAAATAATAAATAATTAAAAAAATAATTTATATTTTAATATTTAGTTTCTTGGATGAAGCCTCGAAGAAATTCCATTAAAACAACAAAGCCGTGATAGAAATAGAAAGCAATTACAAAATTCCAATAGCACATCCTGCTGGGGCGTGGTGGATGGGTTAAAGAATAAGGGTATGTAAACGTTTGAGAGAATATTATTAGGGTTAAAGTAATATCAAAGTGTAATTGTTTTTCCTCTGTTGAATGCCCTAAATTACGGTTCGTCTGCCTTCTTTAGTTTGCTCTGCCAAGCAACAATTTCGTTGAAGCAACTTGCAAGTCATATTTTATATATGTGTTATTATTCCTGTTTTCGTCCGGCTGGTGTTTGGCGGTGTCGACTTGTTCACACACACGCGCATATATACAGTTTTTACATCCACCACAGGCCGTGACGTCTTTGTTGGTGCCTTCAAACCTACCACATTTCCTAACCAACTAGTAATTGTGGCAATAAAATCGTGACCGTCATCGCAGACTTCATCATCATCGTGGTCGCATTCGTCATCAACATCGTTGCCAACGACGTCAACGTCATTATTGTCGTTGTTCTAGTTTGGTCACTTTGTTGGCAGAATTATTTATTCACCATACATATTTATTCACCAGTAGTTTTTGTGATCGTTCGTTGTGAAATGACGATACAGTCGAATCCGGTATTTTGTAGTGCGAGCATGTTTTTCACGGTGGTTGTGGATAAACAGCCTTTCTTCTAAAGAGAACGAACGAACGAACGTAGGAAGAAATAGTCGTGGAAACAACAAGAGCAGCAGCAGCAACTTCAGTCAGTCAGCAACAATTACCGAAGCAACATGACAAATTAACTTTAGACCTTCTCAAATTAATAAACGTAAGTTGTTTCCAAGTTAAAAAATCAATTGCATTTTTTAGTGGCCAGAAAATTATCTGTCAATTGAAACGTGTTTGGTTTGTGTGCGTGTGATGCTTTTTATCTTCAAGTGATTATTGATTTTTAGCCAAAATATTATTTCAGTAAAGGCAGAACAGCATTTCAGTAAAAAAAAATGCAAAAATTTATTTGCAAAATAATATATATACGTATATATATACCTTATATATATAAGTAATGTCATGGAAAAGCCATCGTTCTGTTTGCTTCATTTTTTATAAGCACTTGTTTTCATTTTTATGGAAAATTTCCTTTCTCGCCTTGTAATTTAATTGTTACGATTTAATTATTTTTTCTTTTGAAATGTATATTTCTTTACTGCTCTTCGGATTGCAATTCTTTATTTTTCTTAAATTGCTTTATGAATTTAGAATGATGTTGCTGTCTTCTTTGTTATTGCTTTCTTGTTGTGCTTCTATTGTTTTTCCCTATTTTTTTTTGCTCCGCTTCTTTGTTCTGTTCGATTCTATTCTTTTTTTGCTTCTGTGTTTATAGTGCTGGCCGTTGTTGTTGTTGTTGTGGTTGTTGGCCTTGTTGGCTGGTTATTTTATTGCCCCTTCTTGTTTTTGTTTCTCTTTGGTTTTATATTTTGCATGCAGAAAACATGTGATTTTCATTGAAATATCGATAACAATCGAATCGTATAGAATCGATAAACGTTAAAAATATCAAAATGGAAAATAATAAAAATAATACGAGTTTAGTTTCACATAGTTTTCTCTCAGTGTATGCCAGTAATTTTCGATAATTTTTCATATATTTTGGGTTTATACGCTTTAGACTGCAATTTTGTCGGTGTTCCTGTTTCTCAAAATCACGAAGGATATTTGAAAACTGGATTGGTCGCAATTAATTGGATGAGAGAAGTTTTTCAGTCTGCTCAGAATCAGTTCATTCCATGAGAAAAGGTCATTAATTGTTCTGTTGTTAAATATTGGGCCTTTCAGCCCCGTGTTCCGATATATAATTTCCTTCTGTTCAAATTTATCCATTTTTTCTACCTTTTAATTATATTTAAATATTTCGGACGAAATCCCCGACTGATAATTTCAGAGGGAAGAGGAAGAGGAGTCATTCTCAAATTTCAGAAAACCTTGTCCATTAGGCATCATAAGCATCGTTAAGACGGAAACATCAGTTCTTTTCAGTGCTAGTTTATCAAAAACATGAATTGATTTTTTAATGAAAAAATTAAAAAAAACAAATTTGAAAAATTAAAAAATTCATATAAAAATTTCGATTTTTTATAACTGTAAAACCATTTTGCAGATCTTAAAAATGATATAACTCTTTTAAACAAATCTCGGGACATTTTAAAGCTTTCGAAAATTATTTTTGATATATTTATTAATATTAATATTTATTCAAAAATTTATTAATATTTCTTTTAACATTTCAAAAAGTTAAACATTCGAAGGAAAAAAATTTACAATATATACGATAAATACTGTTATATTTGCTTTCGTTTAAAATGGATTAAAAATACGAGCTGAGTAAATTATTATTCACTCGTAATGAATTATTCATTTGGAATTTAATAGTAATGGATGGTTTGTATGAATGCAAATGTGTGAGAATTCATAGGTGTGCGTGCACGTGTGTAAATTTGAGTACGTCCTTCATTTGAACTGACACTAAATCTAAATAATAAAAGTACAAAACAAAGGACGTTCTGAAGTTATTTGCATTAATTTCTACTGCCCAAATTTTTGATGTGTAATGACTTTTACTATTTTTTATATTCAACGAGAAATTAAAGGAGGGCATAAACGACTTTATTCGTTATTTACAAAAAAAGGAAAACAAAAGAAAAATGCCAAGCAATAAATTTAATATAAAAAAGAGAAGATGACTATTGCCATGATTTGGTGGGACAACAAGAACAACTACGTCGATAGCTTTAAAATATGTTTGAAAGAAAGAGAGGAATGAAGTGAAAAATATTGTTTAAAAAGGAAAATATCGATCAAACTTCTTTAATTGTTAAAAGAAAATCAATGATGGAAACAAACCATAGTTTTCTATTCAGAAGAAATTCATACTTTTTGTTAGAAACGAACGTTTGTATGAACGAATGAATGAAAGAAACGTTTATTTTGAAACGGCACAAACTCATTATTTTTCATTTTTATGTAATGAAAATCGTATAGGTTTGAAAGAAGACTGATTTGTGTATTAAAAGAAACTATGAAGAACAACAAGAACAAAATAAAAGTTGTTTTTCTTTACCTGGACTCAGTCCACGTTAAAAATAAACGGCTCATATTCACACACACACACACACTCATACTTATATTTTTATTGATTCGCTGATGTTTTCAATTAAATGCACTGCCATTAAATTGATATGCTTTAAGGCGTGACTAACTTCTAAAAGGCATGACTATCTTTAAAAGTTTTCTTTACAATTTGTTTTTTTGTTTTTCTTTATTTAAGTATGTAAATTATTCACTGATTACCTCTCTACTATTTTTTTAATATTTAACGCCCCTTCGACAGTCCTGGTGTGGCCATTTTTATTCGTTACATTTAAACATATGCATACGCTCATTTCTACGTAAATGATCGTTACGCGTGTGGTAATTATGTGTCAAAGACGTCATCATTCATTTCAGTCCTTCTTACACAAACTTAGATTTGTCCTTGCGCTTATTTTTGGATTTTGTTAGCGTCAGTCTTCTTAGCGTCCCCGTCGCCAATTTTTCTTTCGCATTCTTTAATTGTATTAATGTTTTCTTTTAAATTGATAACATTTTCGATGTCGTCTGTAAAGTGTTTAATTTAAAATATCTCAAGGCGAAGGAGAAGGAAAACCTCCCCTCTAAAATCTCAAAAGAAAATTAATTTTTACAAGAAGAAAACCTTTTCGAAAAGCATTAAGTTCCACAGAAAAAAATTAATTACTTCCATAACTTTTCTATTCTTGCATCAAAAACTATTCGCAGTGTTCTTAAACACTATATTTATTGCTTCAAGGTTGTTGCTTTTTTCCAGTAATAATCAGTTAAATGCCGTCGATAATATTTCTTTGCACCTGCAAAAATGTGAATGCCGAATACTTTATCTGCGCCGAGATTAGATCGGTCATTATCTATATTAGTAATCCGCCTTAGTACTAAATCGAATTTCAGGTACTAAATCATACGATCTAAAAAAACATTCGAACATTTCCTAAGACTTTAAGTTAGAGATATTTTTATTTCAGTATACGATTTCTGAGAAATGATATTTAAGAAAGGTAAATGAAATTTAAATGAGGTTTTAGGTATTTCGAACTGACATTCTAAAATTTAATTGCACGCTCTGGCCTCGCTTTAGATCGGATTCGATTTCAGCTGGTCTAATCATTTTTCAGAAAATACTGCTTTCCGGTTTAGAAATCCATTACGATTCTATCGAAATTGGTGAGTTTGCAATTGGTTCTGTTGCCGAACTGGTTGGTAAATGACATTCTCTTAAATGATTTCATCATAAAAAATGGCACATGTCATGATATTGTCTCGAATGTCAAGAGCTGTAAATGAATATGTTATGGTAACGCTCTTTATACATTCAATCGTACGTTAAAGACGTTAAATCTTGTGTGTGCTATAATTTTTATCGACATGGTGATATTTTAATGACCGATGCATTGCATCTTTTATTGCTATTTTGATTGCGAGGAACCTTACGTTTCTGTGAGGTTTCTCCAATAGTTTCAATTGATAAGGAAGGAGCATTAAAAGTTTTTGGAAACGTGATGTGTTTTATTGTTTTGGCTATGCATCAAATAATTTTGCGTTCGGTCGCAGCCTGAATTTTATCAATTGAAATAAATGTTTTTGGTGAATTTTAGGAATAAATGAAGCTTTTCAACGCCGCACCATTTCCGCAGTAGAAGATTAGGAAAATTTAGCAATTAATCCTTTTTTCTAAAGGTTAACGTAGTCTTTATTTTTTAAGTCATATATTAAATATTTGCACGGAATGGGAGAGTCTACCCCGAGTAGAGTAGACGCCTTATAGAACGAACGCCTCTGCCACAAAGAATAAGATAGAACTAGATTTTACTGGTTCGGTGCAACTCAAACCGAATACATACTATTCCACTATCTTTATCGCTCCAACGGAATAAACTCAAGCTCCTTTCTAAAAGTTTAATCGACTGACTCTCCGCCATGAATATATTCGTTATTTCGTTATTTCTGTTTTTATTCATCCATAATCAATTATTATTGCCTTTTGTTTGAAGTTCTTTTGCTAAACTTGACAAGATATCAATTTCATGAATTATTAAAAGAAATATCAAGACATCGATTAATTCGCGAATGTGATAGCGTTCTTCATATGAACGCAATTATAGAAAGTTTTTCGCTGAATGTTTCTGTGAATTTGAAACTTTACCCCGTTTTCTCGTTAAAGATCGAATTAAAATTAATTCAAACGGTCCAAGTTAAAACAAGGAAGAATAAGAAATGTATAATTTTATAATATTTTGAATTAATTTAGTTAAGTTAATCCTTATTTAAATTCGGATTTTAGTATTAAAAATTTTAGAAACGCAATAACATTATAGACGTATAGTATTCAGTATATTTGATTTTGTAGACTTAAACCAGACTTTGTAGAGCTTTAGATGTTTAGAATAATTATTATATAAACACATTAATAGATAGATAACACGACTTAATTAAATTCATAAATTGTATAAACAGATAACGACACTCAAGTTTAAAGAGAGTAATTAATAATGAAATATGAATCTTCTTTCCACAATACTCCAAGCCTTTACAATTGCTAATCTTTATTATTCATTAGCTGAAATTATAAAATCTGTAAACACGCTCGCTTATTATTGCCTTACAATTAAAATCAACAATCTTTTGAATGCAGTGTCATTGACAAATTTAATGCTTTGAATTTGACATTAAAATTTTTCGAAGATTATGGCATCTAATGATTTAATTAAGAATGATAATCAAACTTTAGTATCATAAAATTTTATGATACAGCTCTTCTTATTGTTATTTCTAATCTTAAGGTCGTTCACTTTATAGATGAAATAATTAATTTGAATATATTTTTCCCAAAACCAAATAAACTTTAATTACAATAACAACAACATCGTTGTAACCAGATGCGTGTAAATGATGCGTCTAATCGTTTAACAAAACCGGAAAAAAAGTCTGTTACGTTTTACGGAAATACTAATTACTAAGAAGCAACGTCAAATATCGATTTCATTCAACAGGCGACACGACAGCAGTCAGGCATGCCGCTAGACACTATTATCCACTAGACAGAATGTAAATAAATACGAAATATACTGATAATACCGTCTGTTTTTGACTTATAAATAAATATTTGTGCCTTTGTGATGGATGTCATTATCATAGTCGCGCCGTCATTGCCCTCATCACTTACGATTGTCTGTCAACCATATGAATTGATTAAAAATTGATTATTGATTTTAAATAATAAAATATGCTTATTACTTGTTGATTTCAATTCTTGTAAATTGAAATAGTAATCAGTTGATTATAGAATTATTTTCAATTGTTTTTCCTTTTCTGGCTTTTGAACTCTAAATTACGAGTAAATAGAAATTGTTAGGAATTATAGTGAATTAATTATTGTTTAATCCGATTAACCCCATGCTAATGAGCTTTTGCTAATGGGCGTTTTATATAAATTCAATTAAATTTCGTCTACCGAGAAATGCAATAACTCTCTCTAATAACGAACTAAGTTCTAATTTATGAAAGCTAAACAAATCACACTATTTATTATTGTAGAGGGTAAAATTATTCAACATTTCAAACTTCACATAAAGAAATTTTGTTATAGAAATTAAAGGAATTCAATTATGTCGTTTAAATTCTTTAGAATTTTTTATTATTTTTTATGATCATCGCAATGATTAGTATTCATAGCATATTAATATATATTTAAATATATTTAAATAAATTTAACATATATTTAAACAAATTTTTTAAAAAAAGTTTTTTATTACCAAAAAATTCCTAAAACATGTTTTAAAAAATTAATTAAAAAATTTATCAAAAAAATTAATTTGATAAAATCCTAGAGTAACCTGCCTGTATCTTAATGTTTTAGACGTTTAAGAGTTCAATGAATCGAAAAGTCAATCATATTTAAATATTCGAGTCTGGTGGGTTTTGGAAAACTAAAAGGAATTAAAAAGAATTATGTGTTAAAAATATTTATTTATATTTGTTATTATTATTTGTTTTATTTTCTAAACTATTTTTTCTCATTGAAAAAAAAAACAATTAATTTTATTTATATTGAGGTGACACATTGTCTATAAAAATCAATAAGAAACAAAACAGAGTTCCTTAACATCGGAACAACTGATGCGATTAGTGTTATTTTTGTTATTTTTGTTAGTGTTTTATTTTGTTATTTTTTGTTGAAAATATATTAGAGCAATGGAAAGAAAAGCGAACTTGCATAAGAAAGAAGAGAGAGCCAAAGAGGACATAAATATTAACAGACAAAAATCTTATGCAATAATTGGCCTTCTTTCATTATAATTATGTAAAATTAGTCTTCTTTCATTCGATATTTCTGGTTTTATCGTTTCTCATATAATTTTCGGTTCGTTCATTCTCTCCTAGTTATTCCTCCCATTGCTTCACCCATTTCTCTCTCTCTCCATATATCTCTGTATTTCTCTCTATATATCTCTATAAAATCTCTGGGCGCATTGATGAGAAGCACGGAGGTACGATTGACCTTAACTTTGAACGTTCAAAGTTCTTTCGAAATTGAATGATGGCGGGGGAAGCGTGTAGTGAGTGATCAGGCAATTATAGTTAGTGACAGCAATGTTTGATTGATTTAGAAAATCTAGGGTAAAAAGAATAGTTTTACTTGATCGAACGACTTACTACAGACAAACTTTAGCGACCCTTGAGTGTACTGCTTCCATTTCTAGGTCCCCAAGCATCCAGCCGTTTGTTTTGCATAAAGCACAAACCTAATTTTAGTCAAGAATATGGGTCAGTACTGTACATATTGAGTTGTTTCCTTGGTTGATGATGTAGAATTGACATATTGATGATGTAAATAATGACGTCAATATCGATGCTTTGCTTTTCTTTAAATTATTATATTTTTAATAAACGGAAGACAGATAGAAATAGAATACTTTTAATAACAGAAAGGTCGTAAGAAAAATTATTAGTTATTTGGTTTTTCTTTTTCTCCTGGAAAATCATTTCAATATATTTCCCTTTAGTATTTATACCATAGAACCAATGAATATAGAGTAGAGTACTAGAGTAGTATTACTCTATATTCTTTGATAGAACGCTCTGAAAGAAACGTTTGAGGATTTATTAAAGAAGGAAGAGGTTTTCCTCGATGTTTTTATAGACGCGTTCAATCTTATTAATGTTTACATGCACAAATATATATACTAAAGTAAGTACTTATACTAAAATAAAAGTATATATTACTGAAAATGCGTTTTAAGAATTAATCATTGCTCTTTACGGTATACGCATAAACGGACGATGCGAAGCAAAGAGAACAAAAATACAATTAATCTCACGACCAAACGTTAAATATTAAAATAAATCTACAAATATATAAATGCATATACACATATTTGTGTATATATAAAAATACATACGTATATGCATATTGCGGATTATAATGCAATAATTACAGAAAAAAGGAAATGAGGAAAGGAGACAATTTTTTTATTGTGTGTGAGAATTTCAGAAATTGAAATTTTCTTTGGGCCATTCTCGTTTCGCGAGTAACTCAAGCGATTTTAGTTTCTGGCTGTCGTTCGTAACGATAAGCGCGGGCGAATAAAGTCATTAATTCTTTTAGGTGTTAAATAAAAAAAAATTAAGAGCAAACATCACGCGAGGCAAATTTCGTTACAGAAAACCAAAATAAATAAATTCAACTTTTTGTGGAGAAATATTTAGGGCCTTATTACGCAAACCGAAACGAATGGAAGGATTGCGACGCTGGGTGATTATGAAAGGATTGCTGCTAGCTGCAAAAAGCTGTCAAAGCAGAGCAAAATTACGAAATACACAAAAAGGAGAAAGAGAAACGTCTTCGTTTTGCTTTGTGTCATAAGGCCACTAATTTCAGGGATTTGGAATTTGGGTTTTTCCAAATTCAAAAAAAATTTGGGTGTTTTAGTGGAAGTAAACAAATTGAATGAAACATAAATAAAAATAAATATAATAATATAAAAATGTATAAAAATGTATGCCTTCTGTATATTTTAGGGATATTTTTATAAAATTAAAAATTGAATGTAAATTATTTCCTTAATTTTTTTCAAAACACAAGAAGAGTTGTTTTGTACTCATAATTAATGCCATGCCACTGTAATAATTAAATTTCTTTAAAAAAAACAAATACCGTAAGCATTAGCAGATAATACGATGGTATAGTATATTCGAGGAAAAGCAAATTTATTTGAACAAATCATCTTAATACCTTCAAAGTTTATTTATGATCAAAAGTGGTGAGTTCATCATCATCATCATCATCATCATTTGATTTTTTTTAATTGGTGCAATAGCATGGTTTTGTTTGAATTGAACAAAAGAAAAAGAAAAGAAAAAACTTGTTTGCGAAAAACAAGAGTTGCCAACTTTTTGTTACTAAAGGGGATTTTATTTATTTAAATAATTTTGTAAACAATTAAAGTAGTTTTGTATAGATAATAATTTTCAGGGATTAAAATATAATACTATATAATGTGACATTATGGTATGCACGATTAATAAATAAATAAGAAAAGTGTATGATAAAATGCACTAAATATTGGCACATTATGTTTATGGTTTTGATCTTTGAAAATCTCTAAACTGTTTTCTTATAAAGTGAATAATTATGTCATTTCCGTCGGTAATTCGAAATGGTTTGTAATGGTAGATATAGACACTGCTTAATATATTTATTTGTTAGAAATATTATTATTGTTATTAACATCCATTTCTTGCTATCCCCACTTTAGCCCTTTTCATCGTTTCGTTCCCAAATTTCAAAGTGTACTTAAGGAATTCAATTTTTGATCACTCACGAGTGATTAGATTGTTTCAAGAAAATATGTTTCTTGTTAGGATTATACTCTATGGACTGTGATAGATGAATTTATTCACAGAAATTTTATCAATCAAATCGTTCTCAAAGCAGATCAAAGATCAAACTGCAAAGAAGTTTGCAGTTTTTGTAGAAGCAGATAATCGCTTTAATTTAACATATCTTTATTGATTTTAAAGTGCTTTCTTTGAGTATTTCTTCATGTACTAACTATTATCAATCATTGGCCAATATCAGGTAAATATTTGGAGAGTTTTGTCAAGTTCCTATCGCTATCTTGAAAATTGCCAGTTTTTTGAGTTTAATTCTGAAAACTTATCCTGTTTTGATATTGAATTCAACGATAATAAATTAAAGTACTTACGCTCCCAAGTATAAAATACACACACACATACACTCTCATATGTGCATACATATACACACACAGCCATACAAGTATCCACAGTGTGCTCGAAATTAATATAAACACTAGAACTTGTTTGATAAAGATTTTAAGCCTTAATATCGGTGACAGTCAATAAATACGAGTATACGTAATAAATTCTTAGTGAATTGTTTAAAGTAATTGACTAGAATAAAAATTTTGCAATTCACAATCACAATATTACGGTTTAAGCTTGAGGTTAAAATAAATGCTGTTTCTTATTGATTTTCCATAAGTATATTAAAGTAATAATAAAACAATTCATCGCTTACGCTTATATTAAAAGCTTATTGATTTTGTTTGTTTTATGAAAATTTTATTTGTAAACAGAATTTTTTATTGTTATTTGATTAATATTATTTCTTTTTAATTGTAAATAGAATAATAAAATTTAATGTAAATTGAAATAAGTTTCGTAAATATTGGATTACTTTGCGTTCAAAGAAAACACTTTGTTTTGGTTTGTGACAATAAATTAATACATTTTTACGTTATTATTACAGGTTTTAACAACAGACAGTTTTTTGTTTTCACAGAATAATGCTTGCTTCGTACTATATTATATATACATTCTATATATTATTCTATACATTACGTTTAGATTTCTGCAATTTTCGATATAATTTCCGGCAGAAGTGATGCTGTTTTAATTCCATTAAATTCTGTAAAATGAAATTTAATTTGTTTTTTGACTGAATTAATTTTTCTAAATGTCATCTGAATTTTAATAAAATCCGTCGCTGTTCATTACACTTCCAAATGGATATCAAAACATTAAACAAACGGAACAATTTTATATTATATTCCGATTTAATTAGCAAAAAAATGTTTAATTGTTATTCAATTAAAGGTAACCGTTTTCTTTATAATTAAATAATCTATAAATTTTTTAAAAATTTATATTTAATAAAATTTAATTTTTGATAATGATAAGCTATAATAGTAGGCTGTTCTTGGTTAATCGCCATTGCCACAACAAAAGAAACTATCATATGAAAACAAATTATATATAATGTCTCTCCTTAGGGATTATTGCAAATAGTTGTGACTCCTTATAAATTATTGTAAATATGTTTATAAAGTTTTTTTATTTGATTCATAATCTAGCAGTCGAATTGTTCTTGAAAGTAATTTATTAATTTTTATTTGGATCAGATAATATTTTGTGATTTTTAAGTGTAAATAAGTTTTTAGTTTTTTAGGGTAATGGTAGGGAAAAAAGGAAGTAAGGAGGTGGATTTCATAGATCTTAAAAATTTTGTAGTAGATTCGAACTATTCCTTTACTCCATGGTATATGCTCTACCGGGCTTTCGGGCGCTTCAGAAATTAAGACTACGAATCACAGACAATCTCTTCTTATGACATTTAAAAATCCGTGAGCTCTAAGGCTTAAATATTTTGAACATATTTCAATATTTTTTCGAAATTGCTTAAAATTGTTTTTTAAGGTAAAACAGAAAGAAAAATTAAGCTTTTTAAAAACGTTTAACTTTTAACATTTTTTCCCTTCGACAAAAAGACATTTTAACATTTCGTGTAAGGAAGTAAAAATGCAACACAATTTGTTCTTTATTCATGTTTTTCTCATGATAATTACATTTTTTTCATTGGCCTCATTTTGTTGTGCTCCAAATAAACACTCCCCTTAATTTCTTTATCTTTATCGTACTAAAGTCTATTGCAATTTATAAGGTCATTGTTTTGTTATTTATTATTTTTGCAAAAATCGTTTTACTCATTCTCTAATATTTGCTTGAATAGTTCGTTTTTTATCGAATAAATAAAACATACGATGGTTTGTATATGGTTTGTATGGCTTGTATATTACAATACATACTTCCGTCTGTTAATTCTTATATTTTTTATTTTTACAATTTCTATTATTTCCTACATGCATGCATATAAATCGTGCGTCTATCATACGTTTCTGGTTATCATACGTTTCTACAGTTCAATCGCATCACTTTAAACAATAAATGCTTTAATTAATATTATTATGATTCATTAAAATACGTATTATATATTGATAAAGCATTGCGTTATTGCGCTTCTGATGAAGACAATCGTAATTTCTTACAGTTCGTCGCCTCCAAAACAACTCCCGTCCAAAACGATTTGTCATCGCACGAAGTGAGGTTTTCTTAGATTAATTTATTATTTTAAGGAATAAAAGACAATTTGAAAAAAAACAACTATTTGTGGTAGCGTCATATTCATTTACTTCTCTATGGAATATGAAGACATAACCTTGCCGTAACTTTCCACATCAATTTAACGAATCTTTCTCGATATCGTAAAACTGAATTGATGGAAAAATTGTCGATGCAATAAATTAATTGATAGTGAATGAATTAGTTTAATGGAATCAGAAAATACATAAAAAAATATTCATATAATTTATATGCTTCTAGCAAATTAATTAGATAGTAGGCTTTTATGTTTCGGTTTTTATTTATGTTTCAATTGCTTCAGAATATGAATTTATATAATTGTGTATGCATTCAAAGTATTGAAATATTAGTGATATAAAATTTTTGCAGATTAGAAATATTTCAGATAGCTGTTAAATCGACGCAGCCATGTAATTCATAAATTCCAGGATTAGTAAAGGTCTAAAGTCTGGAATGCCCGAAGTTAACAATTTTTTTAATAAAAATCAGAAACCTCTTATCGGAGGTTTGTTAGCGAAATATTAACTCCCAATAGCAACCGCTTATCTACATTTTCGTTTATTACTGTCATTGGTTAAAGTGTTGGGTACAATTTAGCAGTGATTACGTCTTACGTCTTGTTATCGTGTTGAGCCTTCACGTGTTCAACGAAAGAGTTCAGCAATCCAAAGTGATTATGTTTGTTGATAATGGTTTCGAGGTCGATACGATCGTAATGAAACCGATAAATAAATTTATCAAAAATTTGACCGCTGAAGAAGTTATAAAATCATTTTTTTTGATACAAAAGTATTCGGGTTTAATAAAATAAAAAATAATATTAAATGAAAATTATAATGAATTTCAGAATAAATTGAAAATCTATTTATAACGAACATAGATATTTTAGATAAAAGTAAACGTTTGCAACTAAACTTAATTATTTAACAATAAAAAACTTGCTCAAAATAAATGTAATGACGTTGCATCGAGAGAGGCGAGGCAAAAGAGCTTTAAAATAAATAAAACTAGAAAGAAAAAGCACAGAAATATTTATGACTTATAATAAATTAAAAAGGTGAAAGGATCATAAATATTTTTGAATAGTGTTTAGAAATTATTGAGAGGCAGTAGAGACAGCACGCGGAATTGTTGAAACCCAGTGCGGTTAATGCATGCAGTAATAGTCGAGTAAAGAAATAGTGATAGAAGATGAGGAAATAAGAGGGTGGGAAAGAGAAAGAGAGAGAGAGAGGCTAGGTGAACATTAAGAGAAAGTGGGAAAGGAAGAGCCGGAAGAAACAACAAGCGTGCAGTTTGTTTATTCAATTCAATAAATGAAAAATAATACAATAAATACCAAGAAAAATAGAAAATAAATTTGTTAATAATTTTTAAAAATTTCTAGAAATTTTTTTTTGAAAAATACAGCACTTTTGTTGAGTTTTATTCTTGAAAAATTCAATAATGAAAAATTGGCAAATGTTTTTTTTAAATAATTGAATTTCTTTGAACAACGAAATGAAATTTGCTGTCGTAGAGACTGTGTAATGAATGAGTTTTTTCTGGTTTTTTTAAATATTTTTGCTTTAATTAATGTCATATTGATTTATAGCATCATCGTCTCCTTCGTTTTGTCTTTATCGTTAACATTTTTGAATAAATAATCTCTTCCGAGTTTGTATCGAAATGTAAATGTTATTTGCTTTGCAAAAATTCTTTGTGTTTTTCTTCTTTGTTCTTCTTTGTGTTCTTCGAATTTTCCTTCTTCTTTAATTATTCTTCTTCTGCTTTCAATACTTTGTTTTCCATTCAAGCGGTTTATTAATACAAGAATTCAGAAACTAAGTACTGATTACCAATCAATAAATTATCTTACTGATTATGTCCAAATAAAGTGATTTTTTTATAAAAGCGAAAAAAATTATTGCGCAAAAATTCGATAAGTTAAAAACCCGTTAGCGAATATTCGTTTAATCGATTAGTATGTCGTACAAATCGTACTAATTAAGTTCACCGCGTGCCTTTTCTAAAAAGAAACAACAATAAAAAATCATTGCCATATTCTTTTGTTCATTGATTTTATACCAAAAAAAGAACCCCTCAGCAACAAAAAAGTAAGTTTCAACATAGTCGAAGTTCGTATAGCCCTACGCTCGCTTCATTCGAATCGACGAGGTTATTTCATTAACTGACTAGCTCGCAAATTTACTAACGAGTAACAAATTTTGATTTGCCAACTCATTTGCAAACAGTGGTGTAATCGAGTAACTCTCTTTTATATAACAGGTTACCTCGTAGAGGCGTAGCCGTCGTATATTTGTAAGAAAACTTACAAGACTTACAAGATCCGGTTAACAGATTCTGGAAAATAATTAATTTTTACTGATATTTTCAATAGTTTTGTGATTCTTTAATGCTCCTCACCCGATACTCTTTAGGTGTAGGGTATGCAAAACACAGTGTTTTTTGTAGATTCTAGTGTTTTGCTTATTTTACGTCTGGTGATTGACATTTAGCAAAATGAGAAATGAACTGAACTTGAATTTTTTGAAGGAATATTTCGTGATTTTGAAGTAAATAAATCGAGTTGCTCTTGCATATTTACTTTGAATTCCACTTTGTTTTCTTCTATAAATATAAACAGGCTTTATAAAACATTTGTGATTTTCTTATTTTTCAAAAAATTTCTCTTTTTTGAATTCTGGTTTATATATTTTTGAAAAGAGTTAGACGAGAATTACTAAAACAAATTATATTTTTCTATATATTTTTTCATTAAAGGGAGTAAACTGATTAAAAGCTGAATTAATTTTCAGTCTTCAGTTTGAGTCGCAACAGATCTGAATCATTAGCCATATTTGAAGTAATTTTCACTTAATCAAGCTATTTGTATAAATAATTAAATTTCTATATCTTTTAATTTGAATGCAATAATTTATAACATATCTGAAAACGTGTTCGCAGTATTTGCTGTACTTTCGTAAACTCGTGGATGTGTCTAAATTAAGCATTCCTTTCAAATAAATGCGATAGAAGTGTTTATAATTAATTGTTAAAAACGATTTAATTGTCACTGAGAGATTGCTTGGAATCAAATTTTATTGCTGATTGTATAATTATTTTTGTCTCATGTTGCCAAAATCATTGTTAATGTATTTTAATAAATACAGTACTATAAAAGATAATTTCTAGTTTTAGTTGTGCCTGATCGTAACCACTCGATTGTAATTCAGTGTCTTAAAAGCCTAAAATAAAAAATGCTCCGCGTCCTCTTAAAATTTGACTTTGTCTACATATCCGCGTGCTCACACCACGATTTAATTTAAATACAGACTGATCTGGCTGGATCTGTCAGTTTAAGGTTTTTACATAGAATGTTAACATAGTAAACATAGTTTAAACATAGTTTTTACATATCTTGTTCAGGAAATTTTGATTATCTTCGTGGATTGGTTTAACATCTAGTTGGAATACTTTCTCTTTGCGCTTTGAGTTAATTAAATTAAAATCTTGTATTTTAATCAGACCTTTTTTAATCAGACGCTCTAATAAGTTTGAAAGCGATTAGTTGCTAATTTAAATTTTGTAACTTGAATTTGTTTTGACACAATCATCGGCTGTATCAGAGAAATGATTTTCTAAAAGGATTTAAAAATTTACTTCCCGTAAAAGGAAGTAATCACACGTTTATTAGAAAATTTATTATAAGAAAAAATTGGAGACGTTCTATCTATTTATTGTTTTTTTGTTTGTAAGCCATCTTGTACAGAAATTACTAATTATTTTGTTTTTATTGTTTTGTAATTATAATATTGTGTTGTAATTATAGTTTTCCATCATAATTAATTATTATACGAACGAATAATGCCAAATCGTATGAAGGAAACGAAAATTTCCATTTTTCAGTTTATATTTCATTTTTAATTCTATTTCAGTATTTTTGCGCTATCAAAATTTTTAATTTCCATTAATTTTATTTTTGCACACAGAGAATTTTTGTTTACATCGAGAAGTCTGAGAAAAAAGAACTGAGAAACATTAAGTTGCTTCATTTAATGGGCGTTGTTAAGTATTGATAAAATATTCAAATTAATATTGTTATAAAATAAAATAAAGAATATATTTCCTGTTATTTTTTTATTGTTTGTTAATAAAATATGAGCTCTCTTTATAAAAAAATACGTTATTAATCATTCTGATTCTGAGTGGATTAAAAATCGGATCATATAAAAAGTCACCACGGTTGGAGCCTAGCGTATTAAAAAACACGTTAATGATTATAATTAATATAAAATTAATATTATTTGTTAAAAAGACTAATATGATTCAGGTACCCTTAAATGATATTGTATAATTAAAGAGTGTTCACAATTTAATCTAATCGAATCAACGGAATCAGTGATTTTTTTAATGCGCCATTCGAATTTTTTGCGCCAAATGAACGACCTAATTTTCCACAATAACATATTTTTTTAAAGATAAATTCTAAATTGTGGATTAGTAAATAAATTATAATTGACAATATTAACAAATGTTCACAAAATTCGTCATAATTCGCTAAAGTAATCATGATAAAATGGTATCCGTTTTAAAGTCGTTGTTGGGTTCTCAGAACGGGGAAAAGAGTGGAGGATAATTTCGAAACTAATTTTGGTTTTTTCCGTTTTTTTCTGATATTTCATACTTTCAAGATAATTTTATAAAAAAATGTGTTAAAAACTCTCCTTTTTCTGTTTTTCTCTTTTCAGCGATCACTTTTTCAGCATTAGCACTCGCACTAATCGTAGTTCATACACAAACCGGATACAGATTGTCGCGCGCTGCCCAGTCTCTCTCGTTCTCGTGGGCACTGTTCACTAGGCATGAGCATGTGTTGTGAATGTGTTAGAGAGAGAAAAAGTCTGTTGGCAATCGATATTGAGTAAATTTTATCACTAATAAATTATATCAGTCACAAATTTTTGTAAACAACAATTTATAACTAATACAACAACGAAATTTATACATCCGGCGCAACAAGAACCAATTCCCAAAACTACATTTGCCTGAGACAGCATCCAATATCGATACAAAGTCCATACCATTATCACACATACATTCGTGTAAATATTAATCTATTAAAATGAGTTCCGTTACCATGAATTGGCTTCCCACAACCGCTACTACAAAAACCATGGACTTCGATCAAATACTAGCCAAGTGTGGTGATTTCCATCGTTACCAATTAATGATTCTAGCCCTTTTTGGCTTGATCAATGTTCTTGCTTCAATGCATTATTTTACTCAAACTGTGATAAGTTTTGTGCCCGATCATTGGTGCTACCACGAGAAACTGGAGAATCGAACGTTTGACGAGATCGCTGCGATCTATAGTAAATTTCCAAATCCATCCTGTACACGCCTCCAGGATGTGGACGGTCTGCATGGTATTGCCAGCTCAGAGAAGTGTACACGCTGGATATATAAATACGATTACGGTTATCGAAGCATGAATACCGAGGTGAGTAACGAGAATTTTCGCTAGTGCGACATAGATATCAATCGGTTCCTAACAGATTCTTATTTTGCTTTGATATTTTTTTTGGGCAGTTGGATTGGGTTTGTGATTCAGCGTATAAGGCTCGTATAGGACAATCGCTTTTCTTCATCGGTTCTGTGGTCGGCACACTCTTTTATGGACTGCTATCGGATAAAATCGGCCGTTTACCAGCTTTAATTTTATCGAATTTCTCCGGTTTCATTGGCGATTTCTCTACAATTTTTTCACGCAGTGTTACAACGTTCACATTATGCCGTTTTATCTCTGGAATGGCGGCTGATACAAATTTTTACCTTATGTATATAATTGGTAAGATACAAACAGAGAGAGAGAGTGATAGAGAGGGAGAGAGACTGAGCGATAGATGTCTATAATTATTTACTTCATCCTATCCACATCTAACTCGTTCATCTTTTTCTAGTTCTTGAATATATTCGTCCTTCGATGCGCACACTGGGTCTTAATTTGGCCGTTGGACTCTTCTATACTTTCGGTCTGGTATTTACTCCCTGGTTGGCAGTCTGGGTTGGCAATTGGCAATACTATTTGGCGAGCACTTCGGTGCCTTTGCTGTCGGTGCTTATGTTTTATTTCGTGGTGCAAGAAAGTGCCCAATGGTTAGTCACACGCAATGACATTGACGGTGCCGTCAAACGGCTGAAGTGGGTGGCTAAATTCAATGGTCGTCGAGTGACACCGACACAATTTGAGGAATTTCGTAAACATTGCGAGAAACAGCACGAGAAAAATGGTGGCGACGATCAGAAACGTTCGACGTTGGTCGACATGTTCCGAACGCCGAGAATGCGAAAACATACGCTAATTCTATTTTTCAAATCGTAAGTTTTCAGATCGTACGTTTTAATGATTTCGATCGATGTTGAATACTTTTTCTTTTCTTCTTTTTAATTGCTCAATCATCGATCGACAGGATGGTGATCACACTTTGCTACGATGCTGTTTCGCGTAATGTCGAGGGTATGGGTATCTCGCCGTTTGTGATGTTCTCAATTAGTGCTCTTGCCGTTTTACCATCGAGTCTCATTGTCATACTGCTACAGGATCGTATTGGGCGCAAGGGCATGGCAGCCGGATCTCTGTTGATTGGCGGTCTATTTACGGCCGCCGCTGGAATTGCCATCGCGTATCAGCAGCACAGTCATAATGCCGTTTTGTTGGCTGGTCTAACGATTGCTGCACGTTTTGGTGTTGCCATATCGTACGAATCGGGTTCACAGTATGCCACCGAACTGATACCAACCTCGGTGCGTGGTCAAGGTGTGGCAGCGGTTCATGTAGCCGGTTTTGCCGCTTCATTCCTTGCCCCGTACATTCTATGGTTGGGTACATTCTTTAAAGCAGCTCCCTCGATTATACTGGGTGTTCTGTTTTTCGCCGGTTCGTTTGTATGCTTGCTCTTGCCGGAAACCTTGAACAGGTTGGTTTCTAGTTTTTTTTCCAAAAACTTTAGGAAATCAATAGAAGCAATAAAACTGAATTCTTGCAATTTCGTTTAGGACTTTGCCGAAAACTGTTGAAGAGGGTGAACACTTTGGCAAAGGTGAAAAGCTTTTCGATTTTCCTTGTCTAACCAAGCGCGGATCGGAGGATGACGATGATTCCGAATTGGAAACAATGAAGAGAAAGGAGTCATTGATTGCTATGGAACAGGGTTCATTAATGAATGCCAACGGCAATAGTTTTACGCACTAAATCTGACGAAGAAGGAGAATGGGATGAGTACGGGAAGAGTATTTTGCGTAAATAATAACAATTAATGAAATCAATTCAATTTTAGTCTAAGCGAAATTTTTGTAGTGAAGTGAAGTTAAATGTTCTTTTGTATTTGATTTGTGTAGATATTATTTTTGTACTTACGATTAAGAGCCTCACAAACTAATTACTTAAGTAATCGATAAGTAACACAAACCAATATACCAATTAGAAAAACACACGTATGGCCAACGTCCATCCACACACCAGCATTAAACAGAACAGCACAACAACAACAACAACAACAAGAACAATTACAGCAATACTTTTTTAAGCTAACTGACGCCTTTTACGCAAAGAAAACTCTCGTGTGCACTTTTTTTAAGAAGCGATTCGTAGACTTTTTTGAGTAGATTTTAAGAAATATTTTCGATTCGATTCTTACCATAGTTGTTAAGCGGCAAAATCTTACTTAGGCTGATTCCCTTTTTGGACTCTATTCTACAGTCAAATTAGAAATTATAGCCAGTTTTTTAAAATATAATCACATTAAGTATTTTTTCTAAACTAAGCTCAATTTTTGCTAATTTTAAGAATATTATATAAAAAGAACCAAAAACATTTAGTCATTGAAACAAATTCCATCATTCATTCGTCACTACTATTGATTCACATATTTAATAAATATAGCAAATTATTTTATAAAAAAATGACTTGAATTTGCAAAACTTTATCGATTTAATGACGAAAAACGACTGCGGCAAAACTGATGCTTGAACGTAATTGAACGTAATTCAAAATTTAGTGATTTGTATGTCGGGCTCTTTATTCCTTCCAAACAGAACAAAATCCGACCATTTCTCATCCTTACCAAACTCCTCTCCTTCCGCTAAAGTTTCTGGCAGTTTTCTAAAAAAAGAACATTTTTAAATTAATTAAGAATGAATATATTAAATGTACTATTCCTTCCTCCTTACTTACCTATTCATAGTTTCAGGTAGCAATAAACAAAGTACCGCACAGAGCAATAATATCACACTTAGTATGATCGAGGGCAATGACTTGAAATAAGTGCCCAGATAAATAATGTATGCACTGAGAAAATTCAGTGCATAACCGGCCACATGTACATTGGCCACAGCCTGCCCCCGTACCGAGGTAGGTATTATCTCTGCCGCGTACTGAGCCTCTGCATCATAAGCTACAATAGAACCATAACGGCCCAAAGCGACCATTAAGGCCAAAATCTCGGCATGTTGTTCGCCATCGACGAACGCAGTCACCACTGCAGTGACGGCAGTTATGATGGCGCCTAATAGTAACGAACTGAGAGCCAAGCTCTTGCGTCCCACATAATTCTGCAACCAGATAATCGTAATGCCTGCAGGCACGTACGCAAGAGATGATAACGAAAACAATTTGAAAGGCGAGACGCCAAGACCTTCCATGTTGCGACTGACTACGTCAAACGTTAGTGTGATGATCATGCTGTAAAAGAGATGAAATAAAAGGGAGTTAAGTGGCTTTATCGAACCTCAACGAACTTACGATTTCAGAAATAGAATTATAATGAATTTTCTCAGTCGAGGAGTACGAAACATGGCTGTGAAAGTATCCTTAGTAATATCCGTGTTTTTCTCCTTTTCATCTGACAATTTTGTTCGATAGTACGCTTCGAAATCCGTGAATACTCGCTCATCTACTTGATGTCCATTGATTTTGGCCACGTAACGAAGACATTTCGTGGCTCTTTTGAAATCGTTTCGGGTAATTAGCCATTGAGCGCTCTCGCAAATGAGCAGCGGATAAACGAGAGTACCCAAAGTTGGTAGCGATGTTAACAATAAATAATTACGCCACGTACCCATCCAAATGGCCAGCCAGGGTGAGCCGCAGACTCCGACGGTATAGAATAATAATTGCACGCCATAAAGGCCGATACTCCGTTTTGATTGATCCAGATATTCGAAAACTGTATTGAAAGACTCCCTTGAGTATTAACGATAAATCAATGATTTCATTAATGGCAAAGACACAGACCCATGATGTACATTAAATAGAACATAGTGTCCGTTGATAGACCCGCTAAAAAACGACTGGCCGCGAATGCAGGCAGCGTCGTTGTGAAGGATGTAATGAAGTCACCCACGGCTCCGGTTAAAGAGGATAAAATTACGGCCGGGAGTCGACCGATTTTATCGGCTAGAAAACCAAATAAAACCGTGCCAAAAACGGAGCCAACGAAAAACAGAGACTGGCCAACAGCCGACTGATAGGCTTTCTCACAGACCCAATTGAACTGCAAAGGAATACAAAGGAAATTTTCAAAATACATTAATACGTTTTCGAATATATGCGAGCCGTTACAACTATTTCTGATTATCGTAGAAATTTTAAGAATTTAATTTTGTTTTACGTTCTTGAAAGAGTTTTCTTTAAACCGGAATTAATAAACGATTATGGAATAAGCAACACGCTTCACTATTGGTCAATGAACGATTCCAGAAATCGTCGACCATTGGCTAAGAAAAACAATAACACTGGGTGAATCACGCACGACAAGTGACTACAAGTAAATTGTCTTTATTCCCTACACTCAAAGGGTGAAGGGTATTTTATAGGCTATTCCTCTGTTTGTAACGCATTAATGGACGCGCGGAAGGTCTGGAAAATTGTAAATATTCTGGGTCAGAATTATCTGCTGAACCGATTTACCTATGCCGTGTCCGTTTATCTCCCTGTTCATCCATCTGTCTGTCGGTGAGTCTGTCTGGAGAAAACACGATTACAAGAGAACGAGAAGAGATAATCTCGTATTCATTCTCATTTCATTTGCTTTAAATAAAGAATCTTCTCCGCATTTGCATCGAATCTAAACAAAACAGGAATAATAAAATTTCATTCAGTGCACTTTGTCGTCGACGCCGTAAATGCGGTCACCGTCGTCACCCTTAGATCAATTTTACCTCATACATTATTTATTTTGATTTTATTGTTGTTTTCGTTGTTTTTGCAAAACAGTTGTCGATAAATAACGATTAATAAATAAATATTATTTATTAATTTCTAAACAGTTTCGCACACGGTACATGTTTTTGCCACGATGTTGCTTTTACAAAAGAAATCTTTTCCTTTTGATTTCGACTTTTGCTTTTGCATTTCATTTTATTCATTTTTTTGTTTTGCTAAATATTTTTCTAATATTTGTTGTTGTTGTTTTTACGAGGTTTTGGCATGGTTTCTGGGATTAATGTCCACCAAAAGTCATAGAAGATAATCCAATTTTTTATAAGATTAAAAATTCATAAATTCTTTAATAATACTTTTTTATAAAGTTTTCTTTATAAAATATTCTTATTTAAGAATTTATGAATTTTTAATCTTACATAAAAATTGGTTTTTCTTCTAAGACTTTTGGTGAGCATTATCAAAGAAACCATATCTTAAGCTCGTAAAAACAACAACAATTAAAATATAAATCTAAATCACTGCTATTGCAACTTTTAGGGACCACCGATTGGTTTTGGTTTCTTCCTGGGATTTTCGTGGTTTGCATTATTTTCAACTTTTTTCTGGTTAAATATTTTTATGAATGTTATTGGTTTTTTATATTGTTTTATTTTTTATGATATATTTCCGCCTTATATCGATAAAGGTTTCTTTCAAACTTTAACAGATTATCAAAGATTTTACTATTTTATTTATTCAACTCTTTATTATTATTATTAATATTTTTTTACACCCTGTGGAAGTAAACGTTTTTTAAATGTCGTTTTTTAGCCGTTTTTAAATTAAAGTTTTTTAAAACACTTTGTTTTATCCACTTTTTGATTTAAGAAAGTATTTGAACGGCTTGATGAAATTTTTCTATCAATTTGCATTCATTTCTTTTCTCACTTTAGTAAATATCTTTCTTTGCTTTCCAATCGAAATAATGCGTAGCGATGCATCATTGCATTCAACCTACCTCTGTGGGAACACTTCGGTATCCGTTTTCGTAATTGTAGATCCATCGGTGACAGTTCTCAAAATGCTCTACCTGCGTTTCATTATTTTCTACCGTTTCGTAACTGGTACAGCCAGGGTCCGAAGCTTTTGCAAAGATCGAGCGTATCTCAAGCACCGTGAGGTTTTCCAACGTCGTGTGGTGGCACCTGTTTCGAGAGGAAGTAGGAGGAAGAAAAGAAGTCAGATTAGGATGAATTGAAGGATAACGATGGACACATTGATGACGATGCCAATTCTGACCGATCGTATTCGAACTTTACCAATGCTCTGGCGTGAAGGTGATTATGGTCTGAGCGAAATAATGCATTGACGATATAATATTGGTGTAGCCGAAGGCAAGCAGCAGGAGTAGTTGATAGCGTCCGAAACCACCGCATTTCTCCAAGACTGCATCGAAATCCATTGTCGAATGAAGAATGTCAGACATGTTGACGACCGACAATCGATCGTGTGGAGATTTCAGTCGCATGTGATTCAGTCGCCTTAGAAGACACTTTAGCGAAAGCCCGAAACTGAGAAGTAGCAGCAGTAGCAGCAGCAGCAGCAGCGGCAGCAGACCGCTGCTGCTAAAAGTCTGGCTTTCATTATTCTATTCCGTTGTTTTGATTTATGGGAAATGACTTTTTTCCGCGCCTGCCTGACTTGAAGCGAAGCTGCTTTTATTTAAAGATCGTGTTTTATTTTCAAAAGTTTGAACTGCTGCTCATGTTGGTTATTTATTTTATTATTATTATTATTATTATTATTATTATTATTATTATTATTATTATTATTATTATTATTATTATTATTATTATTATTATTATTTTTATTATGATTACTATTATTATATTATTTATCTATTATATTTATTTTTCTGTTTTATTTTCTATCTTTTCATTCATTATTTCTAATCTATTTTGTAAGCTTTTACGATCGAAATGCTCTATCAGTTCATACTGTCTGCGGTTTCTTCCAAAATAAATCAGGTGTCACCAACATCGCATGAACGTATTTGGAGGCGGGCGACTCGGGACGTCTCCGATGAATTTATTAAACTGCTACCAACAAACTTTTGTCACTGGCGTTAATATTAATGGTTTTTTTTCAGTGGCTTGTAACTAAATAGAATTCGCATAAGAGCACGTTTTCCCATAAATTTTCGATTTTATTATCTTTTTAAAAAAAATTGTATCCATTAGTTATCCGTGCAATCGATTAATTTTTAGTAATACACAATTTTTATTTAGCATTTAAGATGTTTAGGATATTCTGATTTGCCTAAGGGTGACGTTTTACAATCTTTCAATAAATATTTAAAAATTATTGAAATAATTAAATAAAAAAAAGAAAATTCAAATTTTAATAAAATTTTTTAATTAAATTAAATTAAAAAGAACTACAAGCATTTTAGGATTACATTGATTATCTTATTTAAAAGCCTATAAAGTAAAGTTTCTTTCGTGGATTTCGTGAAATACATTTTCGTAATAATTTTATTTTATCATCTATATTATTTATAGTATTTTATTAGTAAACACTTTTTACAAAAATAGCAAAAAAAGCTATGAATATTCTCTTTTTAAAATCGTCTTAAAATAAATTCAAATTCAAATAAATGTTAATTAAATATTATCCTTACGACGGGCTTGCTATTTCATTTATTTTATACGTCTTCTTTTGGCTAATACAAGGAAAGAAATACCATTTTTCATCACGAGCAAATTCTTCACCTTCACTCAAATTATCCGGAAGTTTCCTAAAAAAACAAACAAAAAAAGTAAATACCTCTTAAAGTCACTTGAAAAACGAAATCGTGTTTAGGATTTTTACTTATTTAAGGTTTCCGGCAGGATTAAGCAGAGTGTGGCGCCGATGAACATGAACGTGCTGATAACTAACGATGGAAGCGGCTTAAAATAATGTCCCAAATAAATGATGTATGTCGTTAGGAAGCTCATCGCATAACCGGCCACGTGAACATTCGATAGACCCCGACCGCGCACTGTGGACGGTATCAGTTCGGCAGCGTATTGAGCTTCTGCCTCGTAAGCAATATAAGCACCATAACGACCCAGGCCGACCATGACCGCTAGTAGCACAGCATGCTGTTCATGATCGACAAATGCAATCATAAAACCAGTGATGGCAGTTATGATGCCGCCCACATATAAAGAGCTACAGGCCATGCCTTTGCGACCGATTATGTTTTGCAAGAATATTATTGTCAGGCCTCCGGGAATGTAGAAGATAGCTGTCACCGAGAAGAGTAAAAATGGTGAGCTACCCAAGCCTTCCATATTGCGGCTAATGATGTCGTAGGAGAGCGTAATGATCATGCTGTAAGAGAAAGAAATATAAATGGAAAAAAGAGAAAAAAATCGAGATCTATCGAGATTTAAAATATTTCGGAGATTATTACGATTTGATTAGCAGGATTATGGTAAATTTGCGTAGACGTGGCGTACGAAACAGGCCCAGAAAGGTATCTTTTGTGCTATTCAGCTTTCGTTCTTCGGCCAATTTAACCTCGTGGTAGAGAACAAATTCGCGATACACGTCGTCAGACACTGTACGTTTGTTAAATCGAGCAACATGTTTCAGGCAACGAACCGCTCCCTCTAAATTGTTCTTTGTGATCAGCCACTGAGCGCTTTCGCAAAGAAATACCGGATATAGAAGCACCATGAGTGTGGGAACAGATGCCATTATCAAATATTGTCGCCAATTTCCAATCCAAATCGCTAACCACGGCGTCATCACCAGACAAGAGACATAGAAGATTGTTGTCATGGTATTCAGGCCGAATGTGCGTTTTTTTGGATCCAAATATTCAAAGACTGCGAAGTAATGATCAGGTCATTGTTGAATTATCTGGACGGATTTTAATTAATTTTGTATATTAGCATACTTACGCATAATGTACATGAGGTAAAATAGTGTGTCTGTGGAAAGCCCTGATAAAAATCGGGCCGCTATAAAGGCAGGTAGACCGTTGACAAAGGAAGTTATGAAATCGCCAAGACCACCGCTTAATGTCGTTATAATAAGCGTAGGCAGACGTCCGATTCTGTCGGCTAAAAAGCCAAAGAATATTGTACCAATTATTGCTCCGATATAGAAAAAAGATTGACCCATGGCTGATTGGAATGCTCCGTCACAAACCCATTGCAGCTAACACAAAATTAATTTGAATTAAATATTTCAATAAATAATGGTTGATAAAATTTTTTAAAATAATAATTTCTATTCCGTTGGGAAATTGAAACGAAAAAAATAGCGGTGTCTGCTTTTAGGCGTAGTTTTTCTAGAATTTATGAGAGCCCATTACTTCTTTTAGTCGTTACACTATAGTCGTACGACATTTTTATAAATAATATTCAGTACTTTCTATTCGGTTGAGTAGCACGTCTATGGGCTGTAATTACATTATTAAATAAATTTTCGTCATATTAGATGCATATTCTTTTGTTAATTTTATAATTAGAGACGCAATAACGTTTAAGGTTTAATACCTTAAAACCTTATTCGGTTGAACAATTGAAACGAAAAATAAAATAGCGATGCCTGCTTTTAGGCGTAGTTTGTCTAAAATTTATGAGAGCCCATTACTTCTAGTCGTTACACGTGTTTAATTTTATGAGTAAGAAAGCGAGAGAATGTTTGCATGCGAGCGCGTGTGATAGCTTCATTTCTTCACTTTTAATTTGTGGTTTCTATCGATAAATGTGTTGTTGTTGTTAAACTTGTTTACCACCACTTGCTTTTTACCTCCGTGGATATGCTCTGATAACCGTGATCGTAGTTAAAAATCCACTTTTTGCATTTTGTTCCTTCCGGTGCAGGAATGCCTACGCCATCGATTACATCCTGTAGAGGAGTACAGAACGGCTTTTCTATCGATGCATACACTTGACTAATTTCGCTTAAGCTCAAATTAGCTAACTTGTCGTGGTAGCACCTAATCGGGGCGGAAATAGAGGGATGGGGGTTAACATTATGACGTTCATGATGAAGTATCACAACAAATGTTTCACGTTGACGTTGACAAAGGAAAACGTTTCGAGAAATATTCTAGTTCGAAACGCCATCAATCGAACTTACCAATGATCAGGCGTGAAGCTAATTATGGTCTGCGAGAAGTAATGCAACGCCGACATAATGTTGGTATAGCCATAAATTGCTAAAAGCAACATTTGATAACGTCCAAAGTTGCCACATTTTGCCAAAACGGTGTCGAAATCCATTATTTACGATAAAAACTTATACACTTTTTAATTTTTTAAGTAATTAATTTTTGCGGAAGTTATGATTTTCGTTAAAACGAAATTAACAAAAAAAAAATTAGTAGATTTACTTAATTTTCTACTTCTAACGGTCTCACTTAAAGCATGACTGGCTACTTCATCTAACGAGCGACTAAATCTTTTTCAAAATAATTCTTTTAATGAAAGCAGTACCTTTCCAGCATCTGATTGCTGCAGGTTTCAGTGTGCGTGATGGATAGAAAAACTTATCAGACGTACATAAACAAAAGCTATTTTTTAATATTGAACTAAGACTTAAAACGTATTAAGTGTTGGCGGGTCAGTAAATTTCTTTTTGTCTACATAAACATTTATTAATTTAAGACTTTATTTTGATGTAAGAAATTCGTACAAGAATTAGTTGAATAAAGAAGAAAATTACATTAATTACTTTTCATAAAAATTGTGTCTTAAAGTCTTTTAAAATTGTTTTGTAATTTTTTTTTCTAATTTTAAATAAACGGAATAATAAATAAAAATTATAGACGAACCTTTAATGTAAAAGAGAGAGTAAAAAAGCTTATAAATTACATGAAAATGAGAAGTAGGAATAGGGTAAACTATATATCGTACCAAGAAGTTACTGGAAAAACGTGATTATGGTTCAAATTTTTAATCCAGAAATAAAAGAAAGATATAGTTGTTTTTTCGCCTATGCCAACACTGTTCGTTGGGAGATATAATTTTTAGACTAATGTTTATATAAAAAATTGTGTATGCACACACATGAACACATACTTGATCAAATCTTGATAATTCTACATGGCTCCGATTTTGTCTTGGACCATCTTTAATATATTCATTGATGCGCACACCAACAACAATTATAGATTACTCGACCTCGAACGTTTTCATATTAACACTTTTTATGCGCTACCATCTTTCCAGTGATCAATATTTTTATGCGAAATAAATTTTAAATTTTAAATTAACATAATTTTTTTTTAAAACAGGAAAAATAAAATCAAAATGATTTTTAACATAAATTATTTTTTATTTATCACGAGACAATTGCATTCAGAAAGTAGAGCATTGAACGTGCGTGGTACAGACGATAAGAAAAAGAAACATAAAGAAACGAATTAGTAAACAAATGATAAAACGTTAAGCAGAAAGAACAGTCATCATAAATTGACATTGTTTACAATCACAAATACAAAGAATACTAAGCTACACCACACCCGAAGAACACACAACCGATTGAGCCAAACAACTACCAAAACAATCACAAGCTAATTTTTCACACTAAATCAAATAATGTCAACAAACCGTTTATAATCTTCCTGTAATGGCAATGCCTTCATTAGATTTTTTTTCTTCAAAAAGGAAAGAGTTTAGAATAGAAAATTGGTTTGATTTTGATGTCTGTTAATTTTTTGCACCCTTGTTTATTTTTTGGTTTCAAAAAATCTCTTCTATTTGAGATTCACGAATTAAAATTGTCATTAAACCTGAATAAAAACACCTTGAAATATTAAACAAATAATAATCAGATGTTGAATAGGTTTATGACTATAATAATGAGTGTGATTTAATAATTAATTTCATTCGAGCTTAGTGGAAAAATCGTTTATCTTAAGAGCAATTTTAAAAATAACGCTCACAAATTAAAAAAAACACGTCACGAGCGTCCATATTTTAAATGTTTATTAGTCGAAAAATTTTAAATGCAATAGTAAGAATTTTCATGAACAAATAATATTAAAATAAAATTAAAATATCGTAACAAATGCGTATCGAATGCATTCTGCCTTGTGAAAAAATTGCATAGTGTACGCTTTAATTCGATTCATCTTAAAATTTTTTATTAAATTCAAAAAAAATTCTATGCCTGCGATCACAGTCATAGAATGTTTTGCAAGTGATTGTCATCAAATCATTTCATTTTGATGGAATTTACAGTTTTAAAGAGAAGACAAATTACAAAAGATTTTGACATGAAGTCTAATTTCTTTTATGGAAAAATTTTAAATAATTTTCTTTTGCGAAATATTCAAAATCTAAAAAAAAAACGAAAATCAAATTGGAAATGGTTTTAAACGGAAAATGAGTATAAAAAATTGAACTTTTTTTCATTATTAATAAAGTGAATAAAAATGTTCAATTTCATAATTTTGCAGTTTGGAGAGGAAATCTTTTAGATAAAATTGCTTGATAAAGAAAAATTTAGATTGTACAATCCGTAGATGGTTTAATATAAATTTTACAATTTTTTCTAGAATTTTTTTATTTGTGCAATTTTATTATGTTCAGTTCACCTAAATCCATTTAATAAGCAAAGTATTATATTGCCAATAATAATTTTCCTAAGAGAAATTTACTAAAATCAAGCAGTTTCCATACTTTTTGACCCTCTTGGTTTGTGTTGAGTTAAAAAATTCTTAGCATTATTTGTTTTTGAAGGCAATAAAATAAGTCGCTTTATCTCTAATAATGATATTCTTTAGTGTCTGTTATAAACTTATAAGAAATAATACTCATTCTATTGCATCATCATTATCATAATCAAAAGATTTATCTGTGTAGATGTTATCTATCTTATTTGAGTTTAAAATAATCACGCCTTCTACAGAATATAATTTCAAAAGGGTTTTCAACCTGAACGGTTTTAACCTCACTAACATCAAATTGTACATTCCGAGATTAATTAATTTTTATTTTAAATTTATAATAAATTTATAAAAAATGTAATAAATGGAAATGCAGAAAAAGGAAAAGATTTAAAAAAAACATAAAAAATGGGACTTCAAAAGGCATAAAAACTAAAGGTAATCAATTCGGATTTTCATTCCAAAAAAAAATTAATCCTATAGTGATCAGATGTCAAGAAGGCAAAGGAAATCAATTAATTAAATCTGCTTTAGCATGATGTATAAAATCTGTTAGACCGCATATTTTCATGAGAAAATCCATCGAATGAAAATTCAGCATAAGCAGAGGTCGCTGAGGAAGCATGCATGACAAACGTGTATGGATGACTTAACCACTTTTTTATTATTGTACGAGTAAAAGGTAAGGCTAAACATACTGAATTATTAGCAAAGTGAAATCATTGCTAAAAATTTATAAGATTTTATTACTGCATGAACGATTCGTGAACGATTTGTCATGAACAAATCTTTTTTGGATGCCTAAATATTTAAACAGATAGACACCGCATTTACATCAATGAACGTACACGATAATAATAAAAGGAACACACAGAAATAACAATGAAGATACACTAAAATTAAAAAAAATCGAATTGCATCCGAAAAACTACAAAGAAGATGAGACGAGACTATGATAACCTTTAGGAGGTACAAACGTTTTGAATGATGTCACATTTTGCTTGAATTAATACTGGATTCAGTGACTTCAATCACATCGTTCTCTCTCCTGCTCTAACTCCTGCCCCTGCTCGTGTATATCTCTCCACTACTCACCACCATTGGTGCCACCAACCGAAGCGATCCATATGCGATGACCAGTTTCGTCCATTCAAATACAAGCGTCTACAACTCCAATAAGAGTTCAATTTGAAAATTCATAAAAACAACAAACGCAACAAGAGCAACAATAATAAAAACAGCAACAATAACAACGATAAACAACAAACGGCAAACAACGACTACTAACAAACATTAAAATAATCAAAAAAAAAAAAAAAAAAAAAAAAAAAAAAAAAAAAAAGAACAACTCTAGATGCGGTAAATTCATATTGAAAATCCAGTTTTAATTTTAACCTTTTTAACGTTAACCTAACGACGTAACGTAAAACAATACTGCCATTTCGTTCAATGATCGGAATTACTTTATACTCGCTTAAAGACGACTCTTGTGATTTTTTTTCTACTACACAAAGACTTTGCTAAGGCTCATCATCATCATCGTCATCATCACCTGCGTCATTGTTAGCACCATTCATCAAGTGCCATCATCAGCGGCGTCATTATCACTACCATCGCAATTATCGATTGCTCGTTATTCGATGATCGTCGATTCGATTTCATCCTCTATTGCTTGTTATTTTGACGTTCTTTCTGCTTCTTCTTTTTCTTCTTTTTTATTAAATTTTATATCATTATGTGTATCGTGAAATATGCTAATGCTGATTTGTTGTAGTATTTATTGATTCATTGTTTCTGAGCGTGTGTACAGAAAAGATTTTTCTGAAAAAGATCTTCGTGTAATTTAAAATGTTGACGTTAATCTTGTTAAATCGCTGACAGTTATCGAGTGTATGAATGTGATAGCTGTGATGATATTACTTTGTACAAATGCGAATATTCCGATCGTTCGATTCTAATGGCTTAATAAATTTCTTGTTGTTGTTGTAGCCGTTTTTAATAACGTAGTTATTACTAACGCTTTTAAACTTCAAAACGATCGCAAGCGTTTGTACTGCGTGCATTTTAATATTCTTTGAGCATCGAAAACATTGCTAGAGCTAAAATATACGAATAACTTAATGATTTGTTTAAATCCCATTTACGATCCCCAAGAAGGGTCTCACATTCAAGGAATAAATTTCAAGGAATAAATTTTAAGGAATACCTAAAAACTCAGAAGGATTTTTGAAAATATTGAAATACCCAAAATTTGCAAATCTTAGTGAGAAAGCTTTTAAAAATGTTTTCGAAAACTTTTTTAACTTTAGGTTTGGTGAATTTCGAAATGTTTATTCAAGAAAATTTTAAAATTAATTTATACCAAGCTTTGACCCTTTTATTTAGAATTCTTCTAAATAAACTTTCAAAATATTTATAATTTTTCTACAAAGGGCTTTAAGGGCTTTTGATTAGAAATATTAAAAATTTTAATTCACAAGTTTTGCAAAGTCTGTTTAGAAAACTTCTAAAGTTGTTACTGAGACGGATTTTAAAGCTTTTATTTAGAAAGTTGTCAAAGCTTTTATTTAGAAACATTTTAAAATTTTAAGACCTCAAACTTTTATGTTAAAACATTTCAAATCATTTCTTTGTGAGACTTTAAAAAACCTTTAAACCTCGAATTTTGAAAAGTTTTATTAAAAAGGCTTTATGAAGCTTTTAAAACTTTTATCTAAGAACCTAAAAAACAGATTGGGGAAACTTTCAACACTTACATTTACAGAAATGTTGAAAGGATTTAAAACTGTTATATAGAAAATGGTAAAAGCTCTGATTTAGTAGGCTTTTATTAAGAACCTTTTCATAAGAAAACGGAGTGTTAATTCTTGTATTCTTTCTCCTTACCAAATTTTGGTTTGCATACGTTTATTTGTTTTTCGTGGGAGTGATATCTCGTAAACTGTGAAAAACGGTGAAATCTATTTTGAAACATTTTCAAGAAAATTCAAAATATTGTTGTATTGAGAGAATTTTTTTAAATATCGATAATTATAAAATTGAATTCAAAATCTTATTCAGACTTTCTTAACCAGAATTGTATTGGTATTGGTGGGTATTGATTATTGTTGGAAATTATATGTTTGACCTTAAACTATTTGAAAAGGTTTAAACTTATTTTAACAAGTTTGAAATTGTTTGAAATTCAGGCAATCATAGACTCCCACCTCACTCCTCCCACCCCCTCGAATTGAGAACCTTTTTCGCTTCGAGAAATGCGATGTTTCTGAAAAATTGCAAATAATCATGAATAATAAATCCGCCCGATTAATTGCAAACCTTTAATTGGGTTTTATAGCGATCTATCTGAGACAACTCTCTAACCTTTTCCAGAGCGATGCTGATGGTGGTTATCTATTCACACAAACAACCACACACAAACATGCAAAATATGTCAAAGGCCTGAGTGGTGTTGTTGCTGCAACGTAACCGAGAAAAAACTGCAACGATCGACTGAGAAAACTGCAATGATTGACTGAAACTGCACCACACGAAACTGCTGTCCATGTGAAGTCGGCGACATTTAAAATATCCGACAGGGTATAAAAGTGGGAGATCATGGCGAACAAGTGGCAGTCTCAGTTATTTCTTTGGAGGAGCGTTAGACTAAAATTAAATAGACGTGAACCGGTGACCTCTAACGAGAAGCATTACCCACAGCAAGGTAGAAGAAGTAGTAGAGGACGAAGACGGGAGAAGGAAGAGCTGAAGTGTTGAACGAGTTGAATAATTGTACAGTATTTGTTGGATGTTGTTGTTGTTATTTCAAATTTTTTCTCTATTAAATAAATAATAATTCATTGAAAAGGAGGACGAAGGTCACCCCGGTTTCGGACGACATCGAGGCTTGAAATTATATCACAACGTGTTTGAACTGCGAGGCTTGAATGAAATGCTATTAAAGGTAAGTTTTGAAGGCCTAAAGGGCTTCGATTATTGAAATGCACGCGTCCGAAGTAATAAAATCTTAACGTTCTTAAAAAGCTCGTACACATTAGGGGGTAAATCAACGTAATACCGGTAGGAAGTTCGTTAGATTATAATAATCACGAGGATGATCATCCGAAGAGAAATTTTGTGATATATTTTCGAACGTTTTTCGAGCGTGTTTAGATGGTGTTTTGATGGTTTTTCAACGCAATGAATTGATTTTATTCATGTACTTTTTCAGATTTTGCTTTGTACCCTACTTCTGGCGTTAGCGCATGGCGGAGTCGTTGGTCCTTATGGCTCACATTATGGCGGATCTCTGGGTCCTTTAGCCTACGCGCCTCATCATGGAGGAGTGCCAGGTGGTTACGTAGTACCAGGTGAGATGACGATATAAATACTATTCTTACCTGATTTTCCATTACTCTCTCATCTTCTTTCTCTCTCCCTCTCTCTCTTTCTCTCACCGGCTTTTTTTTGTTCAAAAAACTGATAGCACTAAAACCAGCTGCCCCCGAACCCTACGATCCGGTGCCGAACTACTCCTTTGGTTATGACGTAAGCGATGGTTATACGGGCGATCTGAAAAGTCAACATGAGACGCGTCACGGCGATGTGGTGAAGGGTAGCTATTCGGTTTTGGATCCTGACGGTACTAAACGTACTGTCGACTACACTGCCGATCCGCATAATGGTTTTAATGCGGTTGTACGTAAGGAACCAACTGGGTACGCTGTTGCACCAGTACCCGCACCAGCTCCACCATTACCTCTGATACCGAAAGTAGCTCCAATTGTTTTGCATGCTGCCGCCGCTGCTGCTCCCGCTGCTGCGTCTTACGCCTATCCCGGCTTGGGCAGCCATCATGCCCCATACTTCCATCCGCATTAGAAGCTCTTACGTAGGTGGTACATCAGTGTGTACCTCTGTGTACCTTTCTCTTTTCTCCCCTTTTCTCTTTCCCTCTCTCTCTCCCTCTCTCTTTTTCTAAATTTCCCGTTTCTTTATTTTACTCGATTTTCTTTTGGTCGTACGAAGCGATTGTCTCTCTCACTTCTATTGTTCTCACTTTCAACCGAACACTCTGTCTGTTTTTCCTCCTTTATTCCTTTTTTATTTTCGTCCTTTTTTTCTCTGTGTAAATCTTCTGGGAGTAATCTCCAGTGTTACCTTTTTGATTGTATTCCGGTTCGTTCAGTTTTTAGCCAGTTTTTTGGGTAAATACATATATTTTTTGCAGTGTTGTTTTCTGTCTCTCTCACTGTTTTGCGCCGCGATTTTGATCCATTATTTTTTTTGGAAAATAATTTTAAGTGTGTGTTGTTGTTTTTTTATCATAAGATTTTTAAATATTTTCGTGTAAAAATGAAATGTTATCTTTACTAATAAAAAATATGTGATTTTTCAAGCAAATTAAATTTTTTTCTTCTAATTTTTTACTAGTTTGCAGCGTGGTCGTTTTTAATGATTTCGTGTTTTATTTCGACTCTCTGAGCGTTTTTTAAAAGTATTGAAAGCATAGAAAGAGCTAAATAAAATTCAAATTTTTAAGATAACATTATTATAAATAAACGTTAAAAATAAACGTAGTTTTTCATATTTTATTCTAGAATAAAATTCTTAAAAAGAAAGAAACAAAATTCAGATTTATAAAATGAAATTCTTAATAATAATTAAATCAAATTCTTACTAAGAAAAAAAATTTTAAAAGTTTAGATTTTTAGAGAATTCTTAAAAAGAACTAAATAAAATTAAGATAATATTTTTTCTCAAAAACTCAGATGTTTAAGATAAAGTTCTTAAAAGGAAATAAATAAAATTTAATTTCAAATAATTTTTAAATTTGAGATTTTTGAGCTATTCTTAAATAAATAAAATTCAGACTTTCAATAAAAAATTCTTAATTAGAATTAAATCAAATTCTTACTAAAATATATCTTTTTTAAGATTTTAGATTTTATCGACAAAATTCTTAAGAAAATAAAATTCAATTGTTATTCTTTTTTTAAAACTTTATAATTTTGTGATAAAATTTTTAAGAAGCAATAAATCAAATTCAAATTTTACAAATTTTGTGTGGTGAATAATATTTTTAATTTTTGGGAGAGTCTCTACTGCCATTTTCGTTCCGAACAAGCGATTCTCAAAATTGTCTGCCGCTGTTTGTTCATTTGCAAAACTATCCAGTCCTTCGAATTCATGCTTTCGTCTGACACGTAATACATTTGGGGTTTGCGGAAGGAGGGAGTGTTACCCAATCAAATGTTTGTTCTGCCTACAAGTTAATGAAATAATATAAAATTTCTCTTATATTTCGGTTTTCGATATCGTCAATTTATTTTTCGAAAATTATTTTCTAATTTAAATATTGAATATTTTTAATCCATAATCCACAATCTTTCCAAATGGCGTTTTATCTATCTGTTCAGGCTATGCAGCCCCCGGCATGATCAGGTAGCTCAATCGTCGTTTGGGAGGATTGTGGATTATAGATTGAAAATATTTAATTTTTAAATTAGAAAAGAATTTTGGAAAAATAAATTGGCGAAGCCGAAAGTCGAAATGTAAGAGAATTTTTATATTATTCCATTAATTCGCACACAGAACAATTTCAATTTCACGCACTCTATCATTGCGGTTTTGCATTCTCATTTATTTTGGAGAAAAAAGAGTGAATTTGGGAAAAAGGCGAAAAACATTTTTTGAATAGTGTTTTAATTAAATCGAATAACTTCTTTATTTATTTTTATTGTATCCAGTAGTTTTTCGTATCATCGCTCGATATTATTTTGTTTGATTTTTCTTTTTAGACGATATGAATATATTGTACAGAATATATTAGAATATATATAATTTTTTTATATAATATATTAATATAATAAATTTTAATATGATATAATACGTTTTTATTTATTTTTATATTTAAGTAATTAAATATTCTTAAAAGGAATGTATAGTATTCTTGATTTTTTCGTTTGTTCTTTTTAACATTTCAATAATCAATTAATTTTATCATAATTAATCAAATAATAAAATTTAATTAATTTAAACTAGTCGTTGATTTTGTTTGATTTTGTTGTCAATTATTCTTTTTTTTTTTGTTAACGTAAACGCTTTCCTTAGATTCAATAAAACTATATTTAAATCGCAGAAAACTAATAGAAGTTTTTTAGTAAGAATTAAATATCTTTTAAAACAAAGGAAGGCAAAAAGCAATTTGATTTTGTGATATTTGTGAGCGTGATTTTTTTAGACGCCATTAATAAAACTTAATAATTAATTGATTGTTCTTTCGGAGGATTAAATGATTATTAATATTTAGTTTCATTTTTTGTAACTTTTAGTTGTTGTTGTTGTTGTTTTGGTTGTTGTCATTTTTGTTTACATTGTGGTCAGTTTTGTTTACTTGTAAATTTTTCAGAATTCTCCTTTTTTTTATTAATTTTCTACTAAACTTTGAATAATTATTATGCATGTATGTAATTATTGTTTAGACTCTAGGGTATGAACCATATGTTTTTGTTGTTTATTGAATGATATATCGATTTTAGAATATGTATTATCGTTTTGAAACACATGCACACACACATACAGATTACTTGTATTTGTATAATTTTTAGTAGTAATCATAATAATTATTGTATAATGATCATAATAGTCGCAATGTTTATCTAATGATTATTTCTATAACGTTTTTATGAAAATTAAAAAAACAATTTTTACTCTACTTCTATTGTTATTATTATCAGTATTATTATTATTATTGTTGTTGTTATTGTAACTATTGTAGATAATAATAATAATAATAGTAATAATATTTAACATTTAAGTTTACTTCTTTCATACCCTTTTTGATTATTATTATTATCAATTATTTGTTAATTAATTATTAATTATTAATTATATTAATTTCATTAATTTTATTCAAAAGTTTTCTAAAATCTCTTTTAGCAAGTTTTTTTGAATTTTTCTGGTATAAAAATTTATGAAGTTGTTTGCAAATCGGAAATATATAATTAGTCTTCTTATTTTAATAACATTTTCAATCATAAATAAATTGGTCGTTAGGTGAGGAAAGTCGCGGGGACACAGTGAGAGTTCGAGTGTTTAACAACTAACGTTTCGTCGTAATTTTATTGGAAGAGATTAAATAATCCAAACCGTATTAATTTGATATCTTTTGCAACGGTGCATGCTTGTGTATAAGGGATCATTTTCAGGGGCTTGAAGATTTGTCCGGTGGAAATATTTTTTAGAAATTATTTGTAATTTTGTTAAAAGATTTAAATTAATAAAATGCACGTAAATTTCTAAATTGAAATAATTAATGATTCTGATCTGCATTTGTGGCAATTCTGCGGTTTAAGATCCTAAAGAGAAGGAAGAATTGATAAAAAATTTTGGATGAAATATCGGGCCATTGCAAATTGTTGAAATTATTGATAAAAATTATCACAGAATAAAATTATTGGAGCTATTAATCGATATGAATTATTATACGTTAGGAATTATTAATCGATATGGTTTGTTTATCGATATGAATTATTCATCGATATGATTTACTTATCGATATCAATTATTAATCGATATGGTTTGTTTATCGATATGAATTATTCATAGATATGATTTGCTTATCGTTATGAATCATTAATCGAAATTATTTATTTATCGATATCAATTATTAATCGATACGATTTATTTATCAATATGAATTATTAATCGCTTTGCTTGATATCGAACAAAACTTACTTACGGATTGTGACACTGACAAATTCTTTTGTTTTCACCCTTATTTTGTTTTGGCGGTTGATTTATTTCGTTAATTTTTTTACTTCATTTGGAATCTAATTCAATTGTCTTTCCCAAAACTTAATTGATTTCCAGAAAAAATGTGTTACATTTTTAAATTTTTCAAATTAACATTTTTTAAAATGAAAAAACACTTTTTTTAAAATACAAAATAACAGAAAAAATTATTTTCTGTTTGAAGTCGAAGAAATATTTGTTAGAAATGGTTTGTCAAGCTCTACAATTGCTTTTGAATGTCCTTTGAATTGCACTTCTATGTTTTCATTGTTGTTGGCTTCTATTGTTTTGTTGCTATTGTTCTGTTGAAGCTGCGAATAATTACTTGTGAGAATCGTAAATAACGACTATGTGTTTTATTTGAATTTGAAAAAATATAATTAATTTTTCTCATCATTGTTTTCTCATTATCAAAAAGTTGTTAAATTTTTTGTATATTCGATATTTTGTGATTTTGTCATTATTGTTGTTGTTTTTGAAAATGGGTTAAATTCGTTAAATATTTTTCTTGGTTTTACATAATTTCCTTTTTCAAATTTTCTTTAGAGATTATCATGCGTTATGCGATATTTAATAAGTATGGATATGTAGGTGTGTAAGTGTGTTTGTATGTTTGTTCTTATACGAGTATGAGCACATTTCTAAGGATATGTTTTAATATTCGTTTATGATAATTTCAAAATTTTGTTCGGAATGATTTTGAATATTTTTCGAATTTAATTAAATTTTTTTTTAAAGATTATTTATTGTTTTACTTAAATAGTATTTATGTAATTTAATTTTTTATTAATTTCTTTAAACTAGCTCTAATTATTTGAAATATTACAAATTGTGGGTTTATTGTATAAATATATTGTTTTCATGTATTGTCATAATGAATATATTCTTTATATTATCAATTTTATCAATATTTTCGTATTAGAATTTTTATTATATTTGTTTACCAATTTTCTCATATTTTTGTTCTGGTATTCAATTCTTTTTATCGTGTTCTAAATGAGCTTTCTATCTTTAAATGCAATTGAACAACTTCGTATGTTTTTTTATATGTGAAAAGTTATTAGAAATATTTAGAAATGTTTACATTTCATTCGAAAGGGTCTTATCGGCATTCAAAATGAATGATGATGAAATGTGTGATGATTTTAACGGATTCAAGGATCTGGAATTGTTTTGAAATGAGAGAGAGAGAGTGGTGGGTTTTGACTAAAATTCTTGTAAGCAATTTTGTTTTAATAAAATTTAATAAAAACGAAAACCTCAATAGTTTAAACATAAACCAAATCTACACACACGTGCACTCATCCCTTTCATTCACTTAGTATTCAGCATATATGTCAGCTCGATCGAAGGTTTGTGACTAAGCTAAGATCTTACGTTTTACCTTCGATAAACGACCTCAAAGAAAAAAATTTTTAGGCATAAAATACTTATGGCCTTCTACACAAAGCGAAACTATTGGCGTTATTACACAAAGGGAAACAATGCTGCTTTTTCGGTTCCCTTTTCTGTTTGCTGTCATTTTTCTCTGCTTTGAGAGCTTATAGATAACCGGCGGATAAAATTTCGTTGGGCACGAATAAACAAACGTTGTTAGTGCTTATCAGTGCATTCCAGGCAAAAACTGGATGCCCAGGCCGGGTGCCGGTTGAGTGACAGTACCGAAACCAGTGAACAAAACGCGAACAATGAACCTTTTGATTGAGTGTGATTGAAGCGGCGTCGTAAAAATTTATTCAATAACATTCAAGACGCTCGCGGGGAGGATGTCTTTATTACGTGCAATCAAATGGATTGCTAATGAAAAAAAAATTTTATCTAATAAAACTGACGAAACTTCTGTATACTACAAAAATTCCGAGCGTCTTGTAAAAAATTCCGAACGCCGCAGTCTTTCCATTCATTTCGGTTTGTGTAATAAGGCCCTTAGTAACTACTTCCACAATAATAATAACAAAAAAAATTTAAAACAAAATCATACATTTCTTCAAGATTTTTATGATTTGAAAAAATTAAAACTTTATTTATCAAAATAGCAAAAAGAAGAACAATAAAATTCAATTGCTAATTTCCAAACAAAATTTATTGGTTCTCACAATTTAATTCCTCTCACAAATTTTTACTATTTAACCCTTCTGCTTTGATTTGATCAAATTATCAAGAAATTCTGCGCATTATTTTGATGCGTCGTCACACGAGTAAACCTATCTCAGACATAGTCTAAAAATTTGTACCCCAAAATTATGAAAAATTTTTAATCTTCTGTCGATATTGCGTTGACGCATTCGAAAAACGAGAGTGCTTGTTTTGTTTATCTAGTGTCCAAAAATGAGAATTAGACTGTTGCCAAGTAACGTTGTCCATAAAACTTTAATCACGATTTGAAAACCTTTTATTATAAGCGTCATAAATATCCCCTCCTTCCCCTTTTATTCGCACAAATCTATCCCATTACACGGTAGGATTTAATCCATTATATGCTTTCTGAAATATCGCACAAGGGTTAAACAATTTGAAAATATTTTCTTTCAAAATTTAATTTTAAATTGCATTAAGAAATAATTTCGAAAAACTGTCAGAACCTGTTTCTCAGGTTCACACTCTCACATTTATGCCTGGTGAAAAGAATGAATAGAATTCTTGAAGGCGACTTTATCAGCTTTCTTTCAAGATCGCTTTCTTAATTTTTTTCTTTATTTTCCTTTTGGTGTTTTATCTACAGAAACCGGAAATAGGATACATAGCCAAAGATTTAGAAGACTTGACTAGACTTCTCTTTAGGAGACGCGAAGGAGATTTCTTCTGAAATTGTGACAATTAATTACTAATTGAATTAATCATCGATTTGTATTATTTTGTAATATTACTGTTATAGGTGTGAATTTGTATTAATTTTTTAAATAATATTTTATTCTGAAACATCAGAGTTTTTTTGCTCATTTTACTTTCATTTCTTTTGTTGAGTTTTTTTATCTGCTTATGATTTTACTCATGCATATTTACAAGAGTAAACATAACTAAATAGTTAGGCTATTCAGTTTTATGCTGATACGTTTTTCTGTTAGTTAATTAATTAGTTAATAGATTACTAGAAGGTGGTCCATTTATGATCGTTTTCGTCGCTATTTATTTTGGTTTCAAATTGTTGTGATAGTTTTTTTTGTTATGGTTCTTTTCTGGTTGATTCTCTTCTGCAGTTTCTTTACGATTATTTGGATTTCAAATTGAATTTTTTTAAATAAAATATATAATAATTAATACGCATAACAGCAAATAAAAGACGTTTCGATGGAATATTTTAAAATAAAAATATAAGAAAAATTTTATTGTTAGCTCCTTAATTTAAAATAGTTTTGAAATCGATTATAGTTTTTTTTTTTTTAAATTATACAGGGTGTCAAAGCAATAAAAATCAAGCAAACCAAATACAATTAATAAGAGAAATCTTAAGCATTATAAAAACATTTTAATTGATAAATTTTTAAATGGATTTTATTTTACACGGCAAATTATTGAAATTAATTTTAAATTTTTTTACAAATAGAAAATATATAATTTTAAAATTATTATTTTAGAAATTATTTCCAATAATCAAATCAGCAATTAAGTTTTCTATTGATTCAACTCAATTGATTGACTAATTGATATAATAATCAATTCATATAATCAATCATTTCTTCACCTTTTTGTGGAAATTTATTTAAAATTATCAAAATTTTTGTATCTAAAACTCTTTTATGAAATCCGAAAAAGCTAAAGAAAAAATTTAGTAAATTTAAAAACATACCTGTTTGTGTTTATTGCTGTTTATTGTTGTTTTGTTTATGTTTATTGTTGTTGTTGTATTGCTGATATGTACCTCTCTACTTATGAGTTCTTAGAGCGAGTAAGAAATTGGAAAATACGCTTACGTTCGTTACATCGAAATGAGTTCTTTTAGTAAAAAATATTTGTTGTTGTTGTAATTTTTTGTTGTTCCTTTTTAACAATTAGCAATACTATGAAATAATTGTATTTAAATTTTTCTAGTATTGAATTAATTTCACACATACTTTCCTTTTACGAATGAATCAATTTATTGATTTCCAGAATTAATTAATTAAACAATTAAGATTGTGTTGAAATTGATTTCATATAAATTTTTTTCCTTTCTTAAATTTTCATTTCGTTTTTGTGTTTTCTTGTAATTTTTAGTATATTTCACACTTTACTATAAATATCCCTATGGGTATTGTTATCGCTATCGTTATCGTTATATATTTTTGTCATCTATATAAAGTAGTCGTAATTATATATATCGTAATTATTTTATTATGATATTTAATTATGTAAGTAAGTATGTAATAATCATTCATTCTTATATAAATGTTATACAACGTGTACTAAATAATATATATTTAATGATATAGTATATTTTATATATTATATACTAATATATATGTATAATAATTCGCCCACACTTTGTGTATTTTTCCTAGAAAAATGTTGCCCCAAATTATTTGTTTTGTTGCTTGCCCACGAGAGGAGTTTAAACGTGTTTCGAAGCCGCGAGATTTTAACGAGATTTCTACGAGATTTTCTGTTTTACTAAAACAATTCAATTTTCAAACATCTTAAGATTTTAAACCGCTTTTCTCAATTTGTTTTCAAATTTTGTTTTGAATTGTTTAAATATTTTCTTGAAATCTTTAAACCATTTTTCTTGCATTTTATTTTGTATTATTTTCGTATTTTCCTTCTTGAGTCACGCGAAAGTGTTTTATGAAAAGTTTGCCAATTTTAATTTTGTTTTAATTTTCCTTTCTGTTTTTCTATGACTTTTCCTTAAACTTTTTGAAATTTCGGTTCTCAATTTTTATGTTTTTCGAACAATCTTTAATAATTTCAAGAAATCTTTTCTGACAAATAAATTTAATAATTTTTTGATTTATTATTTAATAATTTTTTAACAATAATTTAAACAATTTTATAATCGAATTCAATGATTTTCTTTGACTTACTGACTTTTTTCGAGGCAACAACCATCTTTTTTATACATTCCTTAATATTTTGCTTTCTCATCTTTTCATTTTCTTTGATAAGTCCTTGATGTTATTGTTGTTTTTGCTGTTGTATTTGTTGGACATAATTCAGCGGTCGTTTTAAAAATTCTGTTACCTTTATTATAATTCATTACATCATTTCTACCGATGTTCGTACTACCATCGCCATGACGATCGTTGGTAATATTACCTTCATTATCACCATCATCATCATCATCATCATCGTCATCATCGTCATCATCATCCGCGTCGCCATTCTCATTATCGGTTTTTACATCCATCGTTTGTTGGATTTCTTGTTCCGTAATTACGGTAACCAATTCTTCCACAGCTCTACCAATTTCTTCTAGAATTAGAAATGATTGAAAAAATTAATAATAAAATAATAATTCTAAAAAAATCCAGAAATGTTATTTTCATTCTAAAAGAAAGAAAAAAAGGAAAAGAAAATTACGAAAACAAATTTCTTTTATAATTAAAAGAAAATACAAAAAATATGATTAAATCAAAGATTTGTAATTGTGATGGTGACGATGACGTTGTGATAATAATACGAAAGTTGTTTAATTAGTGAATGAATGGAGATGGAAGGCCGAAGTCAAGAACCGAGTTGAATTATCGTTGAAAGTATTTTTTTGTTTTCTTCATTGTCAGTGAGAGAAATCTAGAAAATTCACACATAGGATACTTTAAAGGATACTTTAAGGGATATTCTACCTGATAGTCCTCAAGTTCTGATGGATAAAATTCTGAGAAAACTAACTAACCTAAAGAATAATGTTTACTGAATATGAATATATTCAGTATACTAAAATATCTTTCATTTTCGAAAAATTGTTCCCTACGTTAAGTTTTTTTCAAATATTGAAAGAAATCTGTGGGAGTTAGCGTTGGATGGACGAACTGCTTCGATGAAGATCTGTTGACAAAGTGGATAGTTCAATAAAACAGATAGCTTCACGAATGTAACGAATAGCAGTTTCGTAGAACACTGTGTTGTTGGTGAACTCTTTCATTCAAGGTCGATCGATTATCATCTAGAGAAGCAATAGCGATGACGATGATTGCTATAAATGTGATGACCTATAAGTTTGATAACGACGACTTATGGGCGACGAAGATGACGATGATGATGATGGTGATGATTATAGAAGTGATTCAGCTTATTGAATGCTGGCGGTGATGAGATTCGTGATTAACTAACGTTAGGTTTTCATACTATATTTATTATTAATTAAAATATACAAGAATTTGTGAGTTTTGGTCTCTTTCTATCTATTCAACTTTTTGTCTGCCTATTTCTTTCTCTCTTTCTCTGTTAAATGCTCTTTAGATATTACCTCTTACTCCTACGAGACTAATGGACTCTGAGCAACGCTTGACCCAGGTACAAAAAGGTCAATTAAATTTACGTAAAATTTCGGGCGAATGGTTAATAAAAAGCCATTGAAAAATTATAATAAATGATTGATTTTTTACAGACTTAAAAAAAATCATAAAAATATCGAACGCTAAAACAAGATTTTGTAAAAATCAAAGGAAATGTTTGAAGTAGTCCTTGCAAAAAATTCGCAGCAATTATTACGTTACAAAAACAAAATGGAAAAATCAGTTTTTGGAAATTTTGCTATGATTGGTGGAATCGAAGTTGCGAGGTGTTTGGTGTTGTGGTGGCGAAGGATGGTGCACGGAACGAAAGCATTATGAATAATAATCAAAGCATTGAAACAACAACAACAACAATCATAATAATCCAAAACGAAAATCCGATAAAAACGACTTAAAACAATTAGAAAAAATGCTTTTGATTCGTTTCGAAAACAAACTGAAAATAATTAAAAATGAAATGGAAAAAAGAAGCTTGACAACAACAATCAATTGAATTCAAAGTAAATTCCTTTTACCATTTCGTCCATGCAACATTTTTCAACACCATCGAATTGCTGGAAAACTTCGAGATGCATCATTCATAATTTATCAAAATCGTTTATTCGTTGCTTAGTAATTGTTGTTGTTGTTGTTGGAGCTGCTGGTGGGGCTGTTAGTGTTGTTGTTGCTGTTGTTGTTGCTGTTGTTGTTGCTGTTGTTGTTGTTGCTCTTTGGCTGCCATTATGGCGTTATGTTGCAGCAAATTTGCAAGTGGTGGCGGTGGTGGTCGTCCATCATCACCAATTATGGAATGACCAAGGCCGATGCCTAAATCGATACAACCGCCACCACCATTACCACCATTTCCGGCCAAGCATCCACTGCCAATTCCCAAACGCTGCTGCTGCTGCTGTTGTTGCGGTTGTTGTTGTTGTTGTTGTTGTTGTTGCTGCTGTTGTTGCTGATGCTGTTGTTGCAAAGGTCCATAGCCAGTATTCAATTGGATTTTGTTCACGCCAGGCAAACCATGATCGGGCATACCAGCCAGCATCATGCCTTCTGTTCAATAGTGTGTGCGTTGTTCCAAACAGCACGGATGCGGTGTGTGGAGTTCGGTGCGAGGGGTTGCATTGGTTAGGGAGGAAGGCAAAGGATTACAAAGGAAAGTGAAGGAAATTAAAGGAAGACATGAGAAAGCAGGGAAGTCACCACAGCGCAAATATTGAGACGTAAAATTGCGTCGTGTTTGCGGACAAACATTTCGGTTGAGACGATTTATTGAACATTTAGGAAACCATTGGTTGATCGGTGCGTATTTAGTGTCGGTTTTAGTTGGATTTTGTTCGTTATTGACGTTCAGGTTGTAGAAGAAAGCAGGTGTAATAAAGAGATAGCAAGGAATTTGGATACAATTAATATCATGGGATTATTTTATTTCATCATTTAATCGACTAAAGCAATAACGATAAGTATCAGGAGGCCTAAAGATGGCACTAATAAGCTTTGGTTATAAACGCGCAATCGATTTCTAAAATATTTTCAATGTATTTCAATACGTCTGGAAAGGGTTAACTGTCTTCTCACTAGTGTTTTATAAAAATTTGAAGGAACGGACGAGGAAAGCCAATAAGGAATACGCTATCCAATGTTAGTACACTTTTTATTTCTCGTTTGAATTATTATTGAAAGAATAATAATAATTGAAAAAATGCTGAATAATTGAAAAAATACATACAAGAACGTTTATAATCATTATTAATTCAGACAAAATGTTTACCCTTGAAATCACTTTCATCTGAGTTTTATGAATTCTAATAATTGATATTACAAATCACTGGCGTTCTGATTGCGGTATTTATGGCTATATAACATTTCCTATGAAGCAGAAAAACAACTGGAAAAAACGCTCCGTATCATAACTGACTGGAATCCTTTCGTACCATAATTCCCATGACGTTGAAGTAATTTCTTTTTGGAAACAACAAAAAGGAACCTTCTGATGAAAACTCCGGTATTTTTTGTGACGCCATATCACTATTATTCTTACTTTATTCTTATTATTCGATTTATTCGTATTATTCTTATTCCTACTATTCTTACTTCTTCGAGTAAAGGAACGCACATTAAAGGAGACGTGCCAGATATAAAGAAGTGTATATATGTATGCAGTGTATATATTCTCGCTTAGACTCCTTCTGAGTCGATTTAGCCATGCCCATGTTTTACCATGGACAAAGAGGCATACCTGCGTTTTTCAGAAAAGAGGCTCACCTGTTTTTGAGGTAGATATAAATTAACCCTATCTCTTGCGGGTCTGTCTTTTTCATGAAAACTGGCGAAATCGGACCAGTGTCATGCCTACTTTTATAAGTTAATATATATTTATGTGTGTTAATAGCCCGATTTCTGAGCTTGCCGACGGTATTTAAAGGTAAGATTTTACCTAACCATCTAAGAGTAATATATCCCCTAAATGGATACTGACAAGAGAATGATGTCCCCAAAAAATATTTAGCATACATTCTCTGTATGTGTAGGCGGTGTTAAAAGTGAGCTCATCCGTGTCAGTGACACACCCATTTCTCAGAGGCGCTGCAAGTTTTCGGCGTTTAAAACTTTATTTTTAATAATTTATTAAAATTATTAAAAATAAAATTATTATTATTGAATTTTATTTTGGATTTTGGTTTATTTTTTGGATATTGGTTATTGGATTTTAGTGACAAATCTATATTACGGCTGTTGGGTAAATAAGCATCGGCCAGACCGAAGTTAAGGTTTTGTTAACCATTTGAACTATTGACCATTTTCAGTTCCTTTTTTACTATTGCTCTTATTCACACATATTTACATCAAGAAGGAAACCTAACCGAATGGGCTCTAAATATGCTGCTAGATAATCAATATTAGATATTAATATAGTACAATCTTTTACTATATTTTACTACGATTAAGTTAGGGATAGCTTTATGAGGCAATATCTTGAAGTTGGCTCCAAAATAGTCGTGTCCCAAAATTTGTAGACTACTATTTGCTAAATCTGAAAGAATTTAGAGTACTAAAGTTTTCATAAATACAGTTTCTCATTTTTGTAGGCGTTTCTTCACTTTAAATTGTTTCAAAGTTTGAAGATTCAAACATTTCTTAATATTTATATATATTTATATTCATTATGAAATTTGGGAGACACGTATACGAATAGAGACACAGCAAACAATAAACTACGGACTCGAGGAGAATATATTTAATCAATTCTTTCAAATTCCAAGGCAATGAAAACTGGGCGGGAAAGAATCATAAAATGAAAGAAAGTGGGCATCAGTCAAAATTGCAATCACGGCAAACGACTATATATCCCGAATTACATTAAATATGTATAGAGGTTTGGTACTCCTCAATAAAATGGACTTCCCCTTGGGCCTTTACTACTTACTTGTATTTTGTTCGTAGTGACCATTTTGTTGATTCATTTTCGCGGGCGAATCCGTATTAAGTTGCGAGGCCGTAACCGATCGCGTCTGCAAGGTATTTGGTTTCGAATTTAAGCCAAGAATACCGTTTCCACTACCATTATTCGGTTCATCCAAAAGCTGTCGCAGCCGCTGTAACTGCGCCTCGAGCTGTCGATTATGATCTTCGAGTATTTGCATGCGTGCCTCTAGACGTCCCTTATGCTGACGCAAGAGTTTTGCTTCTGCCATCATATCCTGAAAATCACGAAAAAGGCGTAAGAATTTCTCTTTCAATTTTTTCTTTCAAATTCAATATTTTCTGGCAATATTTCTCAAACTTACCTGACCGTGTTCACCTTGTCCACCAGAATTCATACCAGCGCCGCTCATACCTAAACCACCCATCGCTGACGAGGAATGATTCATGCCTGGTTCGTCAGGTGTTGTGCTATTTTGTTTGCTGCAGAGTTGTTGATACTCGGCTTGAAGATTGGCATTCTCCTCCTCGAGATCGCGTATAATGGCCTCGAGCTCTTCCCGTTGCTCAGCATCCATGGCAGCCATAACTTGCACCGGTGATTTGGGACCGCCACCGTTGCCATTATTGGAAGGTAATGCTTGGCAATATTGTGCAATCAGTTGATGTTCGTCATCGCTATCCGGCGTGGAGTTTGATCCGGTACCGTATTCGACTTGAGCCAAACGTGAGGCATACATTTCGAGACGTGAGTGCATATCGTTCTGTAGCGTTTGTGTGGTATGTTGTGGACTAGGTGCCGGACTTTCGAGGGCGTCACCTGAAGTAAAGGATTAAACGTCATGGAAATAAATAAGATCATTAAAGTTGTTTGATTGTTTTTTAAAAGGTCATTGAATATATTTGCTAAACCTGATTTAACTTACCCTCTAAAACACTTTGAACTGGCAAGTAACCAACTCGAGGATGCTTTTTGAAATATTTCCGACTCTTAAACTTATTCTTAAGGGCACGAGTAAAATCGCGCACATCTTCGGTGGAAGTGGTCTGAAAATTTATCGTATAAAGGGAAAGAGAGAGAGAGAGTGAAGGAAAGATTTGAAAAGCCATTTTCAACACCCATTAATTTTCAATAAACTCACTCAGCGATTATTTCACACTTACCGTTGTGCAATATTCGTGCATGGGATGACTCAATTTGTGATTTTTGGCATTTCGTCCGAAGAAGAAACATTTTTGGCACATGTCGAAGTTGAAGCACTTCAGACAACGATAACGGAAGCCAATTATCGGATACTCTTTGCAAATATTACACTTTGCCTAAGAAGGAGGAAGAAAAAGAAGAAGAAAATGGAGAGGTTAATGACAAAATGAAGAGAGCTAGCCATCTCTTCAAGAAGGAAAACAGCAGTTGGTTCAAGTGGTTGAAAATGTACATAATTTCCTTATCCTCCCGTTTCACGTTGCATCGACAATAAATAACTTTACAACAACTCCACTATTTCACGTTACGTCAGACCATGGTGTGCCCCGCTCTTCCCCACCAACGTCCACTCATCACAATTGTTTCTTTTCTCGCTCTCTTCCTTACCTGATGCCTAGCCGTTTCAGCCGCTGCCAAACGATGCAATACCGGCAGCCAAACCAAACTTTGAGGCTCGTGCTGAAGCCAACCGAGAAAATGATGGGCTTCAATCGATATCTCCTGGTTACCGCCATCTTGCGCTGCAGGAAGAGAATTAGAGGAAATAATATTTTTAAATGGATATCGATATCGGTCGATAATTAGTTTGTCTTTATTGGCTGAAAAGTAAAAGAAAAAGACTCGTATTAAAATTTGACTATAATCGATATTTGTCGATAACGTATTAGAAGGCGCGGATAGAAGAACCAATCAATATGAAGATGCTGGGCAATCCTTTTAAGAAGATTATTCGAAGCGAAGGTACTGGAAAATCGTGCATATGATGGTAGTTGTGATCGATAGAATTGTTATATTTCAAAACAAAAAAAAAAAAAGTTATTTCATTGTACAGGGTGGGTGTTCGCTAAGAAGAATGAGAGTTTAAAAATGTGATCATGATTGGTGCGGACGAATAGTATTAAATAAATGTTAAAAAAGTGTAACACCAATGAGTGATGCTGTTGCCAATAGTACTCGATTACATAGATCGATACTTGTATGAACTATTGTATTTTGTATGATGATTGATCGAACTTGTATGAACCGCCATACATTTGAGTTACTAAAAGAAAGTGCGTCATTTTAATATTAATTGAAATCGTTATCGTTATCGTATTTGGGAAGCAACATTAGTAGTTCGATTGTTTACGTGTGCGAGACTTTATTTCTCTGAGTGCATCAATAAATAAATAAATCCAATAAATCGGTGCATCAGATTCATGCGGGAAGGAATAGAAATTCCGATTAATATAGAATTAGAGCAGAAAAATTTTAAACATCGATAGTATTGCCGATTATCGATAACTTACCATCTTGAGTAATACCAGCACGTTCCAGACACGAGCGTACCGAAGGTTCAATATTGGAGCCACCAAAAGCAGCAACTTCACCCAATTGTCGTGGAACCTGTTAAATTATAGAGAATAAAACCCACTCAAAATCTATCGAAAATTATCGACAATAAACCTTAGATGATTTTGGCCATATCAGAAACTTACTTGTATACAATCGTGTAATAGAAGGCCGAGTTTTCTTTGATCAACTTTTCGTTCCGGATCGGCGATTAAGCGAAAGAGATAACGATACTTTTCTTCGAGGTGGCCTTTACAAAGTAGCACCAGGCCGACCTAATTGAAGGGGTAGAAGAAGGAAAACCGGGGCTTATCAATGTTTGCGAGTTTGTTATTGCGTTAAAAATTGATGGACGTTTACCTTGAAACTAAGAACTCGTATCTGTCCCGTTCGTTGTGAATCGTAAACATTTAGTATCCAATTAATCGCCAAATCGAGCATCAGCGTCAAATCGATTTTATCCACTGTGACGTAGAGAGAATGAAGCACCGTCGTCATGTCAGGAATATCGATAAGTTTATCATTTTGCGCGCGTAAGCCGTGACGATCAAAGGATTCAATTGCGGTGGTCATAGGTATGCGATCCAAAGCTGAATAAAAGGAGGAAGAAGAAGAAGAATAAATGCGAAACCCAAGAAATCAAAGTCTGATATTTTTTAATGGATTAGCTTTTTTCTATGAAAAAGCAACAGACTTACCCAAATGTGTTTGCACCGATCTCAACTTCATAGCCGTGCGATAGGCCGAGAAGCGTACCTCATTCAAATCGGCTAAACTCTTCATCAGTTCAATCATTTCGGGATGGTCCCAGTGAGTTGTTTCACGCTCATGACTTTTTATAAGGAGGATGAAAAGACAAAAGGTAGAGTTATGGAAGGCCGATACGGTGGCTAGAACTGATTAATGGCTTACTCTATATAATAAGGCACATTGGCAGCAGTGGTAGCTCGTTCCCATGGAGGTTTAACGCTTTGACCCAGATTGGGCAATGGTCCGATGGTGCCACTGTTCGATGTATTGCGTCCGTCCTCGCCATTCTCGAGTGCCTGATTAGCACCAGCATTGCAAAGCACCTTTTGACGTTCATCCATAGCAATATGCAGTAGTTTCATTCTGTAAAGTGTATGCATTGACGTTAGTGAGTAAGGCGGGATGGAAGGAGTAAGGACTAGGGTTGATAATTTTTCAAGCACCTTGTATTTAGATCCTCTAATTTGGATAAACATGGCGCCGGCACTAGCACCTGATTTGCCGTGAAGAACGCCTGTTGTTCATTACAATCGTCTAGCAGAGCTCCCGCGGTGGTCATTTTATCACGCAAACGTTGTAAGTGTTGCATTTGTTCGCCGGCCTCTTGCGGCGAAGCGGGCAAGGACCAGGCGGCATTAGTGCTTTCAGCCGATGCAACTCGTGAGCTCAAATCTTCAAGTACTTTTTGGAACTGACGCATTTTCTAAAGGGAGAAATTAAAGAAGAATTAGTAATAAATATAGGATTAACTTTAAAAATTGTAGTTTAAGGACTCTTTTGGATTGACAGGCATTTTCGATAGAGAATGTGCGAAAGCAGCATAATGTAATTCAAAGGAGAAAATTGCCAGTAAACCCCGAGAAGTTTTTAAATGATCCAAATACAAGTGCTACGACCCTTCTTAAGTGATCCAAGTATATCCAAGAAATCATGTGCGTTCATTAGCAACAATGTTTTCGTCATTCACCGTGCTTATGATGCTAATTATGATTTCTCGAAATTGATGATCCAGCGGAGGCGAAAATTTAATTTATCTTCACAATTTCTCAATGCAATCTTAAACTTAGCTTTATTTTTCGAATGTAATCTTTTTCAGTTTTCTTAAATTGTTGTTAACTTTTACTGCTGCTCTTGCGCCAGCTTTTCGTTTATTATAATAAATTTTTCTTTTGTGTAAAAACTAAAAGTGTGAGAAAAAATTGGATTTTTCATCGCTATTCCTTTCCATTTATTAAAGCATTGCAACAAAATTGCGAAGTAAAAACTTAAAACACCGCAAGTTATAAATTAAATAGCGCACAATTTTCACACAAAAAAATTATAAATGCGGCCAAAGGAAGAGTATGAAACAAGTGAAATTGTGAATTCATGGTAAGACGAAAAAAGTTAATAAAAATAAAGAGGAAGAGGAGAAATAGAAAAATTTAGGTTGCAAAGACATCAAGAAGGAGAAAGCAACTGAAACTCGAAAAACAGAACTAATATTCACATATTATACAGTTTTCATATAGTTATTACAATAAATTAGTTAATAAATCACTACGATCACATTGGCATATGCGAGAGCAGAGGTCATTCTCCGAACGAAAACTGCCACGATATTAAACAAAGAAATCTTAGTCGCGCAAAAAATTTCCTAGCATAAATTCAGGCGCTTCTTAAAATTTGTTAATTGCAAAAGGAAAGGAGATTCTGAAACTGAAAGGAATCTTTGATAAAGGGGAGAAAATTAAATAAATGGAATTACTCAAAAAAATTACACTAAGGAAATATTTGAAAAGAAAGAAATAATTATGAATTTCCCGCACTTTGTTGGCATTTTATAAATTGCTTTGAGCCAAGAGAAAAATGAGAATTGCTTTTGTGCTTCCGCTACAAAAATGCAAAATGTGTTAGACAGGCGAAAAGAATTAAGAATTTAATAAAAATAAAGTTTTAAGCGAATTACATTTTTAATTATTCAGAAAAGGAACGAATTTTTTTCTATAAACTATTGCTAAAATTTATTTTAATAAATAATACTGTGAATAAAATATTGCTTTAAATATTTTATTATATAGTATAGAATATAAATTATTATTCCTCAAAAAGCAAACCAATTTTAAACCAATTTTATGCATTCGGGCAGTGAAAAGACTAATAATTGAATGTCATTTGCATATTTTAATAACTGCGATCGCTATAACTTCTAAATTTTCGTTAAAATGCAAATGAAATAAATTATATAAAATGTTTATGCTCTTTAAAAGCAATTAATAAAAACATGATAAACATTTTGTTATGGCTCGGGTAAGAGAGACAATAAAAAAACAAATTATTTAAAATATGGTCACTCCTGTAAGCGTTATTAATTAAAGTAAAAATAACATAAATAATCGCGAAAAATTAAATGAGATCAAGGAAAACAAAGTGTAAAATAGTTCAACAATTATCGAACACACCACTATGTACAAGCCAGGATTCGAATCGCGTTTCACCAAATGCGCATATAATTTATGCTCGAAAATATTTCGTGACAACGGAATTTATTCATCCATTCAAATTTCATTACTTTTGTTTTTATAATTTATTAATTTGAATGAAACTCTTAAGCTTTTTTGACGGAAGAAATTTAAAAATAAACACAAAACATTTAATAAAAACATTGTTGCAAAAAACATTTAATAAAAATTCATATATTTTTAAAATGGACAACTGCTGCAAGTACTTGAGCTGCAAGTATTTGGATAGAGTGAATAGGTCATTCTGAGTTGTTTTGGGCTTTTGTGCGTTCGGAACTTTAAAAAAAACGAAACAAAAGGTTTTATATTTTGGAATAATCTCTAAAATTGTCTTCCTTACAAAGAGCTTATTTGTATATTATTTGTATGTAAAATCAGGTTTTCTGGGATCATTAGGGCAAAATTTATTAGATAGTGCTTTATAGCGAAAATTTTATTGGCTCCAACGTCAAAGTTTGCATTTTTAAATATCGTAATGTTGTGATTTTGAAATAACTTCAAGTCGAATACTATAAATAACTCGTTGAATAAAAATATCATCGATATTTCATTAAAACCTTCTGCTTAAAAAAATTTAATTTCTTGCATTAAATTTTAGTTATTAATTTAAAATTATGCAATATATCTTCATAAAGCCATTTATTAATCATTTTGACAAATTGCATTGAATTTGTTTCAAACTCTGTAAAAAAATTAAGGTTCTGAACTAAAATAAAATTTGTTTATAATCTGCATACATTTATAATTTATGTTTGCGTTTATACATTTTTTAAAATATGCTATTTATAAAAATATATTTATAAAAATTTTCGAGGCGAGAAAAAATTATTGTTTTTCGAAAATAGAGCGAATATTAGTTTACAAATAATTTCACTACGTTTCGCCACAAATATTTAAGAGGCCCTCATCTCCCCTCTACACCTTATACCAAGAATACAGCGCTCGTCCAACGAAATCAGTGATATATTTACTCGCTACAAAATTGGCTTAATCAATTCAATGAATTTTGATTGCAAAAAAACTTTATGGAATTCATAGAAAACCTCCTTTAATTAATTGGTCGTCATTATGCACGCATACGAAAAGAGGTTTTCATTCATTTCCGCCTTCTGCAGCGGAATTTTTCCCTTCCATTTTTTCTTTTTCATCCTGAAATAAATGCCTCCGACAACAAAGAAAATACACTCGAATTTTATGAATTTTTCTCGGAAGCAGCAATTGTTTTTGCAATTTTTACGGAATGGTGGACTTTATTAGTGTCACTTTTTCGCTAATTAAAGGCGTGTTGAATGGGGTGAAGAGAGGTATAATTTGCATTTGAAGGTAAATCTAGGTCAAGCCAATGAAAATAATGCAAAAAAAATGTAATTTCTGGAGGTAAAATAGTGGAAAGCTGATCAAAGGATTCAATGGAGACGAAAAGGGGCACAAATTTTCTATTGTTATGAAATACTGCTCGGCAAGTTATGCACACGCCATGGTAACGTTTTACAGGAAAAATTTTTCGTAATTAAGTTAAAAGTTAAAAGCATTAAAGCATAAACAAAAATACTCCCAGAATTTCATTCAAAAAGTCTGTTACAATTAAGAAGAATTTGGAAACTCACCATTCACTAAAAGTATTTTATCAAAATAAAAAATTGATACGAGTGAGGGTATATATGAGTACGATGGAATTAAAAACATTTTTATTATTCAGATAAACTTTAGCAAAAATAGGGAAATAAGTTCGAGAAAACTGCCATGACTTGTGTCTGGGGCAGACGCCTCTGTGCGTCTTAGTGTTTTGCTTTCTTAGTGTTTTGCTTGTTGTTGGCATTTCAAAAAGTTTACGACAGAGAATTGAAAACAATTTGTTCGTGTACTTTTGGTTGTTTTCCTTTATTCTCAGTGACGGCTCTTTTTGTTTCAGGTGAAGTTTTGTTTATTGGCGAGTGTGCGTAGGGATGACTACGAGTATATTGTTATTAAATTGAAAGGGGGAGATAAATATAACGAATTAGCAACAAAATATGTTAATGACAAAAATAAAGTCATTTATTATTATTATTATTATTAACATTAACTATAAAAACAATGAATGTATGACAATGTTTAACAAACAATTGTAATATCATTAATGGAATAAAGTGATGTCTTTTACTCCTACCAGAGCTCTGGCTCTTGCTAAAAATAATTACACAAAGCAATTATCTTAATTTTTGCTGCAAAACTGCCTTTATTTTATGCTTTTTGTTCTTTCTTGCTTCCCTTTTTCGTCTCATTATCTTCTACTAAACAGGTTTTAATAAAATATTATAACCTTTTATTCGCCGGAAGAATTTTTAATGTTACTCGCAATGAAAAATATGAGAAGAAAGTGATGTTTACTACTATATTTGTAATAAATTAATCTTGAAGTAATTTGGAATTGTCTGATTTGTCAAATAAAGGCTAAATGATAATTAGGCGTTGGAAGTTGAAACGTGACGATGAGTTTCAAATAAATTCATCTGTTTGCAGACTTTTCAAGTGATAATTTTTAGAAGTTGCATTAGTTTCTTCTATTTCAATAATTCAAGTATGATAACATTATTGCTTTAGGAATGAATGGTCATTATACTAATTGTTCCTTGAAGCACGATTTTTAACACTTTAATATTGTTTTCTTTTTTATTGTAACGCATGTCTTTCTACAATTTTCGAAAATAATATATCAGTATGTTTCCTTTAATTCCTCAAATTTATACAAATAATGTCATCCTATTTATCAGAATATTACCATAATATAATTATAGTTTTGATTATTATATTAAAGGGTCATCTGCCGAGAAACGCTTCTCTCAGCTTCTTTTCAAACTTTGCAAACCACGCGACAGACAATTTTTGTCGCACGTTTAGGAAACAATACCTTTTATTAAATTTTTTTATGCGGAAATTATTGCGAGGCTTTGCTTTTATATGAAAAAGCAAGCGCAAGCGCTCTTTTTTTGCAACGAAATATTAAAATTTATTTTTGGAATTCCTGAAAATTGAAGTCTAATATTATAAATTTTTTTTGTCAAAAACAACTACAAAGCAAAAGTGTTTAGTGTAATATTTGTATAATGAGTCATTAAATGAATAATGAGGTAGGTTTTACAAAAAGCAAAAAATGGGGTAATTGAGTAGGATGTATGAACTCTGAACAAATGAATTGATTCCAACAAATTTCAACCTCAATTTCAATATTTTTATGAACAAATTTTTAAATTATAAAATTCAATTTATAAGTTTGAAAACTCAATCTTTAAAATCTAAAAGCTTTGAAAAGATTTAACACCATCGTAATACAATATTTTATATTTTTTTCATATTTTGTATTTTGTATTTCTTTTTAAAAAAAGAAAAAAATAAATAAAAATGGAAAAAAGCTCTGTTAAATCTGCTGCATTTCTCATAGTTTTTTTTTGATGTTGCGTTTTGTGTCTTTTTCTTATCTGCCCTTCCGAATCAGTGAATTAGAAAAAATAACAAGGATAATATTTTCCAGTTAATCTCTAGTTAGTACTGACGTTAGTCTCAGTCGAGGTTATATGGTAGGTATAAACTAGTAGGCAACCCAGTAGGAAATGAAATAATGAAAGTGCTATGCTCTTTATAAGATCGTAGGTCAATAGCCGTTTTATGATACTACTTATAATTTTTAGGAATTTTAGGTTTTCTCCGCGCGTTCTCAGGGTACCTGAATTTTGAAACCAGAATTATTTTAGATTTTTCGGTTTTGGTTCACAGTCGGCTCCTTCGCCACTCGAAAACGAAATATAAAGAATTCATAAAATTCTTGTCAAACAAAACAATTTTCCTATTGGGAAACTTTACACGTACATGCGTGGGTATGCAATAGAATGCGTGAGTGGAAGAAACGGAGTATGAACTGTAAATTATGGCAATATTTTTTTTTGAAAAAGAAGAAGAAAGGGAGGATGATAGAAGTTAACGATAGTTGTCGGATTCCTGCTGTCCCGGATACCATAGAATTTTTAAGGATAGAAACGAGAAATTTAAAAGGATAGAAACGTATTAAACTTTTACGAATTTCCCGGTCTTACCGGTCTTACCAACCGGATATTAAATTCCACAATGTTGCATTTTGTGCAACCGGTGCAGGAGACTAATCTGCGCTAACTCCGCCCGCCCCCTATATTTCCATTGGTATCAATTACTAGAAGTGACTTGCAAGGATTCCAAGGACCAACGAAACCATACTCGTCTTCGTCATTTTGAATAGTTTGAGCTATTTTTGAAGGGGGTGGGAGGAGGGCAGAAGTGGTGTGATCAGGAAAATGAAGAATCACGGAAAGTAAGTAGATTTTGACATCAGAGAGTTGCCAACCTTTAAATACTATTGTAAAATTGTGTTCTGCGCTTTTCAATTTTAACATTTTTAAAAAAAATAAGAAAAACTGAATCACAAGTCAAAACCATTCTCTTTCTCTTTCTTCACTCTTTTGTACCGTACCTCTTTCTCGTCCCGAACCATGCCCACTATTTGTAAAAACATACGCTCTGCATCATTCTTCGGATCGTAGTTTGAGTATGTGTCGTCGACTAGCGTTATATTGCCGCAATAGAGGCGATCTTCGGCAAATGATTCATCGAGATCTTCTACCGAGAGAGGCATAAAATGCTCACCATCATTCTCATCACTATCATCGTCATTATTATCAACGCTTATATTGAAATCAACCATTTTGCGACAACGACGATTGGTCTCGTCAACAACCTGTGATTGATGATCGCCGTGCTGGTCCGGTTCATGCTCGGTTAGTTGCTTTTGAGATCGCATCATCGCAGATTTTGTTTCTTCATCTTGCAGCATTGCAGCAAGATCATCGCGTTCGCTATCGTTGCGGCGACTGTCACGGCTACTATCGCTTGTATGACTAATCGATAGCTGTGAATAACTCAAACTCATGGCGGAAGTATGGCTATTTGTTGAATGTTCGATACTCATCGGATCGGTACAATCGTGCTCGAGCTCAATACCGCCAGTGCCGCTATCACCGCTCTGCGATGACAAGGAATGCAAACCTCTTTGAGATGGCTGCGGCCGTTCTTGTTTGCATTCCTGTTTTTGTTGGAATGCATTTGGCAATTGTTGACGATCGTTAGAAGAGTAACGTATTGATGTTTTTGAAGACCTTTCGATGTTATCGCCAACGCGATCGTCAGCACCATCATCTTCAATGCCATGCTCCCGCTCCCGGCCGTTACTGCGACTGCGATGCTTTAGTGCTTTAAAAGGCGATAAAAAATAACGTCGACTACGTGCTGGAGTCGCGGTCACACTGAGTAAATCAGCACCCAGGGAATGTGGTTTTACGTAGCGTTCCAATGACCTTGACTTAGCTGGTGCTTTTGTTCTCGTTGTTATTGTTGGAGTTGGTGTTGGTGTTGTGATCATTGCTGTTGCTGTCGACATGTTCTCCCATTTGTTGATGATATTGGGTTTCTTTTTTGGCCTTTGCATAAAATTATGAAGCGGTTGTTTCTGTCTCTGCAGCAACAATTTTTCAGTTTTAAGTTTGACTATTGCATCATTGAACATGTTGCTGTCACTGCCTCTGGCTATCTGTTGGTGTTCTCGTTTTGGTTGCTGATGGTGTTGCTGTTGTTGTCGTTGTTGTTGCGTGTTCTGTTGTTGATGGGTTTGGTCAGCATTAATCGAAACATTGTAGCCATTAGCGGTGTCGTTGCTGCCGCTGCTACTGCTGCTGTTACTGTTGCTATTGCTGCCACGCTCCGCAGTTCGGTTAATTGCGAGAAGACGCATGTTTTGTTGTTTTATATTTTGTTAATGAATTCTTTGGGAATGGTTTTTGATATGTTTGCAAAAGTGTCCGCAGGCGTAACGCGCGCGCTTTTAAATCACAAACTCTTTGGTGAAGTGAAATAGAATTTCTTTTCTGCATTTAATCACATGGTGCAATTCTTTGAATTTTATTTGAAAGTTCTTGTATGTTTTATTAGATGATTGTATTAGTTTGATAAAAAGTCTCTACATGATCGTTTTTAATTATAAAAAAAAATTAGTTTTCGATTTTATTTGCTGAAAATACAAATACTTTTTTATAAATATAAAAAAAATTATTTTTCAAATTTTGTTACGGTTATTAAGCAGTTAGCTGTTAAGCAGTTTTATTTCTCTTTAAAAATTATTCATTTATTTAAACCCGCATTTATTTGCATTATTATTTATTTATTTATTTACTTATTTATTTATTTATTTATTTGCTTGTTTATTTATTTATTTATTTAACTATTCATTCATTCATTCTTTCATTTTGCAAATTGTGTATTTATTTTATCAGTTATTGCTTTTTAATGGTTACCTAATTGTTCTCATTTAATTTCCGCGTCTGTAGTTTATTCATTTTACCCGTTTTAAAAAAATCTCATTTATTATTTACTCCTTTTTTCTTAAATTTTAAATTTTAATTTTTAATTCACATTCATTGAAGAAACTGTTGAATGAATTATTTAAAAGCCTTTTTAAATTTCACAGAATTTAATTCCTTTCATCAGTTTGACCCAATTTTCTCTCTTTTTCGAGGAAAACGCCAAACACTGAGAAAAAAATGCGTAAAATCATGTAAAAATAATAGGGCTGATCCTGACTAGCCCTGTCTTGTTTCTTATACTTTTGTAGATGTTTCAAACTGATTATTATTTATCTTAATACATTTTTGTGTTATTTATTTGTACGTTATAGATTTTTTAAAAAAAAGGCTGTGTAAAGGATTTATAAAGTTCATTAAACTTACTACTACTACTACTGTACTTTTCTTATGGTAATTTCTGAAGAAAATATTAAAAAATCGGACATATTTTCCACATATCCATTTCTTAATTGAAAAGGTTCTGTTTCAATAATAAAATAATTTTTTTGTGGGTTTGATTAAAAATAATTGTTATTAAAGGCTAATTTATTTTCGTTTATATTATGCCATTTTTTCTCTCAGTGCACACTAATGCTATAAATCTTAACCTCTAAATAAATTATTTTCCTTCTCTATCTACCTCTTTTTCTTTCTCATTCTCTCTCTACCGCAAGTGAATACGGCCTGAAAATATCGTAGAGATTGAAATATTGAGAAAGGGGGTTGTCACTTCGCCGAACATGATGTCGATAAACCATTAGGCACAGACTGTGTAGTATTATCAGGAAGATATCTTTAATATTAATAATGCTGTCTATCAAAATTTGTCAAAATCAAAACAACCATAAAATCGAAATTTCACCAAACTTTTATACAATCGATGTACTTTGGTTAGCGTGTAAGAACTCAATCACATTCTTACGCTTTTCTTAAGGTTTTTCTTACTCTACGTTTTTGATTCGGTATATTTTTTAAGGCTTACTTTGTGTTTAGTGAGCTAAGAAGAAATGTATTACAAACTGAAAATGGAATAATAGATGATCGCTGTTGAAAGTTTTATTACTTCGAAAACAGCGAAAACGATTTTTCAGACAATCAGAACCTGTTGCGGAAGCTTAAGTTTCTATTCTCGCTTCTTCCTCTTCGTCTTATAAATAAAATTGAAATGTCAAACCTACGTGCGCACTGACATTTTTTATCACAAAAACCTTTTATGAATTGTGTTGTTGTCACGTAATCTGTAAGTCTGAGAAAGAGATTTCGGAATGTCGGTAAAAACGTGCGCAATTATTATTAAAGAACAAAAAATCATACAAACCCATACGAAAGCAAAACTTGGTAGAAATCTTGAAAAAGTGTCATAAAAATAAGGGGGAGATATTTACTGAGTGTCGCGAGAGAAATCAAAGTAAGAATAACGATCGAAGAATTTTTAATGAAATGCAAATAGTTTTCAAGACTCAGTAAAACTACTATTTATTCATAGAAAGCTTTTATATGGAAGCATCAGTATTTCAATCTAAATTCTAATTCCTTCGAAGACTCTCGAAGATCGATAGAGTCTTTAACGAGCTGTAAAAAGCGTTCTGGAAAAGAAATTTGAGAAATAGTATCGTTATCGCTTGAATTTAGAGAACTTCGTCGGAATTAAGAAACCGTCGGGACATGGCCCTTAAAATAGAATTTAATAGCACTTTTGTATTCTCTAGAGATATTTATATTTTCCGTAGAAGCACAAGCGGCATCAGCCAATCAATTGAGTTGATCCGATGGAATTGGTTTGAGGCCAAACTGTGATAAAGATATCAATCAATTGTCGGCAATTTTGAAACACTAGATCCAGCCGGATATGCCCGACGAACAAGACGTGAGACTTTTAGTTACGACTGCTTAAGCGCCGTTATGATAATTGAGAATAGAGGAAAATACCAAAAAAAAAAAAAAAAAAAAAAAAAAGAAAAGAAAAAAGAAAGATGGACCCTTCTACAAAAAATAATAAAAATATACTGATAAAAAAAATTATAATAATAATGATATAAAATAAAATAATAAAAATAATAAAAAAATTCAAATGATTAAAAAGAAAAATAGTTTAACATTTTACGTTTAAATTAAAAATTTAAAAAATAAGGAAATGAAAAAAATTTCTGTGGATGAAAGTGACAAACAGAAATTTTGTTAGAAATTTTAATTAAAAACGATAGCTAAAAAAATTTCGGTGTAAAAACATTAAAAAATTCAATACGAAAACAATAAAACTAATACAAATTAATTTCACAAATACAATCAAACCATAAATCAGCGTCAGCCGGGCAAAGAAATTCCCAAAAAAATGATGGGAATCGTGTGATGATTGATGATGGTTTTAAGCGTGAAAAAGAAAGTTATATAGAGCATAAGACAAATGATAGACGGACAGATAACGATAATATCAAATGACATGACGTGAGGTATAAAATAAATAAATAAAACAATCACAAAAAGAAGAAGGAATGAGATAAGCACTTTGGTAGAAGGTGAAGATATGTAAGAACACAAGCCTCGGCCTAGTTGAAGCTTATATGTCCTACACCGATAATATTAGTTTGTATTTAAAATATAATAAACCTACCCTTCTCCCTAAGAGTTCATTTAAAATTTCCTGAAACTAATTTACTAATTTATCAAAATTGATTCTATAAGCTTAGAGACTTAACTATATACACACCGGATAAACCTATACCGTCCTCAAGAATTGGATGTGTCACCGTCCTGGTTAAACCCATTTATAATGCTATGCGACCTATAGGAATAGAAAATATATGTGAAAGACTGCTCTGGGCCTTCCCTAAAACTGTGGATTCTAAGCCTTAAATTCAACCCGCAAGCTAAAATATTGAACCATAGAAACAAGAAGATTCACATAGCGATAAAAGGTAGGACTGGCGTGGGTCGGATTTCGTTCACTTTCAACCCGAAACAACTTAGGAAGACAGCGAATATGCGTGCCAAATATCACAACAAAACTCCCTTTCCCCCGTAGTCGACACTTCTATGAATAAGCGGGCAGACAAGAAATAGTTTGGGTCGAAATATTTGCACTTTCGAAATTTGTCAGAGCTCTCTAACGCGTTATAAACAGAAACAAAAAGCGAACAATGGCCGTAACTCAGGAGTTGGTTGTAGGGTGTAAAAATTATAGAGGAAAAGTAATATGAGAATCTCATGACATGCTAATTGAGTGCGTACATGTGCTCGCATGGGTTAATGAAAATTACAAAAAACAAAACCATTGAGAGCAGTAAAACAATAAAAAACACAATGAAAAATAAATCCACAAAAAGGCAAAGTAAATACAAAAAATATGTAAATTAAAGACATTAGAACACAAATAAAAACAATAAAATTTGTTAAAATGAATGAATTTAAATTTTTCTGTTGCGCATGAGCAACATTTTTGACAAAAACAAAAAGCGAAAGAAAGAAAATAAGAAAAACTCGGGGGAGAAAAATCTATTTTTAACTCAATGTTTTGAGTGCAATAAACTCTGTTTTGACAGAAAAGATGTCAGGAGCACGCACACAGAATAAATAAAAAGAAAACGGTGACAACACTCTTTCATAAAACACCAACAATTATCAGATGTTTTAGTGGAAGAAGACTAAGTTGATGAGAGGAAGACGATCAGAAACAATTAGTACTAAAAAATTAGATTTTCATTTGGTTTGACACAAAATCTCCAACACAAGGCCCTTGCAATAAAATTCACGCATCCGAAATGCCCAAGGAAAAAGTCTCCACGATACATTTTCCACCAATTCCTAAATTCCATTTATGAAAAATAAATTGTATAAGGCTAATAAAGTCTTTTAAAAGTAGAACGTTTGTAGTAGAATGCTAGTGTGGAAAATATCGAGAAAATGGTCTCGGTAAAATACTTGCAATTTATTTTCTCAAGGCGGCTTTTAGCCGCCTTATGAATTGAAATATTTCATTGACAAAATCCTCTTGGTAAGATAAAGTCCGTCTTTGTAGAAAGATGCCTTGCATAGAGGTACAAACACTATCATTAAAATTAAGTTCTTTGGTCACATAAAGGCTTACTTAAATGCGATCTTTAGTAGCGGCATTAATAAAACCTTCATTAAAAACTCCTTATTTTGAGTCTTTTTGTCTTAAGAGTCCAGTTCAATATCCTCCTAGACCAAAGCAAAGTGTGATCTTCCTACAAGAAGATCTATGATGTGGTAGTAATTATATGTAGTTTCCTTCTACGGGTTCATTCCATTCACATAAATTCCTATTAATACTAATATGTTGTTACAAGAAGATGTGATCTCCACCATTATCAATTATCACTTAATTAATAGGAATTTTTAACAATAGAAATCAATGATGGCAAACATCAAATAACCAAAGAAAAACAGCGAACGAACAAGAAGTAAAAACTGCTTTGCATTTTATTTTGCTGAGTCATTGATTCTATTTTTGCTTAACCGTATACTTGAATGCACTCCAACAGCCCACAAGACTTTGTAAACGAGAAATCAATTAACGAAGAGTATAGAGTGGGCGGTGGCGCTCGCTTTGTGGAGGTAACATCGATAACAGCAATTACAATAACAACAACAACAACGGAACGAAACGAAGTAATACCTCACCCATTAAATGACTAAAAACTAGACGTAATTAAAGCTAAAGGAGTTCATCGCAGTTAACTCCTTATACGTAATTGACACTTGGATACAATTGTCAATGAAATAATTCAATTGAATTCGGACAACTCTTGTAAAAACACCGCAATTTCGGTTTTGTTTTTGATTTATCTTTTCGGTTTACTTTGTAGAATTTCTGGTAGTTTTGGTTATTCAGTATCTACCAATGATCACTTGAGACATGAAGTCTGTTACTTGACGAATAATCCCGAGATGGTGTTGGGCGACTGAGTTGTCGTTAGTGAGACTATTATGAGAAAGGCAATTATGGAATGTATCAGAGAAGAAAAAACAATTATGCTTCAAGATCTGGCTTGATTGTGAATAAATAAAAAAAAACGAATGAACCGAAGCGAAGGAGACACAAAAATAAACAACGACTAAAAGCGCCCAAGAGGTCAAGTAAATAAAACTGAATTTAATAAAACACTGCAGTCAACTTCATTATAAACGCTAAGTGACGGGTGGTACGGTAAAAAGCGAAAAATAGAGAAAATGTAAAGAAACAGCAAAAGTTGAAGAGTTCCTAACTCTTGAGATCTGCAGAGAACACAGAGTTGCCACAGTAGCCACAATCGCCGCGGCAATAAAACAATAAATGTCACGATTTGGATGCCACAAAAGAAGGTAACCGCCACCGTCAGAAAATGGTTACAGAAAAAGAGGCAGCATAATTGTTAACTTTAATTTTGAAAAAAATAAAAAAAAAATAAGTGTTTATAAAGTTTACATAAAGAAAAAATGTTATAAAAGAAAAAACGCAATTAAAACACAATAAATCACAAAATTGATGAAGTGTTTAATGATGATGATGATGATGGATACCGTTCAATGGTGACGATAATTTTTTAATATTTTATCAACATAAGATGACGTGTCATTGCACTCAACTTAATTTGTACTATAGTGGTTTGTTGTTGCTGCCGCTTTCAGTGAGAAATCATTATTTTGTTAATTGCCGTTTGTTTCAATAGAATTTTACTAAGAAAGACTTAAATAAATAAAAGCGGAAATAACGGCGTAGTCTAAAAAACAAAAGTATGGGAGAGGAAGCAAGGAGGATGGGTAGTCGTAAAAGGTGAAGGTGAATTTGAATGGCATTACAAGTACATGAGTGTATAATCGTGTATACTCACACCTGTCAATTTGTTAAATAAGAGATCATTGTTAGGCTTAATACCGTACCACAATACAACAACAACAACAAGAGCACCAACAACAACACTCAGGGATCATACATTGTTTAACAAACTCATGAAAATATTGAGTGTTGGTAACAAGCTTACCATTTATGAATAGCTCATCTCGTAACATGCGATTTATTCACACTTAAATACTAATGAGTTGGAATTTTGTGTCTTAGAATTATATGTTCCGCCCTACCTCTCCCTCACTCTCTTTACTTTCTAAGCAATGTGTGTTAGTCTTCTTGGTATTCATCATCACCTTATTCTTATTCTTCTTCTCTTTTACTTCTTAAATAACTATCATTTATGAGGAGACATCAGAATGAAGGCAATGAATAAAGCGATCGACATTGATGGTTAGAGACGCAGACAATATTACAAATCTCAATTGTAGGCGTGGTAAACCACTAAAAGTGTTAGCAGCAATAAAGTCATGTTGAAACTTTTACGAGTGGGATAATTTTGTGTGATGTAAAGAACGTGTGCGTGTGGAAGTCGTTAAGTTGTAGCAGACCACAAAATTGTTATTGCTAAGCATAAAATTTTTGAAGTTAACTTAAATTCTGATGGCGTCGGATATGTCTTTTTTTATCAGGATATCATCACAACTGAATGCCGTATAATACTATTAAATTGATGGGTCGACGCGGCACACCCAAAACTTCAGTGTCAATCCTTTATGAGGCAAGATATTACGGAGTTGTCTGAATATCGATGACTGACAAAGAATTTTGTTTCAAGTAAAAAAAATGGGCAGTTTGAAATTACAAAACTCCTTTTTTTAAAATTAATATTCAATAAACTAATTAATTATTCAATAAAATCATAAAAACTTGAAGAAGAATCGATTATAATCAAATACAAAATAATAAAAAATAGGGCAAAAGATAGGGGTGGATCACAAGACAAAAAAAAATACCAGGACATATTTTAAAATAAAGAGAAATCAAGATAAAAACTATTTCCAAACTCATGCAAAAAATGAAATTTGTTTATTCTGCAGAATTCTAGCAGAAATTTGAAGTATTTCTGAGATAAAGAAAAAGCTACGAAAGCAATTACTGTTGCTTGTAAAAGAAAAATCAATTAAAATGTGGGTAAGAAAAAACAACGAGATAAAGTATGACGAGAAAAGGAAGAGAAGGAGGAAAACGGAAAAATTAAATTAAAAAATTTCAAGACTACTGGAAAAAGCATAATCTAAAACCTTGACAGAAACACTAACTAGCACAGTATTTTTGACAATCAGCAGTCATCAATGTGTTAGTCAGTCATTCTGTCACCAATGAGAATATAAGTACATGTAATTAAGAATAAGAGTACAGAGAGACTAGACGAGTATCTGTACGTGTGTGTGAGATGCAAACTAGTAGAAGTCTACCCTTCGACCATAAAAGACGACCTTCATAGAAATCTTTTGAAATACATTTTTAGTTTATTTTATTTCAGAAACTTTTATTATTTAACTACTATTTGTATCATATTGAAGGGAGTGGTGACTATTATCAATGTAGTGCAACGACAACAACAACAAAAATAACTAGACCATCAATCTAAAGATAAAGCTCAAATCTTAATAACATACTGCATGTCAGATCTCTCTACAATGGGAAATATGGTTACTGGAGGAAGAGAGGGATTTAAGGAACTTCCTTCCTCCCCACACCCTTCCACCATAATCTGTGAATGCAAAAAAGCCCAATAAAGTCACGTTCATAGAGAAGATCTGAAGCTTAGCTTTAGAAAGAAAAATTGGTTGATGGAATAAATAAAACGAAGACGACAACGAAAGAAGAAATATACGAATACAATTTAAAACCAATCTACATTTTAGCCGAGTGACCGAGTGCCCCGACAAACCAACCATTCACCCACCACCCATCCAGTTCTCACAGAGTCGTGCAATTGTATCGTAAAGATACGTTCCATACAGATACATTCTGATGTTGAGAGTGAGGGAGGTGCTGTCGTAAGAAAGTTAACCATTAAGCCGATATTGAAATTCTTTTCTCTTTGATATACTAATTTTTTTTGTCACAGACTGAAATTCTATTAATATTCCGAGTACGAACCTGAGCTGCCGCTTGTGCTCAAATCAGAACTTCAAAGCTCGCTAAGAATTCGTAAAGAAGTGGGTGTTGGGTGCACCTTATTCGAATAAGATGTAAAACGTACCATGCACTAGAAAGAGATGCAGTATGCACTACAGTTACTTCTAGGAATGCATAAGAAATATGCAAATATTATAAATTGATTGCACGAAAATTAAAGCAAAAATTCGAAGATAAAAGAAGGAAAATCTATGCTTTTATCTTTAACATTCCGTTTTGCCTTTCCCTCTACCACCCACCTACTTTTTGGCTCCCTTAGTGAGTTTAATTTTAATATTCTTGCAGTGATTTGATGTGAATAAAATTCGTTCATCACATTTTCAAAAATTTTCCATTTTAATATAAAAAATCTTCAGTTTATTTCGTTAAAATCTTGGATATAATTCTTGGAAAATTTTGCATAAACATATTCAGATTTTCTCTGATATCATTTTTAAAATCTTTCAGATTTTTAAAGAATTTTTTAGCTAACTTTTTAACTATAGCTTACAGCAATCTAATAAAAATTTGTACAAATTTATTCATTTCCGGATGGTTATCTTCGAAACATTTTAAATGAAAAATTGAAAGAAAATTAAATTAAGAGCTAACGGATCTAAAATGTAATAAACACTACATTGATGATTTAGCTAAAAAACTGTAATGTTTTCGTTTTTTATTGATTGCGACTTTGTTGCTTTACACCATTTTTCAACAGATATTTTCCTTATTTTAAGAGTAATTTTTTTATTGGAAATTTGTTCTTAAGAGTTTGCTCGCTTCAATGAAACGGTTCAGAGAATTCGTTATGGCGGTTGAAATTTTTCAAAGTATTGCATTTTTGTATTCCTGTCATTGCAGTTTTTGTTGTTGTTGTTGTTGTTGATTAAAACTGATCACTAGTTAAACTCGAAGCATGTTTTGCATCGTTTTATCATTATCACATCTTTTGTCTTCTATCAAAAGATAAATCCAAACGAATAACAGAATTGTAAAAATAAAGAATAATAAATTGCAACGAATAACAGAATTTGAGCTAGAGGCAAAACAATGAATAAGCATTTGCCGGTCAGGGGTGGTGGAGTAGTGTTGGAGAAGTTGAGTTTCAAATTCCTTCCCCGATGTGCTTAATAAAATTTTTGAAACCAGAAAATCTCATTCGTTCAATTTGAAAATGATACCATCTCTGTAAAACCAACCAAATGCTGCTGGAAGATAAAACGAAGAAGAAGAAGAACCAGCATTTTCGTAAATTCTTATGAATTCTTCAATTCTTTTTTTCATTTCAAGAAATTATTTTAAAAGAGGATAAACGACCTCTTGAAATATATGAGAAGACTTGCTGGAATTAATGAGATGTATAATCAATTAAAATCTGTGGATTATTTTCAAATGTAGCTTGCTTTAATATATATAAATTTAATCTTTTATGCACGCTCTCAAATCAAAAACCACACTGTTTAACACTCCGGAAGTGTGTAGAGGGAAGAAGGATGTACGAATCGCTTCAGAATCTCATACGATGAACACCCTCTCCATATTCATATATCTCTCATTCGAAAATATTTCAATCCAAACAATATAATTAAGCCAAATTTTGCCTCAGAAAACCATCGAATACCATAATTGACCGAAAATTTGTTCTCGCGTTAAACGATCTAATTTCCTGCACATGCCAATTGGGTTATCGATGCTTTAGGCCGATGCTTTTAAATAAATTTATATGCGTTTTTCATTCGCTGTGTCTCTTCGAGGCAACCCCAGGGGCATACTTTCAGAACAGGCTTAATTTGGAAATACGGCATATGCAATTTCTTTAACACCGAGGGAATTTAATAGATACGACCTCCTTCCTTACATTTTTTTGGCTCGGGTGCCAGTCCCGGGTGCATGGGCCCAAAATGGCAGTGACCTAGGCGTATGAGATGGTCACTTACCACGACTGTGGTACTCCCGGGTTCCGAAGCCTACCATATGGCTCTAAATTGGTACCACGGGAGACAAGCAACTGAGATTCATTTCCAGATGGTGTGCTAATAGCTTCGGCTAATAGTTACACCGTCTGGTATTTATATTCCAAGCCCCACATGCTTGTCTTTGGGTAGGCCCTTCGGGAGCTTCGTGGTGGCTGTGGTTGTACCCAAAATTACGCGGGTACGAGTTTGGATGAGCTCGGGTGTGGTAATGCACTAAATCATTACCGGGTGCCGGACCCCACAGTCCGGAAGAGGTTTTAGATCGGCCTCGACGATACCTTAAGTGGAGTGTCCATACCATGCATATGGCCTCCTAAGGTACAAACGCCACGACTTGGTAACTCGGAGGCATTGGGCGCTGGTTGTCGCCATATAGTGAAAAGGTGCGTTCACAAAGTTCGCACTTGCAACCCCGTGCGGGATGGCCCGCCATGAGATTAAGCCAACACGGTAGGTGCTCATGTAAAACTTATAGAGGAATCTTACATTTTTTTCGATTTGATAGCATTTTAGCAAGAAAAACGTATAAAAGATTGGTAAGAATGACGTATATAAGTCTGCTCGCAGGATGTTATGACACTTCCTCCCAAAATTTGTTCTTTCCTTTAATTTGCCGAAATCTCCTCACATGATCTCTTAACGTCCCATTACTTCATGTTTTTTAAGAAAATGATTTGCTTCTGATTATCCCTTTTTCACGTGAGAATTCAGGTTTCATTTACATTTTTGTGCTTAGTATTAGTTAGTAATAAATTTGCCCTATTGCCGATCTTTTTTCTAGTTCATTAATTGCTCAATAACACTCAATGAGTGCGTTATAACTTCCTAAACCAATGGGTTTGCATCCACGGGTTTTGGATCAATTTTTGGAAAGGAATTATTATGATCCTTAAGAGAACTCACGAATACATGCAGACTAAAAGCATTATTTCATTATGCATGCAAACTATTAACGTCCTAATCAATTCGAATGCCGACAAAATATACATACGGTTCCACAAAAAGTAATAACCTAATTTGAATTTTTAGGTTTTCGGATTTTGGGTTTTTCTCTAGAAGGTTTTCTTTAAGATTTTTGATGGTAATTTGTTGTTGGTTCAGAGATCAGGAGTGCCTTAAATGCGATCATTAACGACTATAAGAATAAAATTATTAGGGATCATTGAGCTCAAAGACCTTGAAGATTAGGATTATCAAAAAACCTTCAGTGCGAATCTATTTATTTTAATTAAAAAAATTCTCTTTTATGGGGTGCAAAAGTCACCTTATCCCCGATAGATAGTTTACCCTTAACCTTTACCCTTACTAAATTTTAGAGATTGATTTCCGGATGGTTATCTTCGAAACATTTTAAATGAAAAATTGAAAGAAAATTAAATTAAGAGCTAACGGATCTAAAATGTAATAAACACTACATTGATGATTTAGCTAAAAAACTGTAATGTTTTCGTTTTTTATTGATTGCGACTTTGTTGCTTTACACCATTTTTCAACAGATATTTTCCTTATTTTAAGAGTAATTTTTTTATTGGAAATTTGTTCTTAAGAGTTTGCTCGCTTCAATGAAACGGTTCAGAGAATTCGTTATGGCGGTTGAAATTTTTCAAAGTATTGCATTTTTGTATTCCTGTCATTGCAGTTTTTGTTGTTGTTGTTGTTGTTGATTAAAACTGATCACTAGTTAAACTCGAAGCATGTTTTGCATCGTTTTATCATTATCACATCTTTTGTCTTCTATCAAAAGATAAATCCAAACGAATAACAGAATTGTAAAAATAAAGAATAATAAATTGCAACGAATAACAGAATTTGAGCTAGAGGCAAAACAATGAATAAGCATTTGCCGGTCAGGGGTGGTGGAGTAGTGTTGGAGAAGTTGAGTTTCAAATTCCTTCCCCGATGTGCTTAATAAAATTTTTGAAACCAGAAAATCTCATTCGTTCAATTTGAAAATGATACCATCTCTGTAAAACCAACCAAATGCTGCTGGAAGATAAAACGAAGAAGAAGAAGAACCAGCATTTTCGTAAATTCTTATGAATTCTTCAATTCTTTTTTTCATTTCAAGAAATTATTTTAAAAGAGGATAAACGACCTCTTGAAATATATGAGAAGACTTGCTGGAATTAATGAGATGTATAATCAATTAAAATCTGTGGATTATTTTCAAATGTAGCTTGCTTTAATATATATAAATTTAATCTTTTATGCACGCTCTCAAATCAAAAACCACACTGTTTAACACTCCGGAAGTGTGTAGAGGGAAGAAGGATGTACGAATCGCTTCAGAATCTCATACGATGAACACCCTCTCCATATTCATATATCTCTCATTCGAAAATATTTCAATCCAAACAATATAATTAAGCCAAATTTTGCCTCAGAAAACCATCGAATACCATAATTGACCGAAAATTTGTTCTCGCGTTAAACGATCTAATTTCCTGCACATGCCAATTGGGTTATCGATGCTTTAGGCCGATGCTTTTAAATAAATTTATATGCGTTTTTCATTCGCTGTGTCTCTTCGAGGCAACCCCAGGGGCATACTTTCAGAACAGGCTTAATTTGGAAATACGGCATATGCAATTTCTTTAACACCGAGGGAATTTAATAGATACGACCTCCTTCCTTACATTTTTTTGGCTCGGGTGCCAGTCCCGGGTGCATGGGCCCAAAATGGCAGTGACCTAGGCGTATGAGATGGTCACTTACCACGACTGTGGTACTCCCGGGTTCCGAAGCCTACCATATGGCTCTAAATTGGTACCACGGGAGACAAGCAACTGAGATTCATTTCCAGATGGTGTGCTAATAGCTTCGGCTAATAGTTACACCGTCTGGTATTTATATTCCAAGCCCCACATGCTTGTCTTTGGGTAGGCCCTTCGGGAGCTTCGTGGTGGCTGTGGTTGTACCCAAAATTACGCGGGTACGAGTTTGGATGAGCTCGGGTGTGGTAATGCACTAAATCATTACCGGGTGCCGGACCCCACAGTCCGGAAGAGGTTTTAGATCGGCCTCGACGATACCTTAAGTGGAGTGTCCATACCATGCATATGGCCTCCTAAGGTACAAACGCCACGACTTGGTAACTCGGAGGCATTGGGCGCTGGTTGTCGCCATATAGTGAAAAGGTGCGTTCACAAAGTTCGCACTTGCAACCCCGTGCGGGATGGCCCGCCATGAGATTAAGCCAACACGGTAGGTGCTCATGTAAAACTTATAGAGGAATCTTACATTTTTTTCGATTTGATAGCATTTTAGCAAGAAAAACGTATAAAAGATTGGTAAGAATGACGTATATAAGTCTGCTCGCAGGATGTTATGACACTTCCTCCCAAAATTTGTTCTTTCCTTTAATTTGCCGAAATCTCCTCACATGATCTCTTAACGTCCCATTACTTCATGTTTTTTAAGAAAATGATTTGCTTCTGATTATCCCTTTTTCACGTGAGAATTCAGGTTTCATTTACATTTTTGTGCTTAGTATTAGTTAGTAATAAATTTGCCCTATTGCCGATCTTTTTTCTAGTTCATTAATTGCTCAATAACACTCAATGAGTGCGTTATAACTTCCTAAACCAATGGGTTTGCATCCACGGGTTTTGGATCAATTTTTGGAAAGGAATTATTATGATCCTTAAGAGAACTCACGAATACATGCAGACTAAAAGCATTATTTCATTATGCATGCAAACTATTAACGTCCTAATCAATTCGAATGCCGACAAAATATACATACGGTTCCACAAAAAGTAATAACCTAATTTGAATTTTTAGGTTTTCGGATTTTGGGTTTTTCTCTAGAAGGTTTTCTTTAAGATTTTTGATGGTAATTTGTTGTTGGTTCAGAGATCAGGAGTGCCTTAAATGCGATCATTAACGACTATAAGAATAAAATTATTAGGGATCATTGAGCTCAAAGACCTTGAAGATTAGGATTATCAAAAAACCTTCAGTGCGAATCTATTTATTTTAATTAAAAAAATTCTCTTTTATGGGGTGCAAAAGTCACCTTATCCCCGATAGATAGTTTACCCTTAACCTTTACCCTTACTAAATTTTAGAGATTGATTTGATTTTCTGATTTTTTGCTGATTTTGTGTGCCCCAATTCTTTGAACCATATAAACTTGCTTTGTGTGTGTATGTGTGTGTGTAAATGTGACGTCTATTGACAACCTGTTGCTGAAATTCGTGCATATGGATTTCGTGCATATGGAATATAATAAAAAAATCAAACTCTCATTCATTCTTTTAAACTAATGCAGAACACTCGTTCCAAATTTCCGGGAGCCTCTATCATCACAGTCTTGATCCTTTTTATTTGTTTCTCATACCTATCAAAACCACCCTATACCACCAGAGTTGTCGAGAACTGTATTATTTGCAATATATTGTAATCGTATTTACTGCAAATAAAAAACCATGATTTTCGTTTCCTTCCGTTTTGTTAGTAAAGGATTAAACGAATCCTACCATCGAACAAGATTAGAAAAGGATTGAATAAAAGAAAATTGAGCAAAGACGAGAAAATATATCAAAAGATTTCCTGCATCAGTTAATAAAGCAAAAGAAGAAAAGCCAGTTGAGAGAGATGGCATGATTAAAAGATGCTCGAAAGGAAAATGGGCAATAAGGTGAAGGTAAAAGTAGAGAAGAAAGAAGAATAGAAATCACAAAAAATATTCCTTTAAAAATTTCTTTAAAAAAAAGTAAGAAAAGCAAGAAGAAGAAGGCAAAGGAAAAGAGTAAAAATTTGGAGAACATAAAAGGACAAAATTATGTTGGCCTGCAGCTTCTTAAAGAACGTTGATTGAAAGAGGAAGTTATTTTATTATTGATGAGAAGAAAGGAGTCAATATCTACGGCGAGGAATGGCCCACTTGGAAGTGGGCGGGGTTAAAGAATGTGTTAGGTGCGCGAAGGACGCTGTTAGATCGAGACTTGTATTGAAGAAAAAAAAGTTGGTTGGATGGCGGCGGACGTGTCAGAAACACAATAGAGTTTAACTACAGGAGGATAAACTGCTTAAGATGAAGAAGAAGAAGAAGAAGTCAATAAAAATGTATATAAGTAAAAAACACCAAAATAGTGTGCGCTGTAATAACAATAACAATTATATAACCACGTCCAGCCATTATTTGGAATAACTTCCGCCGGCAACACTTCGGTCCCGAGGGCGAAGAAGGAAGAGGCGGAAGACGATATTACGAAATAAAATAATAATAAACAATGCGAATAAATAATAAAGTAAAAGCAAGCAAAACACACTTGCCCTGATAAATTTGACAATAAAACCAAAAAGGAATTAGAAAGGAAAATAAAACTAAGAATGCACGAGAAAAGTAAGAACTGAATTAAAAAAAGAAAAGCAGAAAATCCCTGTTTTTTGTGGAATGGCTATAAGAGAAATAGAAACAAAAAATTACCGTTATAAATAAAAAAGAATAAGAAACAACAAATTAGAGAAAATGAAAACGAAATCCTTCTAAGAGGAAGGATGATATTTGACAGGAATAAAAATGAATGAATGGTCGATTCCGACGCGAACAAAGCCTGGCGGGAGCAAATAAAATCCGAACCGCATAAATAATAATAATAATAATAATAATGATAATAATAATAATAATACTTTTTCGGGATTAAATTCAAGCAGAATAAAAGCATTACTTAACTGTTAACCCTAGCGTTGCCAACAATACAAATACTACCACCAACATCAACCTATACGCTACACCTTTCAATACTCTACCATTATCCTCTTTTATAACTAAAGTACATTAAGGCAAACACACATTCATCGACCGAGGGGAAAAGCAGGAAGGAAAAGAAGGGAGAAAAGCATTCAGAAAAATTAATCACGAAGCAAATTTAATCGAAGGAAGTAAAGAATGGAAAGTAATGGAAGGTAAAGAATGGGAGCAAAAAAGAACTCCCAATCAGAAAACAGCAACTGAAATTTTTTAAACGTCCATAAAATTACAAAATATTGAATAATAAACGAATACAATTAATTCTGTATCTTAAAATTTCGTAAAAACAACAACAGGAGTGTAAAGAAGAAATTGGTAGCTTTTACGTTATTTTTTAAAGAAATTAATTTAAAAGAGATCGTATGAAAACACGCACACACACAAAGAAATAAAATAAAATAGTGTCAAATAAAATAAAAATCCTGAGATGTGACCAGTTTATTAATTTCAACTCCCGGCATTCTTACTCGATCATAAACTCGTGTGATTTGTAATCGATCGAAAACGACGTAAAATTATTTCATTTTGTTTGTCAAATGACATGGTAATGAAAATTTAAAATTTATTGACAATTTATAAATGATTCGAATTTTAAAATGACTCCGCCTATTGAAAAAAGCCGATTATTAGTTGATGGTGTCAAACCAGAATTAATTAATAACTACAAATGATAATTCTAAAAAGCAAAAATTTCAAATCTCCGCCTTATTCGACTGTTGTTGTCGTTGCCGTATATTGTTGCCGTTGTCGTTGTCGTTTCAATGTTTTAATTATTATCTACCATTTTCTGCTTCACCGAGCTTTACTTTGACTGCGCGTTAATCAATGAAGCGTGTTTTGACGACGACAGAATGAATGCATGGATTACTATCCATATAATGATAGTAGGTAAAGTAAATGTTGCTCCAATTTTCTCGGTTTTATTTTCAAATCAATAGGAATTGATGTTTAGTGCATTGTTGTTGTTATTATGATTTCTATAACTGTTAACTATTTATTTATTAGTTGAACATAAAAATTGCGCACACACTGCCTTAGCGCCACTGGATCATTTTGCGACGAGTTGTTGCTGGCAATACTAATAAAAACTGGTTGTTATTGCTGCTGTTCGTTTTCTCTACGTGCTTTATTGAGAGGCATGTGCTTTGAGGCATGACCATTCTGGTAGTGGGTGCTAATCGGTAATTTTACCCTAAGAGAAAAAAAAGGAAACCAAGCAACTATCCAACAGTTATTTCCGACAACTTGTTCGGCTAGAAATAACTGTTCGTGATTGTTGTTGTTTTCGCTTTTATTATTTTTCAATGAGATTTTGCTCCTGATTTTGGGACTGGCGAAGGTGAGATTGTTTGATTTCCAATGCTAGTTCGGTATGAGAGCATTTGAAGAATTGAAAATGCATGGCACCAACATTTAAATACCGTTAGTCCATTCGATCCATAACGAAAAATCCATAATCGATTATTTTCAATGAGAATTGATGTATGCGGGTTTATGTAGGTGGATATAGGTGTATAATATATTATATATCGAGTTCATATTTAAACAAATGAAATAGTTTTTAAGTAGCAATGGCTTAGAAAACCTCTCCAGTTTTCAAGGAATGTAGATGATTTGTATGTATTTGTATCTGCATAAGCTTTGTGTAAACAATTCTCTTAACAATTCGCAACAATTCGATCAAAACAACTGTAAGTCAATCGTTAGTCTGCAAAGAGTATTATCAATAAAAAATTCAAGTCACACACAAGTGACACGAATCCCGCACGAATGCGGATCTGGATTGTATTTCGTGTTTTAACAAAACGAATCCAACACCAATAAAAACAAGAAACAAGAAGTATATTAATATAGGATTATATACTCGATACTCTACGGCACTAGAAGGCGGTTTATTAAGATTTTGCAAGTAAAGTTCAACAAATTTTGCCAAGAGATCATCGTTGCCTCAAAAAGAATAAGAATTTTCAAATTCATGGAATCATAAAATGATTCTGAATCATGAAATGATTCTGAATCATGAAATGATTCTGTGTTCTATATTCTCCAATCAATTAAATCAATTAAATATTGTTCACATTTTTTGGGTTTTATATAAACAATTTTTTGTTTGAAAAATAGTTAGTATTTTTGGTTTCAGCCTCACGTTTTATATCTTCGTTACAATACCGCCAATAAAAACGCAATAAACGACAACGAAAATTTTTCTATTAGTTATTAGTATTTTTATGTAATTGTTGCAGAAGAAGTTGTTGGCAAAGCTGTTGCAGATTTCAAAGTAATTGTTTCGTATTTCTTGTCGTAATCACTTAGTTATTTATGTTGTTTTCGTGGTTGAAAGTGTAATTTTTTATTGGATTATTTACAATAAATTGAGTCAAAATTGTTACAGTTTTAATTTTCTCTGTTCTCTTTTCCTTTCTCCTTTTCTCCTTTTTTCTCCTTGTTTTTAATATTAAACATAATTAAAGTTAAATGGTTTAAGTTTACAATAAGAGCTGTTTAATTATTGCAAACAATTTTGTTTTGTGCTTTGATAATTATATTGCGAGCACGTTAAATTATTTTTTTCATATAAAATATTTTATTAATAATTTTAACTTATAATTATTTAGTCGTTTATTCAATCGTTTGTTAATTATTTTAGCTTTTTGATTCTCCAATAACAACAAAATACTTTGAAAACTTGATACAATTGCAATAAATAGATAAAATCTATTTCATCGGATTCGAATTAAGCGCATCATCGTTTCAGATTTGAAAAGTAGCAAAGATGATCGTCTCAAAAAATAAAAGAATTTCTTCAAAATAAATTTACTCTTAATCCAAATATTTTCACGTCTTCTATGAATTCTTTTGTTTTTTCAGTTTTTTTTATAAACTGTTGATTTTTTTATAATTCTATGGAATTTGCTGACTCGCTAGAAATTTATTGAGATCGCGATAATTCATTTACAAACGAATTTATAAATAGAAACAATAAAAAACTGCTAAAATAAAATAAGATAATAAAGTCAATAAAATTTGCACCAACAATAAACCGCTAACCAAACCGATGCCATTGGCCCTGACACACACGGCATCAATACTTATAGACCAAAAATAGAGAGCGCAAGCGATTTTCAGCACATAAAACTCACCTCCATAAACAAGAAAAATTAAGGAAAAAAAAAGAAAAGAATTCAGTTCATACAACTAAAAAAAACCAACGATAAAGTAAAACCATAGTAATTATAAAAACAAAAGCAAACATAGAAACAGGTCGAGTAAAAACAAATTCCGAAATTGACTTAAGTGCACCAAAATTGTACTAAGTCAGCGAATATTTCAAACGGAAAGAAAAAAATTATAATTATTCCGAAAAAATATATAAGAATTTGCAATAAACTTGAAAATTAACAGATTCCCAAAATAAGCAAAGTATATATTAAAAAAACCAAAAACAAAAACGAAAAAACCAAAAGAGAGCAAATAAAAGCGTTTAAGAATAATAAATATTTTCATTAAAAAGAGAATACGGAAAAAATTCAACGTGATAAAATTCAACATTGCCAGATGATCACAAATGTAATTATCACCTCCACCAGTGCGTAATTATTCTCATTTCTTCAAGGAAAGCATTCTATTTGGAAGAAATTTCAACTATTTTGAATACCTTAATTGTTTAGAAAAGTATGGTAACAATATTCTTTTTAAAATTAGTAAATAAAAAGTAATCACTTTAAAAAAATTATGTTTCGCTTCAAAACACAAATCCTATGTTTTAGAGTTCATTCTTAACCTTACTTTCACTCAAACTTAGTTGAATTTCGTTTTATGGATTCTGATAAATTTCGAATCTTTAATAAAAAATTGTTTTATTTTTAAACTGTAAAGTAGATAGACTCCTTGATCCATATATTCCCTTTCCAAAACACCTCTCTTCACACGTAGAATTAAAAATATATATAGAAGTATATATATAAGATTGTACTCATCTGAAGGGAAAAGTGTGAGATACTCAATTTAGAAGAATTAGGGAAGGATGCCCTTAATTGAATCATTTCACATTTTAACTTGTTAACGGCTAAATGGAAGAGCTACAACAAAACCAACAACCGCAACAATTACAATGACTTACAAGGGGAAGACAAGTAAACGAATTTGGAGAATAACCGAACGAGGATAAGAAAAATTATATGAAGAATCTCAAATCATGCAGCTGCCTTGATCTATCCGGTCATCCAGCCATACAGCTATCTATTCATCAAGCTGTCCGACGAACTAAATAAGTTTAAATTTTATTTTGATGAGTTTGGTTGTTCTTATTGTTGATGGTGTTGTTGTTGTTTATGTTTCGTTGTAGTTGTTGATAATGTAAATCTGAACAATGAATATAAACAAAGCCAAAGACTTATTCTTTGTTTAAAAGCTGTTCATCATAATTGTGTCCGTAGCTGCACACCTATACATGTACCTCCCCTTTCTATCCCATATGCCTTCTACCACTATTTCTCTTACTCTTTCCATGTGCCATAAACGCAAGTGCTTGTCATGTACTCGAATTTATGTTGCATTCAATATTGATCACTTAGCATACTTGATTAGCAATGACTCTTTCTACAACAACAACAAAAACATAAAGTTATGTACGTGGTTTTGTCTATATATATATATATATATATATATATATATATATATATATATATATATATATATATATATATATATATATATATATATATATATATATATATATATATATATATATATATATATATATATATATATATATATATATATATATATATATATATATATATATATATATATATATATATATATATATATATATATATATATATATATATATATATATATATATATATATATATATATATATATATATATATATATATATATATATATATATATATATATATATATATATATATATATATATATATATATATATATATATATATATATATATATATATATATATATATATATATATATATATATATATATATATATATATATATATATATATATATATATATATATATATATATATATATATATATATATATATATATATATATATATATATATATATATATATATATATATATATATATATATATATATATATATATATATATATATATATATATATATATATATATATATATATATATATATATATATATATATATATATATATATATATATATATATATATATATATATATATATATATATATATATATATATATATATATATATATATATATATATATATATATATATATATATATATATATATATATATATATATATATATATATATATATATATATATATATATATATATATATATATATATATATATATATATATATATATATATATATATATATATATATATATATATATATATATATATATATATATATATATATATATATATATATATATATATATATATATATATATATATATATATATATATATATATATATATATATATATATATATATATATATATATATATATATATATATATATATATATATATATATATATATATATATATATATATATATATATATATATATATATATATATATATATATATATATATATATATATATATATATATATATATATATATATATATATATATATATATATATATATATATATATATATATATATATATATATATATATATATATATATATATATATATATATATATATATATATATATATATATATATATATATATATATATATATATATATATATATATATATATATATATATATATATATATATATATATATATATATATATATATATATATATATATATATATATGCATGGGCGGTAGTGCTTCTGCCTCCTCTGTTTTATTTAGAAATTTTTCTTGCCCTTACATAGATGTATTTTATTCCTTTGACGATCCAACGGAAAAATACTTTGAAGGCAGCTGTCAACCCATACAGAGAAGGTACTGAAAAATGGCCAGGACGTCGAAAAAAAATGCAAAAATGATATTTACACCTGGACATGATCGAAACAATCTAAATGAGTGCACTCATATCTTCTTTATAATTTGTTTTCCTTCTCACTAACTCAGATTCGGATTTTTCTTTTTTAAAAATTTTTTTTGCGGCATTTTTGTAGGCGGTTCATTAATAAAAATATGTGTGCGAGTTGTTGTAGAATGTGTCATTGCTGTCACGGATATAAAAAGTTTTATAGACTTTTCTGTGTCATCGTCTGTGTCAAAGTTATTTGGATTACCTTCTTGCTCATTCTTTATTACTTTTATTTGTTTTCATTCTGTGAATGATTTTTTCCTATTTCTTTTTTATTTGTTTGTTTGTTGTTGTTGTAGTTGTTGGTGCTGCTCTTGCTGGTTGTTTTTGTAATTTAGCAAAACCTTCTTATTGTGAAGAGAATTGAAGGGGAAGAGAATGGAAATAAATTTTGTTTATTTTTACAACGAATGGACAAACATTCACAAAATCTAAATCCAGTTTAATTATCTTTTTTGAAATGGACGCCAAAAGACAATAGAATGAAAGGCGAAGCATAACCCGATATAAAGAAACGCTTAATGTATTTAATTAAATGATTGATTGATGATTGATTTTATTAATAATTCTTGAGAAATAATTCTTGGTGATGGGAAACATTTCATAAATATCAATCAAATTGAGAAGGAATCAATTTTTGTTGCAAAGTTTTTTATTTCGAAATATTGGAGACTTTTCAATAAACGAGCACTTAAGCAATATCAATAAAGGCGATTCACTTTTAAACCATTCAACCCATTCAATAGTCATTTTTTGTCAATTTTTCCAAAATATTTTCTTGCATATCTGAAGACGTGGTTGAGTTTATTAATCAGAATAAAGCAGAAATTTTTGGTCTGAGCAATATTTTCAATTCAGAAAAGATCTTTACGACACAATCCGTAAAAACGATTTGATTGGATTTGATTTGATAAAGACATATCTTTTCAGTCAAAACGAAAGTGTTTTCAATACTAAACAAGGTTTTGAGTTAGTACGCAGAGCATAAATCAGTCAAAAGCTCATTCTTGAAACGGGACATTGATACTTTCTATGCTTAAAAAAATTCTGCTGTGCCGCGATATAACATTTTGATTCGACATTCGATTCTTGCTAGGAACTAAATAATTTAGTCGAATTTGATCCGGTATACCTCGTGGTCTTAACTCGTGGTTTGAGAGAAATCCCAAGAATTATTATCAATCTTGTCTCCTAGGTCCTTCAGTCTTGAATTAGAAGAACTTTTTTTCAAATGGGACAAACATTTCCAACTAAGGTAGAACACGTTTTGCAAGGAAATCAAGGACGATTTTGCACCAAAATTCTCTCATTGAGGAGACAGTTGGGCGAATGTTTAAACCAGCGCCGTTTTTTCATATTTTAAAATATATGTAAATATATGTATTCATCGTTTATGCTTTTAGTGATGTGGAGAAGTTAAAAAAATCGTTATCCCTTTCAGGATTTTATTCATTACGTAAACAATTCATAATTATCGATGAAGCAACAACCAGAAGAACTTATCATTTCCATAATTTTCTTTTAATTAATATGCACGGCAAAAGGGAACATAAAGTACTTCTCCTTTTACTTAATTTTCCGTCCGAGTTTTTCTAGACGGTGAATGAATCCGATGGTCGGGTCTCCTCGTCGATATTTTGCAAATTATAATGCGACATTGGAGCGAGTTCTCCTGTCACGATACCTCCTTGCTATTGCCAGCAATTCTTTCTTCGCTCAACTCAATTTAATCACTGCATTACAACTCGATGCATTTATTACAGACATCACCACCACCGCCACCGTCGCTGCCACCGCTATATCGTAACCGTCATCCTATCCTGTCATCAAGAACCGACGGTTACACAACTTCGTTGCAATCATCATCGTCTGTTTTGGAATTTTATTTCACGTACACCTCCCCCTCCTGCACTTCTTAGTACAAATGAGTTGTGACGCGATGCGGCTCATGATTGTGTATGTTCGGAGTTTGATATTATGTACCGTGAGCAGCGCCATCTGCATATTTACTTGGCGTTTTCATTGAAGTTGTTATTTATTATTCGGCTTGTTATTTGTTGAACTCGACGTGGTTATTGTTGTTGGTGTTGTTGTTTTATTTGCGCTTTGATTTGTTGTTTATTACTTTGGTTAATTTTTTCCAATTTTTTATTTTGAAATATATCTTTGGAATTCCATTTATGGCGTCATTTTGTCGTATATTTTGTCGCCTCTTTAGCAACAATTTCACTCTGCATGCAAAGTCGATTCTGTGAGGTTTTTCTGACTCGCTGGAACTTTATTGCAATCATGCTATCTTTCATTCTTCCTTTGCTTAATCATCTTTTATACCCTACGTTCTATACCTTACAGCGATTAGATATTGGTTAATTAATTTCGTTCTTCCATTAGTAATGCATTAAATAATGCGTTGTATGTGAGGTAATGTCAATACCAATTAGTTTACAGAAATTATGATTACTTGAATAGAATGCTTTCAATTTGAGAGATCAATTTCTTGGTTTTCAATTAATATCTGCAGCTTCAGGCATCACCTCATTCTGACTTTCTTTATCGCATGCGTGATGGGCGTCACAAAGGCAAAAAACATTGCAAAACTGGCAAACAAATTTCATTATTGTTTCAATAGATACCACTGTAGAGTATCTAAATTTCGCCTAGATCAAACGTAATTGTTCTCATTTTTTTCATTCATTTTTCCTTTCGCGGCGTGTGCAATTTTCCAAATTGGAAATCTATTATTTTTTTTACTTTTCCAAGAAAATGCGCCTGTCAGTCAACTGCGCGCCTACTCGTTCCTGAAGTTTTCAAACTCGAGCAACAAACATAAATACTTGCAGTCGATGATGACTATGACGATGCGACGTGTATGTTGTGCCCTTACTGGTTTTGTTGGTTGTTCGTGTTTTGTTGGTTGGTTGTTGGTTGTTCGTGTTTTGTTGGTGTGATTGTTATTGTTGCTTTACTTCATTTGCATATTCTTATTACAAATAATTTGCCATTTACAGCACGCACTACGACGACGATTTTGTTGGGGTTGTTATTGCCGTTATTGTTGTCGTTGTTTGTGTTCATTACTTGTCACTAACTTCGCGGATGCCCCTTTTTAGACGCAATAAATATTTGATTTTATTTTCGTTGTTTTCTGCTTTTTCCTCTACTGAAGAAGGTGAATGTTAGCTTTCTCCAAAGAAACACAATGAAAGATCGAGTAGAAAACAAGTAAGAACACTTCGGGCCGGCCGAGGCCTACACCCTACACCCTACACCCGTTGGGGCAGTGTACGTCTTTTTAATTTTACATTTATCATTTATTGATTAATTTAGATTTACCAACTCATATTCTGCGCAACCTTTGTCAAAAAATCCAACGCATGATGGAGTCGTATCCCGCTCATTTACGTGGAGTAATTATATCTAATGGCTCTAAAATTCCAGACTGAAAACGTATGATGCTGGACAGGTTTACAACATTTTCAATCCCAAGTAGGCGGCTTCGGTGATAATGAATATTCGTGCCAAACATAATTTCGATATCTCCCTCCGTTCGACTGCAATCGCGATTTCCACCGATAGACAGAGACAGGGCAATATTTAAATAGTTCGGCTTTTATGACGATGTCCCTTAACAAATAAAAAGATTTTTGATATGGCTCCTGTTTATAAATAGATCGAGTATTATAAATAGTGCCAAGGGTCCCCGGTATTTTCCATAAGCAAGCAATATATTCTGAGGTATTCAAGGACACGTTAATCTTAAACATTGAAGTATGAATCAAAATTCTAATTCTGGATATTTTATCTATATTTATTTGGATATTAATTGATGTTTCCAAGTGCTATTTTAGTCTATTTAGTTGAAGTTAGCCAAAGGAATTACACTAACTTTCGATATGAAAAAATTGGATACTTGAAGGAAGTTACTGTGGAAGGAAGTTACTTGAAGGAAGATCTGTGTTGCTTCCGTGGGACACATAATTCATTATTACTAAATGCATGTATTAATCAAATGAAAATTATTCATAACTTCAGGAATATTCAGTTTTTCTTTTTTGCAATTAATTAAAACTTGTAGCGTTGATCCTCCGCCCCTCAAACAAACCCAAATATTTTGAAGTAAAAATGTGAATTTTTATAAATTGTAAATACATTTCGAAACAATGGTACGCTTATATTAATTTAAAAATTTATTCGTTTCATGTGTTTTCGATTTTATGATATTTTTCTCTTATGTTCAGAAAAATGTTGTTTATTTTCTCATGCTTTTAAGTGAATAATAAATCATTTTTCGGCAGTAACGCATACGGCCAAAAATATAAAAACGTATTAAAAAAAATTATTGCCGGTAGTAATAAAAATAAGAGCTGCTGAAATAACGACAACAACAACAACAACATGCATATCAAAATGAGAAATAACAAAAACTGGAAAGCGGCAATAACAGCGAAAGGCTTGTGCTTCCGCAGGAACCGCACAAGTTTCATTAAATTAATTCGTCTGCTGACAATAAAACAACAAGCATAACAATAACAACAACAATGTCGGTGACGAAGTGAATTGAGTTGCTTCTGTTACTGCAGACGCGCTGTTTTCCAGCAGCAGAGGCTGCAGCAGCAAAAAATTACATCAATTTGATTCATTGACGTGCTCAGGTCTTTTACGTGGGGGGTTAAAAAGGGGGTGAAGCATTCCTAATTCGAATTGTGGTAGTGATAAAATAGATTTATATTTATGTGCGAATGATGCACAAAATAGACTTATATTTCTTTCTCGATTTTTCCCTTTGCGCTCTCTCCCTCAATGGAGATCAATTTTGTCGTAAGTAATTTTGTTTTTTTTTTCACACTTATTCTTTTATCCGCTCCATCATTTGTATAAAAGTAATTCGTGTGAATATCTCGAATTTTAATATTAAAAGTTTTGGTACAATGAAATCCAGTTGGAGGAGTTTAACCCCCAAACACCCGCCTTTGTATTCAGTTTTGCATTCATACACAGCTTTCAACTACACAAAAAGGAAAAGAAAAACAATTGCAATTCCTTTTGAGTTCTCATGAAAAATTCGTATCCCTTGATTTTGGAAAAATGCAATCTGTGACTACGTAGAAAGAGATGGCGAACAGAAAAGGAAAAGAAAAAGGAATGAATGAGCAAAAACGTCGAGTGATGAATTTTTGTCGGAGAAGGGTGAAACAAGAAGTGTATAGACTCCTCTGTGGGTCTAGCACTGCGCTATCTTCGGAAAGTGTTGCCGTTTCCGATACGCTGTATAAATGCAGTTATATATGTTTGCTGTTCGTGCATATATTCATGCATCACAGTAGGTGTGTCTAAATAGATTTATCTTTAAAAGCATACGTATGGGTGTGACTGTATTTTGTGGGTGCGATAGCAATCTTGCGCTGTTTACTATATAATGTATAATAATTCCAGTTATTTCCAGACCGACCGAGGGGTGGTCTCGTACATGCACTTGATCATATCTGGAGCCAAGCAATAAAACAGAAATATATCATGCCTTCGTGTCTGCATGAATATTGAACTCGCCACTTAATCGTCGTTTAGACCTTTCGGCTATTTGGTTAAATGCTCTTTATCGATCTATCGTCATAATCAAAGATAGTATGGGTTGGGCTTATTCAATATTGTACATTTTATCGGCAAGATAAAAATTCTAAAGTCGTAGATTTGTGTAAGTTTATTTATTTATCCCGTTTCGGCGTCTTCTTTATTCTTATCTCGTTATTAATTATTGCTGCTTATTATCATGCGTATGACACAACGAAGGGATATCGGATATTGCACACGGCAACATATTTTCACTCATTTTTTGAATAGCACAAAAATCAATACCAATAAAAGTTGAAAATTTGAGATTTATGAGAGCTCAATGTATACTCGGTATTGGGATGACCTCTGCCTTCAAACAAGTAATAAACACTAAGGGCTAAACTAGTACGCAAGGACATTGATTAGTTATCAATCATGTGTTTTAGTTGAATATTTCAAACGCTTTATATTTGTTTTTCAAAAAATTACCACGCTAGATTTTGCCATGAATCATAATTACTCACAAACCATAAATTACTAAAAATATTTTTAAAAAACAAGCATTATATAAATCAATAGCTTTCTGGTATTCGACTACACTTAACATACGAGAAAATCTTCTAGCTTTCGCATGACTTTTATACATTTTTCTTGCTTGAAATTGTGGATTAGTCCGTATAAGAAGATGAATCTTGATGAGCTCATTATTATAAAAATTACATGCATTTACCGTCGCAAAATAATGTTAATAAAATTGTTGTAATTTTTGTTGTGCCCCCGTCATTGATTGCACACATTGTTCATCGAATATCATCCCGTCACCTCAACGTCGCAACCATCACAACGCATTCATTGCATTGAGACACCATAAATGGGTTTGTTTAATGTGCGCATTGGTCAATCGTAGTCGTCGCGATCGCAGATTGTTGGAATTGTGACAGGGAGTTTTTGTTGGGGAGGTGATTGCAATGAGGGGAGGGGGTATGGAAAAACCAAGTTGCGATTTGATTGTAGAGGGATAATGAAAATATTAAAAGTCATTGCATGAAGAGTCAGCGTAGAAATGAGAGGATGAAAGAATCAGAGGATTATATGGAAACTACCGATCATTTGAAATGACGTTGTTGAGCATGATTGGGCTGATGTTGAATGGCGAGTATATTGTAGGACACACACACATATACACAATTGGACAGCTCCGGAAGGCGTGTATATGAGTAACAGACAGACACAAATGGGTTACACATGATAATTCCAACATGTTCATCATGAATAACGATACTGTATACCATATGCTTAGTAATTTATCAGACGTATATATAATAATATTTTTCGAATATATATATTATCGAAACAATCTGAAGAACATTAATCGTGCTCAACAAATCCAAATTAAGTGTCTTAATATTTTTGGCATATATATACCATATTTTTCGATCATTATCAACTCAAGCACATAACGATTAATAAATGCAGACGCCTGAAATGAAATATAAGAAAGGGTTAAATGGAAGGCGATTCATTAGGGTCTCAATGCGAATGGGGATGCTTTTTTATGGCGAATAAAAAAGTTATGCTCTAGAATTTTTAATTGAATAATATTTAAAGGGAAAAAGAGGGAGGTAAGGGATGAGATGATCGAAGAAATGAAAATGAGTGTGGATTAAGTACGAGTACGAGTATTAACTTCTTTTACGATCCTTGCATACATTTTATGTGAAACGGCTATGACTTAAAGGATTATTGAAAATATTAGAAAAAGAGGAATTCTAACTAAAATTATTTCAATCTCTCATAATCCTTAAACCTTACGTGATAAGGTAAAGTCACATGAACCTTACCTTAAAAATATTCCAACATTCTTTGGAATAATTTAACGCACTAATTAAAGGATTTAGAGCATTCTAGATTTATAAAATATGATTGAAAAATTATTGCGAACAAGGCAATAAATAAATCGAACGTCTAGAAATTCTATAAACTCAGAAAAAGGTCGCGTTTAATATAAAAAACTTATTTAAAAAAAGATTCAAATGCACGCATGGCGACACATAGTGTCAATTTCGGAATTGAATGCAAATGAGCTTCGAATTACGAAGGAAAAAAGTTACGAGAGATAATAATCGTCATCATGATAATAATAATGTTAATAATAATAAGAACAATGATCATTAAAATTAAGGTTGATTAATATTATTTCGTATTGATGTGCTGAGGTGCAATGTAAACAATATCAAAACCAACAACAGATATTCATACAATGAAATTAATATTGATTGAATGCCAAAATAGAAATGGAATATTTCATAGAAACAAAAATATTTGATATATTTCATAGACTATAGATACACAAAACAAAGAAGAAAACGCAAAATGAATTAGTTGGGCTTAGTGTATTGGCGGTATAACTTATATGATTCAATTTATTTATACTTTTCATGATTTAATGTACTCGCAGCAACAATTTGAATAATAACTGTATAATATTTGTGCTATATTTTCGCTCTAAAGTATATAGTACAGGAAAATTATATCTATCCTTATGTCACTTTTAATTTCAAATGCAAGTTAAAATCTTTTCCTTAATTTAAATTTTTCCCCTTCTGATTACTAAATTCTTTCAATTTCTCACGGGTGACTAACTCATTTTTTCGGATGTTCTTATTTAGGAAAAATTAATTACAAATTAATCTTTATATACTTTTGCCGATTATGTTGAAAAAATTTGGCTTCTTTGATTTCCTTATTGGGGAAGAATTCATGTCTAGGAGAGGTTAATACAATTCTATTGCGAAACAATTTATTTGGAGCTAATTCGTAGGGCTTATTATTTGGGGTTTATTATTTGGCGGTTAATTTATAGCGATGATATCATCAATGACAATTTCATCCCCAAAAATTTAATCGATCCACTGTTTGGTTCTCTTATATAGATCCACATTTAAAACCATAACCAACAAATAATTTCAAAAGATTGTATTACTCACGCAGGAAACAATCGAACGTATATCCGGTATTGTATCAGCCTTGTAATTATATTCAAGGAAAATATTTAAATTCAACGAAAAAATATCACTGTATCGCAGCAATTCAGAAAATGTAGTTGGTAATCTTAAAAGCAAATCTTTCCCCATTAGTACATTTCGAATTATGCAAAAGCTCTTAACATACATCCAAACACATTAACACATGCATACATATACATGACAAATACATAACACAAGACCTAATTCCCATTACATTCCATTTCAAATTAATAAAAAAACATTATCAGCTTTTAGAAGAAAATGACTTTGTTTGAAACAAATCGACTAATCATAATTTTGATAAGTAGAATTATTTTTGATTGAGAATCGGTTACACATCGGCTATGTATGTGAATGAATTTGTGAAATATGTATATCAAATAGATTGAATCTAGAATGCAAATAACGGGAAAATAGTATGAGTCAAGCCAGACGAATGAGAATAATTATGTTATAATTTCTGATAAAGAAAAGAATTTGATTTGAATTTATGGTTGAACGTGTATGTGAGTGTGCATACTGTGCGTGTGTGTATGTATGAGTCTATATGGTCTGTTTTGTAATAATAAGTAAATCAATTTGAAATTGTTGCCCTCTTTTTTCTAATAATTTACATTTATGACTTCAAAGTGGCAACATTATTCAATAATAATAATAATAATAACATCAATAAAAATTAATAATAACGAAACATGTGTTGCATAGCTTGTGGGAACCAACTCATATCATATATAAAAGTTTTCATTCCATTTATTTTTTTCTTCTAAAATTCAAAGAATCTTTTTGGGGAATTGACTATGTTTTTGTTGTTATTGGGTTCCCCCCTCGTCATCCTATCCTTTACCATTTCACTACTAGAACAAGAGTCAACAAATGATGTACATATGGATCAAATCTAAACGAATCAAACATTTATTTGATTTGGATTTCGAAAACAGATTTTGTGGCTTTCGTCGGTTTGTTTTAAAAACTTTACAAGTTTTTTAAAACTTTACAAAAAAAATTACTTTTTATGATACTTTTGTTTTCAAACTTGAAACTTTAATGAAGGCAAAAATGATGAGCACTATTTTCAGTGCTCTCCTTTTTCGGATTTTAGATTTTTGGCACGACCGCAATCACAACCACGTTGTGACTATTATCATTATTTTATTATGCTATTCATTGTAAATGTAATTTAATTTTATTTTTGTGCTCTTCTTTCCTGTGTTAGTTGTTTTGTTGTTGTTTTGTTATTGGCCTTTCTGTCGGTTTACCGCATCTGTCACTTGAATCCCCCAAATAGGTCACTGAGGAATTAAATTATTATAACATTATTATTTTAAAGTTTTTTAAATTTTAGCTCGAATTTGTTACTGTGTTTTGTGTTGGTGCTTTTACAATCATTCAATTTATTACCGCAAAGTGATATTTTGTTGGTTTTTTGTCAGTGTTAATCGAAATTATTCTGAGATTAATTTGCATTTTTTATGCATTCATATGCAAATATTTATTAAAATTTTATTAAATTTGCAAAAATTGGAGAAAATTGAATAATTTACAAAATTCAATTTAATTGGAATGCTTTAAGAATGTAAAAGTAATTTTAATTTAAATTGATTTAACATTTAATATATTTGTTAATACCTTTCCTTGAATTAGATTTTTTATTTTTTGAGATTTTTGTGAATTTTTGCGATAAATGAAAATTTTTAATATTAATATTAATTTTATTATTTTCATTAAAAATATAATTTTTAATATTATGCAATTTAAATTTGTTGGAATTTTCGAGCTCAATTTCATTTAAAATATCGACGATAATCAAGTCAAGACAGATAGTATTCTCCTAAGGGTATTTTAATTTTCCTCAAGACATTTCAGTAAAATGATCAAAGCATATCCTTAAGAGGATACTTACATACATTTTAAATTAAAATTGTAACGCTTTATTGGCGATGACACTGATGGTGACCTTCGTTGAATGAAAAAATGGCTTTACTACAATCGACTTTTGTCTCGTAATAAGGAAAGATGGTAATAATTCGATGGTGATAATACGATGATGACAATTGCTTGAAATGCAATACAAAAAAAAATGAGAAAAAATTTAATTTGATAAGAAATTGTCTAAACAAAAAATTTTGAAAATAGCTCCCGCGTCATCAAAGCTAAACAAATTTCAGTGGTTGTGATACAGTCTCTCCAAAATATTAATCCAAAAGTCTCGTTTTATGTAAAATTCATTCTGGGAACCGACTTCACAATTTCAGACCGAGTTTGCTAAACAATTTTTTTCTCATTGCTAGCAAGCCTATTTTTTTATATCTTCCGACACAAAGATTTAGTCCCGACAATTTTAATCTGTCGAGAAATTTTTTTCTCAGAATTGATGCGATCATTTTAAATTGAGGTAGATCCTGTAAATTTATTTATACGCTACACCCAAAGACAATCGTGTTTATTTGCTCTGCTTCCGTTTGTAAGTAGCGTTAAAGAAAAGATGACAGATAGAGATAAGTATATGCATTCCTTATTTATAGAATTCCTTACTACTCTGATTCGATTTTTCTGTCTATAGGACAGACAAATCCAATTTATAAGAAATCGGATACAAGCAACGCCATGAATGCTTTCTATCTTCTAAGGAGGTTTGTTGTTGGAAATTGTAAGGGCATATAAAATTCGGTCAGGCTCTTATTATTTGTTTTACTGTCGTTTTATATTCTTATAAACCCGAAGCCTTTGGAACTCTGCAACAACTACTTACTATTTAGGATGAAACTTATTTAAATATATATCTGTGACTTTATATAAAAAATTTCGAAATTAAATTATTATCTCCAGTATTGGTTTTGTGCTCAGTATCATATGTTCCTTTAACACTAACAATTATTATAATATTCCAATTTGGATCATTAAGTATTAATTATTGCGATGACCTAACAGAATTTTATAATAAAATAATTATACATTTTTTATAAATAAAACTTATTCTTTATAAATCCTAAATCTTAAATTTTATTTTCATTCATTTGTCACTATTTCAATATTTAATATTACTCTTATTTTTCTTTTTTCCACATACGATTTTTGTTATAGCTTTTAACATGAACAATTTCCGAAATAAATTGGAAATATGTTTTTGTGATTTTATCTCGAAATTTTATTTTATATTTCATTTTGATTATTTTCAGATTTTACATCGTGCGTTGCAAGATTTCATATTAATTATTTAATTATCTTGAATTTACTTTGATAAATCGAAATCTGCAACTTTAACAATTCGTTTCAATTTTCAAAACAACGTTACACTTTTACTCCGTAAACACTTGAAATATCGCCAACATCTCAAAATTGTGAACGGCACTTTTTACAAAATTTCGTTTCAATAATTTTTGCATTATTTTTCTTTTGCTCTTTGTTCTTTTTAAAGACAGTTTACAACACTTTTAATTAAAATGAAGTATTTTTAACATTAATCGACACATACTTTTTCACTCTTTCCATGAAAATTACAAAAGACACAACAAAACACACGAAGTGGAGAAATGAAAACCAATACGTGAAATTAAAATTTGTTCGTTTCTACCGGCAGGACCGGCCGGCCAACAGATCGATAGATCGATCGACCAGTTCTGGTTCCAAGCAATATCAGGCAATATCAGCAAAAAGAATAAAACCAAAAAAAATTACCTCAACAGCAACAACATTACGAGGTAATGTTTGTTGCGTTGAAGTCGACAGCTGATTACATTCTCGTTATAGTTTTTTGTCTTTTGTTTTTGATTTTTTCCTTAACAAAAGCGCGCAGAGCACAAACAAAAGGAAAATTAATACAATAAAAAACGAAGCAAAAATAAACAAAACGAAAGACACACACCGGCAGAGTTATAGGCGCAGAGAGAGGGACAGAGAGAAAGATCAATCGAATTTAAGAAAATAAATTCAGCTGAACGCATCCGACGCGAGCGCTTACACTGTACCGACTAAATGGTGACGATAGTGCGCCACCGCTAAACAGTTGACCATCCCGCAACAAAAGAGCGACAGAACGACGAGTGGTAAGTTGCCAGATCTCGAGTTTGGACTCTAGACTAAGTAGCCCCAATGTAAAACTTGTTGAGTTTTCGAGCAGTTTTTGAGAAGCTCTTTCAATTTGTTTATCAAGCACTAACTTGGTGTTATTGTATTTGTAGTTGTTGTACTCCTTGTTGTACTCTTTATTGTTGGTGTTGTTGCCATTGTTGGCGATAGTGATATCGTTATTTGGTGGTGCATTTTTCTGTTACTTAGTTTTATACGTCTTTATTGCTTTTGTTTATTTATTTTAGAAGATTTGTTTATGTTTTCGTTCTATTTCGTTTTGACGTGCGAGTTTGTGGGTCTCTTTCTCTCTCTTTCTGCTTACTCAGTGAGTAATTGATATTTTATTTTGCTTAAGTATCTTGAGTGATAAAAATGTCACTCAGAAAAAAGCTGACGTATGCGAGTGAACCAATAATAAATTTGTACTTAAGCGATTTTAAACTTTTGGAGTGAAAAGTTTGATGAATGAAATATAACTTAAAGCATAGAGTAAGAAATAACTAAGTTATTTCTTACTCTATGCTTAAAGGTTTAGAAGTGATACAAAATGATCTTGAGCACGTGAATGGTGTTCTATAGATACGGCCGTACTTCAAACTTCATACTTTATACTTTTATATGTCTCTTGTTAACTCGATAATGAGTATCCATAAATGGTCGAAATTTTATGTGAGTAGATTTTTGTACCCGACAGGATTGGATGTTGAAAGATATTATAACGAATTTCCGTCATCCCTTTTCAATTTTGGTTTGGTGACAAACCGGTTTCGGCAATTTGCCATTTTCAGTGTCCGATTTTCACTTCAGTGTCTAAGACTTCACGGACGCCATGAGCACGTTTTATTTGTTTTTATGTCTGCTATAATCTGTATTGTTTTTATGTCCTTTTCTTTATGTGTTCTCTTTCTGCATTTTCTGCATGTACTTCCTTCCTATCATCCCGAATTCTGTTGTTTACAAACTGGTGTGTTCTTTTTTAGTAGTCATTAATTTCTATGGCGGGCAATTAATATTTTATTAATTAATTATTTCGTGGAGGTCATTGATGTTTGTCTCCCAAACAAACTAGGTAAGGGATGACGGAAATTCATCCCAATATTTCTTGAAATTTTACATTTAGGATTGATTTAACATCTGGTGCGCAACAATTTTTTGTGGAGCTATAGGGAATTTTTATTACTAATCAAGGGATCAAATATTCACTTTGTGCTTTCGTTTGTAACGCTATAAAGGAGGCGTATCAAATGTAGAAAAGTATAATTTGCAAAGTGATATTTTTTAGTTTCTAGTGAAATTTTCAAATGAAATTCGTCAACTAAACAGAAAAAATAGCGAGAAAAAAGCTTGAGGAAACCATAATCGCATGAACATTGTCAAAAAAAATCCATTATTATTTTATAAAAAAATCTTCATGAAAATCTCACCGAAATAAAAACACAAAAGTGTTCTTTTTTATCTGCCATTTTCAACTCTCTCTCTCTCTTTCTTTCTGTATTTCATCCTCTTCAATAAAATCCTTATCGCAAGCTCTTTTCATTCGCAGCATTTATTTCAATAAATGGTCAAAAAAATGAAACGTAAAATGTTTCAAATAAAATACAAAATGATTTTGTAATGCATGATTGCACGAAAAGAGGCGATGGTTATGGCAACGATTTACGAATAATGAGCATAAAAATTATCAGAGAAATAATATTCTTTTTATTACCACGGAGAAAAGAAAGGAAAGGAAAGGAAATAGAGGGAAATATATGAAAGGATATAACTCTGAGTTTCGTTCCAGTGATATTCTTTTTACGGGGAACATTTTTCGAAGTTTCATTTAAAATGTATGTTACTCAAAAGCACGCTGCACCATGCGAACAAAAATATTTCATGAATTGTATTATTAAGATACACTCAGTAAATTACGAATAAATTAGCCACAAAACTCATTAAGAAGAAGGAAAGCTATTATTGTTAGAAAGAGAAAAATTACGAATATTAAAATATAAATGCCTTTAAAGGCATACCCTCATATCCACTTAAAATTATTGCACGTTACGCCCTGTTTTAAAACTAATTAATTGCCATTCAAATATATGCCACTAACTGACCAATTCATCGTTATGAGATGGTCATGCACATAAACCCATCCAGTAATAAGCCTTCAGTAAAGGAGCAAATATTTATAGGTTGATGTGTGTACGTGTGTGTGTGAATATCTAAAGGAACATTGTTCTAAAATAGAGGAAGGAAAACGAACACCGTGAAGGTGAAGCAAGAGGAAGCTCACGTTCGGAAAAGTTCTAATCACTGCTAGCAAGTATCGAAAAATCGAAATTGGGTAAAGTGATGAATGATTTATAGATTGCAAATTGAACCTGCCCGTTGAAACTTTGCTCTAACGTTTTCCAACTCTTGCTCTTTCTCCTTCTTTTGAGCCAACATGTCTGTTTTTATAAACCCATTCTATTTTATTAGTGCAAAACTAATCCGATGCTCATGTTGACCCCAGGCGAGTACAAGGATCAGCTTATCAGCACCTCAACACATGCAATGCTTTTAACCATTTTGGCCTTGGCAAGCAATTTGAGTGGGCAATAAAATTTGCTGAAACAACAAAAGCTTTCTAAGGTTTCAGTTTTTACTGTAGAAGAAGAAGAAGAAGAAGAAGAAGAAAAACAGTTTGGAAAGGAGAAAAACAAAGGAAAGGAACGAGAGAGATAATGACAAGAGAAAGAAAGTAGATAACTGATACTCGATGAGGAAATAAGTAAGGAAACAATTTTTACAAATATCTGCAAAGAACTTGGTAGAGCCTACGACTAGTTATGATATATACATACGCAAAATCATCTGAGAGGCTGAAGACCGGAAGCCAAAATTGTGTTCGTATCTCTGCACTACGTCGTTCAAAATCAATTGCTTTTAAATCATCATCGTCGATAAATCCCGTAGAACATATATTATCATTGGATATGCCTTAGGCCATTCTTGTGCCAATGATTGTCAAGGGGCACAGAGAAAAAGTACGAATAATAAGAATTGTATTAGAAATAATGGCCTCCTTCTTTCCCCTATCTCGATCTTCTTATACTTAAAGCTGCCTATCCAACCGTTTCTATAAATAATCCCCACAAAGTCTAATAAATGTTAAAAGGCTACAGAATTTTGGATATGTATGATGCAGCTGCAAAGTATGCTACAATAAATTTCTGCGGCAAACAATTTGGCAGACTGAAGGAAATAATTAAGGATTATATATATATTAAACACATTTTGAACGAATGAATTTTTGGCTTCATATCGAAAAAGCATTAAATGTAGAGCATTAAATGTAACTTTTAGTTATTCGATATCTTTTTAGTTATTTTATTATAGATATCTTTTTAGCTGTTCGATTGAAACATTGAAAGTAGCTTTGTATATTTTTTCGGTTCTTCATTGAGGATCATAGAAGGTCACTATAAAACATTTTAAATACGTTATTACTCTGAAACAGAAGGCCATTCAGGGGAAAAACATGCCAATTGGAAAAGATGTTCGTCAGGAGTGTACTTTTGATGGAAGGTGCGGAAATTTGTAAAACCGAAATGAAATAAACATGACCAAGTAAACTAACACGATTCGTGTAATAAATGGGTGAAATGTAAAAGAAAAAAGGAACAAGAATTTTCATTTCCCATTTGTTATTGATTCAATATGCACATATATATAAAACATATCCACATATATATATGCGTATGCATGCATCAGCAAAAGAGCACAATGAACAAAAGAGAGGAAATTGCTGTCAACGATGGTGTTGATAACGACGACGATGACAATGATGATGATTATGATTGTGAGAGCGATATGAACAATGAGATTTTGGTTACAACAGAATAGAAACTTCAAAAAGATACAGAAATAGTAGTAGCGGAAACGAAGCATACAACAAGACACTCAAGAACAAGAGCAAAACCCATACTATAACCCGATGAAGCTTCGTTGTTATTAGTGGTTTGGTTCGAATTTCCAATTTTTTTTGTTCTTTTAAAATATCAACAGCAAAAAAAAAACAACAACAAAAAACATAGCAGCAATAAATATCTAAAGAACCTTATATCTTTCAATATACTCATTTTTCCGTTGCGTCTACGCTAAGCGGTATTATATCATTCCACTTCAACGAAGGAATCATGTTGTCTACTTTTAAGGGTATTTTACTTGAGATGTGAGTACAAGGCTACATTTGTGTCACGAACTCAAGACTTTCTCTCAGCCGTTGATATTTCATGGGTATAATGAAGAAAACCAAGCTGAGTAGAAAGCACTCTATTATTTTTGTGTTGGTTAGCTGATGTTTTCTATTTATTGTGGAAGCAAAAAATTAAGATAGAATATTTAAATTTCGTTTCCCTTCGAATGTAATGTGGAAACATATTTTAACAGGATATGTATTAAAAACAAATTTCAAAGAATAATTTTTTAATTTTTTTTTAATTTTTTAAGTTCCCAAAATCGTTTACAAATTTCATTTATTCAACCGGTAAAATGTTAAATATCTAGCGCTATAGTTAATTGTAAGTATAACCCATTAAACTCATACATGATGTAAGAAATACAACAGATTTAGAGAAATATTAAGTTTAATTGGGCGATCAAGTGAAATACAGTGTTCACGAACAAGTAGAAATCTAATGTTTTTAAAACTCTCCTACTTACAAATATTTTCAATTTTTTTCTATAGTGTTTTTAGTTTTCATTTTTTTTTTTTTTTTTTGATACAAACCGACTAAGTTTTCATTTGAAAGAACTTAATATATTTTTTAATGAAATAATTTCTGTAAATGTATTACGATTATTTTATAAGCCAGTCAAGTGAAATTTTTTGTTGTATCTGCGTGTAACAAATCGTGCGATTTTTTCTTTTAAAATTTTTCCCATTCCCATTCTCTTCTTCCTTATCGGAAGGCCATTTGCCCTTACCTCTTTATCTAACGATCTATCTCTATCTCTATATCTATATATCCCGATCTTTCCTTCTCTTTCTCACCGTCTTTCTATTTGTTTTATTCGACTTAGTTTCTTCTATTTTTACTAGACTTTTTTATTCATTCTGTTTACCGGCAGGCTGCATTGCATATTTTTAGGGCGCCGTTTGGTCGTCGTTTCAAACTTCCATTTAAAAAGTTACTCAACTAAATTGAAATTGCAATTCAATTTTCACTTTTAATTAATGCAATTTACATGGAAAAACTTTAATTCCATTTTATTGAAGCCATGAAGAGAGCGTGAGGAAAAAGGTCTGGAGAAGAAAGAGAGAGAATGTGGTTGAAGTAAGGAAACTGTAGAAAGACAGTACAGGTCCACGGGCTCAATTTGGGTTCAGCTCAAATGCTTTATGAAAAGTTGGCAGCATTTGTTGTTAATGAACGTAGAACATAACTTTGCACAATTTGAACAATTTTGATACCAATTAAATTGCACCAGTTGAGTTCAGTTCCATGCAGTTTCCATCAATTTGGAATGACCCGAAGGGTATGAGAGAAACGGAGCATGGTATCTACAGTTTCAATGGTTAAAGAGTTAAGAATTGTTATTGATTATGTGAATTTTTTAAAACGAAATACTGGCGCACTAAGAACACTCTTTTAAAAATTAAAAGAAAAGTCTTTAATATATCGATCGCTTTTTTGTTTGTAGGCATGAAAAGCAGGCAGACGACCGCTTTTATTTAACACTTCCTATAACAATTTTACCGCAAAACCTACAAACTCGGGAATTTTTTATCTTGCTTTATTTGAAATTAATTTGCAGAAAGCCATAACCGTCGCCGATAATCACCAGGTTTCGTTGAACATTTTAAAATATTAATAATTCAGGAGGGCGCCTTAGGTAGGCGAGGATAGTTCTTACCATCAATCTTCTAGCGCATCACAACAAAGTGAGGTGAAGGGGTGGTGAGCGATGGGTGTAAAGCTATGGGTTTTATGAGCAAAAAAAAACGGAATAAACACTTGTCTCAAGTGGTTCGTTGTTGAGGATGGTAAAAATGAGGGAGGAAAGCCGCAAAATGAGGCGACGAATTTATATGACAGAAGTGCCAAAATGCCTCTCGTTGTCGTCTATCTCAAAATAACTATGCGAAAGGTTCCGGGTAGACAACCACCCACCCTAAACCGTTCTCGTTTTTACACTCTGGTTAAATATGCATGTCTGGTTATTTCATTTTTTTCTTTTGGTGCGACTTACCGTCATGTACTCATCCAGGCGATGCTTCCAATTGTCAGAACGATCGATTAAATTGTTCCACTGTTCAGAAAGCTTTCCTACCTCGCGTCGAATGCTCCGTGTCAGTTCACGACTTTGTTCTTCGGCTGACATGTAACGCGAATCGGTATCGTGTGCTAAAAAAGAAGAAAAGAAGACGAAGAAGAAGAAAAAGGATAATAAGTTATGGAAAAGGAGAGAGTGTGCATTAGAAATAATAAGAAAAAAATAAAATATTAATATTGCAAAAGCGTCAAATGTCTTCGTTTATCAATGTGTGAAGTATTAAAGAAAGAACTGTATTAAAAAAATTATTTTTAAATTTTCTCAATTTCCTCGAAATCAGAAATTAAAGACGTCTATTTATGGAGCAAAAATTTCATAGGCTTTCTAACCGCTCCTTTTCAGCCTTTTGGTTGTAGCATCTTTAAAATTCTAATTTTAGTAATCCTTACTAAAATCATGCGTTTTGTTAAGTTTCCCGCGGGCTCGTGTTAACAAAGTCTGCTTCTACGACAAAAAACGACGTAGGAAGCAACTTGCTTTCAACTTTTCCTTAACCTTATTAAGGATACTTCTCATAATCTATGTAATTAGGGAGAGGTGTGGTGAGAAATGTAACAATCTCTCACCTCAATAAAATGGAGAATATTATAATTTTGTATCAAATTCATTGAAATTCGCAGAAGCTAAAAAAACAGGTAACAAAAACAATACGCTGTAAATTTGCTTTTGCTTTGAAACAATGTGGTATGACACAGCATAGGAGTTATAACGTTATCAAATTTGTTCAGATCTCACATGCGATGAAAATGCCACAAAGCAATTTCACGCTAATTATGAAAATAATATTGATGAAATTTTTTATAAGTAAAACGTTTTTATTGACGTTATATTCCTTCCTATTCAAGTATCCATGAAATAACTTAGTTACAGTTTCTTCGGAGCATCATTTGAAATTTTTATCAAAATTATGATTTTTCTTTTTATATTTTTTATATGATATTTAACAACGTTAGACCTCCGTAATGAAAGATTAAGCAAATCTTTGCCACTAGAATTAAGAGGGTTTCCTTCAATTCAATATTTCTTGTCATGGCAGGGCGGCACTTGGAACATTTGTATGGAAACATCGCGGGAATAATGATGTTTTATATAATGATGTCTTGCCACTTCAACGCAAAGTGTATCTCAACAGCTGACAGCAATTGCAAAAACTTGACTTGATTTTTATTGCTCGTTTAACGTCTCATTTTTTCGCTTTTTGCATTCAGCGCTTTTCATTGTAAAGCTTCCGAGCATATCTACAGATTTGTAAGGATTCACTTACCTTCGGCATCGCTATTATCCGAAACTGGCGGTTCACTTGAAATATATTGACGTCCACTCAATAAATTGCTTTCGACAATTGGTCGCTTATCCTCTAATTGGCGACGGAAAGCCTTGTGATCATCCTAGAGTAAAACGAAGAATAGTAGTTACTAAATACTTTAGAATATATCGTAAGGACATGATGAATGTATCACATTTCCTTTTAATAAATATATGCAAAATTAATCAGATTTTCATAAATAATACTCTTCCTATCTGATCATGGTTTTCCACTTAAAAATTCTCTTAATTGTTTAGTTTTCTAATGGTTTCCATTTAACCACAATACTTATAAAGAGTTTTAATTATTGTAGAAGATTCTCATGCATTAAATTTCGAATTTCAGTTTCGAAAAAAAGGCTGAAAAATTGCTCGTAAGCAACAAATTAATGACTAATAGAAATGGTAAATATAAGAGTTTTTCTTAGTGTTCCTGCAGCCTCGAAAATTCAAAAGAAACAGAAGACTAAACTTTTTAGTCACAAATATTAATAATTTAGTTTTAAAAAAATTTAGCAAAAAACAAGATGGAAAATTTAATTAGATAAGAATCAATAAATAAAAACTGCAGAAATAGTTCGCAAGAGAAGCCAAGTTGCTTTGAGAATTTTAAGTGTATTTTACTTAATTTTATTGATTTTAGGACACATTCCCCGAATTGGAGTAAAAATATTGTCCTACTTTTGCAAAAATCTTACACTACCCTTTTGATTCAAAGTGATACCTGTCGTAGGAAAGCTTGATTAATAGATACTTCCTTAGAACAATCAGAAGTAGAACCTTATTAATTCTATCCCAGAAGAACTACAATAAAATATCAAAACGACAAAACAAAGAAAGCATAGAATAAAAAATTATTATGTGGCCAAATACCAAAAGAATCACCAACGATTTATTTCTCTGTAACGAAACTAATTGAATCAAATCATCTCATTTTGAGTAAAATGAATTTTTATTGTAAACATAAAATATTTATTGAAGAAATACGAGACAATAAAAAGAAATATATTCAATTTCGGTGGTTACGTCTGGTAAAGTGTTCGTTAAATGTAGTCACGCTCAAATACGTGCGTGTTAAATAAGTTTAATGCAATCCTTGAAGGAAAAGGGACAACGTTTGAAATGTAATATTTTTACTTTCTTAATAGTCTCGATGTGCTTGGACAAGCGTGACAATAAAAGGCCCAACAATGGATTACCTAATAAATTAGGAAGGAAGGAAGAAAGAAGGCGGCGGAAAGAAATGAAAGAAATCCATTTCAGCAATTTCAGAAATAAGATTTTAGTAACATCCATTCAAGAGAAACTAGGCGAAAATGAAACGAATGCGTTTCAATATTCCGCAAAAAACTTTGGCTTATGAATTGCTCTTGTAAATGAAAATTGTATCGTAAGTGGGTTAAGGACGTGCGATGAAATGGTCAGAGAAAATAAGAAGCTGATACACTTAACGTGGTCTATTGAATTGAAGTCTCATTCCAAAGTGCGTGGGGTTAATGCTGGGTAATATGGCCAACGTTTTTTTTTTTTGGGTCAAGTAAATGCGGTAAGCGCTGAAGTTCAGGTGATGGTCAGAGCTCGTAAAGAGCTTTATCACAAGCACCCACCTAGCCCGCAACACTTGGAAGAGTACATTATTATGTTGATGTTTTGTTTCTCTTCGAGAAGTTGTGTTGCATAAAAATGGAGTGCAATGGGAAGGAAAAGAAAACGAAGACTGCTGATCCTTTAAATTAATCAGTAATTAATTATTTTAGGAAGGTATGAAACACTTTATTTACGATCATGAATAATGGATATGGTTTTATATATTTATACAGAATGTAATGATTGTTTCCATGTCGCTGCCTCCTTTGTCGCTTTCCTCGAATGAATTGACTTCTATAATTGAATAATAGGCTCAGGTGGAGGACTGAAGAACAGTTTCAGGATGGATGCATAAACACTCATTGAATGTTTGAAGGAATTGGGGATGTAGCCGCTTGCATCTGTTGTCTGGCATTGACGAACGCAAACATATTTCTTACACTTTAAGCAATGGATGGTGATGATCAGTCACCCTCAAAAATTGACCCCTTTTTCCTGACATTAAACTCACCTACTGAAAATGTTGCGCAATCTTAACATAATTTACATCGCCTATTGGCAAACCGAAACACCTAGACTAACTCTCTTCTCCTTCTTACACCTCCTTTAAAATTTGCAATGCGCCTTTACGTAAGTGGTTTCACATCCTTACTGTGGACCCGAGTTGTCAGAAAACGAGTTGTCGGTTTATAATTCACTCGCTTGCCATGCAATTACATTCATTAACCGGGCAGTAGGGTGCAAAAAAAAAACGCAACAGCAGTGTATTTTCCTACTATATCAGTTGCAATATTTTCAGTCTTACAAATTTACGACGCTCCTAAAGGCTACTTTCATAACAAGAGCTCAAAAGCAATAACAATCAGCACGATGATCATTACAGTATAGTCTTCTCATCGTCCCCTTAAACAACCTTACACGTTTTCTTTTCATTGCCCGTCTTCTTCTAGCACTTCCTTCATTCTAACTGCCAATTAGCCGCGACAATTTGTTTCATTGACTCAGTTGAATCAGTTGGCCACGGTGTTGTCAAACAAATGAGAAGCGTATCCACGCAGAAAATGGTTATTCTTGGTGGGCCAGCCCACTAAATATTAAGTTATTTTTGTTTCGATGGTTACTTAAAGCGATTTTACAATTTACAGCTCCTCCTTCCCCGTAATGACACGCTTTTCAACCGGCTAGACTTAAACTTTTTATACTTACCAATTGTTTTTGCAAGCTGGCAGCATCACCTCGTAGCGGACCCATTCCCAATGACGATAGCTCAGTATCCTTACGAATAACCCATTCAGTTAGTTCACGCAGTGACAGCAAGAGGGCGTTCCAATGTTCGGAATTGGACTCCAAACGATTTCTGTTCTCATGAAAATGGAATATAAAAAAAAACAACGAACGAATTGAAACAAGAAGATAAATAAAGTCAACTAGAGTATAAAGCGTAGATTTGTGGAAGGACCGTAGGAGAGCAAAAAAGGGATTTGTTATTTTTTTAGGATTGATTGAGGAGTGAGAGAGGAAGGGGTATATTTAGGAAGCAATATAAAGGCAATTGTGGAAAATTTTTAAATAATTAAATTTCATTTACTGTCAAATAAGATTTAATGATTCTATAACGACAAACGACACAAACTCAATGTGTAATTTACACAGACTTAAGGCTCTAGGGTACAGAATATAGAATTCAGAAATATATATTCCAATTTTTGTAACGATTTTTAAAATGCATTTCCAACACATTCTGAATTGTTTAGATTTCCCAAAATAATTTCGGGTTGGCTCTGATTTGACAAAGGTCATGAAAGACTGCATTGATGACTTGAAAAATACCTTTGAGATCTTCCAGATAATAATCTTTTATATAAGTAATTACGCTATGCACCTGAAGTGGTAAGTATACCATTACAGTATACTTCCGATTGTATTAAGGAAGAAAAAGTGCTTATGTATGTTCCCCCACGTGATCACCTTAATTGATTTAGCTATTTCTGTCCATCTGTCTACCTGTTTGCCCGTCTATCCGTTGCCTACCAAATCACGACTAAAGGAGGATGAAAGGAGTTACTTTCGTGCAATGAGAGGAAATAAAATTCGTTACGGTTTGGGTAATGCTTGTATAGGAAGCAGATAAATTTACAGAAAGCTGAAAACAACTCTTTCAAATCAATTTCTATGCAATTTTTGTATGAACTCGCTACCACAATTCGTGGCTTAAATGATATATTAATTGAGAGTTCTGATCCTTTCTGGTATTCCTTCTTCGAAGGAAAGAAATCAACAATTGTTTAAAAAATTATCAAAAAGAGAACAAAGACATAAACGATGACAAGTTTTAAATATATTTTTTTCTCTTAATTCAAACTATGACTTACTTTAAATGTTATTTCTTGGACAATTTCGTTTATATAGCTCGAGAAATACTAATTGCATTTAAAAATCTACAATTTCTTAAAAAATTTGGACTAATTACGAAACCTCTAGAGTATTTTCAAATCGATCTGCATCTATTAGTTTAAAAACCTATTAGTTTAAAAACTATGAGTTTAAAAAATTAGTTTATAAACCTCGAAAGTTTCGATAAATCAAAAAGTTGTTTAGGAGGAAGTAAACTCGGGCAAATCCTTCTGAAGAATAAAAAAATCTCATTCATTCAGAAACTCCTTGAAATGATAAATATAAATGAGTAAATATATCCATGCGGTAGATATTTACGTGTGCGTTCTGTAGTCTGTGTATGTAACATACGGCGTAAAGCCGTATGTGTGTGTCTGTGTTTGTGTATGTGCGTACACGTATAAATATGCCTGACCCAAACAACGCAATTGAAATGGTCATCAAAATAGCGAGCATCAAACTGAGTTGTCAATCAAAGAACGAAGGACGAATCGAGTGATGAACGGTAGGAAAGAGAGGAAAGAAGCAGGATGGAAGGAAAGAAGAGACTACGTTCAATAAGTTTGGGCACAAGTAACAACAACTCAAGTGGAAGATACGTGCTGTTGGAAAATATTTCATGTGAAAGTGAACACAATAATGTCAATGCAAATAACAACAACAACAACAGCGACAAAAATGTTGTCATTGTTGTTGACAACGACACCAGTAATAGCAAAAACAACGAACGTAATGACCGCAACAATGTTGCATCGCCACTACTGTTTCAAGTGGACAATACATTGCTTTTGCGAATTTCAACGCGAACTTTTGAACGCGAAACGGGCCAGAATAATAACAACAACAACAACAACAACACAAATGACAATAATGTTGCAATGGTTCACTTCCATTCGCAACGGTGTTGGTGCTCGTTTGTTCGCATCAACAAATGGCATACATGCAAGAAAAAAACGAACAACAACAACGACAACAGTAACAGCAGCAACAGAAACAGGAACAGGAGCAGGAGCAACGATAACAATAAGAGCTGACAATAAGTGAAGAGACATGTTAGCATGCAGTCAGGATAATCCAGCTGCTTTCATCCGAAGAATGCGTCAGTAGTGATGCAGTTGTTGTTGTTAGTACTGTTTTTGACGTTATTGTCGTCTTTTTTGCCGATGCTTTAACTCTTGTCCTTTTGTTGTAACTACAGTTGCTGTCGTTGATTTCATACTCAAACAAATGGAATTTGTTATTTTTTGACCATGTTTCCCCAGAAGAGAAGCTCTTCACGCGCGTTGTGCCTTCGATTTTTTTTTAATTGGTCACATTTGCGTTTTTGATGCAATTACGTTTCATGTTAAAATTGTTGTTATCGCCGTTGTTGTTAATGATGTGATGAATAAGTTTTGTTACTGCTGGTGTTGTTGCTGGTTTTGTTACAATTCTGCTAATTGGAACTTCAATGAATATCAGTCGGAGCAAGTCGATGAAGTTATTCTTATTTAATGCTATTGCCGCTTGTTGATTCATTCGGTTTTGGCTTTTCGTTTAATTGCATTTGTTGCATTTTATGATGAATATTTTTTGGTGTTGTTGTTGTTGTTGTGTTATTAAAAACTGGGTCAACCAGAAATTATTTTAAAGGTAATTTTTTATTTATTCAGTCATTTCGTTTGTTTATACTTTTAATTTAAAAACTTTCAATTGAAAAAACAAATTTTATCATTCCAATTAATTTGAGCAAAAATTGAAAAAATCCTCTTATAACTTCATTTGCTTTTTATCTTTTTCATTTATTCATTCAAAAAAATGTTTATCCTTTTCATTTATTCATTCAACAAAACTAAAATCATAAATCGACACTGTTACAAAAAATATCTCTTGAAATAACAATAACTCTTTTTTGGGACAGCTAATAAAATTTACCTGATGGCAATACTTTTCGATTTTAAATTATTCCAGCGTTGATTCATTTCATCGAGGCGTCGTTGCAACATTACCGCATCTTCTTGCGAGGTGAGCGAACCGAGTAATTTTCGACCGGTACCATCGAGGCGATCATAGACAACACGATGTGTTTCGATTTCCGATTGTAAATCCTGCAATAAAAAAATTGCAAAAATTTTAAAAGAATTTTTAAAAAATTTATGGATTTAAAATTTATTCAAGTCATGAAATATTAATTTTTTACTGAATCATTTTACTGAATTGAATATTTTAATTGAAATTAATCACTATCGTCGGAAAAACTCGTGCGTTTTTCACGTTTTTGTGTAAACTTTGACAAAAAGTGCCTACTTGAGAATTTATGACACTCGGTAAATTATTATATGCTCGTACGAGAATGTAAACCTACAGCCAATGACGTACCATTTAACTCCCTTACGTCACCTCTCTTCGGGCAAACATAGCAATGCTCTTACCCATTTCTGCTCCTATTTTTTTTCTCTCTTAGAGATACACTGTTAAAATCTGAAATTCAATTTTTTAATTCGAAAATGAAATTTGGATTCGGATGTCTTTTAATTTTTTTTAGTTCACGAAACATTTTCATTTAATTACAAATTTTAAGAAATTTTTAGGTCAATTACATCTTCGCTTGTTCCATGAATTTATTATACCAATTTTTTTTAACTTTTTTATTTAATAAATCAAATTTTAAAGCCGAAAAGTATAAAAAATATTTGTTTACATTTTTTAATTTTTATTTTTCATTTGTATAAATTTGCATTTAAATATCTCCAACTGTTTAAGGTTTATTGCTAATTTCTGTTTTAGCGGACGATCTACGCCTGCTTCTAAAAGAACTTTTCTCAATTTCATTTTCTCAATCTCTTTTTAAAAAAGAGATATACGATTTTAAAAGTTTTGTAGGATAAAAAGTAGGAATTTCATTGTCATTTTCAAATCAACTTAGCATCGGATGAAAATATTCACATCAAACTTCATAATTTCATTTCTCTTCGTTCTCCTGTAATAGTGAAGGAAGAGCCTCTGAGCAAGAATATATATACTTTTCTAAACTTGCCACGCCCAGTATACCCCTCAAACTACGAGTGTAGTGCTCCAAAAAAAAAAAAAAAAAAGAATTAAAAAGTCTAAAAATAAAACATTTCAACAAACATTCTTTGCAGTGTATTTCAAACAAACTCTCATCCGTCCTTTTACAGGCTTGAGGCTACCATTATTTGTTTTCTTCAACACATACCAACGCACATATGCACACTCAGCTAACACACCCATATTTGCACTCCTTTATCATCACAACACTCTGTCGTTAGTGTTGTCAATGTTATCAACATTGTTAATTTTTTTTTGTTCTTTCAACGCAAAAATGCACTGCTGGTTTTATCAGTTTTAATAAATTTCCAACATTTAAATAATTAACACAGTATCAATAACCAAGAGCCTTTTACAATTTCACACGTACTATCTGTGTGTGCGTAAGCGTTTGAAGTTTTTGCTTTGTCTGAAATCTTTTTATTTAATAAAATCCTTTTATATAAAATTCTAGATTTTTACAGTCAGCAACATTACAGATGATATAGGTGACTGTGTGCGAGTCCAAATAAAATTTAATTTACAATATTTGTAAGGAATAACACACCACTTTTTTTCTTAGTTTAACAATCTCAATCTTTAAAGATCGAACTAAAAGACTCGATATTTATAGAATGGGGCAGGACTTTTTAGTAGATGTCAAAAGCGGGTTAATAGATTTCAACAAAATCAAGAAAACAACATTATGTTAACTATAAAAGTCATAACAACCTTGGCCATCGGAACGAATGGGAGATTCTTTAACGCAACCGAACTAAATATGAATTAAATAAATCCTTGACATTTGAGTTGAGCAAATTGGCACGCCTGCGAATTTTCAAAACTAGGTGTGCCAGAAATTAATTATAATAATTTAAAATAATGAGCCATACAATAATTTTATATCGCGAACAAAGCTCTCATAGAAACACCATAGCCTTAGGTCAGGCCCGCAGAGAGTGGAGAAGGTGCCCTAAATGGGTACTGTCTAGAGGTCGTGCTCTTGAAATTTGAAAGTGATCTTTCGTATTTTCAAACTAAATTCCGCGATGATTCGTGCACGATTGTCGTAAGCTACGTACTTACTATTTTCTGTAAAAGAACTTCCCTCAAACGCGATGACTGTTTGTTAAGATACGCTCCTGTCATAATTCTAACTGTTTCTTAGTTATTCTTGGTTGATTATTAAAAGATATAATTAACTTTCAACACGTTTGGTGTTGAAAGTGTCCGAGGGGTGTCGTCAGTTTGCGTAACGCACTCGCCATGAAAAAAATTTCATTAATACTTAATTGTGTGGGAAAAATATTCGCACGTGCGAATCTTTTACAAAATTTCTTGTAAAATGATATTTTTCATATTCAAATTACATTTAGTCGTAGCCATGTTCAGATCAACGAATAGACCATTGCAAAATTTTGCTTCTATTATGAAAGTTGTTCGCACCGCTTGCGGAATTATCGGTGTGGACGTTGCCGATCCGGATTTTCGAATAAATTGGTTAACTTGTGTCGTCGTGGCAAGCATTACGATCTATTTGATTTGTACTGTCATTACTATAGTAAAGACATTTGATGAGAATCCAACTTTTCTGTTTGAGGCTTCTTGCATGATTGGTAGTGTCATTCAAGGAATAGCCAAGCTCGTTACCGGTTGTGTTCGTACTAAAGAAATAGTCGCTTTACGTATTGAATTAGAAGATATATATGGGGAATATCAAGAGAAGGAAAGTATTTATTGTTCAATTTTGAATCGGAATTGTAAACGTTCGTGGAAAATCATCGTAGCGACTGGTTGGATTACTGTTCTAATAGGAGGTGGAATTTTTTTAACACCGTTAATTGCTGTATTGATTACTGGTCGGTGGTACATGATAATGACTTACGAAATACCCGGAGTGGATGCGACAACAACGGTTGGCTTCTACATCACAACAGCTGGCCATGTGACGTGCCTTACTGTCGCTGCTTTTGGCTTATATGCTGGCGATATGTTCGTTCTGATCTATCTATCTCACGGTCTTTTGTTCATCGATATTTTTGAACAAAAAGTACGCGATTTGAACAAATGTATTACTGAATGCTGTGGAACCAATCAGATTGGACTTATGATAAAAGATTTAATTGAATGGCATAAGAAATATAACAGGTATAATTGTATATTTTCCCACTACTTTATCATCAGGATTTCTTTTGTTTATTCACAACTTATTTCCCTCCAGATTCAACAACGAATGCAATAATATTTTCTATTACATAATTGCGATACAGATTACTACTGCTGGTATTTCTATTGTTTGCACTCTCTGCATTTTCCTTTATGGTGATTGGCCTGGAGCGTATGCTTATGTGTTTTACCCTTTCTTCGGGGCTTACTCGTATTGCTTTTTGGGAACTCAAATTGAAAACTGCGTATGTCTAGATGTATAATTGTTTATTCGTTTTTTGCTATCGATCTTAATTTAAGAGTTATCTTATACAATTTCAGAATTATCGCTTTATCACCGCAATATATAACATCGATTGGTATCTTCTATCAGTGCCAGAGCGGAAATTAATACTAGTAATGCTAATGAAGGCTCAAAATCCTTTTGAAATTCAAATCGGTGGGATAATTCCACTCTCCGTTAGTACTGGATTACAGGTGCGTAGTTGCTTGTGGTTGTCAGTCGCAGCGGTGATGGCGATAATGCTGGTGGAAGCCTTTCAGCTTTAATTTATTGATTCTTTTCAGATTAGCAAATACATTTACAGTATTTTCATGATGATGGTAAAATGCCTTGACGGCTGATGCTTTCTTGGATCAAATTGTAAAATCATAATTCAAATAGAATGAAATAGAATCTTATTTACAAATATATGTACATTATTCAGTGTTTTGTCCAGCGTGCTTTTAAAAACTGCGCACTTTAATGGTGATGCAGATATAGATTTAATCGAGCGCATAAGAAATATCTTCAATAAAAGTATTTCTCATCTATTTCGTGGGATCCAATCGCGTTCCTTTTATCTTAACCTGTGTGATATATGTGTGATAAAAGGTGTGTGCATATATGTGTATGTGCACGCTCATGCGAGCGTGTTTCCCTCGGTGCAACCTTCTGAAATGCGACTGGCTTTATTGCTTAAATGGCGTTTTTCTGTCAGATAAAGGCGTGATATAATATCACGTCGCGTTAGTAGGAAAATCTTCAAAAAAAAAAAAAAAAAAAAAAAAAAAAAAAACATCTGCACGTGTGCAAACAAGTCTGCCTGGCTGTGTATGAATTGGTTTCATGCGTCTTTGTGTGTAAATGTACAAATTTGTTACTGATTCAAGTGTAAACACGGTTACACCACCGTCAGCGGCAGCAGCATCCGCAACAGTTAGTGGTCGGTTGTTTGGGAGATATATAGTGTTAACCACATCAGAGAAGGACAGAGACAGAGATTTACTCACAAAAAAAGTTTTTCGGTAAGGGATTTGTGATCTGATAGTATTCAAACAGAAAGTTTAGTATTAGTGGAAAAAATTTCGCACATACAAATATTCCGTTTCTGTAGCGGTTAAGATAACAGTTTAGTGAAGTGCCTGTGAGAGTTTATTACATTTAAAATGTAATTTAAATCCACTCTCATTAGTATGGCTTAAAAAAGTCAGTTGGCATTAATTTATTTTTGAAATATTTGTGACCGTTTGTTCCGGTGATCATAATATGATCTTAATGAAGCCGTTGTTACAATGGCTGGCAATCATATAATTTGATTTCTTTTTTAACGTGATTTTCTTTTTTCCATTTTCTGAAAATATTTTTAAATGATAAGATTAAATTAATTACTTTATTAACGTAAAAGAAAATGATGTAAACTTTTTGTTCTAGCCATCACTTTTAAAATTAACTACTTTTTAAAGAAACCCTTTTCATTCTATCTATTTGTTTTTTCTTCTCGCTCTGAAGGAGTCTCTCCTCTTTCAAAATAAACTCAAAGAAACAAGTATAAACATAATTCCGATGACCCGTTCCTTCTCTTTCTCTCCCTTCCTCTCGCTTCTCTCTCTCCTCGACGCCTGTAAGTCTTTATTTAAGAGAATTGTATTTCCATTAACCCACTGCTCACACGTTTGCTTACTCAATTTTTCAGTGATGAGCTCGGTCCACATTTTTTTCCGGAATTCTATCGCTCAGTCAACAATTCTTCAATCTAAATAAGATGATGTACAACTAGTTGAGTCTTCCTGACTCGGGCGTGCAGGATCCTGGCTTTAGTTTGTTTGCTCTGAGAAATAAGCTAAGATGCTTTTGAGCAGCTAGTGCTTATTCAAACAACTGTGTAGCAGACACACATACACACATGTGCGCATACAAACACACACATACACACACAACCAATCGGTGGAGACACACATCATATACGAACGCCTTCATACAATGCACAGACGGGTTGCACTGCAGCGTCATGATGATGACGGTGATGAAAATGATGACGACGATACCCTCATAAGTATGCAAGTGTTGAGTGCCCTGTTGAGTGAGGGACAGAATGTATATACATCAATTCATACGCCTTGTGACCCCAGCCTCTACAAGGAGCACCATTTGTTGTCGGCTACTCCGTAATGTACTGAGTACCTCAAAACGGCTTAGGGGTGTGTGTGTATGTGTGTATGTGTGTGTTTGTTCTTGCTAGCAATCGGTTTGTTTTTCGTGCCCGAGTGCTCTACTTTGTTTAACGTTCTCAACACCTGATCCCATGCACGGGAATTTTGCGTCCCCCGCCCCCCGCACGAGACGCTTTCACCTTTATTTATACTTTTTTTTGTTGATTTCCTTTTTGTTAGTTTACTCGTGTATTTGTTTGATGTTATAGTGGAATCTTTTCAGAATTATTTTTTCACAATGTTTTTCAAAATCATCAGCTCTTCCTTTTCTTTACCACCTCCTCCAACACCTCAATTCTTGGTAGCAATCATTGGCTGACAGTTGTGAGAAGGCGTGTTGCGATTTTCAGTGGGTCAGTGGTCGGCGTTTTCTTCTCATTTTAAGTTCGCAGTCAGTCCTTCAGTCAGTCAGTGAATGACTCCGTTGCCCAGTTTTGACTGAGATTTATGTTTGCATTTTGTTGTTCCACTTTGTTATTTTCTGTTTTTAATGATAGTTGTCACATTTGTTCCCGTTATTATTGTTGTTGTTGTTATTGTTGTTATTGCTTATTGTTATTCTGTATATACAATTTCTACCTATTAACCCAAATCTCTGGAGTAAAAGCTCTCTAGTTGGACAGTTTGCAGTTATCCCACCGGCACTTTCTTCAAATCTCGCTGTCTTCGTTCCTCCAGCTTCCTTTAGCTTGTCTTAAGATTTTCTATCGCTCTATTTATTTTAGTTTCTAATTTCTTTTGAGTTTCTTCAACGGTCGTGTCAGTACTTCGAGATATAGCCCATTTCCGCAGGAATGAATGGGCTCTCCGTAATTCGGTTGATTAAGTTGGTTGATTGCTTGCCTCAATAGGAATAACTGCCATACATACATATCATATCAAACACTTTAAAGTAAGATTGTTTTTTCATAAATTTTAATACATAGGGGATTGTCGTACGAGATACAATGAAAGTACGCAATCGATAATTTGGTTAGTTAAAAGAACTTAAAGAATATCCAACAGAAGTTTTGAAAAATTAACTGATTTTTTCATTTCCCATATTTTTTTAATCCAATGAATAAAAAAATTTGAGAAAAATTCTTTAAAGTTTTTGCATTTTTATAACAAAGGATCATTAAGGCAAACAATTTTATCAGATTTGACCCACATACTGTTTTTATCCATTTGACTACAATATAAATCTGAAAACCGCAGCAACAATAACAATAATAACAACAGGATCCATTAACCTCTTTGTTGTTATTAAGAATTTTGGGGACTCTTCCCCGCCCCCACCTTTGCTTCCTCCTCCTGTTCTCATAAATGAAATCTGCAACAAATCGCCAAATATTCATAAAAAATTAAAAAAGAAAAAATTACAGAAACAACAACAACAAAAGCAATAGTATCATACAAACTGAATTTTAGAGTCAAAAGGGAGAACGAAATAATAACACTACCAACAACAACAACAATCACAAAACAAGGGAAGGAAAGGAGCAAAAAATTTAAGTTTTTAATTAAAAACGCTTTAGAATGAGAGCGAGACAAGAAATAAAAGCCCAAGGGGAAGTTGGATGATGGAAGCGCAAAAGAGGTGGCGATATAGTAAAACGAATCACTGAAAAGTGACGAGGTCCGTGCACGTCCCGCCGTGATAAAAATGTTGATTGTTTTGGTGGCCGCTCGTTGTTATTTTGGAGGGGGGCAAAAAAAATTATGAAAAGCAATGATTCCTTCAAAAATGGAATGGACCAACATAACTAACAGCAATACCACTACCAACAACAACAATACAAAAAAAACAAGTTGTAGGAAATTCTATACAGGCTGTGCAAACACACCCACAATCAAAAGCTTTAAGGTTCACAAAAAATGTCACCACCAACAACAACAACAACAAACAAAACAGAAGTGACAGCAAGAAAAAATCCCAAAAAGGGATTTATAGTTGTAATGGCCTCATCGAAAGACCACACATAGCCTCTCTCTCCCTTCCTTTCTGTCACTCTCTGCCTCTATCTCTCTTCACATTTGTAGTATACACCAATGGATTAAAAGTAAGAAAAAAATACAAAAAAAACAACAGAATAAACTAAAGCAGAAGCACTAAAATTTACCAAAATGAATCCACAAAAGGGTCGAGAGGCGGTCTGTTTTTTTACATCGTTTAATAAAATATCACCACGATAAAATCTTGTCCAACAAATTTAGCCAACAAAATGATAACGTTAAAAATTAAGTGAATCTGGTTATAAAGTAAGTTTCATTTGAGAAGAATATTTAGATAACTAATTAGAGAAGGAGAGGGAGGTGGGTTGGTGCAGTTTGAGAGAATACGACACGCATGGAATTTTGTAGAGCAGTTTCGAACATCACAGTATTCTGCAGGAATTTGAGCATACTTTTAGGAGCATCAACGACGAGTAAAACAGAGATAGAAATTTTGGATAGAATGTTTTACGAAAAACCAAGTTTAGTAAATAGGTTTAAAAATTGCTTTAAAAAAATAGATCAACTACTAGACTAAAAATAACATCGAAATTCAAATAAAAACAGCCTATTTTCTAAATATAAAACATATAAAATATTTTATGAAATTCTAAATTTTAGGAGCTGGTTTAGCGTCACCAAACCTTCAGGCCATCTTTTGTAATTACGATCCTAGGAACATTTAAAAAATCTAAAAATTTTATGTGTGCAGGGTGGTGAAAATGTATTTTAGGCGCAATAAATTAGGGCAACTTTCTCTTCTACGGAAATACCGAACGAAAGGAAAGATTTGAAGAGCTCTGTCAAAAGCCTCAGAAAACCACAAAAATGTCACAATAAATGTCACAGAAAAAAAATTAAATGGATAAGCAACAACTCGACAGCCGACGTGAAAGCAGTAGAAAAAAGATATGAGAACGAGGTCGATGATGATGAAGATGATTAATGATGATTATATTGGTGGTGGTGGTGACATGGAGTGTTTTATAATTTATATATAAAATTTCTAAAATAGAGCAATGCAATTTTTGTTAATCATCCAAGGATGGTAGCGATGATGATGTTTATAATGATAATTTTGTTATATTTTGTGATATTTCTAAAATTTAATATTTTTGTGATATTTATAAAACTATTTTAAAATGTATATGGTGCCTCTTCGTTTGCCTCTTCCCCGCATTCCAAGAATGACACTCGAAGAAAATAAAATTCTATTTGTCCAAAGGTGAATTTAAATTTAATTCGCTGAATATTTATGTATTGGTTAAGAGGTTTTTCAGCAAACATAACACATTGAAATCGATGCATCGAATTATCTCATTAGAGAGTTTAGAACCCAACAACAACAACATTCGGCAGTTTATAAATTAACTAAAGAAAAAACTCTAATTAAGCTCCTCAAAAATTTAGTAAAATCATACAAATAATCTAGAGATCTATCAAGGATTTTCCAACGATTTATAAAAAAAGAGCGAGGATCATTTTTACAAATGCAATAAAACCAGAAACTAATACCATACACTTGGAATGACAGAAAACAGTTATGAAAATTGACGAGAAACATGATAATATTGTCATAAAAATGCAAATGTAACCACAATCATGAACGTTAGCGTAAACGTAATCATGATGCGTTGGCTTCTTAACGTAGTCGTAAACATTAAATCAAAATCCACACGCTCCAAATAGTATAAGCCAAATATGAGTAGAAAAGTATTTTATAGCATGTGTGTGCTTGTATTAAAGTTAAAAACAAAGTACTAAGAAAGCGTTTTAAACATGAAGAAGATAACACGCGCACACCCACATACACACATTCATACACGCCATACCTAAGCCTATAAAAACTTCGCACATATGCACTTACTTTATCTGAAGTCACAAAAATATATACAACACTATTACCCAAGCACTACTTCCGCTTCATCGCCATCATCATTTCGATAATAATCTGCTGAAAACCTTAGAGTGCAAATATGTATGTATTGTGTAAGCATCCGCGTGTGGCTATGGCCAACACAAACATATATAAGCACACACTCTCAGACACATAAGTTGCTTTAATATGCACACACGACCGTGTATGGTAACGATATGCAAAAAGATTCAAAACGAGCAGCACCATATAGAGAAGATAAAACTTAAAACAACAACAATTTTAATGCGTAGTAGTTTGTTTGATATTTACGCTCACCAAACCCGAAACATGAAACGCGCACTGCTTCGTACGTGTGAGAGATGCATAAAATGATGCTGCTTTTTAAAACTCGTAAAAGAGCCAACTCTCAATGAAGAACCAATGAAATCAACCTTAAGAGACTCATAACAGTTGAGAGAGAAATGCGATAGGCTTCTGGTTTGAGAGCATCAAGCTTAGGTCTATTCGCACACACGCACGGAAAAGGTACAAAGAGTAAAAAAGCAAGTATAAAAAATGGCAATAAAAATAGTGGAAAAAATCAACTATAATTCTAAAAAAAAAACAGAACGTCTCGAGACATATTGATGGTTTTGTAAAAAGAAATTGGTTTCGATTGTTTTTTTTAATATTTCTACTATTTACTAAATACTAATTTATCTTAAAAATATGGAATTTTAATAATCAACGCAATTTTCAATTATTTCTATTAACATAATGAACATTTCTAAAAGTATTACTCTTTGAATATTGTATAAAAATATATACTATATAATATATTTGAATATAATATATTATAATATATTATTATAATATTTATATAATATATTTGAATATTGTATAAAAATAGGTGAAACTGGAAAAGAGTGATAAAAAATTGAAGAAGTAAGCAACGAAGATGCTTTCCAATTTCGCCATTGGTTTTTACAAAATATTCGTAATGTTAGACGGTAAAATCCATAAAATGAGATTAAAACATTAGTAGAGGTCACAGTCATTTCATTTTTTGCTACATCCACCCATCTAAATCATCAACACCCTTGTTTAAATCGCTGAAATTCATTATATTTGTTTATATAAATGGCGACATTTAATGGAGGATTTATAAAACTCGCCATATGAATTTGTAAAACAGCACAATTAAGGTTAAATATGGGTTTGTTTATTGACTTAAAACCACCCACAAAATTAAAACGAGGAAAGCAGTATAATAAAAATCAAGGATGTAAAACACATTTAAAAATGGTTATCGGACTAAAAATTAATTCTATTTATACTATTTCAGGCCACTTGTGGTAGCAAGAGTCTTTAATAGGGATCACAGAAATGGTGGCGTCTGGGGGAAGTTCTATAATTCTTTAATATAATTTTGTTGGGATAAAATATGGAGGTCAAAGAAAGTATATTATTTATAAACATTGCTAAGATTTAATGAGAAACAAATGTGACTAAGTTCGCGAAAAAAGTTTTATAAATGAAAATAACATAAACTCTAATAAATATAAAGCAAAAAATTACGTGATTAGAAACAAAGGAACAACAAAGGGTACAAAAGAAAGGAGGCAAATTAAGTGGCAATAAATTTGGAGATATTGCATCACAATAAAAAGGACACGTTGATGCAGGATAAAAAATCCCGAACGATGTCTCAGAGCTTTACAAGGCGAATAAATTTTATTAAAAGGATAATAAAATATTAAATAAAATTTCATATGAAGATTTTATAAAAAAAGAGGAATCCCTTAGAATTTGGCCAATTCATTAAAACCACTTAATACAAACGCTTAAAATCAAAATTTTATAAAGAATTGTAAGAGACCATTAGAAGTCAGCACAATAAATTTCTTCACAAGAAAAGCTGGAGTTCGATTCGAATTCAAGTATTTGAGAAGCCATCCACAATTTAACGAATATTAAAAAAAACACTTTTTCTCATTTAATTGACTTCATTTAGTTTCTAACACGTTTAGCGTCGAATACTAGTGACTGATATTTCATTTGATTTGTTCCAATAGTAATAAATTTTACCTTTCCAAATAAATTCACAGAATGACTTTATTTTCTGAAAGTTTTATTCTAGAAACTTCTATATCATAAAAATTTATAAGAAAGTGTCAATATTATATGATTTCGTAATGATTCCATAAAAAGCTTTCCAAGAGATTTGGATGTCAGAATTCTAATAACGTATTGTTTAGGTAATGCTGAGGCATATAATTTTTATTGTATTATGGTCCGAAAGACCTTAAACATAACCATTTCCTTGAGTTCCTCTTCAGAATTTTCCGAATCTCATTTCAGGCTTTGAAAGTGCAAAACTTTTAAAGCTATCCCATTTTATCAATGCCAGCATTTTTTCCACTATTTAAATATATACTTATTTTCATATAAAAATCGCATAAAAACTTCCCCCTTTAGAAGTACTTTTGCCAGTTGTAAATGCAATAAATGTAAAGAAATGGAAACGAATGAGAATAAAATATAAAAGTATTAGAAAATAATTCAGTTCAAATAATGAAAACTGCATCATCTGGCATTGCCATTTGTCACACTATCTGCACTTTATATTGTCTCTCTAGCCCAAGTATCTTGCGATTTCTCTCCCCTAACCCCTCAATCTAAAAGAACCGCATTGCATTACTATCAGTGTCTATCTTTCTTTCATCTCTTTCTCTTCTCAATTATGTCTGTTTCTTCTTTTTTTCGTAATGTAGAGTAACTGAAAGACACTTCAAACGGAAAGAATGATATGGATACGGTTACTTTTATCTATGAAATACTCTCACACACATACATAAACGCACAGTCAGTGGCGGATTCATTTTTCAGTTTTCAATTTTATTGAGGATGCATAAAAATGTTTCCCTTGGATGACGAGGAAGCTCACCAAACTCGTACTTGTATTGGAATTTTGGATATCGGCATAAATTATTATTGAAAAAATTGACATTGGGAAGCTTCTTTCAAAAAAAATTACACAATTTGTTTCTGCTAAATTTCTTTAAAGTGGATTTCGTATTTGTTTAAATGTCAGCACCAGCCTCCTCTATAGATTCTATACGGTACATATACCTGATTTATCTAATCAGTCAAATCTTCTGCGGGTTATTTTATTCATCCTTCATTTTACATCATTCCTGTTCTTTCTCCTTATCCCTGAACCTCTCCATCCTTGCTTTTTCTGTGTCATCAGAGAACTTTGAACTGAATTTTATCCGCACATTTTCAGAAAACGGAGGGTACCCTATCGAGATGAAATACGTACATAATTGCCGGTACTCCTTGACGCCCTTATACTCCACGATGCTCAGGTGCTTGTGTTTGACAAAAGGATTTGCTGACGATTTTTCCTTCATTTTAAATACTAGAAACAAAAGAGAAAGAGCAAAGACATCGAGCAAATACTATCATCGTAACCAACCGACTACAGCTCACTTCATTTCGTCTGATTTTGACACTTTCTGCTTCTAAATTATTGCTGCTGGCTTGATTTGGCTTAAACCACTTAAATGCTTAAGTTGTGAAAAGTCGACATTAAAAATTCGATGTTTTTAGAGAAACGTGATTTTTTCATTCCCGTAAAAGAATAAACGAGGATTAAAATTTAAGAAAATATTAGAAAAATGGATAAAAGGAAAGTTTTACTTTTTGATTAATTTAAATATTTCGAAAGAAAAATTGTGAAGAATCTGGCTGTTATGGAAACAATAAATTAAAAGGCAGATAAAAGAGAAGGTAGAGAAAAATGTTTAATAATTTTAAAAATTTTAAAGAAATAATTCACAAAATTAGTTTTATTTGAGTACAGTTTAAAATCAAGGGACAAGCCAGTATAAGTTTCATCCTCCAAAAATTAGAAATGATTTTTTCACTTCTTGGTAATTTTGGTTAACATTTCCTGACAATTTTGGATTTACAATTATTCTCTTTTTGAGCAAATTGAATTTTAATAACAAGCAAATTACTTTCCTTAATTTATGAATAATTGAAAATATCAAAACATTCAGAATATTCAGAATAACTGAGAAAATCTTAGGTGTTAAAGATTTAATTATAAGATCAGATTGCAATTGATTACTTCGTCGAAAATGATTGAGTATAAAAATAAATTTTGGCAGAATCGTAAAGGCGAAATCTGGCAAAGTTTTCATTTTTCTTAATTTGTCATAAAATATATCATATCATTTCTGAAAATTTCAAGAAATTATCGAGTCGGAAGAAGTGTAGTCCGATTCTTAATTCCCCCAATTTCTGTTTTGCTTAAGCACTATTTTTTTATTAAGTTTTGCTTAATGACTAATCTTGCATATTGTCAGTTTCTTATGAAATTGTTTTCAACATCTCGAAGTAAACATCAAAAATTTAGAAAAAACAGTTTAATTTATCAATTGGCAGTTTGAGAGTTAGACAGTTTCAGTCACAAATATTATTACCTCGTCCAGAAGTTCAGAGGACGACAAATAGCTCGTATTTTGGCTTTATAATTTGTCAGTAAGGTGGTTAGAGCGAGGAGAGGGAGAAACCATAAATAGAGATCAACAATTTCTATTTGATTAATTTAACTGATTCATTTCAATCGAGACTGAAGAAGAAGGACAAAAAAATTAATCACTTGGCAACAAAAATGGTGAGATTAATGAGGTACAGGTTTGAGGTTTGAGGTTTCCAGATAAAACAAGAAATGATGAATGAAACGACAAACTTCAATGTAGAATTTTCGCTTTCAGCTTATTTCGAAAGACGAGAAATTGATATGCACGTATAATTAAATTTATGTTAATTTTAAAAAACTGGGCGTGAAACTAGTCTGATTTCGTCTATGTTCAATATTATTTCATAATGTTATTAATTAGATAACTCTGATTGCCATTAAGGAAAATTTTGAGTAGATTTCTCGGTTTCTGTGAAACCGATTTCTTACATGCGATACCAAATAGACACAGTGGGATGAAGGCGATAACTGGTGTGAGGAGTACAGATTGCCTGAAAGGCGAGCATTAATTTTTGGAGCCAGCGAATTGTAAATATTTCATTTTTGGTAAATGATGTTTTGTCCCAGGATTGCATTCCTTTTATGTTACTTGTACTGTTCAATTAGATTCCTTCTATATAGTTTAACTATGTATATAGGGCATACATATTCGTATCATACTCTTCTACTTCTTTTTCTCCCCTATTTCACGTCCTGGGTTTATGTTTAAGCTTTGATTTACAAGCTTTCAAACTTTCTATGTTAGATTTGATCACTAGGAGCGGAAATAGGAATCTCTTCCATGTGGAAGTCAGCTATATTAAATATAGAAACGTCTACAATTTAAATGTGCACAGGTCACATTTCCATAACTGAGCTAAGGAGATTGTTGGAGAAATTTAAGGAGGCGTCTTCTATAATTTTAAAACCGTCAGAGCATTCAAGACAGTACATGAAAAACTTATGAGGACAAAAAACGGCCGAGATTTACCCGCAGCGATATTTATCAGTTAACTAAATTTGATATTTGGTACGATAAATAAATTATATAAAATGTGAATATGGTACAAAGGGCGATTATTTCTTAAAAAAATATTTATGACGTCACCAAAAGTGGAGATTTTCTCTTCAAACTGTTATTTTATACGCATTTAATGGTTGTTTTTCATTCAATACGCTTTAGTGTTAATTTATAACGTCCTGAAATGCTCGCATATTGTTCATTCAAAACTGATAAGCTGCTAAGCCTTTCAAGTTCTACACACACAAACACTCGCAAAAGCAAACATACGCACATGCATATAAACAATCGCACACACATACTTACACACGTATACATTCACAAACTTGTTTAATTTTATATACAATTTCAGAACTGCCTAAGCCAATTCAATAAAAAATGTTCGAACAAATATCCATTGCATAATTTATAAATGAATGTACGATCCTCAATGGATTCGTTTGGCTTACATTATATAGCACTAAAACAATGCCAAACACAAAAAATTGATTGTTGATAGTGTTATTTGCAATATACATATTATTTCATAAAGCCAAAAAGCTTGTTTCATTGTCATCTGTTATATTGACGATATTGAAAAATGTTGTCTAATTTATTTACTTTTCAAGTGTCAACCAAACCTTAAACAGTTTCGTTTACCCTAGAGACTGAAAGTTCTTCTTTAACCCGTAGCCGCACAATTTTTATTTGATGATGTTGCTCCGAAGCATAGGTTTTCGATTGCTCTTGACTGCTAGATAGAAATTTAAACGTAGAGATATATTTTCCAAGAAATATTGTCCTGTGTGTTCAGTGATCAATATTAGTAAATCTCTAAACATTACCGAGTGTTATCGTTGTTGGGAACGGCTGCTTTCGTCGTCATTGGTCTCTAGGTGCGCAAATGTTTCGACGAGTTAAGTCATGAGAAAATGTATAGAAGAACAATTGAAATGCTGCCTCATACCGCTTTTTTCAATGTGTTACTCAATATTAAACAAGTGTATGTGTTAACTTTGTACTAACGTTGTTCTTTTTTTATTAACTAAAATATGAACAAGAGCTATAACCGCCATTTGCCTGCATATCACCAAAAATCGAACAACTAAAGTCATTTGCGACAACGTGTTAAGCAACTCTCTATGCGCTTCCTTCAATTGAACCGAACATCGTGGAAAACGGTTCATGATTACGAACCAATAGCATTTTCTCCAACAATTTATGATATACGGAATAAATATAAAATGTATTTATAGCAATTGTTGGCAATCAATTCGCCAATTCGTCTCGATGGGAATGTGCCTAGTGTTTATCAGACGGTTATTCCATGGGAAAAAATTACGTTACACGTTTTTTTATGGTTATAGAAGATACGTGAGCTATGTAGATACTTAAAATGAGCCTCAAAATTATCCAACCGAATTGTCCAACCGAAAGGCGTTCTCAAATATGATACACGTCTATTATTCATGAATAGAAAATACGCCTTCAGAAATCATAATCTATGCTACTTTTCAGAGTTGCCGATTTAAAAAAGTTATGATTTTATTATTGGTTTGTCATTACGATTAGAGTTCATGAAATCCTCTCTTCATTCTAGTGAATTTTAAATATCAGCACGACAGGAATAGTTATCGATACTAAAAGTAGTCTGATTTTTTTTTAATATTGAAATAATTTATAAACACGTCGTTTCCAATCATTGGTTTCATGCGTTTAAAAATTGTTTCAATAAATAAGCCATGAGTTTTCTTCAATGAAAAATTTCTGATTTGTTTTCAAACTTTTGAAAGATTTGAATGATTGAAAAACATTCAAAATTGTTGAATTCATTATAAAATACACGATTAACAATAATTTATAAATAATATTCAAAGAATACGTGATCAGGAATAATAGAAAAGCAAACTGCAAACAAAGCAAATTAAATAAAAATCGCAGCAAAAATTTTCATCTAATATATCTTTGATATGCTAAATATGTTTCATTTTGAAAAGATTTCATTTAATGACTACGAAAATTCTGTTTAAAAAATATTTCGATTAAAATCACACAAACATGAACAAAATCACACAAAAATTCATACATACATATAAGGACACGCGCACTCAAACACATACGTCCCCATATGCATACATATATATACACACACGTGTGTAACACACATACGCACTCGTAGAAACAAACAATAACACGCAACGCACTAACCCCCGCCAGCACAAACACATGTACAGACACACGAACACACAACCATTCACAAGACCAGGTGTGGGATTGACATTCAGATATAGACAGAGAGAAGAAGGTGAGAGAAAGAGAAAGATAGTGGTGAATAAGATATACGCATGGAGTCAATCAAAATAGCATTCAAACAATAGAAGAGAAGTTTGCAAAATTAAATCCAACCATAACTACACCAACAACAACAACAACAACAGCAACAACTAAACACAACTAAGGGAAATATTTGCATGCCATCCATTTATTTAATGTGAAGCAATTTATTTTTATAAATTATGGCAATTTCATTTTAGACGTTATTCATTAAAATATATACGACACGACCATAAAAATAATAAAATATTTCCACGCGATGGCGACGGTATGTTACAAAATCCCAAAGGACCAACGTGGCTTTTCATGTTAAAAAATTCAATATTTCAAAATGATTATAACGAAATAATTTATAGAGAAAACCTTAACTAAAACAAAAATATTCTACAAAATAATATAAAAGAGTTTGATAACTTTAGTAGCGGTTTTCTCAAAAAGGCTTTCATTTATGTCATTGTACGCCAGAGCGTGTGACGCATGCATATTTTGCAAAATTAATTCCGAATTTTATAAATTAGTCAGAGTTACTTAAGGGCAAACCCTGGCTGTCGTTTGAAAAGTTTAGCTCTCATGACATTCACTGAAAAGAATGGCGTGAGAGAAAGTTGAAAGATTTTCTATATTAAACACCTCGCGTAAATATATTTCTCCGGACATGGAAAAAGTGTTGTCGAATCAGGATCTGATTTTGAGTCTGGAAAATTACGGTTTGGTAACTGGGACCATCAAATGGGCGGTGACCGAAGACCACTAAATCACAAGAAGGTCATCGTACAAATCGTCAAATCTCCCTAAGATGCATTAAAAATCATAAATTTAAAAATGGTTGTATCCTATTACATCGGACCTATGATATAATTAACAGAGAAATGTTACCTACAACACATTTTAAAATCAACCGTTAGGTCTTAACTAATAGCAATTTTGTTCTTTCCATTTATAGTGTACTTACGTGCGATTCAAGAGCATCCTACATAAGCATCTCTATATATACATATCTCTTTATATACATATGTACGGCATATTTGACCGAGACTTCATAAAATTTTCAAAAGTTGAAGAATTTTATAACGTAGTTGTTTCAAACATACACAGTTGTTAATGGCATACACGTGACATGAACTAATGACGCGAGCATAAAATTTGCTAATTAAAAGTCATAACCTCTCAAAGTTTCTCAAAGCAAACGATAGAGGAAAATAGAGTTGAGAAGCAAGCGAATGAAGGAGAGAGGTTTTACTCATTAAGACAAAGGAGGAAAATCTGTCTTTTAACGGAAGATGTCAGGGAATTAGGGGGGCAAAATTAAAATCATGATGTAAAGACAGTGAAGAAAAGTTCATGAACAATTTGTTTTTTAATTTTTCCTAAGAATAATTTTCATTTTTGAAAAATCTTTAGAAACAAATTTGTTCGTAGAAAACCATGAAAGGAGCTTACTTTTTATTCTACTAAACCTTTGCTTATTTTATAACTTATTACTAAATTATAATTACATAGTTTTTTCATTGTGTTCCAATAATATTTACGGGTTTGAACATTTTCTTGATAATAAATATCTTGACAATACAAATTTCAACGATTCTATTTTAAATTTTAGTTATTGTGAGGAAAACAGATATACGAAAAATTAGAAAATATATAATAAATATTTTATAAAATAAATAGAAGTAAATTTTTTCTGAAATTGCTTAATTATTTGCTTCTTCTATTGCATTCCGGATATCTGTTTTGCATGAGCTGCATACGAAGTTTTTCACTTATTGAGCTATTTTAACAAGACTACCACAGTTTTATAATAAAACAATTTTTCATAAAAGCTTTATGGATTTCCTGATCAAACGATTCCTCATTTCCTGATCAAAAATCTAAGCTAAATGAAATGAATTTATAACGCAGTAGGACAAAAGTTTCCTCAAATTGAACTTAATTTTCCCATGAATGAAACCTCTAACAAAATAAGTGTCACATACATGCTTGTGCCCTTATTTACGCCTCTTTTGTTGTAGTTTATATTACTTCTTCATTTATATAATATATCCCTAATATAATTAAAAATTCTTTTCGTTATTGTCTTTTAGAATTTATCTTTAAAGAAACCCCACGCATTTACTTCACGTCATTAACCGCCTCTCCATTTTCTTCCCTTTTTCTTCATTTATCTTTTTGTAAATGTTTAATACAAAAAGACGAGGAAACTCTTAGGACCGGAAGGGTTTAGGAAAGAAACCGTACAGAATTGTGCTGAGCGATGCGATGCCATGCTTTCTCGATGATAAGACGCACAACAAAGTCTTCAATCATTTTCTATGAAGTTGCCAAATTTTCATTTTCTTCTCTATTTTCAATAACATTCTTTTCCTTTTAAAGAGAGTTTTATACTATTATATTATCGTTTTGCTTTTTGTCTTTTGTCCCTTAAATTTTAGTCTTCTTATCCTACAACTACACCCTACGCTCCCACAAAACCACACTTCGCTTCTATATTTTTTTTAGAATTTGTTCGCTTAATTTTTTGTTGTTCCGCTTAACTTTTTAAAAAGTTCAGTAAATTTTCTTCAACAAATAAAATACACAAATAGCACGACTGCCAACAACGACAACAACAAAAGTAGCAACAACAACTAAAATTCGTACAAGAATACCAAAATCGTTTGGCACAAAAGTGTAAACACTTTATTTCTCATTTCGTTAAAGCTCAGATGAATTTGGTAGGATGCATGGAGAGAGAAGGGTAAAGGGTGGAGGTAGGAGATACCAAATTGCTGGCAACCATTTGAGAAAGCATAAGAAAGTGTGATTGAAACTTTCTAATAGAAGCATAAGACTTAAATTTATATGCGTGGATGTGCGTGTGTGTGTCGTTGTAAAAGCATATATGTGTAAGTATGGGTGAGCACATGAAAAATGTGTGTTTGAGAATCCACAATTACATTCTTAAAATTAAAAGAATTGCTTGATGTAGAAAATCTGGAAACCATAAAATGCAACAACAATGCAATTAACTGCTATAGAATGAATACTAAAGAAACCACAACAACAACTAGAATTTCAATTCGCAATAATAACAATAACAAAAGTCTTCCCTATGACGTTAATTCATTATCTCGCGCATTTCCCTAGAAGGGCGAAGATAAATTTATTGAATCAAATTTATTTGGGAGTTTTATGAAAAGCGAAGAAAATTTTCATTATTAATATCAATCATAAAGATAAATGCGCTATAGTTTGAGAGTGTTTATGTATGTGTTTTTGTGTCGCCTCTAGGGGAATGATAGGGTCAATTAACCGAAGATGCCATGCCGTTAGATCGACTCCTTAAGGCACATGCTGGGATAGGTTCGTTAAAACATGATCCGGGACTAGTTTATTAGGGCGATAAATTATCAGTCTATTTGTTGATAATTTTTACATTGTTTCGAAAAAAAAAATGAAAACGGCAAAGTGGGTAGTGTAGTGAACCATATAAGGAAAGTGATATTTTAACAAAAAAAGGCATCTAAAAATACTAACTAAACTGGTTGTTTTCGTCCCGATGTTTATATAAATTTGTTATTGATATTTTGAATAGAGGACACTGCAAATTATATCTCGAAAACCGGATGCGAGGAACAAATTCTACAATTGACACAACCTGAATTTCAGTTACAGTTCATCATATTTTTTTCTCTGAAACTGAATTAAATAAGTTCTCTTCTAACAATTTTTGGGATAAATTAGTGTTTTTTAATTAAAAGAAAGAAGTAGAACCATTTTTTTCAACACATCGTACTTTGCCTGTTTCTGAAGGTATTAAAAAAAAGAGAAGGGATTCATATTTTATTTGAATAAAACCTAAAATTACATATCAATCCCTGCTGGCAGACATACCAACCAAATATTAATGAGAAGTAAAAAATTGTCGTCTCACGTCTAATCAAAAGTTTTTACATTTATGGAAAATCTACAAAAAAAGATCAAAGAAAAACAAGTAAGAACGCTATCTTCAGTAATATATATTTATTGTTTGATAGTTTTGCAGGAATTCCTTTTACGAGGAATGAGCTTTATATACACTTCGTACTTTTCGTGTATGGTGTAAAAAACCCGTATACACTTTAAATTAAATCAAACGCACCACATCAACCACAGTTGCCACCAGCGTTATTCATTATATTTAATCGCAATTTCGTAACAAAATTTTTTCGTGTTAACTTCCAGATTGAGGTTTCTCTAGAGGGCGATCCCTGAACTCGAGGTTATGTTTATCTTAATTATGTTAGCATCTCCTCACCACAGGAACAACGTGATAACATTATGGGTGAGTGAATGGAAGAAAAAATCTACTATTCATCCTCGAGGAATTCTTACAAATTATTTGAAGTTATTCCATTTTAATTTATGCAATTTAGACGTTATATCATTCAGTTACTCCTCCCTTTTTCTCCGCCTACCACTCTCCTTCCTGACCAATTTTGTCCTTTTTGCCAATGTGTACGTATTTTGTCAATGTGTTTTCTGCGCTTTAACCACAGTACTGCATGTTGAACTGGTCTACAGATCATTAAATAATATTTTCCAGAAACCATTTAAAGAACCCAAATTGAATCCGAGCTCAAAATTTTGATATCAGATCAGCGTACTATATTGTCCTTATAATATAGGCATCACATATGAAAATAAAAAACTATCACTCCACATAAAACTTTCCAAATAAAATTCACCCTAGCCAACACTGGCAAATTATATTTTGTCTGCGGCAAAATCAGAATGTCTCGAAAACCTCATGTAATAAAAAGTAATTATAATTTAATTGTAATTAAAGGATTATATTTCACGCGAACGTAGTTGAGTGTCATCAGGTGAGATGGTATAGTTTACCCAGAAATACAGCTAGCCTGGTTAATTAATGATATGATTACGAAGGAGCCAGAATGAAAAATTTAAAATTTAAATTAGCTCTTAATTGTCACAGAAAATGAAAATATATATATATATATATATATATATATATATATATATATATATATATATATATATATATATATATATATATATATATATATATATATATATATATATATATATATATATATATATATATATATATATATATATATATATATATATATATATATATATATATATATATATATATATATATATATATATATATATAAATGAAATTTAAATTTATATATATGAAAATATATATATATATATATATATATATATATATATATATATATATATATATATATATATATATATATATATATATATATATATATATATATATATATATATATATATATATATATATATATATATATATATATATATATATATATATATATATATATATATATATATATATATATATATATATATATATATATATATATATATATATATATATATATATATATATATATATATATATATATATATATATATATATATATATATATATATATATATATATATATATATATATATATATATATATATATATATATATATATATATATATATATATATATATATATATATATATATATATATATATATATATATATATATATATATATATATATATATATATATATATATATATATATATATATATATATATATATATATATATATATATATATATATATATATATATATATATATATATATATATATATATATATATATATATATATATATATATATATATATATATATATATATATATATATATATATATATATATATATATATATATATATATATATATATATATATATATATATATATATATATATATATATATATATATATATATATATATATATATATATATATATATATATATATATATATATATATATATATATATATATATATATATATATATATATATATATATATATATATATATATATATATATATATATATATATATATATATATATATATATATATATATATATATATATATATATATATATATATATATATATATATATATATATATATATATATATATATATATATATATATATATATATATATATATATATATATATATATATATATATATATATATATATATATATATATATATATATATATATATATATATATATATATATATATATATATATATATATATATATATATATATATATATATATATATATATATATATATATATATATATATATATATATATATATATATATATATATATATATATATATATATATATATATATATATATATATATATATATATATATATATATATATATATATATATATATATATATATATATATATATATATATATATATATATATATATATATATATATATATATATATATATATATATATATATATATATATATATATATATATATATATATATATATATATATATATATATATATATATATATATATATATATATATATATATATATATATATATATATATATATATATATATATATATATATATATATATATATATATATATACGTGTGTGTGTTTACCATATACTATAACCACACTTTCAGTGTTTAACAATGTTGCCAACCATTTCTTTTTTATGACCGTAATTTGTTTTTAACAGCTTTTAATGTCAGTGTTACCGAATCATTCTGCTCTGATGAGAGTTAAAACTGCAAATTAGTAAAGCCACCACTCTCACCTCCTCATTTGGCCATTATAAAAAACAAAAAGAAAAAGTAAATATAATAGATACAAAAAAATACTCAAAGCAGGTGGATAGAAGTTCTTTACCGAAAATAAAATACTGGTAATATAATATAAAATCGTTGAAACAAAAATCTGTAAAACGTGAGAAAATAAAAATCCTTAAAAATACGTCTCCTACCAAAAGCATTATGCAGTCAAGCAAAAATCCAAAGAGACGACAGAAGTACAGAAGTAAAGGAATAAAAGGGATTAGCTGAAGTTCTTTTTTGGAAGGAAGAGAAACATTTCACACCTCGTTCATACAAAATCGAAAGATCAAAAATGTAAACCGGAATGAACGGAAAGGATTTTCAGGTTTGCTCAACTCAGAGAGCGGTTTCCGTTTTTATCCCTTCATTTTTCCACTTCTTGCTGTTGTTGTTTCCGTTTATTGTAGTTTTGCAATTTTCGTGTTTTTTTTTCAGTTTCGGTTTTTGGGTATTTCTTGTTTGAGATTTAATAATACGACCCTATTAAGACACGGTTTCCAGACGAATTTAGTTTACTTTTTTAAATAATTTTTTTACAGCATTCATATTTTTGATAATTGTTAAAAGTTTAAAAAGTAGATTAGTTTATTCTTCGATTCGTGTAATGTTGTTTCACTTTGATTACTTTTGTATGTTTTTTAAACTTTACTCAATGAAATTTTCAGTTATGAAGCAAATCTCTAGAAGAAAAGCAACACCGTCAATGACGATCTGTCTGTGTTTTTATATAAATATATACACTTTTTCTATTTTATATTTAAGCTTAGGATTAGAGAAGTGGTGGTAACGGCTTTCGACTGGTTTCTCTATGTAATAGAGTATTCAATCATGGATTAACCATTAGACGCATATTGGATTCAGTTGCAGATAAACACATGAAAAATATCTAGCTCTTAACTGAGAACAAATTATTCATGGTTAACTATAGTAAACGGTCCATTCATAAATCAGCAAAAGTAAAGCGTAAAGATATGAACTAGCTGTCATTAATGGGTTAATCCTAGTATGCCAAATTAGGGGTCTTATTGAATTTATTGGGAGATTGTAAAATTAGTATTGGGAGATTGTACTTCCGACTACGAATAGTCAAAGTTGGTATACTCAGTGACATTACTACTACAAATGATTTTGTCATTATTAGTCACAAACAAATAAATTTAAAAATTTTAAATAATTACAAAATTGATCCTTAAAATTTCAAGGGTATTTATATAAAATAAAAATTGAAATAAGCTTTGCTTTTAACTAATAACACATAAATTATATAGCTGCCTCAATTCGCAGGATATCAACTACACACCGGTTATTTTTAAGATAATTTTAGTCAGGTAATGAGATTAGGTTTGGCCAGCGAATCGAATAAATTCAAATGAATTCCCGCATAACGTTGAAGCCATTCGTTTATTCGACAGTTTTTAGATGATGGTTTGTAGTTGTGGTTGTTGTAAACGCTGGGTTATAGAGTACAATTACGTTATGCTCGTGGGTACGTAGATAAAAATTTACACTGATGTTATGATCATAAATTAATTTCCTTTCATTTCCGAAAACTTTTTGCAGATCTGCGATTTGCTTGATTTATTTTGACCTTTGGACGAATGAAAATTTATGAAGAAGTTAAAGGAAGAAATAGAAAACGAAAGCGGAAGAAACACATACTCGCATAAACACATTCAAATACAGAGTGAGAGATAGAGAGAGAAAGAGAGACAAATTGAGTTAGGCAATGAAAGAGAAAGGCAGACATCGAGCCTTAATTCAATAATTCGAATTATTTAAAAAACGATTAAAAGAAATGAAGCAAAATATAAGTGAAGTCAAGTTGTCGAAACCACAAAAATCTATATATCGGGGAGTACAAAATAACCTCAGTTATCGTATGAAAGATTCTAAAAAAGAATATATTCTTTTCAAATTTGTACGAGTTTAAATATTTTAAAAAGGAATAGAAAAGGACGAATGAGTAGAAGTAAGACAAAACGAAACGAAACAAATAAGTTCAAATAAAAAGATACTATATCGAAAATAAGTTGGAACTTGCAAAGCCAGCCTTTAAAGTCCGATGCAAATCAGAAAAAACCTGTAAAAGCGCAAAAGGATTTTCTCAAAGAAAGTGCCGACAGACACTGACAATAAAAAGCAGAACAATCACACAGAAAAATTCAACCACCAACAAAAACAACAACAACACTAACAAACATATGCGGTATAAAAATCACAAGCATATTTGGAATGCTTTCGGTTTATACTTTTTATGAAGTGCATAAACTTTTTTCAGCTCGTATACGACACAACCGGTCGCATCTATTTGGAGCGTGACTCTATTGAATGATAGGAGAGGGCTTTCTCTATAGAACTGAGCGTAAAATAGGATTAGGATCAGGTGACAACGAGACCGGCGAGATGAAATTGGTTTAAAAATAGGACTACATTAAAGAGAGCAACACTGGCCGCAAGCGCTAAACGCTGTAAAAGAGAAAGAAAATTATAAAAAAGCTGAATGGTCTTATCTCTTCTGCCTTATTTCCTGTTCTTCATTCATTTCTGTTTTTCTTTTGTTAACACAAACCAATGAAGAGGCAAGAAAAAGGTGTTGAAACCAATGAAAGGAAGGAGATGACGACGACACCGACGATGGTAATGGTAGTGATGGTGGTGATAGTAATAATCATGATGATAGCGTGACAACGACAGCGATGACGATAAAGATAACGATCCGACGTGCAGGCAGAAGACAGACAGAAAAATTGAGGATTTCAGGTCAGCGGTTTAACAGTAAAAAAAACCTGCTAAATACGGATGAACTCGATGCGGGTGAAGTGAGCAAAAGTGCGCAAAAAAGTGGGGAAGAACGAGCTATGGTTTAGCAAAGCATTTAAATATAAATAAGATGCGGGCGCGCGTGATCCTAAAAATAGACTACACAAACAAAAACTCGATATTGAAAGTATAATTTAAGAAGCTACTTCGTGGGTTCTCTACGTTAAAGTGGCAACATTGTACGATACGTATGAACTCACACAAAGTCAGAAGGAAACAAAATATTTGAAAAATATAGAAATTTCATTAAGGCTCAGTAAAAAAGCAGAACATTTAAAAACTTATCTTTGGGGAAAAATGGGTAACCTCACTGGTATTTGTAACATGATGAAATATCACGATGAGATATAGTACATAATTAAAATGGAGAAATTAAAAAAAATTGTCGGATATTGAAAAATAGTTTTAAATAGTTAGACTTCGATCAATTTATGACTATTGAAATAAAATTAACGTTTAGAATACATCTATAATATTTCAGAGAATATGTTCGTTCGTAATTAATGCAATTTACATTAGTGGATTTATTCTTCGGGTTAATTATTGGCGATAATTTCACATTTTACTTTCATGTTATAGAATGACTTTCAGAGGGCTTCAACGTCTTGCTTTATTGGAAAATATCTTGTTTATATTTTAAATTTGGAAAATTTAAAATTGGAAAATGCACTCTAAGAACTAAAATTATTCTTTATCGGCTAGCAGTGCGTTATACGATATATTGCAAAATGTAAGCTGTACAAAAAAAAATGAAATTATAAGAAGAGATATTGTTGAAACGAACTTCAAACAACCTCTTTCGTTTAAATTACTTTGTTAGTTGAAGTTTTACACCAACAATCAAAAAATTCCCACATCTACAAGAACAAACTCAAAAACAACAGCACAAACATCAACAGCGGCATTACTTGATACCGCTGCCAAATTAATACGATGCCTTACAGTACACTGGCGCAAAAGTTAATTTAAAAAGTGTCTGAAAGTATGCTACACTTTTTTACTGCGTTCAAAATTACGTTTCTGTACTATTACCAAAAACTCCCGCTCCATCAAATGAAAAAATGCAACATGGTGAGATACAACGGATTATAACGGTACGGTCGGAACAGATTTCCTCGAGCAACAATGAAAGTTAATACAAAAGTAATTAAGCTTATATTTTGAGGAGGATGTTTGCTTTGATTTCTTTTTTACGTCTTTTGAAAAAGAATTTAACTAATGCCACCCATTACACCCATGTCGCCCATAACACTAAAACCCATGTGTGTGTGACAGTCTCCAGGTAATCATACGAACAATGTTGCCGAGAAATAAATCTGAATCTAACGAGGAAAAGAATAAAAAGACATAAAATTTGAAGCAGAAATTAATGAAAAAATTGATCAACCGCTTTGTGCATGGATACGTACACGTGCATACGTACACGTGTATGTGTGGGTGTGTGTGTCTTTTATATTTGTGTGTGATGAGCATGTATACGGTCTTCAAACATTTTATTTTCCCAGAAGGAACTATTGAATTATAATGCTCGCTGGGATAAAGGATTTAGAAAACAATGAACCGCAGCAAGGCTGGCAAATGAATAAGGAAGGTTTTTATCACTACAAGATGTAGTAATCCTTCGTTCAAGTGGAATTAGTATTCGGTTTTTTATGAGGAATTTTCCAAAAACCCACCAGCAAAATTAAAAGTGAACGAATCAGACTAATTTAAAAAATTATCGCACAATTAAACTGGGTCAAAACTTCTAACCAACCCGTTTAGATGTTTGTTAACGTGCGTAGTATATATTTAACCATTATCTTATTCATAAAATTCAGTCGTGATGAAAACAGCTATTTATAAAAAAGCGCAAACGCTCAAAAAGAAATTTGTGCAGTTTTTCTTTTAAATTTTTCCAGCAAAATCTACTCCTGCTTTCTTTTTTCATTTCTGTAAATTTTACTCTCATGCAGAGAGTATATGTCATACGTCAAACATACATAAATGTCTTTTTTACAATTTTGTGTAATGAATGCTTTCACTTTTATCTATAGAATATTAACTATTGACATTTTTCTGGTTTTCTTTTTGTTTTAGTTTTTTTAATAGTTTTCGTAATTTGAAGTGGTTTTTGTATTTGATAAGCATAATACAAACGAGTAGGCAAGTGAGTAGGGAGTAAATCATATCGATGTGGCGCTATATTACCGCCCTATACGAGTATATATATATGGTTTTCTATTTGGTGATAGATTGCTTGCAGGTAGTAAAAGTAATAGCACTTGAATTAGTAAAAGTAAGTAGTGATTGTATGCACATGTGTGTGTGCATGTGTAGGTGTTTTACAAACATTATGAACATACTCATAAAGCATACAAAACCAATGACAGGGTTGACAAGCACTTCAATTGGGTTACAAATAGAAAAGACCTTCTATGCTACAAAAATCGCTCATTCCCTCCCCTGACGGTTATTTCCACTACATTCAAATCATTGACACGAATTCGCCTTAACTCAGAGATTATTAAAACTACGGTGAATTTTTAGTAAAGAATATGTAGAATTTTTGGACTCAGTGCAATATCCAAGGAATTATAAATGGAATGTACAAACAAATTATGTTCCGACGAAAATTTTTTAACGGATGGTGAAATAGAGATCATAGATTTTGAAGAGAGATCATAAGACATAGACTTAGAAAGTAGTAGATGGTATGTCTAGGGAGAACTAGTTTCAACTGAAAAAATGACTCCGAAACGTTTTTACAGCGAATATGCCCAAAATCTACTTAAGCTAGTAAATTAATTTTTCAATTCCTAAAAAATATGGCGTCAAACAACTTCCCCAAATCCAGGCCGTTAGGTTTTGGCTAAAAGTCATAGATGTAGTAAGTCATAGATATGCTAAGAAAAACGACGATAACAAAATAATGAATACTTCAAAAATTGAAAATTTGTCGTTTGCTTTTCCTTAGGATAAAAAGCATACCATGCCAACTTCCTTTGTTTGTTTAGACAAACTCACAACATTATGGTCAAATCACCAAAACATGCCAGATATATTAATTGGCAACTTTTCATTTATATATCTTTCTATGGGTCAAAAATTTAAAAATATATTTCATAAATCATTCCCACTGTTCCAGAATGATGAAGTGATGATTTTGATATTTATATAGTTTATATCCTTGTGTACATGTTCATATGATGAATGTATCTGAGAGTATATACTACATACATCGTATAAACAGATGTCATGTTTATTGAGCGCAAACTGAAAAAAAATTTTTTTTTCAATTTTCAAAAGAATCTCGTTAAAATTCTGAATTTAGCCTGCAGATGGAAAAAATGCTCTCGCCGTCTTAATACAATTTTTTTCATTTATTGTAATCTGATTTCGAACTTTTAACATTTGCATTCATATTTGTATAATAAATTCAACGAGAAACCCAACCAACGTCACATGAAAAATGTGCATCATTTTGTGCTAGTGTGTGTGTATATGCGTCTATGTATGTTACAGTGTGTGTGTATGCTTTTGTAGGTAAAAGTATGTGGTATGTGGATGCATTTTTTACACTTTAATTATATGACGATAGTGAACGATGATATACTACGGTCGTATTTACGGTAGAACGTAAAGAGTATCGAGGAATAATAGAATAATAAGAATAAGAATATCCCAGAATAATGGAATGCTAAAGGCATTTCCTTCAGTCGTCTCTCAAAATCAATTTTGTTAAATCAAATGGCACGATTTACTTGAGGTCAATAAAAATTATTTCATTTGATTTATTTCTATTTATTTAGATTGTTGTTTAGGTTTTCATATGGAAAATATATTTTTGTTATAATATATTGTTTTTTGATGATATCGTTAAAAAATCTGGTCTCTCTTTATTAAATCAGACTCGCATAAAAATCCGAAGTAATTGCTACCACGGGTATAAAAATGACACCTCTCGCTGAAGTAGCTTATTTCCTCTACATTCTCTACTGGATTCCGCAAATATTACATTACGATATAGAAGTATATATAATTTATGTGTATGTCTGCAATTATCTATGTCTACCTAAGATTTTAGGCTGGTGTGTGTGTGGCATTTTCTATGGCTGAATTATATATGTGCATTTACGTGTAAATTATGGTTAGAATTTTACTGACGATAAAATTCTACAGACGGTTCATTAGAATTCTGAATATTTTTTGAAATCTTAACTCTCGGTGAATGAATGAATATTCACGTGTTTCACGTGGTATGGCATCATTGAATCATTCAGTGACTACAAAAGAATAAATCGAGTTAGTGTGATAGCATTGTAGCACGGAAATTTGAATTCATGTGCTCGCAATACCATACGTCCCATTTTGAAGGTACTTTTAAGACTAAGACTGCTTTCCGCCATGGGAAAATAATCGGAATCAGATAAAAGAAAAACAATCATTATTTGACATATTTTGCAACGATTTTTCCTCGGCAGTTATAAAGTCTGGTTTAGAGACAAATCGGTTCTAGTGATGTGCTATTTTTAGTACTCTGTCAATACACTATTTGAAATGAAACGTTTTGATGATTAAGATTGCAGATTAAATTCCAAAATGTGAAATTAAAAAATGTTTCTAGAATACGAAGAAGCTCCTAAAAGTACGCATTTTTTAAATAAAAAAATTGCGGATAACGTGAACCAATTCAAATAATTAATTAAAATATAAAATAATTCTCAAGTATGAAATAATTTCTCAACTAAATGAATTAACTCCGAATTCATATGACACATTAAACACCTACCATTCCAAGAAACTGATGCAAAAACACAATAAGGAACCAACTGATACCTCAAGTATCAAGCTGCTGGAAATATACGATAATTATATTCTGAGGACTGAGTGCTGAATAATTAAAAGTGGTGAAAATATGTTAACAATAATGATAACTTCTACGCTATTTCATAATGCCTTCCTGATTGCAGAAGGTAGAGTAATATGAGCGTCAACTATGCTCCTTCAACAGGTTGAAGCATTCATTACTATTTGTTCAGTTCATTTGGCAGTCTCTTGCTTGATCACTAGAAACGTATTGGTGAATTTAAAAAATTATGGAATTTCAACTTCAACACTCAAAACTTAGTTATCATTAAAATTGACTAAACCCAACTTTTTTTGTACCAATTAAAAGTTTCGAAAACATTCGCCGCACACCCACGCACACATGCAGACACACACACACAAATATATACCGACCCACACACAAACACACACACAATCAATCAATCACTTCACAAACTACAGCGTCTACATGAACAACGAGCTAACTCGCTTTAGTCGTGTCACGATGACCTTATGAATGTGTGTGTGTGTACGTGTGTGCGTATGTGTATCGTTATGGACGAGTGTAGCGTTAAGTTGTAGGACGTTACCGATCGCTCGTTGGTCCGTGCACTTCGGTTTTCTGTATGAAATACATTAATTCATTCAGTTCGTTGCTCGTTTTTTTTTTAAATGAATTAAGCTTCTGGGATCAGTTTCCATTGAAAGCAAATTAATAATGGTGGGGTTATTTGTATGCATGCATGTGTGTATATGTGTCGTGGGCATTCGTTTGCCTTTAAATTTTTGAACATTTCAGCTGTTGACACCATCATCATCCAGTGCTAGTGTGTGTATGTGACTGTGTGCTTGAGTGCTCTGCTTACTGTGGTGTTATGGTTCCGATGGAAGGCGGTTAAAAGAGTGAGTCGTTAGCGGTTGATGTGGTTAAAAATAACGGTTTTGTTCGAATTACTGAAAAACGGCGCGAATAAAATGGATTTTCACCAATCCGGTTAAATACATGAAAACCTAATGAGAAAATATAACGTATGTATAGACATTGTATTTGTATGAGAATGCACATATGTATGTTGACGCTTTGTAATTATAGGTTGGTTCTTTTTTCAGTATTCGTGTGCGCACTGCATTCATGTAATTATTTCACGTAATTATTTTAATTATTTATGATTCTGATAGATTTGACTGTTATTAATTATATCAAATAAATTAAAATTTACTTTAAAATTTAATTTATTTTAAATAACAATTTGTAATTATTTCTTCATTTTTTAGAAATAAAAAAATACTGCTATCCAAGACAATCAAAGTATGCAACGTTTTATTTCAATTGCAAACTTTGCCCGACACCATGTCGTGTTTGTTTATCCGCAGCTGTGTCCCCTACAAAGTTAGCTGTATTTTCACTAACTGCGCTTTTACTAGCTCGAGGCAATAATTACATTGCAATACATACATAGTAAAACTTTTATGAAGTTTCGCACACGAACACATGGCACTAACGCGAAAAATATATTCATACACGTAAAGCTCAAGGTAATAAACGCAAGCCTAAAGCGAATCAAAATCGAATCAAAGGCTTATAAATACTTCGCCATCAATTAGAGCAGTTGTTTTTAATCGTTACGATAATTTAGTTTTTGTTGGTTGTTTATAATTTTCTGACTAATTAGTAAAGGTTTTACGGCGACATATTCGTGGCGCCGTTCGCTTCATTTGATAATTAATGCATTTGCAAGTCAAGTTTTCTATTACTCGATCGTTGTTAATTATTTTGGAATAGAAACCAATAAACGGGATAGGATCCCAATTTTAAAGAATTTGTTTTAATAGTTATTTCATTTAACAAAAACTTTTTCAAACCATTATTTTCTTGAATAGAAGTTACCCGTTTATTACAATTAATTCGAATTAGCATGGTTTGTGTCCTTGATTCACTGATTTCCTATAAACTGAGCCTTCTTTAATTTATTTTTAAACCTCATGTCATAACGTAATTCGACTTGTAGTCTGCGCATGAACTACCTCAAATAATTGAGGTAATTTTAAAGACTGTCTCATACCCTTAACAACCCAACACAACACACAATCAACCACCCACCAACATTTACACATTGCATTCCTCGTAGTACAGCCCATCTAACCCTCAAATATACCCTTTCAAATTGAAAACTCCGTTCACTTGAAGTGATTTTATCTTGAGTGATCTAATTACCGCCGGAGTTTCAATGATTACGATTAACTCGGTAATAAAATTTCAAGTTTTGACTAAGTGTTAACAAGCTGCGGTTACGTGAGTTACTTACTTTTCAATTGCCTGCTTGGTAAACTTGACAAACTATCACTTATATAATCGGAAGATGATGAAGCATTGCTTCGGTAAAGATATTGCCGCAGTATATCATCAAGCTCATTTGTTCGGATTTCGTACACGAGGAGGAGCTTGATGCATACTGCGTAAAAAAAGTTCAACTTGAAAACTTACCTGACTCAGCCTACCCTGACTGTCGATAATGTCTATAAATAATCGCATTCGATCATCGAGAATCTGAAAACCATTACGTGGTTGCATGAGCAAATTTTGTACCGCCTCTCTTATGCTGGCCGGTGTTGTGATGCAGGCGCTATTCTCCTCAAAACCACCAACGAAAACACCACTCTCTGGCAAACCTAGACCTCCTATCGTTCCACCATTTGCATTGATAACGTTGTTGACGTTCTGCTGTTGTTGTTGTTGCTGCTGGTGCTGTTGCTGCTGCTGCCTTAATTGCTGCGAGTGTTGACGCAGCGCCTCAGAACATTTACGTAAATAATCGTAGGAACCTTTCGTTTTGTACTTTTCGGCCATCGCCTGAAAACTGTCAAGAATATCATTGAAATCGATGGTCTTGGGTGCCGTCGACGGAGTTGTTGTTGTCGAGGATGTGTTGATATAACTGCCGGAAGTGATGTTTCCTATGAATGAAGTGGGAGTGGTATGGTAAGCATTTGCTCCTCTCATCGTTGGCGAAGTACTTGGAGGCGTTGGTGAGGCAATAACTCTTAAGTCGTTGTGCGCGTTAAATGGAGAGAACAGATTTGCGGCCATTTTCAGGCAGCCATTACTATGACTCGAACTCATTGCTTTGCTGGGACTTAGCGCCTTTAAATCTTCGCTCATAAGCCGCAGATTATCGGAGATTTGATGAAAACTCTCTGAAGTTTTCATCGAGTGATGGAAGTTGCACGAGTTCTGTATGGAATGATGGAAATTTTCTGGCGATTTCATCGGGTGAAGAGAATTGTCCGCGGTCCCCAATAAATGGTGATAATGTTCAGCAGTATTTGTGGGGTGTTCGTGGTTATCTAACTTTTCTGTGGCCGCTAAAGTACTTTTAAGGCGACGGCGAGTAGGCAGAACGCCTCCACTTACAGAGCTAGAGCAGCCACCACCGCCCCCAATACTTATGAAAGCGCCTGCAGTAGCATCCGGCATTTGCAAAGGTTTTGAAATAAACGAATCCAGCGTTTGCGAGTTCACTAACTTTAATTTGTCATCACTTTCGGGTATTTTATTGCCGCGTATTGCATCGAGGAAAAGCCGTAGTTGGTCAGAAGGTGTATGGGCGTCAGCATCGCGAGACTTGGGTAGTGTCGGAGGGTGCTGAACTATGGGTGAAGCAGTTCGAACTATTTCTTCAGGATTGAATTGCGTTGTGGGGCCGGATATACTAGCGGGTTTTGTCACAGGTGGTAAGGGCGATACCGGTTTCATGTCGCCTATTGGTTGAAGAACATCTTCCGGGATGTTTTGCTTATACTCGTTACGCATAGTGCTGCGGATGTTGTCCAAGAACAATCGCAACTGACTCGATGGTGTATGAGCTTCCGTGGATGTTGATAAAGACGCCAACGACTTGCTTACAATTTCCGGTGAGATCATACTGGAAGAAAAATTACCGGGCGAAAGAGAATTAGTTGGATAATTCTGGTTTTGATGTTGCTCTTCTATACTATTTGCACTATTTTGGCAAATATCCGCCTCTGCCTTCTGTTGCCGAGCAAGATGCTGCTGCCGTTTTAGCTCTGAAAGTAGCTTCGCTTGCTCCGAGTATTTTCGTACGCTTTCGGTTATGGTACGTAGCTGTTCGGAGTACGCACGTAGCTGATTCTCAAGATATGTCTGATCTGGCACCGATCCGTACGCATACGAAATTGGCCGATCGGTCTTCTGCCAACCAGAAGTATCGGTGGCATTGCCAAGACCATTTTCAACAGCATTGAATGGTCCATTGCGTTGTCCGTGAAACGTAAAGGAATGACGCATTGTTGAGTGTGTATTTTCTGTTACGCCAGGCAAACCCTTCCTCATGCTGTCAATGCTATTGCTCTTTTTACTCACAAAATTCGCTGACGTAGAAATGATCACTTCTGGTTTTGGACTTATGACATTGCGCTGGTTTGTATTGCCTACTCCTGCAATTCTTCGCATTGGTATGGGTGGCGGTTGGTAAGCAGGTTTTGTATCATTGTCTGCACCATTGAAACGATCAAGACTACGTGGTCTCATTGTGTTGGGTCCATTAAGCGATAATCCGCATGGCCCATTTTCAGAAGAGCTTGTAGGCAAAGACAAGGGAGGAAATTGGCGTTGGTTGTTATCGCTGGGAGTGGTGGGTTTAGTGCAAACGGGTCGCGGTGTACTCTGAGAACGCCTTGGTACTATAGGGTGTTGTTGGGGCCCCGCCTGATTTCTATGCGTTGGAATAGGGGGACAATATGCGGAGAAGCCTTCATTGGTCTTGCCTAATGCATTATTTGTACGTGTAGGGCTATTCCGATATTGTTGAAACAAGGCGGCATAAATTGCTTCCTTGTCCGCAGACTCGCCACCAGCGGAGACAGTGTGCTTTGTAGGCGTCATCGTTGGTGTGGAACACGCTGTTATTTTTGTAGTTGCCGCTGCCGCACCCGAGACAATGGCACCGACTGCATTGCGTAGTTGTTGCTGCTGTCGGGACAACTGAAACAGACGTTGTTGTTGTTGCAAGGAGAGTTGTTGTTGCTGGTGGTGATGCTGGAACTCTTGTTGCCGCATTTGAAGCGCATTATAATCAGCAAAGGATGTTGGTACAGCTCTTGGCAAGGGTCGCACAATAGCGTTTGCCGCGTGTGTTCCAGCCCTTAAGCTCTCGCCGGCAATGGCGATGCTATGCGGCCGCAATTGTTGTTTGTTTGCTCGGAAACGCTGCGGTTCCGCATATTCGGGAACTGAAGAAGCAACTGTGTGCTCTAGCGAAGGTGAAGAATTATTAAGGAAAGGATTACTGTTACCTTTCATGGTACGGGAGGAAATTGTGCTACAATTCGTTGCTGTTGTTGTGAAAGTCGTTGCCAAAGCAGCAAGAGCAATGTTGCCATTGCTTTCAACACTATTGATGTTGGTGTTGGTGTTTGTATTAGTGTTAGTTGCAAGTGTTGAAAGTGGATGAACTTTTTCGTTTACGTGGAATTCATCGAGCAAACCGTTGACTGTTGCTGATGTTGTTTGTATCGCATTAATATTACTCCAATCTGCGGGTTCATCGGTCTTACCTTTATTTCTACTTATTGCAGTCTCTATTGTTGTTGCAGTTGTTAATGCTGCATGCTCTTTCGTTATTGAGTCTGTTGATGTTGTTGTTGCTGCTGCAGTCGCTTCGCCGAGAGCTGAGTCTTTGGTAGAAAGGGCAACTGCGGGGTAGTTGGTGATATGAAATCCATTCATAAATCTTGTATGCGGCGTGGTATTTCCACTTGAATTTGTTGTAGTGTGTTGGTGGGTATTTGTTGTTGTCGTCTCCTCGTTAGCAGCAGTTGTAGCACCGTTCCAGCTGCCAGTCACCGCGACGGATATGGATTTATTCATTTGTTAAATTACCGAATGCAACTGTTGGTTGCAACCGCAAGGTAATTTCTCAATACGGATCAACACTTACGCGTTTAACCCGCTCGAAATGGTTTCGTTCGGAACCAAGACACGATATTTCGAAAATTGTGTGAGAACTAAACGAAGATTGTTACAGATTTCGTTCTGTTACGATTGATTTTATAAAAGCTGAACAAAAGTTTTTTGTGAGCAAAAAAAAATAAGATTTTTTTGGGAAATTAAGAAAAGTAAAAGTAGGTCCTCAGATCGATTTCAAATCGGGACAGAATTTAAGATATTCTAATCTTTTCTAGTACAAAAGAATATTGCCATAAGATTTTTTTATTGAGCTCGTATAGTTCGTTATATCCGATATATATTCACCTCTACCTACCTCTGTCTCTCCCTCTTACTTTCCTTCTGTCTACGTAGGAACTATGCAACCTCATAGATTAAAAAACTCATTCAAATATTGCATCACCCTCAACCACTTAAAAATTATAAGGTTAGTTAAATCTTCTAATTGAGAGAATCTCTCCTAACTAATGCTTCCCTTCATGTGGTCAGAAATCAGATCAAACCCGACAGATTTGTTAATAGAAAATTTACAAAACTTTAAAGGCAAAAATTTAAATATGAAAAGCATACGCAATCTTCACAACTACCGTCCACTGTCTGTGTCACCGCTCGTATCAAATGCATTTGACAAATACATAAATCTTTATCTGACAAGTTTGTTTTACGTTTCTATTTTAAAATTTATAACTCCGAACTCTAAGGAATGAGATAAAGACCGGGCGAGATGAAAGATGGATATTTTCAATGCAAAATGTTTGCTTTGCTTATGCAGTTTTATATAAATCGATATATTTATGTGTCCGAATGAATTTGGTTTGTTGGTTAACAAGTGGCTGGAGTGATGCTTCTATTAGGTAATGACGATTATGGTTCATGATGAAGCTGGTTGAAAGGGAAAGGAGGCATGGTCATGGTTTTGAACAATAATGCCAAATGAATACGCGCGACTAAAAGCATTATCCATAACTTGAAGTGCATTGGAAACGAAATACCGAACGACTAAATCCCCAACAAGAAGACAGAGAGATGGTAGAGGGAATACGTTAATCACGTTGGCTTTAAAATTATCGTTATACGTAAAGACGACCTTATACGTAAGACCTTATAGGTAAAAGTATTAAAATAATATCCATTTCTCAATCGAATCGAAACGCGAATGCGAATCGATAAACTAAATTATTTCCGAATAAAGTGAAATGAATTTTAGTTGAAATAAAATTTGGTAATACTGATAAAGTCTGTTCCTTTCTCGCTATATAAATCGCAATGTCCTTTATCGTAATAAAGGAAGCCAAAAGCGAACGAAACAAAGTGTAAGAGCTAGAGGAGGATTAAAAGTAATTTTAGAGAACTTTTGTCAAATGATGTAAATTATCTGACTGTCTTAGTCATGTAAATCGATAACACAAGCAATGAAATCAGGTGCGGACAAGAAATTTACAAAATACAAAAGCACAAAATCAAAAAGACATCATTTTAAGGACCACAACGTAATGTACTAATACAGTGTTTAAGGATAAAAGTAACGTTAAAATAAAAGTAAAATGAGAGGAGCCCCGACCAAAGAATGGTAATCCATTGTTCGTGGTGACGACGCTGTGAACGCAAAAGTTAACCGATGAGAAAGACCAAAAAGGATGAGAAAGGGCAATAGAGGAAATTTTGAAAATCTGAGAGAAGACAAGAAACAGAGGGGAAAGAGGCAATGAAAATCAAAAACTTAGAATGACAAATGAATTAAGAGAAATACAACAGATATAGTCGTGTGGTTAAAGTGTCGAACAGATATATCATTGAAAGAAGTGTGCATCCGGTAAAACCGATTGTTATTTGTTAAAAGATATAAAGAATAGGTATCCGAATGAAAAAGAAACGAAGACTAGCCAAAGACATACACAAGCAAACATGTAGAGAGAAAAAATAGAGGCACATACGCAGCCACACCAAAGCACACACACACGACAACCACCTGCAAATACACGCACATCACACATAATACAAAAATTGTACTACGGAATTGTAATGAGTGAGTAACCTTTCAAAATCAGGGAAGCCTGTGGTAACACTAACCCTTACTTAGTGTTAGAATACTTGTGGCTTTATGCCCTTTCGCCCCGCAGACACAAAGAGCGCTTAGGTGCTCAAAATAAGAAAATAAACCACAATCACACAGTTCCTTTAACAGGAGTTGTTCACTAATTGAAAACAGAAATTCTTAAGCGAGTCAATTAGTGCTAGACGCAGTCATTGTGATACTATTTTCAGGAAAAAACTTAAACCGATGGAGGATAGCAAGAACATAATGGAAACACCAACCGCGGATAAAAAAGGTTCAGCTTGACACTTGAAGGATGGTGTGATGATGAAGATAAACAACCCAGAGAGATGCCAATGCAAAAACCCTAGTTTTTACCCAAAACATTTAAGAGAATGAAAAATGAGAGAATGAAAGGAAATATAAATATGTAAACAGTTAAAAAATACCAATTACGATGTAGAAAAATAAGAACTGAAGTAATGACATATAATTGATTAAATACCCACGGTGAGGAAAAGAAGGAGACTAAATGTTTCTGAACGAATGACTAAACAACGTAATATTAAAGCCTTAAATGTATAAAAGTAACATTCGAAGTGAAGAATCGGGTAAAGTCAACAGTCATTTCATTTCAATAAGCTTTCAGAGAGCATCAGCTGCAAAAGGAATGAAGCGTTTAAAATGTGCCAAAAGAGCAGAAAGCTAAATGAGCACCAAAAACAACAAATCAACAACATGAGGAGCAAGAACAGCAACACCGACAGCACCGTTAGCGGAATCATCAAATACAAAAATGGCAACAAAGTAATGAAATAGCTTTTCCTCGATCTATATAATTTGATGCCACAGAGTAATGAGTTGGCGATGTTGACACGCTTCCATTGCATACTTTTAGGCAAGTTCTGTTAAAAGCTAGTTAAATAAACAGAACGAGATGGATGATGGGATTCGAGAGGAAGATGATGTGTAATGAGCGAATTATATATGGCGATGAGTAAGTGTGTGACACACACCCATCTGCTAATATACATTATTTGTTGGATTAAAATACATGTACTAGTAAAGGATATTATAAGCTCACATTTTTAATTAGTAGATATTAGTCAGAGAGCCTTTGGGTGTATATGTTCATGTGAATAATGCACATGCATGAATGCATGTGTATGCGTGTGTGCGTGTGTGTGTATGCGAGTACATTTTACGATTATGGTCTTTTTATATGTATAAGTTCGGAAAATGTAGGCCACTTAAGCTTTCGATAATACTAATATTTAGTTTTTATATAGTTGGCTTTATTTTAATTTTCTGCTTTTATATTCGTTTGTATAGCTATGTATCATAATACTTAATGCATTTAAAAATTATATTACTTATTCAACCATATCAACAAATTTTATGTTTACCACAACCATTTCAAATCAGTTCAACCTCTAAGGATAATTCCAAAACCATTAGCAGCATCATTCAAATGAAACCTTAATTACCGACTAACTTCATGCGAAGTTATTTGAGAATGTCGCTCTTGTTGAACCAAAGCAGACTTTCAGTCGTTTGAAGTATATGATATCGATGTATATTTTAAGATTTCTTCTTTCGGTCTTATATATAATTAGAAACATATTTTATGAAAAATTGTGGCATTTTATTTAATCGATTTTCCAAAGAGTGACATTTATTCTAGCAATCATTTGTGAGGATTCGATATAAAATGTGGTTCGTTGTACGTCTATTTAATTTGACTTTGTTTTTAAAATTGAGAATAATTATTGCATCATTCATCAGTTTATTGCCACTGACAGTTTCTGAAATCACTGAAGAATAATAAGAAGAAGGAGAAGAGAAAAATGAATTCTACGCTGTTTCGTTTTATTAGATCAAGTCTACCAGTTGAGGAAGGAAAATTTTTGTTACTCAAAAAAGTGTCATTCTTTTTGTTGTTTTCCCTTGCGGAATACCACAAAAGAAAACTGATTCTCAATAGTATTATTTTCGAAATGAATCAATAGAAATTAATGACATTAAGAAGAGAATGAAAGGTAGATAGGATGGAGGGAAGGTTGGTGGTACGGACAAAGGATGGATGGAAGGAAGGTAGAAGCGATGAACAAGTAATGAGAAAAGATTCCTCCTCCTCCTCTCATTCCTTGTTCACCGCTTCTACTTTCCTTCCATCCCCAGTTGGAGGAAATAAGAGAAAAAGTTATCTTATGGAGTCTTTTAAGCAACAATAATGTATATAATATTGGGTTTTATGTGTCCTTCAGGTTTTCTGTTGGATCGAAAACAGTAATTGAAGGCTAAAGTTTTGTTAATATTAAATGCATTAAAGAGACATTCAGTACTAGATACATTATTTATATTTGTCTTTCACCCTTTAAAATGAAATAAAATCAATATAGATTTGTGATAATCCTGTCACAAGGAAAGGATCAAGTATCATATACAAGCGAGATGAAGCGAGATTGAAATCTTGGCATGACCTTGAACCATTTTCTGTTGAGGGTAAAACGAGAAGCGCTTATCTTAAAATTTATTTGACAACGAAAGCACGAATCAAAAGCGACACAAATTAAATTCAAATTTAGATTTATAAAAAATTGTTTAAGGGGAAGTCTAGACTAGTTTAATGCATACACGAAATTATTTGCGTTTGTTTTTTTTAGAATCCGAAGTATTTAAAGTATTTTATTAGTCGGGCCAAGATTGATCGAAGGAGTTGGCTGGCAATGGGAAAGAAATGAAGATTAATAGATTTCGTTTCGCAGGGAGCCCAATCCTATGAGTTTTTGAAAATTCCAAGGATAAGCTACAATTGTCCGCTCTCTCTCGCTATATCCCTATCATTCTTCCTCTCTCTCCCTCTTTCTCATCCTTTCCGTAAGTTCAAGGAAAAAATCTTAAAATATTGATCCAGATCAAACATTTTCCTCCTTTAAGATTTGTTGAATTGTTATTTATTTATTTATGATTTGTTTAATTTATTTACTTAATTGAAAATGCGAAGAACTAAATTCATTATTCAGTCATGTCTATAAACTCATTGATCTACATCAAGTATCCATCAAGTATTATATGAAGACACTAAATATATAGATTAAAAAGTCACCATAATGGTAAAGAATAAATAATAAACTGCAAGATAGAGAAAGAGCACGAAAGCCATAAAAGCCATTTATATATAACTATTTAAATGAAAAAGTTATCAGAACTTCAGAGTTTTATGAAATTGTTTATTAAAAGATTTCGTGAATTAAAACTGAGATTATATGCATATATTCCCTCCCTCTCTCCCTTTATGTATGTGTACATATGTGTGCGTGCGGGTTTCTCTGAGGCTTCCTGTACATACATGATTAGAATGTATGTATGAGTGTGTATGAGAATGTATGTGTATGAAAATGTGTGTATGAGAATAACGAGTGGTCAGGAATGACAGAAATTAGGCAAGAGGATAAAATTGTAAACATCATGATTACTTTAATCAAACAATTAAAATCGATAATGAAGAGTTTACATTCGGCTCGTTCCATTCGTTGCGTTGGAAGCATAAAATATTTAGGAATTTGTACTAGATCTATATCCTAGAGGGAATTGAAAATACTGTATTTACAAAGTAAAATGAATAGAAAGCGTTGATACTTTGTGGAGATGTCTTTAAGCATTTCTGTAGGCCCCAGAAAGTAGTCGTTGAACTTAGGACATGCACAAATTGAGCAAAGATCAAATCTTAAAGGGAAAATAAATGTAGGAATAAGGAAGGAAGCACTAAGACCTGTCGTTATTTCATTTTCTTGATGTCTTCAACGCTTTATACGTTTATTTAGGAATTTGAAATATACGACCTTTTCATGTTAAAAGTATTTGGAAATTGTGACCTTATAGGGTTTCTAGATTATAAAAACTGTATCTAGATTATAAAAGCTTTTATAAAAAATTCTTCAGATTGTATAAACTCGATCTCGATCTTCTCATTGATCTTCTCATATAATATAGATCGATCTACGGTCATTACACAGTGTGATTTCCGAGTTATTCAGATAAAAAATATAAGATAATAATAATCGATAACATTTTAATAGATTAGCCATATCTTTCACATCTTGAGAAATTAAAAAATTCTTTATACAAATTTATATAAATTCTTTTTATAAATTGCAAACATTTTTTTTTGTTAGAAAGCAACAATTTCTAATATACAATATAATGAGAAAGTCTTTGTCATTAAAATGTTTTTGTTGGTATTTTAAAATTTATAAAACTAAAGCAAGGAAAGAGGTTATGAAAGCAAAAATTATGAAAGCAAAAAAAAAGAAAAGAGTTAATTAAAGTGTATGAAAAAGCAAAGGAAGCCTTTATGATTACTGCCCCTCTGCCTTCAAATACTGCTTTTATTACACCCACAAAACGACCGTACTCTCTCTACTCTATTTATACTACTCCACCACTTACTTTCACTGAGTCAAATGGTAGAGAGGATCATATCCTTCCCTAATTTCTTTTCTTTCTTTTCCTTCTCCTTTTCCTTTCTTCCCACTCTTCCCTTTCGCAAACTCATTTATAATTTTCTCTGAATGAAATAGTAATATTGTAGTTTTTGTTTTTGTAAAATGCAAAAGAAAACTACAATTGAATTAATTTTTAGTGTTTCAGTCATTTGCTTTTGTTGTTGTTGTTGTTATTGTTGTTGTTTGCGTTGTTGCGTGCATGACATCCCTTTCCTGTAGCCAATGATGGACACGAACTATAACAACAAAACACATAGTGATAGTAGCAGCAAGAACAACAGCAATAATATCTCCCCTTTTCGCTATTTGAAATGGAGTAAGCCAGTTAGACACCCCCCGCCCAAAAAAAATCAAAGCAACAGCTGCTGCACCGACGAACATTGTAGCAATATTATCAAAACTTTTCCATTTCTATCTCCATCCTTCCCATTTCAGAGTCTAAAAGGATCAAAGAAACACCATTGAAGAACGGCGACTGCAAATAGTTGCATCAGCAAGACCGTAATAAAGCTACGTAACTTGAGATATTAAAATATTACTGGAGAAACAATAATATCATATTTTCTCTTTATTATTTCCCTAAAATACTTAATGCCTTTAAAAGCTTTTGCACGCGTTCGAAATAAGATTTAGTTATTCAAATAAAAGCGAGCTAAGAAAACTATTTTCAATACTATTTCAAATCTTTAGTTTAAGTTCGTTTCGAATTCTTAGTGAATTTTAATTCAATGCAGATTAGCATCCATTTCTTCAGGTAAATTTTGAAAGGATATTTTGAAAATGGCCAGAGAACGTACCGCCAACAATAAGTAGACGACATTCATTACAGTATTCATGGAATTTTTGTATTACAATTTTTATAAGACTACATCGCAAGCAAAATATCTGCTTAAAAATGTATGCGAAAGAATCAAATTTTTCAGCGAATTAAACAGAAATGAAGAGTCTTCGAAAATTTATTTGGCCTTAGTGAACGATTTAAGAATTAAAGTTTCAGAATACAAATAAAGGAAGCAAACAAATAATCTCGATATGATATCTCACAAACCGGAAGTACAGGGAATGTTATGAAAACATATTTAATTTCAAATCCTCTAAATCGTTTTCTAGGAGGTTAGGCCCAAAACTGATTTGTTCTGATTTAAGGTTTTGAGCCGGAGTTTTCTTAGGCTTCAATTGATCTAATAATGCAAGATATAGATCGAATGAAACATTATATTTCGTTAAAATTAAATTAAGTTTATTAAGAAAAATTAAAAATATTTTCTAATAGAAATCATTGATATATTTCTTTGTAATCATCACAGAAATCTTTTCCTTTACAGAAAACTTTTACATCAAATTTCGACTTGCTCCTTCTTCTTCCATTTGCAAGATAAAATCTGTCGTTGAAGTAAGTTATTGTCATTGTTTTGGTTTATCTCTTGCAGTTGCAATTTTGTAGCAATTGTATTTTAATCTTTTACTATTATATAATAGATCATTATCATGCCAAGTGCAATAACAAATTGAAACAATAAAATATTTCTAACAACGCAGGTTGCAGCAGCAGCACCACCAACAGCACCAGCATCAAAACCGACAGCCATAACTTTGGCAAAGAAACTTAAAAGCAGGATATATAAAAAATGAGTCAACTCACCAGATTCATTGAAATGAAAAACTCGTTAGTAAAAAGACAAAAACAACGGGGGGAGGGGGTTAATATGCGAGGCAACGCACAAGAAGTTCAAGAGAAGATGACCAGACGGTTAAACAGCCGGAGAGGTAAAAAAATTGGGGATAGGGGAAAAGGGTAGAAAAGACTTCACTTTAACTACAATAAAGAATGAATATTTAAAGAAAAGAAAGTAAATCCACGAGGAAAATAAAAACAGCAGACAAAAACAATAAAGATGAGGATACGACAATACAAAACAATTTATCCCGAAGCAAAGTTAAAGGCAAAACAGAAAACAAAACTCCAAAGAAACAAGATAGGACATTGCCATTGCCACCACTACCAGTAAGCACAACAAACACGACACTATCACGGAACAACAGCAGTAGCAGCAGAAACAAGTGGCAACAACAGCGGCAATGCCACCGGCAATAAGAATATTAACAGTTGAAAAAAAACAACAACAACAACAACCGGTAAAATAAAAATACAAGAAACTTTAGTTTGTATCTAAAACAATTATTCTTGGAGTGTACAAGAGCATTCTGCATCTCTGTCATTTCCCATGCAGTCTTTTACACCAACTCTTTCTAACGAGTATCATCTTAATCGGCGTCATTCAAACAGGAAATACTGCTAAAAAGGAAATGCAGGGAAGTTGTTGTTACCGCTGTTTTCGTCGCTTGTTGTTGGCGTTGCTGCTTTTATCGTCATAGTTGTTGTTGGTCGTGTTCTGCTAAGAAACAAGAGTGATATAATGAAATTTACATTGTGTACTGTTGGTTTATGTGTTGGGTGACACAAGAAGGAGAAGAATAAGAGAAAGAAAATATCATGAAGGAAAGAATAAAATCGACATTTTGAAAAGAAACGTCCAACAATATGCAATGACAGAATAAAATCCCATCAACTACCAAATACAACCAGCTGGGAACTCGGAATTATAGAAATGAAGGATAAATTTTTCAAGAATATCGACTATCATGCCAGCGTGTCAGTGTGTTGCCATTGCCGTCTACATACGCGAACCGGAGCTCGAACACATTCGCAAAGAACGAAAGGAATGAAAAACACAGCCCGTTGAACGATTTCATTCGTTTAGACAAAATTCTTTAACATTTTACTTTTCTGACTTTTCGTTAAAATTAATAAAAACAACCAGACAGCCGTCATTGGGGAGAAATCATTATCACCATCGTCATGAGTATTATCATCATCATCACAGTCATCACCTACATTTCCGTATCCTTTCCTCTGTTCATCATGACCGCACCCTCAATCACACTCGCTACATAGCCAGACAAATATATCAACGACAACAATAACAACAGTAGCAACAATGACAAGAACAACAACAATAACAAGAACACTCGTAGTTGTGAAAGTTGGCCGATTTATGACTTTAACAAAGAGAAAAAAGAATAGTTTTTATTCACAATTTGTTCTGCGCTAAAGAAAAACAAGCAGTGTTTTTTTCAATAAAATAGAAAGAAAGAAATCGCGAAATAAGAAAATAACGCGAAAAAATAAATGAGTGCACTTTGAGAGCTGCATCATGTGAATGACTCTCACTCACTAACTCTCAAGGGTCCTCCAAATAAATTCTCCACAACCCTGTCTCATTCGCTGGTGGACAACTATCACAACTACGTTACTATCACAACTATGAGAAGAATCTACCATCTAAAGGCTCTAGAGATGTTTGTTGTTTTTTTGTATGTTTGTAGTTTTTTGCTTTTTTGTGTTCTACCACCCAAAGTTTCTTTACTTTTCATCTATGCGAAAATATCCTTTTGGGTTCGATTGTTTTGATGACCGTTGCTTTTTATCATTCACATTAATCTTTAGAATGTTAACTCCAAAAATAGGAATATATTCGGAAGGATTGACGTGTATCTTAAAGGATTTGGAAGAAATTTTCGTTTCGTAAGCTAGACGAATTAATTACTTCTTTTTTAAATTACTAAAGACTATTTTAAAGTAATCATCTTTATTATTCATATTTTTATTGATTTTCATTAACTTTCGTATCCATTTTTGTCAGCGAGTGAATTTAAAACAATTGCTTATGACTTGAAAATTAATTTATTTCACTAGAACTTTATTAAATTTAATTACAATCAAATGTAATCATGAATCACAAAACACAAAATTCATCAGATCAAATAAAAACAGGCTGTCAATACAAAACGAAGTCAATTGAATGAAATGACCAATCCAAATTTCTAAGATTAATTCACATTTTTGTACACTGATTTATTAGCCTGCAACTAATTAATACAGTGGATCGTTTGGGACATTTATATTTTAGATTATGTATTAATTCATATTATTTGGGTATTAGCATATTTGGGAATAATACTTTAGGAATTAATTCATTACGGTTTAACTCGTTGGAGTTGAATTCGTTGAAGATTTCTTCAGTCGATGCTAATTATAATTTTTATATTTAATATCATAAAAAGCTAATGTTATTGAGGTCATATTAAATCTCTCTTTAATATGATTTATTGCCAACATTTTGAGGATTATTTAATATTTGCTTTGGATTATTTTTCTTTGGATCTAGTTATTTCGTCGAAAGCAAACTGATTGGGAGTTAATTCCTTGGACACTAATTTTGTGACAGTGATTAATTTTTATTATGATTGTGCTCTTCATTTATCACTGTTTAATTCATAACGCCCAAAAATATAGCAAATTATTTGTAATATAATAGAATACACTCAGAATTATTAGAAAATACATTACAGTCAATACTGTATGCAGTAGAAGTAATATTATAGCATATCGAATTTTATTAAAAAAACGCACACACTCCCACAAAATTATAGCATATTAAAGTATTATTAATCATGTAATTATTGATTCAAAGTTAAAGAAATTCGGACAGCACTTCCGTAAATTTTTCAAAACCTTAAAAAGCACAATTTTAACGATGACATGAAAGAATGGTGCGTCTCCTTTTTACGATCGTCTCATTGTGAGAGATATTTGGCTATAAAAAAGGTTTTGTCTCGTGCGCGATGATTAAACTTTAATAGTTTTAAGCAACGTTAACGTAATAATGATAATGTTATTGTGACTCTGATAATCAGTTTAGAAAATTTAGGCTATAAAAAAAAAATAAAAAAATTATGACGACACCAAAAAATCATTTGCGCGGTTTTAATGGCTGGATTATTATCAGCCAAATTTTTGGTTTTTGTTTTGTTGGTAAACATAATTACATAGATAATGATGGTGCTGATAATGAATGAAAAATCAACAAATCTTTATACAAAAACAAACGAAATATACTCGATAACGGTAAAATAGCGTAAGGCTTAAGAAAGGGGTGAGATAAAGATAAATATTTCTAGATTAGATAATTTGGCATCATTATTGGGTTATTATTGTCTCGCTTTGTTTAGAGACGGTGATTTTTTTTGGAAAAAACGAAATGAAAAACTTTTGTCAGCTTCGAATGAAGGTTGATCATTCTATTATTTCACGAGTTTTTTCCTTATATTTCGAATTATATATAATAAATGTTTTTCAAATTATATTATAATTTTTTATAATTTTACACATTTTTAAAACTCCCTTTAGAGGACTTCACGTGGGTCTCTTTAATTATGTTGAAACTTATTCATCGATTTCAATTGCAAGACCACTCGACGAATAATGCCGTGCAGACAGTCTTGCACGACAGCTTTAACGGCTGCAGCAACAACAACAGCAATAAAATAATAGTAATGATGTCTGAGAAAAATGGCAGCCACAATGGCGCCCTTTTTTGCCCACAAGGCAATAAAACCTTATTACAAAATATTCACATTCTCACGATTGTGTGAGGAAAAACAAGATTGCACACTGCATAAGAATACACATATGCACGTATATGTGCATGCGAACAAAACACAATGCAAGAAATATATTTCAGTGTATGGACGACGCGACTAAACTAGACCGGAAATAGATCGAATTAGAAGCAATTTCTCGCTTAAAGCAATTTTTATTATTTTATTATTTATTTATTGTCGAATCAACAATATTTTCTCTCCAATTTTCTGTTTTTGCAAAACATCAAAATAAAATGTTGCAGACGAGAGAACAGGATTGTTGTCAATAATGTCACAGCAAAACAATGAAATATACACAAAAGTAAACGAAAACGGAAACGGATACTCATCAAAGAAAATTTATTATTTCCTCGAAACGAATATCGCTCTAACGATTTTTAAAATGTTTTTTCTTTTTAATAAATTTATATAAATTTTTATGATAAATTTACATTTCTTCTTAGCTTTATTGGTATATTTTCAAAGAAACAAACTGACTTTATTTTCAATCACCGAACGTATCCGACCCGCAATGCTGCGGAATTTGGTTCCGATCCGAAGAAATTCAAAACAGCAACTGAAACTGAAATCTACAAACGAGACGACCTAACATCTGGCATCACAACCGTAGCGAGCTGCTTCAGTGCGCGTCGGTTCGTTGCGGTGATGCCGGTCATGACAGCAATTGGGATGCTGGTGGCGATGTAGGTGACTGGGCATCTCGGTGTTTCACCGAAAACACGATGCAACAAAATGAAACGAAATCTACGATTCTAGAGACTGGAAAGTAAGAATAACGTTTCTAGAGCGCCGCACCCGAGATGGATGATATCTCACACGAGATTTCGTTTCAATTCGGCTCACCTCGGTTTCGCTTTTAACTATTGTTACACGATGTAACGAGCAAATAAAACGGGATCGACCGAATTCTTGCACATTCCTTCACTCGGGCAAGTGCCAAAAGCCGGCAAGTAAATGCATACGAGACTGTGTTCGTTCAGTGGTAATGAATAACAATTGCCTACCACCTCACTTCGGAGTCATGATATCAGATGGATGCTTATCTAAACCTATGCAAATCTTACGCGCCAAAATTTCTAACAGATTTAGGAGCTTAGCATAACTCGTGCAGGGTTGGTTTTGGATGTACTTTGAGAAATTAAGAGTAAGATGAAAATGAGAAAAATGACTGTTTTCAGTTTTAAAAGCTTTTTCTCTCTGAAATTAGTACGAAACAAAAACGGAGTCATAGTAATTCCATAATTAAGCGCTTTTGAGAAAAGCTCAGAACCTTTAGAGGGTGCCTGTGATGGCTTGTGTGATGGGACGAAGGTTTAGGCGATGTTCGGATATACGAAATAAAGTATACGATGTTAAAGATAAAAATTATATCAAATTCAAAATGAGTGTGATAATATATAAATATGATGTATGATAATACATTAATTCATAATTTATAAATATCAATTTAATTATGAGAAAAAAAAAAGGAAAAGGTTTCGAAAAACCCCCACGACAGCACGTTGGTAAGAATTGACTTTAAAAAATAGTTTTATTAAAAAATTTCGTAAAAATTAGGATTCATTGAACAATTCATTGTTTGAACAACAAATAGCTAGACAATTTTTATTCTGGAGACTTTGGTTTTATGTGGGTGTGGGGTAACCCTGTTCGAGAGAACCAACAATGGCATTTCTGTGAGAGGGAATTTCTGTGACGTCAAAGAGAATAATGCAAAAAGCCTCCTTACTGTAGGAAGGCTTTAACTTGCATTTAGCGTAGACACAAACCTATTTTTCGAATAAATTAGAAAGCGAACTTAAACGAAAATAATATCGTCAGCTTTAAAGCTTTTTCGAAACGAATGAATTCACGGTTTTATGAAGCTTTCAAATATAAGAAAAGTCCGTAATGTGAAAAGATTGTGTTTTCTTATTAGAAAACTTGAATTTTATATTCGTTGATCTAATATTTCTAATTAATTTTAATGTAAGAAACAAATTGGGTTATCAATTAGAATTCCAAATACGCAGACATTGAACTGAATTAAAAGAGCTAGAGTTTATTCCGAAGTGATAACGCAACCCAACAAAAATGTAGACCTTTTTGTCTTGAACACAAAAGTTAAAATCAAAGTCTTGTTAGATTTTATTTCGTTTAATTATAATCAATTGATGAATACTCGCCACAAGAAAACACTGCGTGTTACAAAACGCAATTTGAATCAAATCATTTTAAATAGAATATTTCAAGGGCTTACATGATAGTCGGGTAAAGAAGAAGAGTCACAATATAAAGAAGAGAGGCGAGGCATCGCAATATGAATAACGCAGTACACTTCTAATACTCTTAACGCTTGTCTTTGTTCGGAAGCTATTTTTAGGGTCAATTAAAATGATAATCAGTTTTTGATTTAAGTGCTGTCTTGTACCTCGCCTCTCATACTTCCTGCTTCCTCTATCACCGTCACCCTCTGCCAATCAATCTCTAGAGCGCCTTCTACAATTTCATAAGTCGTTTCAAAAGAAAACATATCAATATTTTGTTAGCCCTCATAGGGTCCACCGAAGATCCGTGCGAAGCCTTCTGAGATTCGACTGGTGCCACTTTTCGTTTTCGAAGTTGCTTCGCTTCTCAATTGCTTATCATAATTGAAGCGGGGCAGCTATGTGTACGACGCACTGTTTTACTTGTTTATGTTTTGGGTGGCCGTGCAACGTGCGCGCAATTATTTTAATGGATCCAAAAGTGGCAGAAGTTGTCTGGATTTTAGTCAAAATCATTTGTTGAGAATTGAGAACTTTCGGATTCAATTATTGAAAGCATTCTTAACGTGTATGCATGGAATTAATGTCTGTGATGGATGCAGAGAGGATAGAAGGCGGAGTCGTTTATTAGGAGGAGACGATGCAGAGAGATGGTGATGGGATGCAAAGAGATAGAGAAGGCAAAGCGATTCCTTCTAATTGCGCCGTTTAAGGAGCACTCGCAATAATGATCAATTTGTTTTATTAATTACGCGTAATTACATCAAATAATTCCCGGAATTCTCTTGTAAGAATATTTTTATTTCACCAAAAAGAGTTGGAATATTTCCAACTAACGTAACCACAAATATTTCTCTCCCATTATTGACAGCTTATTTTTTGTGAGATAGGATTTCCATAAGCTCGTTAGCGCCGTCGAAACAATTCCCTTCGAGCCGCGAAAGTCCTAAACATACTTGACTGATCTTCGCGACGGAGCTCAAAAAACGGCTCAAAATTTCACTTCATTTTTAACATGGTCGCCGTAGCCATTCTAGGCGTCTTAATTATATCAAATATTACCTCAAAATAGTATCACAAATGGTGTCGCTAATTAGTCAGATTAGCCACACTATCAGAAAATCATACCGAAAACACACTGAACGTCCTTCAGTATGAACAATATTTTTCAGGGTATTTTTAGAATAGATACAATCTGTCTTATAATACTATATACGGTTATAAATGAATGTGTATGGAGCTCACTTACCTTAAACATCATAGGATTTCGATCGATTTCGGATTCAGCATTTTCACAAAGCGATTCAGTTTCGGAGAGAAAAGCCAAAAACTGTAAAATGATAAAGTAATATTATTTTTGTATTCTATATATATTCTATATATATTCTTATATTATATTCTCCTCTGGAGAAATTATTGTAAAATTTTTAAAAATTAAAATGAAATTTTATAAATATTCTATAAATATTACCTGGTCCATGGTACGATCGAATGATTGAAGATTGTGTACCGCTGCATGCAACTGCTTACCACGATTTATAACGCCATTATTTAAATTGGAATATCTGTAAAAAAGTAAATGCTTGTAAGAGAAAAATATGGATACTAAGATTGTGCCAATCTCAATGCAATTCCATTCGGACCCTTTCAAAAAAAGTAGATTTCAACATTTATCAACAGACATGAAAAGCCATGCATTAAAATCCTGTTAAATCCTTACAATACGCTTTTGTTCAACGTATTACTTCTATATTTTGTGATTTATGATATTCGGCAATAAATCGATTACACATTCGTTACCACTTCTCTGATGAACAATCAACTAATAGGGTTCATTACATTGAACTCACTTAACCCCGGATATCCCATATGTATTAAGTAATCTTCTTCATTGAGATCGCATAAAAGCTTATTTTCGTCTTACCTCTGATTAATCGCTTCTGTCATTTTCTTAATGCGCGAAGTGTCATCGGAGGGATAAACAGCAATTAGCTTTTGGGTCAAGCCATTAAACAATTCAATCTGTTGCTTATTCTGATGCAATTCCGCATGGAAAGACTAAGAAATTACAAAGAAGAAAAGACAAAATCGAAAACAAAAAAACAATTAGAAACATACAAGAATTATAAAAAAGGGAACATTAAAAAGGTGTGTGAGATTGAGATGTGGGTGTGTAAGTGTGTGTGTTCATTTGGGCGTGAGTGCTTGTGTGTGTGCTTGTATTTCTCTGTGTGCGCGTGAGTGTGTGTACGTGTGTATGTGTAGGTTTATAAGTGCGTGTACGTGTATATATGTGTTTGTGTTCGTCTCTCTGTGTATGTGTGCATGTGTATGCGTGTGCGTATGTATATGCTTGTATGTGTGTGTGTGTGTGTTCTTAATAATTGTTAATACACGTGCGCGCACCTTTTGTTCCTTTTGCTGAGCTTCCAAGATATCTGCGGTGGTGGCAACTGTTCCCATACGTTCAGCGCGTGCCTCCATGCGTGCCAGCCATTTTTCAAGTTCTAAACGTTTGGATTCATAGCTGAAAGAAGGAGGGGAAAGAAAAAAATAACATCACACTAAGGCGCAATCATAATAATTTTCGAGACACTAACCGTTGCGAATCGCTGAGCATATTTTTCAATTGAGCTGCACGTTGAAGAACACATTGCGATGTTTCGTCCCAGTGTTCGCGCAAGCGTGTCACTTTAAACGAGAAAAAATGTAGGAGACAAATTTTAAAAAGCTAGAAGTAATTCTGCAAGATTTTTAGAGAGCTTGTTAAAAAAATGTATTTATATTTGCATTGTTAAAAAGTAATTTGTTAACATTTAAACCAAAGTTATAACAAAAATAAGCAATACAGCACACACACACACTTGATTGTTGATTAAAATACAGTGACACAAAAATTAATCAGGATTAAGTTGTCTCACATTTACACGAGCGACAATGCGTTTCCCGACAATTATTATCATCATCATCATATCATCCCTAATTATGGATGTTTCTTATCGAATGCGTTTTTACATTCTAGTGATTATAACTTGGCTTCTTCTTAAAGACTTTTAATTATGTTTCCCTTTTTTGAGCCAATATTTAGACGTTTACAGTCTTTGTTAAATTGAAGTAAATCCTTTAGTTTAGAATTTCAATAAAGGATAAATTTTCTATGAAAGAAGCCTGATGATTATTATCGAGACGCGTTTTATTTGTGCGATAAGCGGTGGTTATTGCTATTAGTTGCTAACTGTCGAAGCTCATATATAGTATATGTAAGCAGTTTGGTTTATGCACGTAATGCCACTTTATATGCGTTACTAAACCCACGAGATCTTCATTGTCTTCTCTTACAATATTAAAAGGACTCATTGCGGTTTTCAAGCAATTGCAAATTAATAACGTTGTCTAATTTTTAATTAATCTATATTAAAATATAAGTATAAATTAAAAATTGATATTTTTTCAAAACATTTTTTCTCAGATTTGATGCGAGAACATGGTTATTTCTTAAGATTTCGGGGTAGTCTTCAAAGATATTCTAAAAGGGTTTTGTGATTACAAGGAAAGGCTTGCGATGATTCGATGTTCGAACAAACATTTGACTGACAGAAAAGGGGAAATACTCTAAATTTTTGTTTTAAATCCCCACAGGGTTAGAAGATTTAGGTAATTGGAACGATTTTCCATAATACTTTGTCAAATTTGCCTTGAAGTTTTACCTTTGCATATTCAGTGTCCTCTCCGTTCTAAGACTGAACAAACCTGAACGAAAAAGATACTGAAGATGATGGGCAAATCGCCGAAACCGGTTTGTCTACAAACCAAATTTGACAATGGATGACTGGTAAAACATGTATAGTACGCATATATTTCCATACATAGTTTAATATTCGTTGAAACGAAATTTATGGTCGTAACATCTTAGTTCGATATTAATTCCCAATTAATTACTTCTATGTATTAATTATTCCTATGTGAAGGATTTCACCTTATAAATATTCTATAAGCGGTGACGTGAGGTGAGGTGACTTATTATCTATAGTGGTAGGAATTACTCTGCCTTTGTGTAATTTTATTAAGTGTAATAAAACCAAAAATAATTATTCCTTTTAACAGAGGTCACACCCCTCTGAGTGTCCCGTGAAAAATTAACAAAGTAAATTATAAATTATTTCTGAATAAGAACAAATAATTTATAGTCTTCTATGTTTCCAGCTTTAAGCAGAGTTCATTCCACCAAATAAACCCTTTTGAAAAATACTTTTCATTTTTTTTTTCATGATTGTCTTAATAGTTTTAAAAGAATTTAATTATAATATAATGAAATTATAATATTATGAAATTAATCTTTGATTATTAATTAATATTAAAAAGTTCAATATTCATCGAAGTGTCTTTCGAAATGCGTGGAATCTTCAAATATAGAAAAGAGGAGTCAGCAACAGTCTGTACTATAGACATAATTTCTATGGAAACCGTTGTATTAGTGTGTGTACGTGTATGTGTGAGAGAAAGAGAAGACGTGTCTGTGAGGACGCAGCTGTGGATGAGCTGCATATTTATGTGTGTAAGATTTGCGATCAACCAAACAATAAAACGGAAATTAAGCATCATTACAAAAGAAAATGGCCAAACAATGCCCGCGTCATTTGCCATTAGTATTTTCTATTGTATTAGCCAAGCCATTGTTGTGATTATTTAATTATTTCTTTTAGCTTTTGGTTTTAGTTTTCAATTCTTTTCTCCTCTTCTGCTTCTTCTTCTGGTTGTTATACTTTTACTTCTTCTACGTTTTACCTTTTAGACAACTACGCAAATAGTCCAAATCGGCGGCACAATTAGGAGCCACGGAAAACTGTTTTAACTCTGATAAAATAAAAGAACGAAAATCGACAATAAATAACTGAATTTAGGGAAAGTGTTTGTAGCTGTTGTTGTTGGATTAAGTTTATTGTTCGAGTTTTTTGAATATGGAAAGGCTTAAAAGCCGTGTCTTTTTTGGTTTCGCATTTAGTCTCAAAATAAAAAAACAACCACAAAATCAAAAACAATTCCACGAAAAATTTGGATATATCGATCGATCCTACCCTGCATTCCAGCCACAGATGATTGCGACAACTGAGTCTCATCATGTGACGAACGTCGACGCAAACGCATTTCTTCACGGCTCAAACAACCTACGCCACCCGCACTTTGTGCAGCAGCGGCGGCAGCTGCTGCCGCGGCCGCTGCCGCACGCGATTGTGCTTGATGCTGCAGCAGAGCAGCAGCTGCAGCCGACACTGGAGCCGATCCCGTGTTGTGCATAATGGGTCCGGGCACATTGCCGAGCAATTGCTGTCGTATGTGCTCACGAAATTCGCTGCTCAATGGCAGGGGCGATGTTTGATGCTGTTGCTGCTGCGTAGCACCGGCACCGACTGATGTTCCAGGCTTATTGAATACTTCCTGTACCGTCTGTGTTTGCATGCGGTGACGGCTGTATTGCAACTCGAGCGGTAGATTGCGATCCAATGAGCGCATGTGATGTTCGATGGTCGAACGCATATTGTGCTCTGCAGCAACAACATTCATTTGTTGGGCACGCATATGCTTTATTTCCTCAAGTGATTGTCGTGTCGCAGCACCGGCAGACGAACTCGTGCTGTGCTGCGATGCGATACTGTCGTGGCATTCATCCAATGACAGAGCGCGTTCATAACTTCCGCCACCCACGCCACCAATGACCGACGATGTACGCATATTAAGAGCACCCATAACGCGATTGCCGCCAAGTGGTGGAACACTTTTGAAATGAGACGGCACGTCGAAGTTGTTGTGCGATTCAACAGCAGCAGCAGCGATTGCAGCTGCTTCCATACTACGTAGATTCATTTGTTCCTGCATTGCGCGCTCCATATTTCGAAGACCGCTCTCGATGCCGCGTAGGGCATCCTCAGAACCAAAGTCTTCAGTGGGCGACAGTTGACGAATTGCTGCTGCCGCTGCACCACTCTCGTTGCGTTTCTTATTGTCGGCGGCACGTGTAGGAGCTGGCGAGGGTATCGCATTCGAACTATGTATATTTAGCGGAGGATCGAAAGGATTTGAACTACGTTTTAGATGCATCTGTTCGGTAGCAGACGACATGTGCGACATTTTCTCCTTGAATTTCAATCCCGACAGTGGTGAGTTTTGTGCGCTATTTTGTGCGGAATTTTGTGCCGATGAAGACGATGATGAAGATGGTTTTCGGGGTAACGGTGGTGGTTGTCGCGAAGGTGGCGGCAATGGTTGGGGCAAATTGTCGGGAAGACTCTTGAGGCTATGCCTTTTCGGTGGTATTTCCGGGGGTGGTGCACGATCGGCAGAACGAGCTGGAATCGCGGGTACCGCTTTTGGGTGATGTAGTTGATGATACTGTTGTTGCTGTTGATGATGCTGTTGTTGTTGGTTCTGATGCTGCGATGGTAAGGAAGGTGAACCACTGGCATTAGTGGATGATATGGAAAATGGTTTTGGTGGAATTTGGGAAACGCCATGCTGCAATTGATACGAATGATTGTGATTGTGATGAGATTGCTGCTGCATCTGATATTGTTGCTGTTGTTGATGGTGATGAAGGAAGTGCTGTTGTTGTTGTTTTTGTTGTTGTTGCTGAGATTGTTGCTCATCTTGCGAGGCTTGTTTACGGATCAATTGTTGCGCACGAATGGCCGCCTGTGACGCAAGTTCAGAGGCGAGGCGTGGAATTTCCGGCGCTAGATCAGGTTTTTTTTCACCAGCAGCAGCTGCGGCAGCCGCGGCAGTTCGGGAAGTCGATGACATGCCGTCTTATCAATAGGATGATAATTTGTGCGTATGGTGTGGAAGACAAGAAGATATAGTAGATCTTTAAGATCTTGGGACTTTTTTGTTTCAATCCTTCAATATGTTTATATTCTCGTGATATGTTTGACTAGTGTCGAAGCCAGCCCTGGTGCTTGCGAATCAACACGTTCTCGGATATGTTTGTCAATAGAGTTAAGTGTTTTGTGTGCCGGCTTCGCAGCTTTGTTCCTTAAGTTGTATTTTTTTACATTTTATTTTGAAATCTCCAGATGTTTTTGCGCTTGGAAATGTGTTTGTTTACAAAAAAGTTTCAAGAGATTTTTCTCTGTAAGCATGCGCTCTCTTTCACCAGTCTCTCTATTACTCTCTTTTATTATTTTTCTTTTGATTCACTGTTCGTTGAGAGAGTCTATCACGCTCAGTGATAAAATTATTTTTTCTTTTCGAACTTATTCAACCCCCCAAACCTTCGCCTGCTTTTGCCCATACATAAATCGGTTATACGTGTATCTTTTTGTCACACCCCTTCTGCCCGAGGGGAGTTTAAGTGTCTTCAGGGAAGCAATTTGTTTTTCCACTTTTTCTTCTTCTCCCTAGGTAGTTTATTGTGTTGAAGTTGTAACACAATTTTTCAAGATTGGTTGCGGGCGGTGTGAATTTTCTTCTTTTTTCTCTCTATCTCTCTCTCTGGTACAGATTTCAAACTTTTTCAGGCCTTACACCTTTTGTGTAATTTTCTGAAAGGGTATTTGCTATTCTTGTTATTGAATAATTTTCAGTTTTTCCTCTTTTTGTGTTTGTATCTTAGCCCCTGCGTACTGGGCCTCTGTGTTGCCCTGAAGTACTCTTTGTCTTTCTCGCTTTCCTTTTCCGGCTTTTTTTTTTTTTTGCTATACACGAGGATTCAATGAAACACCGGCTGGGCTGGGTCTCTTTAAATTATTCTACCGACTACACCTAACTTCATTCTTTACTTAAAATTTCTGATATAAACCCAATCTTTTTCTTCATTCCCCTATGATTGAACTTCAACGTTCTATAGTTTTCTCTTATTTTTTTTCTTTTGTTATTTATTCTCTATCGAATACCGGCTACAATCCTTCTTTTTTTATATGCCTATGCTACGTTCAATAGCCGGGCGTTTTATTGATTTCCACCACGTCGTTGCATACTTTTGGGCTTGAAATATTCGCCTCAAGGTTTTAAGGATTTCTTCACATCGATCTCTTTACTAAAACTTTATATGCTTTTTTATAAACTTTTGAAGTTCACCGAGTTAATTTGTTTTCGTTTCTTTTTTTAAAATCACAACTTTTTTGAGTTCACTTTAATCATTTCTTTGCTCGATAAAATATTAATAGCACTTTTTCAGAATGAATATAATTCACAATCTCTGCCGTCGCATTATTTTTCTCATATTTTCTTTTTTTTTTGAGATCTTTAATTATTTAATTAATTAATGCTAGCTTTCACACAGTCACAACCGCTTTGACGTAGTATAAAATCACGAATGTCGTCGTTCATTGTCCTGTTGTAGAAAATTTTCACGATATACTCCTAAATTTTCCCCATACACACATAAATGCACACACACACTGATGCTTGAATATACACACATATAGACACATGCACCCACCCACACCCCTTCACAAACTGACAACAAATACTGACATTCATTTCCACCCAGAAACAATCCACAACATATCTCAGTAGCTTTAATAAACAATTGAATGTTGCTTTGCTGTGAGGGGTTGCAACTACACCTCTTGCAATGTGCTCTCATTCACTACAGAATTACCTGACTTCCAGTCTTACGGCCTTTTTATTTCTCTATATTTCTCACTTTCGTTTTACGAATAAATTTCGCACAATCCATCGGAATAACAGTATGCTTTCAACTAACGGGTCATCGAGTCGCGCTTCCCTTGCCCAATAACGGATGGCCTGACAGATGAATGGTGAATTCAGTGGCGCATGCGCTGCCTTCCTTCGTGTGAAAAATTTGTTGTTGGTACTGTGATTTTCTCTTTGGTTTGACATTCTCTCACAACAGAAGTACATGAAAAGAATTTTGCCATTTTAAGAATTTTCGCTATTTTAAATGGACATTTTTAAATGGACCGTTTCTCGTTAATTTTATTTTCCTTTTATCTATATTTTATTATATTCCTTTACGTGAATGGAATAAATTATTCATAACATTGTTGTTGTACGTGGTTTAAATTACTCTCGTGTTGAAGTACATCGCGTTGATTCTGTTTCCTTTAATGAATATATTTTACAGTTTCCTTTTACAGAAATCATACAATTTTCCATTTAAGTTTCGAAATAATTTTCTCCAATTATTTTTTGTTGGCAACCCTGATATGATAACCCTCTTATGATCCTTATTAAGTTTACGCGCGCTATTTATATCCCTCTCTTCCCCTTATTCCCGATGTATCTCATTCTGCTTCGTAGAAAATAAGCAGTGGCGAAGTTACTTAAAAAACCGTTTTGAAATATATACGAACATTGCGTTTTCAAGCATGTATTTTCCTTATTTCACTCTCTGTTTATTATGCTGAAAAGTTTGTCATTCACTTTTCAATTTCACACGCACGCGTACACACACACTATATTCCTTCCTTAACCGTGCTCGTAAAACGGTGAAATTTTGCCTCGATCTAATTATTATTTAAATGAAATAAATTTTGAGTCCTCACCAATAATCAGTTTAGTTAGGATTAATTTGAGGACCGAAAATACTACAATTACAAAAAATTCATATTTATAATTATGTTTATAAAGCTTTTCTTATAAAATCGCTTTCAAGTAATATTCCATTATTCGGATATTAATCAACGTCACAGCATGTACCAGAGTTTTATTGTTGCTGTTATTGTTGTATTTGCTATAGTTATTTAAAAACCAACGCGTTGCGTGCCTCTTATGATATAAAAAATAAAAGAATTCCACGCAACCACATGCGGAAATATTTTTTGTAACAAAATTCCAAACATTCGTGCTAGTAAAGAGAATTTTCTTGTACAAATAAGGAATTTCGACAACAACAACAACAACAGGAGTAATAACAATAACAGCGGGAATAACCATCACCACTATAATTTGAAAACAACAATAACATGAAGCAACCACAACAACTCTGCTGCTTTATAAACAACTCTTTGCTTATCGTACAAATCATGAATGAATGAATGAATGAATGAATGGCGATTGCCTTTAAGGGTTGGTTAACCACCTTCACCTTCACCTTCACCTCCACCACACCCTCCCGCCCCTTCAAATGAGTCATGTGCCATGAGGTCGCTACCATCAATAATCACCCACTTATCAGACCACCAGCTTTAGCCACACGTCCATAAAGTCTGAAGGTCTAATTATCTGTCGGGCCATAAGGCTAAACGCAAGCAAGTAAAACGTAATACCGTTTAGAGGTCTTTATATCTTCTAACAGTCGTTTAAATCGGTCTGTAATAAAATGTTGTGAAAAAACCTTGTACGAACAGTGGTCTACGTTAGTTTACAACTAATGAAAATTGTGTAATTTTAGCAGAAGCCTTTTGTGATTCAGAATTAGCCGCAACTAATTTGAGAGGAAGATATTTCTTCCTCGCTCCGCTGGAAAATAAATCATTTAAATTCTTCCTCGTCGCAGAGAATAGTTTCTATTGTCGCAGCTAATCCGCATATGCAGATATGTAATTATTTTATTATTTTATAATTGGAGATGTACGGTTTTTATCTAACAATTTCAGTCTCCCTATCAGACCGATTAAATTCTTCTCCTCCGACGATTTTAAAGTTTACGTGAAGCATAGTAATATATTAATAAAATATTCCATCCTGCATATTGATAAAGTATTTTATGTAATTCATCTTATAATATTATCTTTTGGAGCTCGCTTAATAAAGTTTATTACAATTTTTAGCCAGAACCGCCTCTAGATATTCCACTGTGTCTAATATTTATTGCAATAACTTCTCACGAGAGCGTTGGAATATTCGCTGAGAGTTAATGAATGCCAAATTTTCTTGGAATATCGTGTTGACTTTCGTATTTCCTTGAAAAAATTCCACCCCCTTTTCCAGGTAGTTTATAATCACCACTGACGATCTCCTCATTCTTGTGGTGGATTCTCTTCTCCACAATTTTATCCTTTCTTTTCAATCTTATCTTTTTCCCCACTCCATCGGTTTTGCCAACGTATGATTCCATGGTCAAAATTTTTTAATTTGAACATTTATTTAGTATCTTTTCATTATTTATAGAAGTTGTAGAATATCATGTTGCCTCTGTTGTCCTTCGTCTCACGCTTTCTTTTTTGCTTCCACTATGTATCATTATTTTTCTGGCCTTTTCGCTTCCTTTTTATTTTCTTCTTACATTCCTTTTTCTTTTTCTTATTCTTCCTCTTATGAGTATTGCTATTCTGGGTATCTTTCTTGTCTTTTGCCTCTTCTTTTTCTTAGTCTTTTAAAGACTAAGAAGAAGAAGTACTATCGCAATTACTATCGTAGTGTTACGCCTTTCAATTACAAAAAAAAAAATCATTGCTGATATTGTCACTGCCGTTGTTGTTGTTTAGTTGTTCCTTTTTTAGTTTGATAGCTTCTTTCAACGCTATTATTTCATGACAGTCTTTAAGCACAGAGACAATGCTAGATAAATCTACGAATTTACGAGAACTAATTGGGTAAAGAATGATAAGAGAGAAACAAGTGTGGAAAGGGAGAAGGGGAGGAGTGGTATTGGTATAGGAGTGTGCGGGTTAGAATTGAGTCTTTCTTATACTTTCAGCTAATTGTTATACGATATAAAATGGTCATCAGGTTAAGTGTCTGACTAAGGAAATTCAAGAGAGGAGCCATACGTGACACTTCGAGGAAAATTATAAACAAAAGAAAACTATGTTTATATAGTGAGAATATAAACAAATATAAAAACAACTCTTTGTTCCAGAAAGTTTCTTTAAGAAAACTTGCTTGAGTCTTTTTGAAAACTTTTCATACCAAACGTTAAGCCTCTTAGAGAATAAAAGAGAAAAAAAATTAATATACAAAAAGTTCCATTTTAGAACTCCCAATATTTGGATTCGTGTTTTCTTGATTTACGAGTTGCTTAATTTTCTTTAATTATCATCTGCATTTATTCCACAATATTTCCTTAACTTAAACTCACCCTTTTCCTGAAGCTGCTGCCGCTTCCCATCACCCTTCAACACTTCTGCCGTATGAACCAATTCATTCAGTTGCGGCTTTTTCATTTTCAATTCTCTTAGAACTTTCTGTAAATTATGGTAAAAAAAAATAAGTAACCAACAAGAAATAAACAAAACTCTAAAACAGATGAAAGCATCTGAAGAATTTTTGATCACTTTCAATTCCTTACCTCCTGCTTTTCGATGGCCATGCGTACCGCATCTACATCATCGACACTAACACTCTGCAACTTAATCATATTCTGTTCCCACGTCAACCAATCGGCAATTTGATGGATCGATTTATCAAAACTCCCGGCTAAAGTAGCTGCTGCCAGGCCTGTGGGATCGTTATTGTAATCTAAAATTTTTAATAAAATTGTTATTATTAAAAAAAGATAAGTAGAAAATATCGCTAAAGTGATTGAGAAAAATAAAACAGAAACAAGAAAAAGCACTAGATTTGTTTGAAAAAGGATCAAGGGCAACAATTGTTGTTGATCAACACCCGATTACTGAATGACCATCAAACAATTTTATTTCTTTTTTCAACAATCATTGCCTTTTGACCTATTGATTTTTTTCCCTCCTCTCATTCTGGAAGTCCTATACGTTATATAAAAGCAATCAATATGATTCATTCATTCATTCACTGGTCGTCCTAGTTCTGTTAAAAAACTTGTCCTCTAATTCATGTTTACGAAACCTTGGTTACTTCTATTTATTCCTTGAAGATTGTTCAGAATATTATTTATTAAAAAAGTTCTGCAAAGGCAACTCGTACGCATACGAGTCTAAGCTCATTTAAATATGAACATATTAATAATTTATATTCATAAGCAATTTTAATTCCGAGTTTAAAAAGAAATTCAAATAGAAAAAATTTAAATACTAATAGAAGAATATCAAAAAAATGAAACCTATTGTTTGTCATAACCGACAACAAATTAACAATATTTTTTCAACATTAAAAACTGCCGCATAAATAAAATGAAGCTCAGACCAAATCGCGTATTTATGCATTTTGTCTTAAATGAAGAGAGATGGAATAAAACAAAAACAGAATAAAAGAGAAAACAAACGGGAATGAAATTTTAGAAAATTAAACAAAAGGAAAAATAGTACAATTACTTGCAACAAAATATTGGATACTGTTTGTTAGAAGCTGCGTAAATAATTACCCGAGCAAAGCAGGACGAAAGCAATGACGTTGGGGGCGAACATTGAGTCCTTGTCGACTCAATGATGCCAGTCGCGTAACAGTTTAGTTTTCTTTGTAAAAAATAGCTTAGTGGTCTTTTTCTGGTAGATCGTAATCAACTACGCGCTGCACGAGAACTCATTATCATTTTTTAGGTTAATTTTACAGTAGTTAGTACGAAACAAATCAGAAGAAATATTTTTTAAAACAAGAACGTTTGCAAATCATAAAGTTTAACGAATATATTAAAGAAATTATGCGACGAGAAAAGGCGAGATTTCGAGAATTAAAATGTATAAATATTCATTATAATAATATGAGTGGTATTGTACTCATACAATGGAAACCTATCGAAGAAAATAAGAAGGAATTTGATAACTTATGAATCACTTAAATATTCTTGTGATAATCTTGTAATATACTTGTGATATACTTGTGTATAATCATCACAACTCATCATTATAACTCACAGTAATAGAACGAGTAGTTTATTTTAAAAGTCTTCGAAAGTCGGAAAGGACTGGGCAAATTTATTGCCAATACTTCTTCTATATGTATCTTAACGGCCCGAAAACTGGTAATTCGCTTTAAAATATATTAAAGTATAAAGATAGGTGCCAATTTATGATTATTAACGTGCAGTGCACAGCGCACTAGTGCACAGTTTATATGAAATCTTTTGGAAGTGTGAGACGTCTCGGTATCTTATGGCCCGCAGAAAACATTATAATCATAATGGAGTATTGTCAACTACATCTTTTGAAATTTGAAAGAAAAATTAAAACAGCTGCGAATTTTTGATTCACTCGAATATACTTGTATCGTAATGACAGGAATACTAGTGAATTATTTATATGAAAATCTGAGAGGATTTCGAATTTCGAAATACATTGAAATTTTTAGTTCAGCGAGTAGAATTGAGAGGAGAATAGAAGATAATTCGTTATGGCTTATGACTTATGAGTTTATGATTCGTACTAATATACTCATTATAACAGATAGATGTGCAGTCATTAGGGTTCATCATAATGTCACGAATACTCTTAACATCTATTAGAAGTAAGAAGGTATCTATATAGGAGCTACTTACTGACGGATTTGTTATAACTTCCTTGGCGTTATCTCTAAGAACAGTGCAGTGTGAGCTGTTTAGAGCAAGAGCCAGTTTTATAAAGGATTTATAAGTATTATTTTCGGTTCAATTTTTCAAATGTAAGCGTTTGGTTTCCATTGAAAACCACTTGCAAATGAGTTAGGCAATTATACTTTATATATGATTGTTTTAACACTAATGTTTATGAATAATTAACTTGCAGACAACTCTCAGTTGTTTCTATGTATTCGCTCTAAAATTAAGCATGAATACTAATAACTGAGCGTAAATATTTTTAGTAATGATTACTTTTAAGTCCTCTGTAAAAATGTATACCGAAATTTTAATAACAAACAACTATGATAGATTTATAAATTGAGAATAGTTTATTTAAGAAAAGCAAAATTGAGAAATGAAAATATCGATAAAGAAAACCAAATAGTTATTAAATAAAACTGGTCCTAATAATGATGTCTTAAAAATTACAAAATGTTAGGAAAAAGTAATGTTACATGAATATGACCATTATGACAAAGATGCTGATGATAATCATAATGACATTGGCAAGAGCAAGATAATGCAAAGAAAAAGTGTTGAAGATTAATACTACAATGGTGATGATGATTATTATTATTGTTAAAAGGATATTGTTATGGTTGAGGAAGTTAATACTGAATGCATGAATGAGATGCATGCGTTGTGTTTCTGCGTTGTAAAAGAGTGAATGGATAAAAAAAGCATTCACGAATACTACTTAGCTAAGCTTTTGAATTTTTTTTTTAAATATATATACTCGACGTTACTTTTAAATATTTTTATATCATATGGAGTTCTTGGTTTTGTTTCGTTTAAATTCTCAAGGATTTCGGAGCGTCAGGTGTGAATGTGGGCGGATTATTAAAGGAAATGAATGAAATGAAGGTGTGATTGCTTGCGTCGGAACAAATGCAATGGATGGAATGCAACAGTGGTGGCGGTGGCGGGAGTGAAGTCAAGGCAAGTGAAAAAGGGATAATCATGGAGAGGTGTTAAAGAAACGTCATAATTCATTAAGGACTCTATGAGTCGAGAGGGAATATCGCAGTACGTTGACTCTAAACGTCAAGAAGGTGTGTGGATGAATGGGTGGAGGGAAGAGCGGTTAAATAAAGGGCAAGACGGATGAAAGCATGAAGGGATGAATGGACAAACGGTTGAGAAGGAACTGAAAGTTGTTAACACTTTTGTGGAAATATGATTGGAGAGGAAGTCTTTAACAAACAATATTCGACGTGATTTCCTTTTTCTTCTTCCCGTTTCTTTTATTTCAAAAAGCTTGTTTATTTCTGAGGGATTCACTCAAATATCTAACTGTACAATTTTTTCTTCTTTTTGGTTGAAAACTTCTTCGATTTCTTCCTTTGCATGAATATATTTGGAAGATTATCTGACTGAAATTAAATTTTTTTGCAAGGTGCAAAGATATTAACTCCAATAATCCGAAGCAAGCACTTGTAGAGTTGTTTTTTTTTTTGGTTTTTCTGTTCAAGATGTTTCGTTTCATTTATGACGAGCATTAAGCTGATAAACAGACGTTGCTTTAAATTTCAGGCAATTCCTTCTATTTATAGAGAAAACTTCAAATATTTGAAACTATAAAATATTCCTTAAAATGTTAACTTTTTTAACTCCGGACTTTTTAGCAATTAAACGTAGTTTGTTTTTTTTTTATTCTTTTGCTCAAAATATACTTTCAATATTATGCACTTATATATTCCTTTTTATCGAGAACTGTTTTTTATTAAATTCATTGCAATGAAGTATTTTTAAAAAACATAATTTTCTATATTAATTTCGAAATGCTCGTTATTTCTTTTTACTCTTTACACTATTTCAAAATTTGTCTCGTATCCCGCCTAAACCGAAATTCGTCGTCGTCTATTGCACTTCAGTCTGTGATTTGTTTTTAAATGCCGAGCAATTGGCTACAGACTTCTTTATATCCTGTTTGCCACAGAAAGCTTAATCCTTTTTCTGTCCTTCCCTTCAGTATCCTGGACACATTAGAAAAGTTGTTTTAAAAATCGTCAGAAGCTTCGCTAAACGCTTTACAGTCTATCGTTAGAGCTTTCGGGTTGGAGAGTTGTCTGTACAAAAGTTACAACGTGTGTGCGTACATTACGCATGAATACTTTGATGGTTGGAAATTATGGTATAAATATCTTAGGAAAAAATATGCACTATGACAGATATTTTCGGTTCTAACTCTTGGTGACTTTCTCTGGACTCTGGAATGGCTCTATTGGATGTTCTCCCTGGTAAGTTCAAATTTAATGTTATAAAACAATACTAATATTCAAGAAAAAATTGTCAAGAGGAATATATATTTAATAGTAAAAACTACAAACAAAACTATCATTCATAAATACTGCATTTTTTAACAAAGAGAAGAATTTATATAATTTAAATGAATTTCAATTTCTAAAAATGTAATACGAAAAAAGGAGAAAAATAGTGAACATAAGAGAATCAAGAGAAATTGATTTCTAAAAATTTGAAAACGGCGCAAACACAAACACTTTCAAAGAATCAAATCATAAAGACCAAAACCTAACATTTGCCTGTGATAACCAAATTATTTGTGTTTACAGATTGTTGAAGTAGACTTCAAATAAGTTTTTGTACAGCTATGCATCAACATCAACAAAATTTGTTCGTTTTGAATTATCGGAATCCATCTGGAACCACTTCGTGACTACTATCAATAACACAGAACTCCTCTTATGCTCCCCGCCCCCTCCCCCATCAGCTTGTTGAATCACCCTCGAAATGTTGCCTGATTGCTATCGATGGTGCTTTCGCAATTTAAAGAATCAAATTTTTAGAAACGACAACAATAATTTATCCGACCAATCCAAAACATTAGGTTTTTTTTGAACACGCATCATTAAAGAATCATAAAATCTTAAAAATCATAAAAACTCTGAAAGTAGTTTTCTTAACGAAACTTTAAAATTTACGCGACACCAGGGAATTTGTAATAAAGACAATAAAAATCGAAACTAAAAAAATTTCATTCATTTTTAAAAGCAGGTTAAAACAGCCAACCTGCAAAATGATTTTCAAAAAAATCTGAACTGAAAATAATTTGTCAAAACAGTGCGAAAGGGCTTTAAAAAACTGCACTATATAATCAAAAATCAGTAAAATTTACCAACCACATTGTAACTTAACATAAAAATAGTAAAAATTAGTACAAGCCAATTGTAAACCAATTGTGAGAATAATAAAAAAATAAACAAACATTTCAATTTACAAGCAGAAATAATCGATTAAATTGTAAGGTAACCATTATGAAAACTTGCCAATTAACTAATGAGTAGTTACCCTACGAATTGGCAGCACAATCTCATCACGATTCGAATGCTAAATAAAAACATTCGATAAACAATGATTTGTATGTCCTTAATACAACCAAAGGGATTAAATAGATTGTACACTTTTTGATTTTATACTAACCTTTGCCATCACCGTCTGCGGCACCCAACATTCTAGAATTGTGTTTGACTTCGGTAAGTGAAAGTTCCACAGAGTCTAAGTGCGTTTGCAGATTAGACTTCGTCTAAAAGTAAAGGGAAGGAACACAGAAAAGAAATCAAAGATTTTACTAATAAAATTTCTATATTAGTTAGGAAAGACCAAATTGTCTTACCTTTTCAATTTCTTCCATCATGCGCGGAGCAATCTTTGGCGTTTGATCACTTTTACCGATTGCATTTACAATAAGTTTTAAATCGTCCCGGCGATCCTAAGGAAAGGTAGGTTCAAAAACAATTATTTTTTAAAAAAAGGTTTCATATATTAGATAAATATACGATTCGTATAAAGGTCGATAATGCTGATGCCGAACAAACTATGACGTACGAATTGATTGGAATAAAATGATGACAGCAAAATTACAAAAAATTCGATAAAAGGAAAAATAAAATAAATAAAAGGAAAAAGCTATATTTTCTCAGCAAAAAAAAGCTTACATATATACTATTCTATATATACGTTTATTAAACGTGTGTGAATTAGAGAGCGTTAGCCTTAGACAGCTGACGTGAAAATAAAACGCCGTCTTTAAGTGAACTCTGCGACCTGAGAAATTTAATGAAGTATACGCATCATCAAATCGTATTTATTATTAAAAATATGAGTGGCAGTAGTCATATCTTGCCAACATATTCACTTAACTCACGCTGACAGGAAATATTCCTACCAAAAATCGTGACGGTAATCATGATCTATCTATTCTCGGTAATCATGATTATCACAGACGCACGGACTAAAAGACTTTCTATCACCCACCCTTGCTTTTACTTTAATACGTGATATAATAAGAGAAAAGTGAAAGCAGGAAAAAGTGAAAGCAAGAAAAAGTGAAAGAAAAGGGTTTTATAAACATCCCAAAAGAAGAGAACACTTTTATCAATGTGATGAATATTTAAAAGAAATATGGCAGTCCCAAAAAAAAAGCAAAAAAGCAAAAAATGAAAGAAGGTTTTCAGTGAAAGGAATTTTTTTTTTTGTTTTTTGTTTTTTTCGCATCACTTCTATTGAAATTAATTCCTGCATCGGTGCAACTGGACGCGACCGACCCGTTTCGGACGATTGCTCGTTTTCGTTACGTTGCTTTTGAGAAATTTGTCGTTCGCCACTCTTTGCTTCCGACGCCGCATTATTCGACAACCAACAAAACTGCATTTAAATCTAAGTCAAACCGTGAACTCGTACTGTCCAAATTATGGCAAAGTTCATACAGCAGTTTACAGCAAAAGCAACAACAATTCGGTACGTTGTTCGCTTTTAAGAAAATATCGTAGTTTTATTTTTCACTACTGCAAAACGCCTTTAATACGAAAATCAACGATCCATAATAAAAACAACAAAAAACGGCAGCAACGTTCCACTGATACAAAAACAACAACTTATTTCCGATACAAGAGAGATCCAAAAATATTTAGCTCTGAGGTCACGAAGCGTGTACTACCAAAATCACACTGATGCTAGAATCACTGAGATGCGACCCACTGGGAGGTGGTACGTACTAAACATAAGGAAGAACAAGAACAACAACAACAACAACGATTACATATTTACAAAGGCATCGACCACGAATAATATTTTCATAGAACAATTTTTAGTTTCGCGTGCTCTAATTTTCTTTTCGACTATCTCTACATGTAAAATTCGTAGCGAGGATTCCCATTTATTTCCTCCTCCATTTCTTTGATCTTTTTACCCATTTGCTTCTTCGTCTTTCTCTACCAATCCAAACCACTCTCTCTCCCCCACCCCACATTCTATTCGTGCTCTTTCTACCTATGGGGTTATTTGAAATTTATTTTCCTTTAATTTGTGTTTTTAATTTTAGATCTCTGTTTGTTGCCGTTCGTTAAACTCATTAAAAATGCATAGTGTGCTTTCTGTAGTTTTCTCTAAAAATTCGGAAAAACTTGGAATTTGTTCGAACTCTCACGAGTGAGTAATGAGAGTGATCACGGCAAGAGAACGACATTTTACAGTGGAATAAATACAAATTGCATCTTAATGTTTTACAGAATTGATTATGAGTTTGACAAATGGAATGCCCTACGACATTCGTCTTCTCGGATTAATATAAGTTTTAATGGAATTTAACAGTTTGTTAACATTCTCCAAAATCCCTACTTTTAAGAAAGAATTTAAAACTATTCCTACTTTGACAAAAAAAAACGTTTAAAAAATGACACAGCCATCTCAAAAATAATGAATAAAATTTCGTTAGCCTAAAAATTTTATACAATATTTAATAACTTAAAAAAATACTTTAATCTTTTTCCACCTACATTTATTTCACTCAAACGCTTCTCCAGCTCCTCGATTTCATTTCGATTCAGTGGTTTCTCAATTAAATCGTTAATACGCTTTAAACCTTTGTTAACCAATTCTTGAACATTCAAACCTTTAATACTGATTGGTTCTAAAGTAGATTGTAAATTCGACGACGTCTTAGTTTCAACATCACATTGACGCTGTTGTTTATTTTCACGGGTGGCCAATTGCTTCGATCTGAACAAGAATATTATATAGATAATATTTTAATAAAATATTTGCAAGAAAATTGAATTCTATATAAATTCTTACTTGGCTTGTTGTACTTCACGAAATTTTTCACGCAATATTATTTGTGTACGCATCACCAGACGCGATATTGTGCCCTGCTTGCCATGCGTTTCCAGTACTAAGGAATCACCATGCGAGATTAGGGTAGCTGCGTCGGGTGCAATTAACATACGCAGATCTTCCACCGCACTACGAAAGCATGAAATGCAACAACAACAACAAATTTAGTAATTGATATAAAAGTACTAATGACACATATCTAATCAAATCTAATATAAATAACCTTAAGCATTAGAAAACCTCGCTAAACTCTACTAATGTTATTGACGTTTTCTTGAATTTTACTCACATTTCGCCTTCAGAACATTTCTCGATTTTCTCCTTAGTGGATTCCAATTTCCTAATCATATATTTCGCAGTCTTTTCAAATTCTTGAACTCTTTGATCCAAGCTTGAGTTTGAATTGCGAAGATTTAATAAAATGTCACCCTGTGATGATTTGAAAGTTGTCTCGGATTCATCTAATGCTTTTCCCGATTTTAGAACTTTATTCCCGAAATTATTAGTCTTTTTGGCTGAAGGTGTTTCAATGCGGCTCTACAAATAACAAAATTCAATAAATCATCATTTATTTCCTTTTTCATTAATAATTAAAATTAAAGAGCGAGAATAGAAATTTAATACTATCAATTGATTTCGATAATTTGATTAATATCGTAAGATATCGTTACAACATCGGGATCATCACATAACATTACCGTATCACTATCAGAATCGAATGTCGGCGTCATTTCCATGGAAAATCTTGGTATTTCCTCATCGTCAGAGAACGTAAGCGGTTCCATTTCAAAATTAGCCTCTTTGTCTGTGTTGTAGAAACTGTCCCGCTCGTTTATTGCCGTATCTGTGGATGTGTTGGTGGTGTTAGTCATCTGAAGTTGACGCCAGCGTTTTGGCTTTGGTGTTACGGAATATACGCATTCTTTTGTTGCACCATCAACCTCTTCCTCCTCAGAATCACGTAATATATCACGCTCCTTTTCAACACGTTTACGTTTTTCATCAAAGGATATATGTTGTTTTTCAACACGCAGGAATGGCGTACTTGTATGCAAGGGCTCTTCTGGTCTTAACATTGCAATATCGGCCTCATCGCCCTCTTTGGACGGTCTCAACGGAGACGGATCAACGAGGGATGGGCTGTTAGTTGCGCATTGTTTCGTTTCATCAACACGCATCGATGAATCGGAATCTTCAGAGAGATCAACTATTTGTACGGTCTCCACGAATTCAGGAACGAATTGTTCTACACTTTCTAAAATATTGACGGTGTCCACAATTTTGCCTACATGCGGTTCGAGCTCAATACTCTTTACGGACATTTTATCATTATGAATGTTGCGTTCTATCACTTCAACCATTTGTGCCTTATTATCACGATTACTACTAGTATTTTGCGTGGCGGTGGTAGTAGGAGTAGTATTGGTAGAGGAGGAGGAAGATGACGCGCTGATTGCTTGTGTGGAAGGTTTTGATATTTGCGAGAACAATGTACTAGATTCTGCCAAACGAAATGTTTGTGGTGGCAATAAATCAGGTAGAACTTTTTGTGCCGTAGGCTCTACAGTCTCAGCAACGCGCTGTGTAAGTGCGTCATCTTGTAGACTCTGTTGTGTTGCCAATGAACTCTGCGAGATATTCGAATCATTTGCATTGGACGGTGTTCGTGCCCGTCTTTGACGTACTGTACCGCTAACCACCACAATTTCGACATTAGTATCTTCCTGTGTCGGGCTTATTAAATCGGTATTCGGTGTTTTCAATTCGTGTGGAATTTTGGCACATGGAAGGGTGGAGGATTCATGGAATCGTGCATTCATTACATCCTAAATAGCAGAGGAAATTATAGGTTTTTGGTTAAGATCTTATGACTCTCTAGTGGGCAAAAGTTGAATTTTTTTGAGGAAATTATTTGAAGTTTTTGAAAAAAGTTAACTCATGAGTAATGATCGAGAGGTTCCCAAAACACCTTCTACTAACTACATTAATTCTCTTGAGGTGACTATTAAGGTGACGATTAAGCAAGTGCATTTAACTAGTGCAGATTTAGTTCTTCTGGTAGAGCACAGTGCGATTGTTTTGATGGTTTGGTGTTGGAAACAACCATCGTCACTACAATGCGATTAAATTATACCATATCCATAACCAATTAGAGCCCAAATAACACGTAATTGAAGTAGGCAACCTTATATGATAATACATACACATACACGCGATTCTATTGTACAAATGTATACGAATATATTATTGTAAGTAAAAATAAATCGCTTCAAGGTTTGTAATTTTTATTAGGATTTTAAGCGTGACTTCTCAATATACGGGAGAAACAATAATCCTTATCGAAATACCAGGATCCTCCAGTGAAAACTATATTAGTGCACTTTTAGTGATATTAAGTGACCATTTTCGCGACACCGTTTTTGATAGTGATGTATGGAGAATGTTATGCTGGTGATGGTAAATGTAAGATAAAAATAATTATGATGGTGGTGATGATGTTTATACTAAATTAAGGATTTAAAATGTTAGATGGATTAGTAGATCCTATTGCGGTTAAAGGTGCTAAAAAACAGCCTCAAAATTATTTTTAACTTTCTATTATTAAATGCTTTTAATAAATGCTTTTAAAAACAAAAGGATCGATTTTAAATCCGCAAATCCCTTTTCATTTTATTCCGTGCTCTTTTATTGTATTTTAATTCTTTGTATTCGATTGTGATTGTTTTGATTAGCGTTATTTTTAAAAACTGCTTAAGTGCAATTTTTCTAGTACATCAAATTCATAAGTGATTATGGAAACAAGTCATCCCTTCACACACACCCTCGCACACACACACGCCCTCGCACACATACTGTCACACATGCACACAAATCCATCAATAGACACACGATTTGGTCAAAATGAGAACTTACCACAACAATCGCAATAACTTGTTGTTGCAACTTTTCAATATCCGGATTTGAAGGTACCTTAATCTCTTTTAAATCGCTTTCCATAGCCCTGAATAAAAAAAATAAAGAATTCGTTAGAGAACTAGTAGTGAATAAGAGAGAGGGAGTGTCTTATGGCTCACCGTAAAGTATCCAATGATATATTATCCAAATTCTGCAAAGTGGTTTTCATTTCGCTCAAACGTTTTATAACATCGGCACTCGTGAATTGAAGATATTTCGATCGTAGATCATCAATTTTTTGACGGGTTTCTTCCATGTAAATGTGGTCACAGGATTTACTATACTCCTCATATACATCCTCCAAACGTTGGAGGATTGTCTCAAATTCAAGAAATTCATTATTACGATCATTACTATCTTGCGGGCAATTAAAACGATGCATTAAATTCTCGGCCGATTCGAAGCAATCGTCTAGTTGATGGGCCAACTTTAGAAGACCCTCAAGAAATATTTTCGATTGCGTAACATTTTCACCTAAAGCATTATAAAGATGTTTCAGTGCATCGATGCGTTGGCTAAGTTGCCGTGGTGACTTGGTGAATTTATCATCGCATACTTTGCGGCCCGTTTTGATGGTGCTTTCAATTTCACTTTTAATCTCGGAAAGAGTACGATAAATTTTCTGAAATGTAGTTGAGAAGAAGAAGCGGAGGTAGCGGAGGGATGGTTGTTATTATTAAAAAAGATACTTTATTTTCACACTAAATACGTACTAGGCAATTCTGATACTGCGTTTGCACGGTCGATGGACCAGCTGAAGCTACATCAAGAACCAATGTAGAACGTTCCACATTCCTTAATTCGGCAACGGCGCGATTAAGTCTTGACTCGTAGGCCGGTTGGGGTGCAGTACATTTTTTCAATTTCATCTGGCATGTCTTAAAACGATTCTCCAATAGATTCAATTGCTCCTGTAAACGATTAGCTGCTTCGGTTTTCCCATTACCCATATGTTCCGAAATTAGCTCATCTATCTCTTGGAAACAGTTCTCATTTTCTTCGAACTCTTTAACGAGCCGCTGCAAAAGGTTGCGTAGGAAACAGTTCAAAAAATTAAGTAAGTAAGTACTTGTAAGTAGCTCACTTGGAATTCATCCGGTAGATCCTCGATGGTTACATCATTTTCCAAATGTTCACTGAGTATTTCATCAACTCGCGTTAGCCAAGCTTCGAATTGTACAATACATTTCTCCGATTGTTCCGCCTCGCTAACTTCCTTCTCAAGGATTTCGGTACGTTGTTTGGCGTTCTGCTGCAACTGTGTCCAACGCTCAACAATAGTCTCCACTTCATTACGAATAGACTCTGCCATGAATTCGTGTTCGATTAATTCGTTACCAATTTCCTGAATTTTTTCTAACCATTCGTCCGAGTGGCTGCGAAGAACGTTCTCCAAATCCTGTAAAGAGTGCGAAGCGGGAAATATATGAAGGAGTATAGAAGGGTGAAGGACAATGAATGAAATCGCGTATCGCATATTTACTTACATCTAGCTCTTCAATGATTTCTTCAGCATCGGCATTTTCCGGCGTGCTTCGTATCTTCTTCTCTAAACGATCGAGATAGCCCGATTCGGAGACAATGAACTTCTTGAATTCTCCTAACTGAGCTGAAATGTGCTCCAGTAGAGCGGTACTCGTGTAAATCGCGGCAGTAACCTCCGTCCAACGTGCATTCAAATGTGTAAATTTTTTTCCTAGTTGTGAATACTTCGAGTCACTTTCACGATCTGCCGAAATGTTCAACTCATCCATTTGCAACATTACCTCACTACCCAATTCATTCAGCTCTCGAAAACTGATCGTCTCACGTTCACAAGTTTCTTTCAGTGTTTGAAATTTCGATTTAATTTGAAACAATTCATTTGAGTTACGTATTTCGGAAATTCTATTACTCGGCGTATTCACTTCGAGTTCATTAAGCCATTTTTCTGTCTCTTGTACTCGCTTACAAATCTCTCCGATATTTTCTAATAATTTGGCGCGTCTTTTCTGAAACTGTTGATGCAAATCCTGTACGCGATTATACAATTCGTTTAATTGCTTAATTTTGGTTAGCAGATGTTCGCGATAGGGTGTCTCTGCATCTTTCATAATGATTTCACTGAAATTGCGACAACTGATAACATCAATCTCAATCTTACGCAATTCCATGCTATAACGATTATGTTCCGATTTTTCATCACCGCCATCAATATACAATACACGATCTTCTACTCGCGATGGCGACTCATCCACTTTGAGAGTCGTTTCGAGTTTACGCAGAACCGTTAAAATTGCTTCGTATTCGACGGTGAAATGATTGAGATTTTCGATGGCCGTCGTCTGTTTTATTATCCGTTCATTCAATTGTTCTGGTATTTTGGCCCATTGCTCAGCGAATTCCGTACTGACAGCATCGGGGCGTCGTTGACAGATGTAATCATAATCGAGTTTTAAATTATTAAGTTCTTCGACTAATTCATTGAAACGTTGCTGTTGCTTCTCCATAGACGCCAAATCGGCAACGATCACGCTTTCAAGGCTAAACTTTTCAGTGAACTGTTGCAACAATTGCAGTCGGCGACTAACTTGATCAAGGCCACCCTTCTCCTTAATCAACGCAATAATCGCTCGTTTCATATCGTTCCAACTGTCGTAAAATATATTAAAATCTTGCTTCCATTCGCGCAGATCGTCACTAAGTGTTGTTGTAGCTTGACGCGCTGCCATGATTTCGGTGGAGAGAGATTCCATGTCACTCAGGCGTTGCTCTAAGTCAGTCCTACTGGCCGTATTGGCGTGTTGCTGATACCAATCCCTGGAGTCGGCCAGCACCAGTTTGAACCCGGTAAGACTATTATAGAAGCGTTCCTTTACAAGATTTTGCTTTACTTCATGATGCTGTTCAGCCAAACGTTTACTTAGCTCCTTTTTGCGTTCTGCTATTTGCTCAATCTGCTGCCTCTCTATAAGAAAATTATTCTGAGGAACTTCTTGCTCGCACAAAACAAGAAGTTCTCTCAACTCAATTTCAGGCGTCGATTGGTTATTGAGCTCGCGCTCGACTGTCTGCAGCACTTCGTTTTGTTGGCGTAAACTTTGGCTGTGCAGCGTTTGTAGACGTTGCTCACAATCGTCTAGAAAATTCAAATTTTCCGTGATGCGCCCTTGCAGTAAAAAGAAATTGTCTGTGTTGGCGACTTTGCATTTCTTATTAGCTTGCGGTGAATCTTCCGTTGCAGAGACGTCTTCATCTTCAATTTCATCTTCTCCGAATTTGATGATCATTTGAAAATCGATCCAATCATCAGGACGTATCACTCGACTGTCATCGTATGAGGCACGATCACGTCCAAATTTGAATCCTTTATCTTCGATACGTTCCGTTTGCACTTCAACTATTTGCTTCAGAGCATCTAGGCGATCCTCGAAGTTTTCTAGTTGTTCGAGCACACTCATTGCTTGTCCATCGTCCACGTGCGTTGACGAGGCAATCATTTGTCTTAGATCCAATAAGTACCGCTCCAATTCGAGTAAATCCTTGGCACAATAATTCAAATCATTCATACGTCTCGTGATACCGCCTAAATCGGTCACATCTTTGCTTTCCATATTCTTCAGATCCTTTTCGCGCGTATCCAGCCAACGATAGATACATTTATATTGCTGTAGCTTTTCCGCACGTAGCTCACTCCATTTGACTACGTGCGACCAACGCTCGCCCAAAGCCGAAAGTTTATCTTCCAAATCACTGAAATTACCCGACTCGTCATTCACTATCACGACCATATTGCTCAGACTGTCCACCAATGATTGTTGATTCCTTAGATCATCCTTAAGTGCCTTCGACTCAGCTATTTGAACTTGTAGTTCCGATAACCCCGGACCGATATCCACCATATGCGAGATACGATCCTCGACACTCGTAAGGAACAGACGAAGTTTTTCCAACTGCTGCGTTTGGAAGTCTGCAAGACGCATCAGTATACGAGATTGTACGTCGAGTGCACGCAATCGCAGAGTCTCCCAACGTTCATTGAGAAGACCCATTTGTTGATGGATCTCATTCTGATCTTCAAAAGAAAGACCCGAACTCTTTTGCGATTCATTTATCAAATTGGAACCTTCCTCCAAGGCCTCACCCACATACTGTTGATGTTCCGTTAACTTCAGCATGAAAATCTCGTTATCGTGAAACTGCATTTTAGCACTTAGGAAATCATTTGGTTCCGGCAAATCGCGAGACAGTATTTGTTCATCTTCGAGCAATAGCGCTAAAACCGCCTCCAAAGCGGCTTGGTAAGTACTAATTTCCACAGAAACATTTGTCACCGTCGAGAGAGGTCGTGATTTATCATGCATTGAAAGATAATCGAATGATTTATAATCCATAATATTCCGTATCGAATCGCTATTGAAACATTTCGTTTTCATCGCATCCGTCTCCGTATCCGCTAAATCGGTTGTGGTGGTGGTACAAATATCAGAAAATGCCTCCTCGGCACTGTCCAACGGCACCTCATCCAGATCCGTGATGTTCGTTGGTACACTCGATGGTAATACTTCTTCACCACGCTCATCATATATTACCACCTCACCATCACTATCACGTCGATCCAACAATCGGCGTGATTCCACAGCGTGATACAAGCACATAACGTACATTTGAATTGATTTATTGTCCGGTTTGTGTGTGTGCACATCTTCCGGATCAAGGAGTTTTTCAATTTGAAAACATCGATGTGCTAAATCGAAGGCCGTTTTCAAACGAGCCAATGGATGTTTGGTCAAGGCTACACTCAAATCGATATCATCCAGATGAGCATCGAGTATCATAAGAAAAGCTCGACCGTCCGCCCAACTACTGGAGAAATCATTAATGGCTAAACCGCGCGGTTCGGTAAATTGACGTGCCCAAGCCAATAAAGACTTCTCAACACCATTACTGGCATGACTTTTGACTAGATTTTGTCCATTAAATTCAAGTGCTATGAGCCAGATAAGCCCGAGTGTCAACTTAGGATTCCCTCCAACAATGTCATCGCTGGAGATGTTTACTAATTTGACACCATGCTGTTGAATAACACGTATCACTTTATTAAGATTATTGATGTGATGTACACGCATACGTCCTTTTTCCGGTTTCTGTTATCCGTTTTCGTTTCCATACGATTGATATAGATTGATTGATCAAAGTGTAATGATAAGGATGATGATGATGATGATAAATACGGAAAAAACAAAACGACAAATTATTTAAGATATTTAGGAAAATCTTTTTAAAAAAAGAAGTTTCGATCATTAAAGTGCGAAGTTCGACAGCACAAGTCTGTCTAATTCTTGCGTCAATCGATCACTTAAATTAAGCAATCACTTAAACACCCCAGGCCCTCCCCTCCTATTACGCAAAACTTACCAACTGCGTGTTTGTTAGCACACTTAGTAAGGCCAGCAATCGATGACCATCCCTTAAATCTAGAAATAAATCGATCACAGGCGTACACTGGGTATTAATCAAATGCGAATTAATCCATTTTGTAAAGGTTTTCTTTTGAATATCCTGCCGTTCATCTAAAATTAGAGAGAAAGCAAAAAGAATGATAAAATTTAATAAAATATTCTTATATTAAATATTTTTTATAAGATTAAGATTTTCAAAAATCAAAAAATATCTTTACCTACAGGCTTTAACTGAACAAATGACCACATCATACCATTTGTTAAAAATTTATTTTAAAAATTTTATAAAATTATTAAGAGGAAAAAGAAAAATTCATTGCTCTTAACTTGACTAATTGTCGGTTTTACTGGTACTGAAATTCTCTAGCTTTTGAATTATCGCTTGAGTCGCTTCGTTTGTTGTTGATGAAAGTTTAGATTTAGCTGTTTAACGCTTTGTTTTGTTAAAAGTTGTTAACGCTAACAAACAAAAATATATTGCTTCAAGTGTTAAAAAAATCAATTAACAAAACCATCAAATGTTAAAAATAAAAACAAAAATAAAGAAACAAAAGAAAACATTTGGTAAACAACTGCGTTAGAAAGGAAAATTTTTAAACTTTAATCTTTAATTCTCCAGCATGAGAAAGTGAGGAAAATTAAATAATTTCATTTTATCTTTAAACGAATTATATTTATTTTGTAAAATGCTTCAGGATTTAATTCAATTTCTTTTCTCAAAATTTATTCATCTTTCCCGTGCTCTCTTTAAAAATTTCTATCATTCTCTTAACTTAAATTTTATAATTAAATATTTCTAAACTTAAATCTTTCTAAAGTCTCTTTTTAAGAAATGTTTCTAAACTTAAATCTTCAAAAAGCTTCCAAATAAAAAACCCATCTAGAAGAAGTCTAAAATTTATTCAAATGATCAAAATAATTGCGCTAAAAAATAATACGTCGATTTTAAAAGTTATTGATTATTAAATTTTTTTCAATACGTATAGAAAAATTATGGAAGCAAGTCGAAGTAACCTCGAATTACAATAGACTGAAATAAAGAAATTAAAACTTCCTAAATTTGATAAATTTCAAATATGATGAAAGCCGTAAATTGCAGAATCTCGAGGAGTGTAATTCGGAATATTCAGATAAGTAACGCATTCGTCGTATCACAACTTGATCATTAAGAAGCTCCAAAAGTTCCAAGGATTTCGTTATTTCACATCAGTTGTTTCGACTGTTTCCCATAATTACTCTACATTTTTGCAAATTATTTAAGAATCAATAATTCTGATGATGAAATTAAATCTTATTAATATTTTATAAACTTTATATAGTATTAAAATATGATATATTGGTAGTATAATATAGTATGGTAGCAGCATAAGTGTAGTAGTATCAAATTTTACGATATCAGAGAAGGCGGTCTTTACTTTAACATAAGTTACAATAACTGCTGCAGCCAAAGGGCGCCGTGTGCAAAACATTTTACACAAGAATCGTATTAGAAGAGAAGTATCATGTTTGCTTATCGTGACTTGTCTCCTATTGACGATTAATTACCCTAAATAAATTGTCCTTAATTTATGGCTTTAACTTTATAAAGGGGCTTAAGAACACCGAAAGCTTTTGCACAGAAGTTTGCCATTTTTAAATTTTGTCATTTCGGGATTTTGCATAGTTTTTATTTGAGTTTATCCATTTGAAATAACATTTATTTAACCGGCTTTAATAAACATTAGTGCGTCGAAGCTTCGCAGGTTTAGATCTTATATTAAAATTCCTACGAATGATTTCGACACAGTTCATAATTGATTGAGCTAAGTGTTAAAATATCATCAGCTTCCGAAATATCTAACTCAAAATAATTTACACTTTAAATTTCTATAGAAATCAAACGTCTGACGCGACTGGAATAATTTAATCATCACTTCAAATAAAAAAAGTAAATTTGATGCAGTTTAAATTACTACCACACACGTCAGTTATAAATATCAGGCAGTTTTGTTTGTATGAGATTTACAAACACACAATATTTCTCCCCCCCCCCCCATCGGGACTCCGCAGTGTGTATGTCTCCCCCCGGGACACACACACAGATAGACATGTTTGAGGTAGATATATCGGTCACGTGACATTTGAAGTTACATTCAATCCTGTTATCTGTCTATCATTAAAACCTCCACGCTATTCAGTCATTCATTCACTCGTTCTACTCCATTCATTCTCTCTCATTCACTCAGTCAGCCTTTCCCCATTTGCTGACATTCAACGCTCAGGATTAACAATTTGCAAAATGTGTATCATCACCATCATCATCATCATTATCATCATGATGTTACACCGGAAAAGTTGGCTAATGAAATTAAAAGTTTTATAAAGATGAAAGCATGGTGCTGGAGGAAAGATAATTGCGATGAATGGGTTATAACGTTTGCATGGAAAATTAGTGATTATGATAATGGATTATTGATGATCATCAAGTTTCTATTATTATACTAGACAAATATGAGGTCACCTTCATAATTACCTCACAATAATCTCATTAAATAGTCAGTTTTCATTTCATCAATTCATTATTAATCAATTCTAGTCAATTACTCGTTTAAATGAAATTTAAAATGAAACCGAAAACGAAATAAAGGATTAACAAAAGATTAATAATACTTCGTTTATAACAATAATATTTCGTTTAATACAGGATATTATTAATCCAGTATTTGCCGCCATCCCGGTGATGACATGAGATTAACTTTATTTTTAATTTCATAAATATATGAAATATGGCATTGCTTATAATTTGATCATTTATCATTTTATTTTTTACATCAATTGACTTGCATATAGAAAAAAGATTATCGACCACCAAATTTATTGTTCAGTAAGCGTCTTAAAAGCACATTTTTTTTTGGAAACTTTTTTGAACTTACGGATTTTTATATATTTTACAGTACCCTATTTAAAAATTTGTGATTTAGTAATCGACATAAAGTTCAAAGCACTGCGTGTTTGTTCAAATCTACTAAACTACGAAGCAAGTTCAAATAATTATTTAATTTCTAATAAATTTCTCCTCAAATTACCAGGTGTCTCAAAGGAAATGTTATTGGTCACCAGACTCATTGTTGTTCACCTATTGCAGAAGCAATGCCTCGGAATCGATTTCAAACAATTGAATCATATTTTCATTTCAACGAGAGTACTTTTGAAGAAAGGTGACAAAAGTTTTAAAATGAAACCACACTTGAATAAAATTCAAGAAAACTTTCAACAAATTCAAAGTTTTTGAAACGATGATGATGATGATAACGATGATGATGATGACTGCCAGATATTTTAGACATGCTTACGAACCGTGGGCTCTCTATTACATCGAAACTCTTCTATGATGTTAGGGTTCGGAGCTGTAAAAGAGCTGTGTGGAATATGTATAGAATCTAAATCGTCGAGGTTTGAGTTCCGCAGCTCTCTTGCAAGCTAGACCCTTTCAATTGGTTAGATATTATTAGGCTTTAGGGCAATTGGGGTAGTTCGGGCGGCAGCACACACAATTGCCTTCACGCTTCCGTGAAAAGAAATGCTAATGACCAATTATTGTGAGTAGTGAATAGTGATAGTAGTGAACATTTGAATAATATTGAATAAATAATATTCGAACATTTTATGCAGTGATTGATTTGTTCCTTTACGTATATAGAAAGCGTTACCAATACCATTACGGTTGTTAAGTATAAATTCTTAAACGAAACTAATTCGAAGTTTTTGGAACTTTGAAATAAAATATAGCTTGTCTTGATTTATTATCTCAATATTGCAATTGGCTTGAAAATATTTCTCCCCTTCATCTTCATAATTATAATGAACAATGGCTGCATTATTACAGTAGGATTGCCATAACTGGAGTGACTGAAGCTAATGCGTTAAGGTCAATAATCAACAACGATCATCTAAACCAAGTAGGGCGATTAATTCGGATTGAAACCAATTTATACGCTTTATATCCCTTTGAAGTAATTAATATATAGGTCAATATAAAAGGCTTTATAATATACTAAGGCAACCTAAAAGTCCGGCGCCTTTGCACTAGAGTGCAAAAGTAACGCCCACTTTCATTTGCTAGTAGTTAACTAAGAATAATTCATTAACTAATTTTAACCCACGCTTTTCCAACAGACATCTCTATATATTCGCACTGTATATTAATGGGCGTGTCATCCTCCCTTTTTCACAATGACAATAAACTCCTCGAAGCTACTTGGTTAAATGCCAAATTCTTGTTTAACCAGTTAAGAAAGTCAGCTCTCAAAACGAGAGATAAAAATACGTACTCGAAAGGAAGTGTGGCCCGGCCCGTTTACTTCATTTTCAATACTAGAAACTAAAAATCAATTATTGGTGACAGATTTCGTGACGACAAATGAAAGAGTCAAGTGAAAAATATACCCTTAACTGAAATAAATATGAGAGGAAAATCATAGACATATTGGCTTTCGAAATTTCGGGAGTGAAATTTAAACCCTCAGGCTCTTTTCACACATATCAGTCAGAATCATTGAATGTTTGCAATTTAAAATTGCATATTTTTTTTTGTGCACTTCGTTATGGATGCAAAGATTTCGATTAAATGATTTAATCCCTGTGGGAGATAAAATGCTTTATATTCTCAAAAATTATGAAAGCCAATGTTTGAGCTTTGGTAATATTTTAAAAAAAAGGAGTGAACATATTTATAAAGTATTAATTTTTTTATAAGTTTTCTTAATTTTCAATTTTAGAAATTGTTATGACGTTATAAGTAATCAATTGTTCCATTTTCTTGAATTTCTTGATTCTCACAAGCAATAGAACTATCTTCCGTTTGGGCGTTTCTCAAATTTTTAGTTCAACTATAGTACTCAGCGGGCAACTAACGCCCATAAGTAGATTTTCTCTTAGGTCAGAGTCTTGAAAATTGCTATGTACTTCAAATTTGGGCCATAAAAGAGTCGTATCTTCTATACTTAAATAGAATAGAGAGCTCATTCTGGGTTAGAATATCTATGTTTTTCTATATCTGTAAAGTTCCCCTTAGTATCTTAAAAATGGACAAGGGAAGGACAAAGTGAATGTATACTACTTATTGTTGGTGCAGGGTATAAATCCTTTTGCAATGTTTGAATGATGGAAAAATATCAGCATGCTTTATAAATTAGGAATACAGTTTTAAAGAATGCATATATTTTATTAAGACATTACATTAAAAACTAAATGTTTCTGATTTTATAATTTCAAATAAATTATGTATTATAAATTAATGAAATATATTCATAAGATTAAATACATTATCAATTACAACCTGCAACCACAAATACATTTATTGTGAGTAATAAATCTCTTTATTAATTCATTTTCTTTCATTCATTCATCGCTTTATAAATGTTATGTTTTCGAGAAATAATAAACTACATTGCTGGTGTTTCCTCTCGTTCTTCTTCGACATCATCATCAATATTGCAATCATCGGAATTCTTCATTCATTAAGTTTACAATTATAGCGAGTTGTTTATAAATACAGTGGAATTAATGCGACTAGCGCAAAATAATTGAAAAGTCAGCAAGAGAAAAAATGCAAAAATATGTAAAATTTCGCCGGCAAATTATTTAATATTATACAAAGTTATCCATTGGATGGTATCCTCCGAAGGACGTTTCATGGACACCGTTAAACACATTAAAAGGATTAGCATATCCATTTAATGCATAAACCACTGCACAAAAACTTCATTTATCATAACTTTTGTTGAATTGCAATTAATTCATTTGGGTTTTATTATAGAGCATTCCCACACGGAGAAGAACATGAACTATATTTTCCTAACAATTTCTACGGCGATCAATAACCAATAACAATACTTACCGCAACAAAACGTGTTAGAAACAATATGCATATGGTAATAAAAACACTCTCCAAACCCAAGTTTCTCGCCCAAAAGAAATATAAAATAAAGAAAATTTATTACGCACTGCGTACAATGAAACAGATTATTTATGCCATAAAATTCTCATTTCACAAAGCAATGGCAGCAACAACATTAACGTAAGCACATGTAAGAGAACTAACAATAGCATAATTCATTGCCTTCAAGTAATATTAGCCAATTTGCCGGCTTAGAGAATGAATAAATACAAAAATTAACATATACACAAAGATTCTTTGGACTCATCGTCATAATCCCTGAATGTGTGCGCGAACATGCAATTATTAGGAAGAGGATTTCCTTCCTTTAAACAAACAGTTCCGATATGCTTCACATCAAGACTTTAGCATTAACTCTCCCGTTTCACCTCTTTTCTTCTCCCTCTCTGTCCCTTCAACTCTCTATGCTTACATCCTCCTAACTAAAAGAGTTTATCAAGATGTTGTAGTAGTGAAGAAGTAATTTCATGAAGAGGGAAGTTAGTTAGTATCATTACTGAATGTAACCACATGCTTTTGTAGAGAGCTGGCCAACCATTATCGTAATGCTTGCGTGCCGTTTTAGAAGATGCGGATATTAATAATACGTAGTGAACAGATCTAGCTACGATGTGATGATTATTTGTTTCTAAACTTAAAAAAATTTCCTCAATTTGTAATTATATTATGGCAATAAAAGCTTTAGGCAGTAATTAATTCCCATTTTTCCTAAAGCAGGAAAAACTATTTTTGAATGGTACTAAAAAATCAATGTAAAGATCTAACGAATTTATTGATTATTATCTATTATGTGTAATAGTTCCTAAAAATAAAAAAAGGATTCCTAAAAATCTGCCAAATTTCAATTTCAATATCTTTTTTGGTTTCTGCGTTACGATTTTTTCCATACTTCTTTTTAACACCAAAGAATGAAGATATTTTGTTTTTCTTATTATCAAAACTTTAAATCGCAGCGTTGATTTGAAGACACAGACATGATATTTGTTCCAAAGCAGAAATTAAAGTGGAAAATTAGAAAATCGATGATTGAGCTACTGATTACGATATTTTCTCCCTCACTTAGGGGAAGGTTCATCACCGAATCTACTACAGAGCGCTTCGACAAATAATTACATTTGCGCCTTTCTAAATATTTCCGCCCTTTTCACCATCCAGTCGGAGCAAAACCTATTGACCTTCAAATAAATATGCTTGAAAATTTTTGAATATATTTCTTCCAATAAATACTATTTAGAAATTTTGGCAAGAAAACATTTCTTGGCAATTAAACTTTTCAAAAGTTTTGCAATTAAACTTATCAAAGAAGGAAACTTCAAAGTGAGTATATAATTTGTGAAAGTTTAAAGAAAGAAAAACAAATATTCAACATTTCAAAATATGTTCTGAACAAATCTTCCAAATATTTTGGGATTTGTTTTAAGACTTGCCCACTTCGGTATAAATGAATGCCATGGATTAAGAGAGAAGACTCAATTATTAAGTGGAGGATTAGATTTTCAGATTAGACACAGACATTGGCAAAAGAGGAAAACAAATTGTTCTTTGGGATTAATTATATATTTATAAAGACAAGAATAGTAAATAATAGTAAAATAATAAAATAAAATTAAAGAAATTTCTATTAATCGAAATTTTCCACAAATCCATTTAAGTTTTCTTCTAACGAATTTTAGCAAAGGAAATGTTTTAAAAGCTTTAGTTGCTTTAACAGAACATTCATTCGAAACTCTTTTAAAGCAAATAATTTGAAAGTTCCCAAAAACCTGCCCGAAGGACAATAACTTTTAAATTATTTCCATCCTAAGAATGCGTTCTACCCTTTGAGTAAGAGTTAGTGTAATCAGGTATAAACCAAACACTGCTGATTGGTATTAGCTTAAACTTTAATCCTCACCTCTTACTCCTCTCTCAGTGTCTTCCTTTATTAGAATTTTGATTTCAGTTGTAAAGTTTATTTTCACTATAGTACTTTCTTTAAATGCAAATAAACCTCATTTCTCTTTTACAAACAATCTCTCCATCTCTATCTTTTCATCTCGTTCTAATAATTACGCCTTTTCATTTTCTTCCCCAGAGACCACTTAATGTTGTTTTCTCTGTTACCTGAGCAACAGATAAATATATATCCACGACTATAATAAGATTAGTTATGGTCATGGTCGTCTACCAGCGCAGATACGATAAACACTAACGTTATTTTGGGGTTGAGAAACCACAAGCCGTTAACTTCCGCGATAAGAGCAAGAAAGACAAAATACAGCAAAAAAAAAGAGAAAATAAAAAATTATTAATATTTCAAAAGAGATCAAGTCAAGGATCAATCGAGAATGCTACACAACAATTACAAATAATTAATTAATAAATCATTATATTCGTGATAATTATATTCATAATAAAATATACAATTATTCAATTAATTAGAAATGTTATTCAATACAAGAAGTCGATTATTCGAGAAAAGTACACCGAGAGAAAATTTAATGGCTTGCCTTAAAGAATAGAGAAATTTAACAAAGGTGCTTGTCCCGGCTTATTAATCCTTGCCAATTTTTAAAGGCAATACTTTTTTTATTTTTTATTTTTTCTTTCTCAATATCGAAAAATTTGTAATAATTTCTTTTAATTCATTTAATATTTGTCCGATCCGATTACTTTTTGTTAACTTTATCGCTCTTACCATCGCTCCTTAGCAACTTTGTTTTACAGGATGTGGTCGCCAACATTTCCTTTTCTTCCTCTGCTTTAAATAAAAACAAATATGGAAAATGGGAGCATTCATTGCTTTTGATAGTTACTTGCTGAACATATAGTTTTCTTAAATAATATTTTTACTCAAATTATTAACTAGTAATGATCTTTCTGTGAATTGTTATTTCCCCCATTTAACATTTCCATTGTTTTATTGTTTTAATTATTAATTGAGTATTGTTGTGTAATATAATAATAAATTAAGGAAATAATTATATATTCCATTTTTGCCATTGCAATATTAATAAGATTCGATTTCGGAATATGATTAGATCTTCTAGAAAAAACCTTCTCGAGGAATCTCTTAATTTTGAAAGCTACGAGAAGTGTTCAATTTATTCTCGATATTAATAAAAAGGGACCGGTATAACACTCTTATCTTTCCCCGAAAATAAAATAGTATTAGCTACCACAGTGAGCTTTTTATAGTCGGAAAATTGTTACCCACCAACGCCTTCTTCATTTCGTGTTCTGTGAACAAGGACACTTTCACGAAAGAAGAATGATCTCTCAAAAATCATGTATAGCAAATTCCTAAAAACCTACCCTGATTGTTTCGACTCTTTTTTTTTTTTGGAAACTGCCCTAGCAAATATTTTCTTAAAGACCCAAAACACTGTGCGCGTGACTTTACCGGATGAAGGAGTGACTTTCAACTTTTTAGAACTTTTTAGAGAAGCCTTCTCGTACTCTCGTCTGCTACCGGTTTCCTTTCCGGAGTCCTTTCGTTTTGGAGACTACCACTTTATAATAAACTCGTGAAGATGATTGGCAGTTGTCAGCGAAGATTTAAATATTTTTTCCACGGTCCTCTTAAAAATGTGTCTTGATACTGCAGTCGAATTTTAAGTGCCGCAAAAACATGTTTGTGGAGCTTCAGAAGTATTATGGTATACTTAATTTAAGCCAACCTAAGCAACGTTATTGACGTCAGGGCATTAAAGAAACTTAGGCATGCGGCCATAAATTTAGTAGGGAGACTAAGCAGGATAATGCCCCGAAAATGTAGAAAATAGTTTCAGAAGTTTACAAATAATCGCACAAAAAAAGGACAAATATATTGAACGTGCTGTAATGTAAGAAGACGTGACATAGCGTGGAGTAGATAAATTCACAAATCATTTTCATACAACTTGCAGAGAATTTTTCACTTTAATTTCGACCTTTTTTCGTGTAGTCGAAGGGTGGAAAGGAGGAAGATCCTTTTGATTTTGAGCCATTTGATTGATAACGGATCTGGCGGGGAACATTGCCGAGAGGATGCTTTAACATTAGTTTTGTAATTTTATAATTCAAATATTTCTGAGTATGGCAACACCATGGATGCTCGAACCAACAACAAAGCATCTATATTAGTTCTAGAAAGCTGTCGTTGTTCAAGCAACTCGTACGACGGTTTTTGAAGGCCTTTGATTTCGGTACTTTCTTTCTGTATTTCATTTGCGCGTTTACAATCATCGCTTTTGTTGTTGTTTTTGCTTTCCATATGGATTACCTAAGCTTCTACTACTGTTAGTGTTTTTATTGTCGACGTTATATTTGTTTCAGCTGTTTTAGGTGTTGTTGTAGCTACTTGTCCTTAAGCATAATTTTCCAACGAATTTCAGCGAATTAATTTCTTGAGAAACTAAAATCAACTTCTCAAATTGCATGCCACGAATGCCACAACCACATACACACGTACGTATGCACGCATCCATTTACACCTACGTAACATCGTGTTACGCCCGTATTCAAACAACTCCACCCACTCGCACTGACAATGTTAAACTGCCAAATGGTTTACGGTATGAGTAAAAGCCATGATAAATGAAGAGGTTGTACATATTGTTGTAATTGCTGATGGCGGTGGTGGTGGAGCCGGAATCTCGTCGTGATGGTATTGATGCTGTTTTTGTTGGCGCTACTGAAGCTGGTTTAACCTATCGTTGAGAACATTCAAATAATTTCGTTTTTTAGCAGAAAAATGTTCGACTGTATTCACTTTTTTGTTATTTAGCTTTTTTGGGGCCTTGAGGATTTTTCGGCGAAAAATGCAAAAAAGTTATCAAATCAATGATTTTGAGAAGCATTTTTAAAGTAATTGAATCAATTAACACTAACCGTTTTACAAAATATTCAATTATAAAAAATTCTCAAATTTTTTTACATAAAAAATATTTAAAAACAATGAGCTCTAAAAAATAATTAAAATGATTTATGATTTAAAAACTTCTTCAACAGGTTTTAGAGTAAAGAAATTTATATAAATGCTGCTCGTTTAATTCATTCATTCATTTATTTAATTTTCAGTAAAAAAATTCTAAAATTATTTAAAATAAAAGCGACTGCATTTACCGAGGTTAGAAACACACTTTGCTTTGTATGCTCTTTTTGTTTTGTGTTTCTCCCAAGCTTGTTGACTTTGGAATGTGTTTTTGGTCAATGGCTTACTGCTGCCTCTACCTACCATGTTCGTAATCATTAGAAGTTCGGTGGCCAAAAGACTGTTTTTGGCAAGTATTCACAGACTCGGAAAAAAGTCTATTCTTGCTCTAAAAAAATTATAAAAAGTTGCATAGAAGGAAATAGATAAAAAGGGAAAGAGAGAATTAAAAGGACATATTATGACACGATTTTGTTGAAATTTAAAATTTATGCATATCTTAAAGATTAAGAAATAAATAGAACAATAAATTATTTGCCAGTTTTTAAACTCCATAAATTGCAGTTTTCTCTGGATTGTCAAGAACTTGTTATGGATTATTAAGAAGTTAGAAGGGAGGGATTTATCTATTAATGGTGACTAACATTCAAATCTGTCCATTAATTCCAAAACTGTAATTGTGCGTGTGTCCACACTCATGAATTTCTTTCTGTGCAATAAGTAATAAACGCTATTAGAATTTCTCACAAATCTCTAGTAGATTTCTAGTAGAAGTAATTTATCGTAGATTCTCTTATAAATTTCAAAAATTACCTTCAGTTCACCATGAAAAGAATGAACGAAAGATACAAATAAGAAGGAAAATAGAGAAGGAAGTAAATAGAGAAAAAATACGAGAATGATAGATAACAATTTAATTTGTGGGACCAAATAATTACAGGTGCGTTTTGATTTGATTCGTACACAAATTGACTTTACAGTAATTTTTCTTCCATTCTTAAAACATTTTTTTCGATTTCGTCGAAACTAATCTGGAAGATCACTTTACGTTCCTAAGCACACCTAAATACTCAACAGAACAAAACAAATTTTACACAAGGCTAAAGATGATAACGCGTCCAAGGCGAGTGAAAGAAATCTCAGTCCAATGAGATTTCTTTTAAAGGTCAATTAGGATGCATGACCTGAAGAAATACAACGTGAAAGAGTAGTATCCATTAGAAAAGTGTGTGTGGTGTTCTAACCGAGAAATGGCAAATATTTTGCTATTGTGTAGACTTATTGAGACAGCCTTGTGGGTTTCCAAATGCCAACAATTTTTAATAACAAAACAAGGAAGGAAGCAGGAGGGAATTCCTGAGGAAATTGTGGGAGAGTATTAAAATAAACCGCATCAACTTTTTCTTTGACAACAAATAATAGCCTTGAAATCTGTTTGTCGAGATTATTTTAACGTTTTAGCTGTAATTTCCGAAAGGCCAAATAATTTAATTTAAAAGGTCAAATATGTCATTTCGTATGAAAGATAACGTCGTCTGAATGTCCGCTACGGCTTCTCACGTTGCTAAGAATCTGAGCTCTGATTTTGATCTGACTTTTTCTGACCTGCGACCTTGGGAAACCTCACAATAAAAGTTCCATCGGAATGGAATACACGATCTCGATGATTAATTTACGTCTCACCCCTGCAAAAAAAACTGTCCGGATAAAATGTCTATCAAATAGCCCGCTCAGTCTCCATGTCAGCCAGCTTAGGTCACACCATGTTAGCACATCGTTGAGCTGCGGCGCTCGCTAAGGACAATGAAGGTCTCACCAATTTCCTTTACAAGAAATTATGGGTCAATGACACCGCCGGTACAAAATCCGCAACAACAATAATATTTCGTCAATGCGGTGAACACCGTTGGGGTTCATGATGTTCCAAATACAATACAAAATCAAAAACAAAGTGGCCCCTATAGAATGGAAACACTCCCTCGTCGTAATTGAAGAGGCTTTGTTTTCAAATATTTAAGTCTTATGCTCTTTTAGAAATAAAAATTTTCCAAAAAATTATTACTACTAAATAAAGTTTTCGATTCTATTTGTTTTACTTGAAAGAAGTAATAGCTAACAATCAACTCATCTATACACTCATCCTTACCAATCAATTTGCTATCAGGAAAATCGGAGGTCGACGTCGAAGAGAAGAACAAATATTGCAATAAGAGAGCAAAGAAAGAATAACATTGCTCTTTAGCAGAGAGTAACGAAATCGTAGACGAGGGAAAGAGAAAAGAAGAAAAATATATATGAACCGGTTTTCCACCATCGTGTCAATTCATGTGATTAAATAAGTTAATGTGTGTTAATAATTTATGTTAAAAAGCTGCTTTTTTGACACCACTGATGGTTGTTATTTTTTTTAATTGAGCATTATTGTCATTCGATATTTTAGTCTTTTTTAACAATTTAAAAAAAAATGTAATTATGTCTACGAGTGCGTTTGAATACGTTTTCCAGCAGATATGACTTCATGAATTAATATGAAAAGAGAAGAATTAATAATTTAAACGATAATTAAATATAAATATGTTCTACAAAATATATTGAGTTTATTGAAAAAATAATCCGAACACGTTTGAATATGAATCAAAAAATTGAGAAGCGCGAGTGAGAAGTATCTTTAACAGAAAATAATAAAAAAGATATAATTATATTTAATTGTGAGCATTTATATATCGAACATATTCTTAATTCGTTCTTAATTCGAAACGAATTCTTAATTCGTTCCGTTTACATAACATGAGTTTCCAACAAGGCACGGAGCAGGAAAATGTTTCGAAGGATGTTAATAGACTCTTTACAACGCTGAGCTCATGACCTTAGTGATCGTTATATGCTTCCAAACTTGAAGAAAAACGTTAGTTGTGTATCATTTTCCGACGACAGAAATGCACAATCAGGATAAATTTTTTATTTTTTTAAATAATATTAATTAGGTAGAGAATTTTTTTGACGCTTCTACCGAGAACATATTGAACCTCCTCGTATCTTCACAAGATAAAAGCAAAACTCTGTTATTCTTTAAAATGAACATTTTCCCTATTTTCTCTTTCAATACAAAGTAAAAATCATAAACTTCAATTCAAGTTGAAAATTAATGAATTAATAAAAGTTGATTGAGAAATTTATTTTTTATTTCAAAATATTGCTCAATTTTCGTTAAATGTTTATCTCCAGAATTTCATTGAAAATTAAAATGAATAACAACAAAGCTAGTGCTGTAAAATTTATTAATTTGACTCAACTCTTTCCCTCCTCCACCTCCTTTCACCATCAGCGCTATTAATTTCAATTACATGAAATTATGTACAAAAACAAAGCCACGGAAGAATGAAATAATAACTTCAGTAACAGCAACAGCAATAGCAGCAATAACAGCAACAGAACAACAAATGCACCAACAAAAATTCGTATTACCGCCAATTCGATGAAAGTAAAATACTTTAATGACAACATAATGAAGAACTTTACAAATTTCTACGGTGAATAATTTTAAAATACTTAAAGAGCAATAAATAAATAATTACGAAAAAAAAACAATTTAACAAATTTAACAAATGCACCAACACCAAATAAGCGGCATAAAATATTAATTTGATTCCGTAAATTTTTTATAAACACGCAGTAGAGGAAAAAAGCACAAACAATTAGTTCTTTGTGAAAAAATTTTAACGATTAAAATTACAATATTAAGCCACTAATCATTCATTTGCCGACAGATTCACTGTTGCCGCAAAATTCATTAATGATAAATTGTATTTACGTCACTTTAAAAATTCATGACACAAAAAGCTGGACACCATAATATCTAGAGTTTTCAAAGAACAATGAGTTATGTTTATGTTTGCCTTAAAAATATTCAGACTTGTGTCGTTTTTTTTTTGTTTTGGTTTTAAATCGAATTTGATATTTTATATAGGAGAAATAAATTTTTATTTGAAAGAAGTTTAATTTCAAACTAGACAAAAATACATTTTATTTAGGGAAACATCTTTTTTAATTTCAATTTTTGATTTGAATTGAATTTAAGCTTTAAAGCAATGTAGTTTGGGTAGAATTTAATTTAATTCATATGATTAAATTTTTATCAATTTTACTTCAAGTTTTAAACTGGAAAAAATTACAAATGAAATAAACCAAACATAAGTTTTTAAATCATTAGCTAAATTAGCTAAGTTTGCTAATTGCTAAATTAGCTAAAATAGCAGTTTATTTTTATAATATAATTTTTATATTCCTAAAAAATTTTAATTTAAATTAAATTTTAATTCTTATAAAAATGATAATTGAATTTAGAATTAGTTTTAATATTTAATATTTATTATTTTAAAATCGAAAGTAATTTAAACTAAGTCAAATTTCATTTAGTTTCTAAAATTCATTTTTAGTGAGTGAGTGAGTTTTTTAAAAATATAAATATAAATATAAATATAAATTTTACTTTAACTTAATGTGTTTTCTTTTTTGAATTGAATTGATATTAAATTTTTAATCAATGAAAATTAAATAATATTATATCAAAAAGTTTTAATTTTTAATTATGTGAATATTATTTGAATTTTTATCTTACCTATTAAAATCGGTGGATCCATGACCGTAAGGAATAATATCGTATTATAATAAATTACTTCCGGTGGCAAGGATAATTTTCTTCTTTTTGTTGGCAAGAAATTTTTTTTTGTTTTGAAAAAAAATTATAACTGCTCAAACGAAATTTTATGCCATCAAAGTTTTATTATATATTATTAAATCATCAATTTCTTATATTTTTTTTTAAAATTTGTATTTTTAATTTTATACTTTTCATTTTAAGAGCTTCTTATTCTTCCTAAACATTAAAAAAATTGATGAATGCCGTGAGAATTAACAAAATATTTTCGATTAAATTTTAATTTTATTTCTAACTTTTTTCGACCGTATTCCTTTTAGACATCATTCTTTAAATATGCTCCAAATATTTCGATTGTCTTTCTTTCTCCGTTTTTTAACCCTTTCATTTCAGAAATTTTTTATTTTGCTTTTTTGTTATCGTTTCTGTTATCTTGTATTTATTTATCGATGCGGTTTTTTTCTTTGTTATTGTTATTGCCTCTGTATTGCCTTGCGTTGTGTTGTATTGTAGCGTTGCTTAGTGCTTTTGTGTGTTGCGTTGTATTTGTATTTGTTTGTTTGTTTAGTGGCACCGGCTGGTTGGTTTTTGTTTATTTTGAATTAAATTTTTATTTGTATCGCTTACTCCTTATTCTTCTTCTGCCTGTCGGCCGCCATCACTTTGCCACTTGTATGCACGTTGACGAAGGTTTTTATTTTCACCATGTACGTATTATTCACCATTAGTTGAATATGTAATGCTATTGTGTTTTTCTCGGAGTTTTTTATTTATACTTTACCGCTTTTTTATTTATTTACACGATTTTTCTACTGGAGTTATTTTATCCTTGGGCGGATGGGATTGAGACATTTTAATTGAAATTGGTTTTGTTTTTTTAGGTCTTTTACTAATGCATTAAATGCGGAACAGTTTGGAATTGGAACGTTGCTTGGCTTCGTGATGATGATAATTGGCTATCAGAGTGCGCACATGCTCGTTAGATGTTGTTTTCATTAATCAAAAAGGAATTTTAATCGAAATAAGAGTCTTGAAAACATTATTTCAAATTACAAACTAACCAAATGCGAAGTCAGGAATGTAATGCTGAACAGTGGGGCAATATTGGAAATATTCAACAATTTGTAGTATTGAATGCATGAAACGCAGGTTATTGATGTTCGTCGAACTTTCCCAAAATTAATGAATGAACAGGAGATTAAGATAATTGTGCCTGTTCGCTTGGGTTAGGTGGCAAATAAATTAGGTCGTTATTATGTTGTCAGTGTCCCGATAATTTGCAGATATATATGCCGAGGAATTCCATCAAAAATTATGTTTAGTAGTGCCAATTTTTATTCGATTAGCATTTAAGAGAGAGAGAGAGCGGTAATATGAGGTAATATATTAAATATTAGCGGTAATATATTAAATATCGAATAAACTGAACTTCAAAAGTGGGCTGATTTTCGCTTTAATATCAAGCCATACAAGAGGTGAGTTTGTTTAAACAATATAATTGATGAACATAAATAAATCCCATGAGTAAATAAGTAAAATTTTTAAAAATTCAATTCGAATATAAGACTTTGCATTTACTATTATAAATATGAAAATATACGATATACATAGAAAAATTAATGTTAGCCCTAAAGAGTAGGCACAAAACATTTTTATGATTTCCATTTTCATCGCCAAATGATAAGAAAACGGAGATTAACTAAGAAGACAGATTTACCCCGGGTTTTATGACAATATCCGTCAATATTTGTCTTCCTGTTGTCGTGATATTTACAGACACACAATGATAGAGAGAAGACTAATTCAAAATGATATAAAGGTTAATTCGAATTGGAATTCTTAGTTAGAATACTTCTCTCTAACTGCCAAGTCTTCCGTAATATTGGTATTAATATATATTGAAGTCATGAGTCAATATTATATTCATCGTAATCACTCAATATTTGATACCTTATTCATAAAACCCCTCTGACAAACATACTGAAAATTATGAACCCGGTATCGCCTTACATACCTTTCATGACTCTTAAATTTTAAAAAATATAAAGCAGTAGAAATAACTTAAAACTAATTTTCATAAAAAATTTATAAAAAATGTTTTCAAAAATATTTTACAAGGTTTAAGATCGAAAATACAAAACATTTTAATTTTCACACCACTGTGCACCGCGCTGTCATCAAGCCCAAGATCATTTAACAAGAGAGCGAAAAATGTAAAGAGAGAGAGAGAGTGATAGAGCGTAAAAATTGATTTTGAGCTCATGATCCAATCGAGCCTGGTGTGAAACAATGATTTAAAACAAAAAAACGTGGCGTTAAAAAAGGCAAAAAGAATGCTGGCACAAAAGGTAACAACCGAAATAGAGTTAATTCTACTGCTTGTTTGTATCTTCTGGTCATTTACGAAATATTAAATATAGAGAGCCGAAGCCAGACGAAACCGATAACAAACAGACACTGTAAAACAGTCGCTGGTAAGAACTTCTCTTACGGAAAAGATAACAAGTTGGGATAAAAGGGTAGACAGAAAGAAGATAAAATTAGGCCCAAAAAGGCAAAAATGAAATAAAAAAAATGTATTTTGTATGTATGCAAGTGCTGGCAGTAAGTAAAAAGAAAAATTGGGGAAAAATATTGAATACAAAAAATCCAATAAATTCATAAAAGAAAACAATGTTTCATTATGAAATTCCGACGTGAAGAAACCCGGAAAAATATGACTCTTATACCCAAAAATAGAAGCTTGTTATTAAAGTGAAATTGAAGACTTTCGTGTAAAATAAATTGAAAAAAAAGTTGTTGAAAAAGGTTCATTCCGACACGGCAGAAATGTAAAATGAGAATGTTGCTGGTAGTTGGTTGGTTGGTTGATGGTCGGTCAAGGTGAACAATTCTGTTTCTACTTGTTGAGGTCATTGTGAGGTCATGCTTTATACATTCTTAATTAACTTTCCCATTCTATAACCAACAGGTGATGATGATTATGATGATATTGATGACGACGGAAAATATAGTAAATTTTCATAATAAATAACCGGAAAAATAGCGTATATATGATCTTTTTCTGCGAGCATTGCTACCCCCGTTGATTTTCTTTTTCAACGTCCTTTTTTGCGCGCTGAGCTCATACCATCTCGGCGCCGTCAATTTTAATATCAACGACGTCAGCAACAATAATTACAATAACAACGAAAAGCTACAACAATAACGGCTCTCGAATATTACAATTGAACTAACACTTTTTTGCTCTTTATTGCAATCTCATTGCCTTCTCGTTGCGTCAAACTTTTCTCTCCGAACAATTACTTTTTATTTCATGGAATTTTTAAATTTCGATTTTCCACATTTGACTTTTATTCTAACATTTCATCGCTTTTACTAAAGAAACGTTCCAAATTTTTCTTACTTTTCATGAACTTGTTTAAGCGCTTTTTACCTTTTTGTTAGCTTTACTTTTTTATGGTGTCACTTATATTCGTTCTTATTACTATTTTTTAATTTCTTTTTTTATCGCCTAACCGCGTTCTTCCAACACATTTTCCTCACCGACTACCGTCACCCGATATAGTTCGCTCGCTCGCTCGCTCAAAACTGTTGCAGCTGTGTCGATTTGTAGAGTCATTGAGTCAAACTTTATATTTAAATTCAGTTCCAATTTCAGCTTAGTTTCAGTTTCGATCGTACAACTTCGTTCCACGATTGATTGGTGGGTTTGTTGGTCGGTTGGTAAGCTGGTTGGTTTGTTGATCGTTTCCTACTACGGGTTTGTAACACTGCTAAACTGGTGAGATGGTAACTTAATAGTCATGTTGTGACGTCATATTCGATGACTTAATTGGAATTTGTTTTACCGCGGCATTCGTTAAACAACTTACTGCTTATCAGAAATCAAATCTTCTATTAAGATACAGTTAAGCAAAAGACCGTACGAATTGAAAGTTTGATGAAATCTTATATTATTTGAATACAAGAAATTTATACTCAAGTTATTTACGCAGTCGCAAAATTAAATTGGTAATGTCAAAGAGAAAAATAATCAACGGCTTTACTATTATTTCTAAAAAACAAATAAAAAAATTCTAAAAAACAAATTTTTATTAAGAAATGTTTTCATATTCATTCCTACCACTAAGTGGGAAAGATCTCATGAAATAATATTCTTCTAAAGTACTGCCAATTAATTTTAATAGTATAATCAAAAACTGTTGAATACCATATAATTTATGAAGAAAAAATGTTTCTCTCCAGAAAAGTTTTCCCTCGTCATTTCATAAATTTGATAAAAACTTTATTTCAAAAAGGTCATCCATCTTTTTTCTCTAACTAAAAGCGAACAATGAATGAAGAATAAATAAAGATAACCCTTGTTATCTAGTGCTCTAAAGCAAATCTAAGAACAAACCTTTTTCAAAAGAAAAGAGAAAAATTGTTTAACGATAAAAATTATTCCTTTTCTTTAATTTAATTTTGTTAACAATTAAGATTAAATCAGCAATTTAAATGAGGTTTTAATTTCTTATTGGAGTTAAAAGATTTAATTAGTCAAAATTCGTGATTAAATCGGCATTCCTGTTGCCGATTGCTTTACTAATTTCTATAAAAATATTACCATATGGATGTGATTGTTTTTTAAGTCGCAATAATCGTTTTAATCACTATTATAATATTTTTCGCAGACGAGAATGGAGAAGAGATTAATGAATGGTCCGTCTCTTACTAAAATAGAGTTCGATGTTATTGGGAGTGTACTGAACAAAATTTGCGGGTGGAGCAGAATGTATTATAAAATTTTTAATTACACATTTGTTTAGATGATTTACGCTTAAGAGCAAAGGAACCAAATTATAAGAATTGACCTTTTCAATAGTCTTTTAAACAAAACCAGCAATTGGCCCAATCGTGATTTAAATAATAAAGAAAAAATTGTTTGAATTATTTAATTTGTTCTTATGAAATTAATAATATTATTAATTACTTATTAATATTATTATAAATGAAATATTTTATATATTTATAAATATTCGTAAGAATATTCTCGGAAACGGTATTTATAATAAACAGAGCACATATTAAATCAAAATAAAATTAACGACTAGTATAAATATTTACCAATAAACTTTCTTCGATACTCGTCGTATCCGATGATTTGTATATTCCGCTCATGGTCGGCAGGTTCGCATATTACTTCATAATCCAAAGATTCAAACATTCTTCTTTAATGATTAGAAATTTCATTATTTACCATAATCACTGTGATTTAACATCATCATTATCCTTAAGATTTTAAATATATCGATGAGAATATACGTCTCATCGTATTAATATTTTTTAAGGAATTATAAATTCTTTAATGAATTATTTCATTTTTACAGATTAATAATTTCATTATTATAGATTTTGATCACAAACGAAGTTTATCACTATTTCTTTTCACAACTAATTGATACCCGATACTAATTAATCTGCAAGTTAACTTAAAAGATTATTATCAAATGTTTACGCAAAGCCTCTAATCAATCACAAAATTTTAAGTATCTCTCGTTTTGAACGTCTACTTTGTTCCATAACGTATTTGTAAATTAGCTTTTTTTAAAATGGGAGAAAGAAGTAAAGAATGCGTGATTATCTTTCTATTGAAACACTTGAAAACAACCGCCCTCCAGCATTTTTGTATGTCATACGAAATCGTCACCGTGTATCTCGGAATAAAAACATTCTACTGGAACTCAGTCACGTAAATGATCAAGTTGTACAATATTTTTTATACCCTACACTAGATAGGGTAGGGCATACCCACTTACTTATGTCGATTGTAACGCATAGAAGGAGGCGTGGCTGGTGTAGATATATATATATATATATATATATATATATATATATATATATATATATATATATATATATATATATATATATATATATATATATATATATATATATATATATATATATATATATATATATATATATATATATATATATATATATATATATATATATATATATATATATATATATATATATATATATATATATATATATATATATATATATATATATATATATATATATATATATATATATATATATATATATATATATATATATATATATATATATATATATATATATATATATATATATATATATATATATATATATATATATATATATATATATATATATATATATATATATATATATATATATATATATATATATATATATATATATATATATATATATATATATATATATATATATATATATATATATATATATATATATATATATATATATATATATATATATATATATATATATATATATATATATATATATATATATATATATATATATATATATATATATATATATATATATATATATATATATATATATATATATATATATATATATATATATATATATATATATATATATATATATATATATATATATATATATATATATATATATATATATATATATATATATATATATATATATATATATATATATATATATATATATATATATATATATATATATATATATATATATATATATATATATATATATATATATATATATATATATATATATATATATATATATATATATATATATATATATATATATATATATATATATATATATATATATATATATATATATATATATATATATATATATATATATATATATATATATATATATATATATATATATATATATATATATATATATATATATATATATATATATATATATATATATATATATATATATATATATATATATATATATATATATATATATATATATATATATATATATATATATATATATATATATATATATATATATATATATATATATATATATATATATATATATATATATATATATATATATATATTGTTCAGAATCTTCTCCGTGCTTCCTCGAGACAGTCATGCCCATCTGTTTTTCTGTGTCTCTCTCTCTGGCTTTGTGTCTGTGTAAATCACGATTACACTCGAACGGAAGGAGATATCCGTATAATCTTTGGTAAGAATAACCTTTAGATATAATATTTTATAGATCTACATAGATCTACATATGTTAATTGTTTAGTTTACTAGATCTTAGCCCAATATTGATGTTGCAAAAAAATTTCAGAATAAAGTGTTTCCCTTGAAAACATATTCCTATAAGTGGGAAGGGCTCGCCCACTTAAGATTAATACGTTCTTACCTTCATTAATACAGGCTTAATACTTAAGCTTACAGATGGTATTTAAAAGTAATAATTTACATCCGTGTTCACCATTTCGGGCAAAAGTATAATTAAATTGCCTGCTCTCTATAGTCCCGTATGTCTCTATATCCACTGAGTGTTAAAAGTACGCACAGTAGAGTATAAGAGCTTCCCCCAAGCCGAAGTTAGTGTTCTTTTTTGTTTCTGTGAAATGTATTTAATCTTTGAATTGAGCTACCCAATAATTAAACTTTTCATATTTCTTTACTTTTATTATCTCTCTCGATGTCTTCTTCTAAGCCATTGAAACAGAATTGGGGCTGTTGCTGACGGAAAGGTTTGAGCATTAGGGGAAATATTCTCTGAATTCTCTCTGTTTCTCTCTACTTCTCATTTTTTGATGAATTATATTCTAATAATTTGTCGTGGAGTAACGTCATTTCTTATCATTATCAAATTAGCTTATCACAAAAGTGTTTATTTTTAATATATTTTAATGCTTACGGATTTTATTTGCAATGTTCAACCATACCATTCTATTTCACCTATTTCAGAAATATATATGGGATACAGGATTTAGCGTACGTGACCCGGAATAAATTAAACTCTAACCTGAATTGAATTAAGAAAGAAAGAAAATACCATTAAAGGAACTTCTTAAGAAGGCTGAACCAAAGCCATAGATGAGTTACGACTTAAATGAAGTCTCTGCTTTAGGCTTCAGAAAATTTTTTAGTTTGTTACTCCAATTTGTTTAGATCATTTAGACCATTTTATGCCTCAAAAAAGAACATTTAACTCTATATAAACCAACAGATCTTATTGTATTCCTCACGTGAGCCACTCTGTATCAAATGGAGCGAGTTTTGCTTTTCATTTCGCTTTGAAACTAATCGTTGCTTTTAAAAAAACAATTGTGGAAATTTTCTAACGTTCAATATAAAGAGTTTAATTAATGGCTATTAATTCAAAGTGTTTTCGCAAATATCTGATCAATTTTAAGTTGTTATCGATGGATGGATGGGTGGTTGGGTTTCGTATCAAGTGCAGTTGTTAGAAAACCTATTGCCACAAAAAATATTGCACAACGTAGAAGATTTTTTTTCTATTTGAAGGTAATCATTTGTCGGTTTCTACATCAATTTGATTGAGTGATTATTGAAATTAATCACAGAATAATCAACGACTTATAAAAAAAATTTATGTTAACTAAATAATCTAAATTGCAAATAAGTAGGCTGGGGAACAAGACCTCCAACTTAATTGAGGTCATTCAAGAAAAATCTTCGGGACTAAATCTTAAAATCTATAACATCTGTAGAGTATATGAGTTTCAATTATTAAGGAAGATGCGAATGAGACTGAAAGCAGTTTAGAACTCTTTTAAAAAAATTGTAAAACTCACCTAAAATTGTATACGTTTTCTTTGATGTTGTACAGTACAACAATAACAAGTCCCAGACATGAGGAATATGTACCGGTTTGAAGTTACAATCTTGGGAATCCAGAATCCAGCTTGTTACACGGCGAAAATATCGCGGTTGCGGAAACTAAAGATAAAGCACATACACCAACCCAATTTTGTTGCAATGCAATTGAGTGGTGATCAAAGTACAAGGGTGAATCCCCAAATTATTAATAGATTAATAGATTTTTTATATAAATTTAAAAATGCACAATTTAAAGATTTTCTTATAATTATCAATCCCAACTTTTTGTACCTACTTGACGAATTTTTAGAAGTAACACTTTCATTATAATTAGATCAAGCACTTCGAAGTAGATTTAGAAAAATTTTGAAAACTTTTGTGCTTCCACGAAAATTATTTATAACGCAAAATTCTACCTTGGTTTTTACAAGTTCCAAACTAAGTTCATTTCTCTTGCCTCAAATTCAAGGATAATTCATGTTCTAACCAAATGTTCTAACCATTCTATAGTCTCTGGTGCAGTTATATTAATTATGTGTAATTAGTTAAAATTAAATCTCAAAATACACACAGAAATTCAACATATTATGCACCATTTCCAATCAGTTGAAATGGTGTGCAGAGCATTTATGTGGTACACCTTTTAAGTTATATAAAACAATCAATTACTAATTTGGGGATTCACCCTTGTGCTTTGATCAATTGAATTGTAGCAAAATTTGGTTGGTGTACGTGCTTTCTCTTTACCTTCCGTAACTGTGATATTTTCGGCGTGTCACAAGATACAGAGTTTTAAAGCAATTATGCAGTTGAATTCGCTGGTTGTTGAATTCGCAGGATGCCAACTTCGCATCGGCGAGATGTGCTGTTTAAATTTTTTCCTTATTATTTTTTAAAGACAGTTTTTTTATTGTAATTTTTTATTATTTAAATATTGCAGTTTTATTTCACAATTAATGACACAGAAAATGCATATAGAATACTAAGTATATTAATATTATTAAATAAAAATATTCAGTTGTTTGTGTTTGCGTGTTGCAAGAAGGAAATAAAAGAAATTCTCTTTGTTCGTTTGCTTTTGCACGCTTGTACATAATTTTATGAATATTGTACTTAGTAGATATTTAGTGTACTTAATGAAACTCTCTTCTTCTTACATTCCCACTTTATTTCTTAACTTTCCTAACCTTCTGTCATCAATCATTTATCGTGTGGGTTTATTCATTATTACACTTTTTGTTGAATACATTTATGCGCGGAATAATTCGAAAATACTTATACGCCTTTTTTCAAAACGACTTGTATGGCTTGTTTATACACGGATAAACGACCGCAAACATTTTTTCAAAATCTAACAATTTAGAAACCTTACAGAGCAATTCGAAGTTATTGCTGTTTGTATTTTAGTTTGTATAAAGTGCGATGCCGTAAATTTTTCCCTTCTCTAGTTATGGTTTTTATTTTTCAATAAACATAATTAATTTTGTAATTAAAAATACTTGGAAAATTAATGAAAATTTATTGAAATCTTTTATAAGCATCCCTAAAAAACTTTTTAAGAATTCTTTAAATATTTTGTACGGGCAAATAAAGAATGAAGTCAAATCAGTTCTCAAAAGTTAGTAAACAAAATTTTGTTGTGTTAATTTTATAGTATTTTGATATTATTTTTTAAGAGACAACAAGCAATTGAATCAATATGATTTTGAAAAATATTAGCGGACATTTTTGTTTTCAATTTGAACAAGTTGTTTTAGAATTTGGTACATGGAAAAATGAATCAAATGGGTCAGATTATTTTTTCATTTCTCCACAGAAATTATTCTAAAACAAGTGGCCAAATTTTTGCAATATTATAAAAAATATATTTGAAAGCAAAAAGAGAAGGGAAATATTTCGATGAAATTTTGTAATTAAGTTGATTTAATCTAGGGATTTAAACTTAAAATAAACTAAGAAATACACCAAAATCACAACTAAATGACATTTTATAATAACTTTAACCAGAGACAATTATTAAAGAGGAATAGTTTTATTAACAAATCAGAGTAGTTTTCGAGTGTCGAAATTTTTGCCGCAATTTTGTAAAATTTTATAATTCAAAGAAAAACCTATCCACGGAAAATTTATTAACAACCTTTTGTGAAAGGTGTGCAAATGTATAAGTATTTCCAAATTACTGCGGCGGCGTAAACTTAGACCACCAAAAACAGAATAAAATCAAATTTGAACAACGAAAATTTCCTTTGGAACGATAATTTCCTACTTCTGTCAACTTTTTTTATATTTTGTATTTATGTAAACCAGAATAGCATGTAATGTTTTAGACCATTTTGGGATACCGCCATCATCTACAAATGTTTGAAAACATTATATGCTCTATTAGTTTACATAAAAATAAAATAATGAAATCAAATCGAAGTAAGAAGTTACCTTTTCAGAGAAAATGGTCTTTGTTCAAATCTGAATTTATTCCATTTCGGATGCTCTACGCTTTATCAAGTGGAAACATAGGAAATTTTAGTAAAAGGCGCTAGCAAAGATTCACTACATTCCTCCCTTCATTCTTACTCCCTTTTCTTTTAATATATTTTGCATAATTTTTATATAAAACAAATAATTTCTGATTACTTTATATACTGTTCACACATTTATCTTTTATATTTAAAATGTTCGAATTTCAAGCAAATTATATTTTTTTAGAATTTTTCTGAGTGTACTCGTACGTATATTATATTTGATTATATCTTAGAAGTATGACCTAGTAATAAATTTTGGTGATATGTTCTAATGATATGTATATGTATTTATTAGGCATTATTGTTGTTTTTTTATATGTAAATATTATATATATGTATTTGTGTGTATATATAGTCATAAGTGATTTTAGTGGCTAGCAAAAATGTTGCTGCTGATATGTTTCTTTTGAAGTATAATAATATTTAACATCAATAAAACGTTGAAAAAGACCTAGGTGAAAATTTACACAACTAGCTTTGCCTTTTCTGATCGAACTGATTACCTAAAAAATAAGTTGTTGTTTTCCTCTTACATGAAATCAAGAATCAAGTATCAAGTAGTTTGCCCTCAAAAAGTCTTTTTATAAAACCTTTTCCTTAATTTTCTATACAAATAAATTCTAAATTGATTACAGTAATAATTTTTATGACTTTAAGCAATTTCTTTTTTTATAATTTTTATACAATTTTACATAATTTTGTAATAACTTTATATAATTTTGAAGAACTTTATTAATATTCCTCGGTGCAACTCGGTGTTTCTTTTTAATATAATTGTTCGTAAATATTTTCTTATTCAATAACGTTTTAAAAATTTAAATTAAATATAAATTCTTTTTTTTGTTTTTATTTTATTTTATATGCTAAAATACAGGCTATAGACAAGGTACTGATAACTCCATTAAATCGAATCTCCAAAATATTCTGTTTGCTGAAAATTTCTTCTGTTGTTTTAATATTAATATTTTTAAAAACCTTTTAGTTATTTTTGTATTCTTTTTTTTTTTGTAATCAATATCAAAGTCATTGAAGTTGTCAGGTTTTGGTGATATGTTTCTTTAATTTTCGGTGATGGCCAATTGGAAAATTCTTCTAGCTTTCCAATGCTTTCAACAAGTTTTCAATTGTTTCAATTTCTTTTCATTTATTTTCTTATTTTAAATGACTAAAATTCATTTGACCTTGACCGTAAATTCCTTATGTATTACGAACAAAAAACTCACCCTTGTAATTTCGTTTCTTCTGGACCTATCAATCCTTCGCGCACACATACAAACATTCGTTTTACTCTCTAATACATTAAAATATGTTTCTAATTTTTTTTCTTTTAAATTCACATTTTATGCTTATTCATACATGCAATTTTATAGAATATTTTTTTTCTTTTTAATTTTATAACCATTTCACTGAGGAAACTGGTGAAACTCTTTCTGATCTGCTTAAAATAAATTTAAAATGATGTTCATGCAATTGATTGATTGATAATGAATTGCTGAATCTTTGGATTGATAATAATGAATGACAATAACAAATTTATATCAGTAATTGCCGTCGAGATATTCATCAATGTTATCAAAACAAATAATAACAAAAACTAAGGTTGATACCAAGAACTGACCTTAATAAATTATTTTTAGAACTGAAAGTAGTTTCTATTTTCTATTTTCACAAGTGCTGCTACATATTTAGTATAAGTAGTACTACTACTACAAGTATGATTTAAATTCGATCAATAACTGACTTAAATAATTGACATAAGTAACCGAAGCTAATACCGATACTAATAATCGATATCAACAGCCGGGCATCAATAACCGATATCGTCAATTATTAACTGACATCAATAACTGACATCAATGGTTCATATCATAAGCTCCCATCAATATCGGTCCTTTAACGAAGGTCTCAAATAGGTTCTATATTTGAACGAATAATATCGAGTAATAAAATTAACTTGCCTTTTAAAAACAAATAAAAGTTTGTTGTGATAGTGATGGTTTAATTGAATGCAAATGCTTTATCATTCACACTAATATTCAAATGCTTTTTAAAATTTTACAAATTAATATTTTGCCATTATAAATATCATTATCATTTTTGAAAAAATTGAAATGCTTTGCATTTCGGTGAGTCCAAATAGGTTAAATGAAATAACTATTAAATTATCAATTAGCATTAGTTTATAAACTAATTTAAAAAAGTTTAAATAATACTATTATTATAATTTTAACACTTATTCAATTTATTGGTTGGATTTTATGTACTTTTTATTTTTTTTTTTTTAATTAATGCATTTTTCCTCTCATAGGCCTTTTATATCTGTCATTTTCACTTTTTTACTTACTTGCTATTTTGCTTCTATTTTGTTTTAGTGTAGTGAAGTAAGACGTATCACGCACAAGTATATCTGTGTTATTGTTGTTTTGTTATTTTATTCATAGAACTAACTGGACATTAATAAGCATTGAGTCAATAAATTGAATGTAAAGTGAATTTTTAGAGGTTTTTATTTTAGAACTTTAACACTCTTTCGAATCCAAATTTTCTTACGTGTTTCATTTTTTGTTAAATATTGTTCATTTTTAATTTAATTTTTTTTTTTAATTTTTTTTTGTGTGTTTTCTACTTTCTTGAATTTTCAGAAAGTTTTCCTAATGCCGCGGCTTTTCATTAAATTAATTTTGCGATTCTGATTTCATTTTGCTTTATTTTTTTTTCTATTTTCATTTAAGGAATATAATTTTTTTAACTTTTTTCTTCATTTCGTTTGCACATTTACAGATTAACAACATTAATACTAGTAATTAATTTAGTTTTGGTTTTTAATTATTTTGTAACATTTTATGTTCATTGCTCTTTACCGATCCTGCTTCTGCATTTTTTTAAATATTTTATAACGATTTTTGTAAAGACATTTTTAATGATTTTGTTGTGATAATCTTGTGTCAAATATTTGTGTATTCCGAACAAATTATGAAGTAAAAAATATATTAAAAAATTATTAAAAATTTTGAAATTTTTCATTGTGTATTAAGAATCTATGAATTCCGAAGTTCTTGGTGAAATTGAAAAATCACTTTTGAAAAGCACAAACTGTACGGCAAAATATACTCCTCTTTTTCCCCAAAAAAAGATAAATCAATTATGCCACTATATTAAAAGAATAAATTTTAATAATTAATACAAAAACATATTTCGGCGAAAAACTAAAAAGTTATACAGTTTAGATATTTACTATCCAAAAACTCTCTTGCAGATTCTTAATGGTATTAAATTTATGTTTTTTTATGTATTTCATGTAACTAATTTATTTTTGTACGGATTTATGGTAGTATTTTTTTGTGTATTTTTAGTTATGCGGGTTTTTTGTATAACACTTCTTCTCTTGTGAACTTTAGTCTAATAGTAGTAGTTTTCATAGGGCGTGCCTAGGTATGAATAAAAGTTTGGATTGATGGGATGAGAATGAGCGTAGTAAAATCCAGAAGCCGGATCTGGTGCTACTCAGTCTAGGAAGCCAGTATTAACCAATTTTTCCAGAAAGAATTTGACATCGCCCAGTTCGGAATCCTTTATACCGAGTGACTTTAACATGCCTAAATCGCCATTTTCGACGGCCATGAAAACTGATCGCAGGTGCTCCAAATCAGCCCTAAAAACATTAATGAAAAGATGAAACGATAATGAATTATTAAAAATGTCGATAATTAATGAGACAGTAATATTCTCTTATTATATACGATTATTTCAATCTGATCCAGTTGCACAATTTTATGAAGCTCTTGCTATTTCAAAAAATAAAAAGGGGATAATTCATATTTTTTTAAGAGGCAACCCTGATAAAGGGGCAACCCTGACAAATACGCAACCATGGGGAAATAATTAATGGGGTCTTAGTTAATGCCTCTTGCACAATCGGGAATTACGTTTTACGATGTTTTTTTCATATCCTTTTCTTTATGCAAATCATAAAATGTTTTCGTGTCTACAGAAAAAGAAAAGAAAGACGAACGACACAAAACGGACAATCCGAAAAAAAAATAAAGAAATTACAATAATGAGAAAAGAAATCAGAGCAAATAAAAATCAGAGCAAATAAAAATCAGAGTAAATAAAAGTCATTTGTTTTGGTTTAAATTATTTATTTATGAATCAGTAAAATAAAAGTCATTTCATTTGGTTTCTTTCTCACTTTCTTCCATATCGTTAAAGCATGCTCTTAAAGAAAAGCTTGGGTGAAAAATGAAACAATTTTTTTTTCGTTAGACTTTTCATATTTTCTGTTTCTTAATATAATTTATTGATATTATTCTTTGTATTAAGTATTTAATTATTTTTTTAGTTAATCATCTGATTCATTTATAAACTCATTAAAATATTTATTCTTCAGGTCGTTCTGACTGTAGGGTTTCTCACTATATTTTCGAATTTATTTAGGAGTAGGGTTCAATATATTGTCGTTGTTAGTATGGAAGAAATTATTAAATTAATACTCTTTTAATTTCTTTAATTAAACTCCCAGGAATCTGATCATATTTACTAAATTAAGATGTGATTTCTGATATATACTATTCTGCAATAAACAACCTTCCTGATGCTTCCGAATTAAGCTCTTTATCGCTAGAAAATTATATTCCTCGTAGCTTTTTCTAGCTATGAAACAAATAATAATCACTAAATACTAAATCTGGATTGTGGAGTGAGCGACTAGTTTCTTCGAAACGACATACTCACATAGTAGTCTTCAAAAATCACGCTGCACGAAAGCGTTTATTGTCACAAAGAAGCCACACAGCAGCGATCAGCTGATGGTGCTCAATTTTTTTTAATACATCTCACAAATTAGACATATTTTGGCTTTCTGGGACTATGTCCAAGAGAGTTATGTTGAATTTCTTAGGAAACCTTCTTTCTTCTACCTCCCAATACTGCCTAACCAAGGTCGTGGTGATATCTCGTTGCACCCACCTTGCATTGACCTTTGATAGGTACTCAGTATTGACAGTAATGAAGTACAGTGCGTGTGGTACTAACGGAAATATGAGTTAGACCTATTATTTATTCAACCTTCCTATGATATAGGAACCATCCAATACCAGTTTCTATACACTTTACAAGTTTTCCTTTGTCGAAACGTAATTTGGTCGACCAAACGACGATCGCCTACAGTATCCTGTGGCATCCCTTTGTGGCATTATGAGATTTCTTGTTTTTTTTTAATCGATTGCTGAATTACTTAATTGTTCAATTTTTGGTCTATTGTTTATTCTGTAGACCCCTTCATTCATTAATTTCTTAGTTAATTGCCACGAGCCAGTTCTAAATTCTGAGTTTGTGTTAGTTACGCACGTTTTCTTTTCATTTGATAAATCACGTTCATTTCTTTAGTCATTTTTTATACATCGAATATATCGAATCATACGCCCCTTAAAATCTCAGAATAAACAAATTGTTACAATCAAAAGCAACGGTTTTAATGCGAGAATATCTAAATATATTATTTTATAAAGTTAATCGAAGGCCAAATCATCCCACCATTTCTGGACACTTTTTAGTCATTCCGAACACAAACAGGTTGTTAATTATTTTCTTCGGTTTTAGTTTTTTTTTCTTTGTTTTCTTTTTCTTTATCATAAATTGTAACTTCCTCTTCCTCACGTTCATTTATGTGCGTGTGCGTGTCTGTTGCTTTTTAGAAATTGTGTTTTTCCCCTTCCATTTTCGACTGTAGTGTTCACTTTTTTATGTCTTTTATTCCTTTTATTATTAATCACGTTATACTTGGAACACATGCTATTCGACTGTGCCCTTCCAATCATAAAAAATAACAGTATGTACGCGCGTGTCCGAGTTCTTTGTCTATGTGTATGAAAGCAAGGTCATACAACATTTTACTAGCCACATGCTGTGTTTTTTCGCATCAAGGAAACCTGATTGAATCATGCATGATAAATCCATAAATAAAGCCACATAATTTAAATGTGTTCTAATTTAAAATCTTATGGCAATACATTGAAGCCAATCGAAGTATAGTCTTAGAAAAGATTGGCTTCAATTAGCCAAAAGCTTCGTGACCATAATAAAGATTTCTGTAAAGCATCCCCTTTAAAAACCACTAGTGTTTTCTCCCTCGAATATGTATACTCGATTTTTTTATGGGGTTATTGTGCTAGTGTGTCTTTATGTCGTCATATTAGTTGCGAAAATATTTTGTTGTTTTTGTGTTGGGTCTTTCGCTGTCTATTATACTCTTTTGTCATATCACGTCCAGGTACGCTTAATTAGAACATTAAATATTAATTACTATAGTTTTTTATTATTTTGTATTTAATTTTTGACCTTTGCTCATTCCATCGTTTAATATTTCCCGTCGAAAAAATAATAAAACTTATAAATTTAAAAACATGAAAGCCACACCTGTCCAAAACGCCAAATTCTTTTTCTGTAAACACGTTAGAATATCATTATTAAAACTAATAAAAGGAATTCAAAATTAATATGGATATGGTTGAAAATAAATAATTGAAAACTATTTTACACGTTATTAAACGTGATGACTAGGGGACTGCTTTTAGAATGGAAACGTTTTAATTTTTCCATATTAAAATTATATGAAAAAATACGTTCGCATTGAATCGTTTTAAAAAAATATTCATCAAACACTATAATATTTAATTATAAGGAAACAGAAGTTGGAAAAGCATTCTTCGCATTTCTTGAATTAATGACTAGAAATATCTTAACGTTTCCTTTTGTTATTTTTCACAAACCATTTACCTTAAAGCAATTATTAGTTTTCCTGAAAACTGCAGACTTTTTTACATAAATCTAGTTTCAACAGAAATCGATTTTTTGAGTTTTTGCCTTTTAATATTTGTACAATATTTGAAGTGTAATATCATGCAAATATTATAAAACAACAAAAAGCTTTTAAACATAAAATGTTTCCGTGTTAACAAAAAAGTATGAGGACAAACAGTTGTAAAAACAGACTAAAAAAACAAATAAGAAGACTTAATTCGGTTGGGCTGGAGCTTACACATCCTCCACCGATAGTATGAATGTGTGTAGTTTAATTTCACAAATTAAACAATTCACTATTGAGAGAGCACACCCATTTTTTGAGAAGGCAGTATCTAGGTAATTGATCGGAAAATAAAAGGTTAGCTTCATGTTTCTAACTATTCGTTAGAAACAGCTGCGACAGAATTGACCGTAATGACGAACCTATGATTAAAGCAATTATGAAGTGAAAATTATATATAAAGTTTTCTGCATAAGAAGCAATAAAAACGTATTGTCTGTAACCTGTGTCCGAGTGGGAAAATTATGTGTGTTATGATGTGTATATTTCCGGGGTGAATTTTGAGAGGCGATTTAAGGAAAAGTTTATTGATAAGATGTTAAAATTCATTTGGAATGAAGGATATACAAATTTTATAAGAAACTTTTTAATTTAGTTAGCTGTAATAGAAAGCCCAACAAAGTCGAACCGAGTTTGCTTAAAAAATGTTCTCTATTGATATCATCCCCTGAATTCTAAGAACCAAGCTTATGGTACTCCGATGCAGTTTGGCCCTTGTTCAGATACAATTTGCACTGCTATGTCGCGACCTTAAATAATTTATAATGTACCCTATGTAGATGAATATTACGATCCACATAATCTGTTTACGAAACCCTTAGAAGTAATTTTTGTTCAATTTTAAGTGAATATCCAATATTCTTCTCCATGCCATTTTAGAAAGATGTGTCTAGTAAATACTAAATTAGGTAATTAATAAATATTTGAATTAATATATTTGAACTAATTCACTATCAATATTTATTCCTGTTCCTTTTGTCTTGACGTCAAATTTTTATGAATTGATAACTCAGAAACACTATGGAGAATAGTAATTCTTTTATTGAGAGTAATTGTTTTCGAAGCGAATTCATATACCGCCTTTACATATATCGTATAATTCACCTTTTTATACTCACCTCATAAGATGAAGAGCGGCGCCAAAATCTTCAATAGTCTGCGATTCACTTAAAGCTATAGCAACTTTATCAACACCACCCAGCGGATCTAGAGCATCTCGTGCTTTACTACCAAATAATTTTTCCAAATAATTCGGTCCGTGGGAAGCTAATAAACTTTCCAAAAAGGAAGCAGTTTCCTCCACGGGTGGGCGTTTAGCTATAAAACAAGGAGGGGAAAACATACATTAGGTTGTGGATAAAACAGCCGTAGCATAAACGTAAATATTTGAAATATATCAATATAAACATACTAATAAAATATGTAAACAAAATGAAATTTATTATTAAAGAAAAACTTTTTTTAATCGAATTTTCATACAAAACAAATTTGCGCAGCATTTAATACAAACTTCATTCAAACGATAATTTATAAACATATTTGCACCTTTTCCGAAATATTGATTTTCTTTTGAAGGATAATTGAATCGAATATTTCGATTTCTGTTTACACGATGAAGGATATCCTTTTAAAATGATTGTGTGTGTGTGTTTAAATGTCAAAATAAATTACTGACTAACGGAAGTTCATGACATGATTCAAATAAAATTTCTATCAATGCTTTCAATAATTAACTACGAAATTGGAATACAAAACACCAACCCAAACACCCAATCATTCAGTCACATGTACCTGCACGCACACACATACGTACTCTCACATATGTGTCAATCTAATACTTGGAAAATGAAAATGTGGTAACACACAAAATACATTATTATTCTTTAAGGTCTTTCTCATCTTCTGGTATACAATTGTTATTTGGATGGGTATTGTTTGTATGACCGTCGACGTGTTTGTGTGATAAAAGCAATGGTTTTTGTTTTTTGTTGTTGCAAAACAAAGCCAAATTGAATGAAGCTTATTTGTGGTAGCGGTGGAGAAATGCATATACTGTCAATAGTTTTAGAATTGTGGTCTGCAGGAGAGTGTATCAATGTATAATTATTGAAAGTCTTTTTCGATTTAGTGAATCATCCAATGAATAAATGAATTTAGGTGAGGCGTGTGTCACTGTTTATGTCATTTGGAAAAGGAAAAAAATAAACAAATTATACAAAAAAATTAAAATTAAACAAAATTAAACTAAAAATTTGACATTTATATGTCTTTAAAACTACTACTAAATTTATAATTAGTGTAGTTTACAGCGATCTTTCATGAGCTTTAATTAGTTAATGAAATTTTCTCAAAACCGTGACAATAATATTTCAATTAATTTTAAAAGAAATCTTTCAATTTCAATTAATTTTTAAAAGAAATTTTAAAAGAAATTTTAAAAGAAATTTTCTATATTAGAATGACGCTTCTTCGTTTTAACCTCACTCGTAATTTGTTGTGAAAGCCACACGCTCGTAAATTGGAATTAACATATTCTCAAATAATTAGTCCCTTCGTACGTATGAGCGTTATTTTGTTTTTTTCTATTGTTTTTATCCAAACATTTCTCATAAAAACACCTTCCCTAATCAGGAAACATAGATTTTATTTCCCCTCATTGAAAGAAATTCTTATTTATTTCCTGAAAGGAATTTATTTCCTGAAAGGAATTACTTATTATTCATATTACGTTTTTATTGTTGTTGTTTCTTATTTTTCTTTTCTATTTTGTTTCCATCCATATGTGTTTCGTGAACTTCAAACTGTATGAATATCGAATCAAGAAATTGACGATAATATTCTCTCTCATTAGCTTCTAAGAGTGGACAGAACTGACTGTTAGCTTTTTAAATTTCAATTAAATCGCTTAAACCTTTCCTGTTGTTTGAGGTTAAATATAAACTTCAAAATTATTTTTGGATTAAATTAGAATTTTGAGATTAGACTAAATTAACATAAATAACTTAAACCTTTCTCTAATATTTTTTAAGCATTACTTTTCTACTCACCTGCCGTACATAAACGCATATCTTCATCATAACCATCAGAACAATCAGGAGCACCATCACAAAGATATTGAATTGAAATACAATGGCCATCACCGGGACATTTAAATGGTACATATGGATGACAAGCATCTATTCATTCCATTTTAGTCCGTCGTAATGAAGCGGCAGCAACAGCCAGTTACCATTTTATCGTTGACAGTTACGTCGACCGGAGAATAAGATCGTAGATGACAATAAACATACGTAAGCAATAAACATGGTAAGAGCATATTGGATGATTTCGCAGATATCACAGGAAGAACGGAAGCCAAGAAAGAAAAGGAAAAAAAGGATAGTAATGAACAATAAATCTAATTCAAAGGTAACGTATAAGTATATTAATGTATTCGTATAGTGTACACACATACATATATATTAGTATAATCATACACACACATACATTAATGGTAATACCGAAACATAATCAATCAAAAACCGATTTTAATATTGCGCTCATAATACTTTCGGTGAGAATAATGTATTATGAACTCTTACACAAACATACACACAAACACATACAACCTCACACGCAAACTCAACCCACACACACGCACACATACTTTACGTCTACACAGTGGGTGAGTGGGTGAATTATTCGTCTGCATCGCATCGCCCCAGACGAATTAAACCATCATCGCCGTAGGAAATTGCTTCTCATGCTGCGAGCTCTTGACAGTCGTAATTATAGAAGACAAAATCAATAAAATTCTATAAATGGAAAATTCTATAAATTTCCTCGAAGGAAAACACAATTAAAATAAAATAGAATTATTTCAATTTTATGTCAATTAATTTAATTTATTTTTATTTAATTTAAATAGGAATTTAGTTTAAACTGCTATTGTTTTTTCTCAATCATAAGCTTTATTTTTTTCAGTTTGAAATTAATTACTCTTAAGCTTCAAATCTATATCCTTTTGCTTTTATACTTTATTGACTGGACTTCTGCGATGTGATAGATATGGTAGTACTTTTAAAAGTAATGCGAAATTATATTTAGGTAATATATCTAAAACCGATTCATTAATTTCACTAATTAAACAAATGAAGTTTGGTGATGATTATTTTTAGAAATATATGAACATATAACAGAAGCCCATTAAGCCAAAAAGCACTCAATCTTTAAAAGAATTCTAATTTTCGAATTTCCATCGCACAAAATTACAAAATTATTTACCAAACCTTGAAGATTTATAGTCTCTAGTATAGTTTCGTTCAAAGGCGAATTGCCCCCAATTTGCGGTAAATTTTAAATTAAAATTATTTCCTAACAAGAACTAAAAATTAATCATTACTTTTATACGTCATTTCATTCTACCTCGAAACATTTTAAATTCTGTTTTTCTTTTTTTTTTCTTTTTTGAAACTTCATAAATATTAATAAATTTATTCAGAAACTGTGCATATGCTTATAGAATAATTCTTATTAAAACTCTCGAGGTATTTCTCTACAATACTAAAAAAATAGCTAAAAAAGAAAAAATCAAAGTCTTTTGCTTCTTACAATTTTCTCATATTTTATTTATTTCCCACATGCTTTTCCGCAATGCCTTTGTTTTCCTTGCGTTATCTTTAAAATAATTTTCGAAGAAAAACGCGGGTTCACAAGCAGTAAAAGAAATCAAAAGTAATAAATTATAAAAAAATTTGTTAGAGGAATACTTTTTGGGGTTGAAATAAATCTGATGGTATAATTTATAAAACACTAAGGGGCAAAAATATGAAAATTTTAAACAACCATCCTTAAATTGTTTATGAAAATAATTCCTTTCAAAAAATTCATGAAGCCGGCAAATAAAAGAAATAGCAAATATTTCTCACTAATTGTTCCCGCCATGTCTTTCAGTAATCTCAAATGCTATCGATTCAATTTTTTAATATCCTTAAGAGGTTGTAGAAAATCCTTAAGGAATTTTATTGTCCACAAATTATATTTTATATTTATATTTACAAATATAATTAAAAAAATAAGAATATAATGGAATATTAATATTAACAATTCTTGATGAGAAATAAAAGAATAAAAACAAACATTTTTCCCGAACGACACTTAATGACATTCCTTCAATTTAATGATGGCAACATTTTTAATTTAATACCTGACTTCATCAAGCTTCATCAAACCTCTTTCTATTGAAAATCAAATTAAAATTCCTGTCGTCTTTATTCAGAAAATTATGTAATTAAGAATTTATTATTATGAGAAAAATATTAAAAGAAAACAAATGAGATTTCTGGTTGAAAGGTGAAAGTTTTCCGGTCAATGAAATCATATAGCAATTTGTAAGGTCCTTAAAGCTTAAGCATGACATGTTTCTGAAATGTATTTTTAATAAAATTTTTATTAGAAATTACCAGAATTTATCTAACGGTAATCCTGTTGTCATCACTTCAAGTAAAATCTCTCGCTAATATTGTCATTGGCTTTATGGTGCCAGTGGCGTTATTATACACACACACACATCGTTCGTAACAGCTAATGGAATCCAACAAATTTTGGGCGAGGTGTGTGCGTGTGTGCGCTTATGCGTGTGTATGTATCCGTGTGTGTGTGTGTGTTTGTGCTCGCGCGTATGTGTATATATGTTTGTATGAATGGGTGTGAGTATGAGTCAGTTAAGTAGGTTTTTATTGGTCAGATAATTAACGATATTCGGTATCGCGTGTCATGTTGGCGCCTTTAGTAAAGATTTAATGAACAGTTTGAGTTAATAAATTCGTGATAAAAATGATACACAAGCATTTCGCCCAGAAGCAAATTAATATTTGGGTTCATAAATGTTGTATTACGATCCTGACTATTTGATTGAGTACGAGAACGTAATTATTTTTATTACTTTCTTATGAAAATTTAATTGTGGCAAAGGAAATCCTACAAGCACTCCGGGATTGGTTCGAAAATCGCGAAATATAAAATCGCACATTTCAAAATCGCGAAACAATAAGATCTCGAACGACAGAAACCCGGAACGACTGAATCGTCAAAAGCAAAACACCGTGCGAAAACCGATGACATTTTTACTGAATAATTAATTCGGAATATTTTCTCGATGGAATCGAAATTCGAAATTCTCGATAGAATATATCTAATTCTTCTATATTATTATATCTTATTTAATTATTTATATCTATTTTATATCTAATTTTTCATATTGTATATTTTAGAAATTTGCGAGATTTAGGGTTTCAGGACTCCAACAATGGCATCTGTGTTTTTGTTTCATTTATTTCATTTATAAAACTTCCTTTGCGTGTCTTTATGTATAATATATATAAACTAAAAACAATGTCTTCTGGTTTTATGATTGAGTGAGAAAAAGTAGAAAATATATTAGAATATAAAACTATAAAATTTGTGTTATAAATAACTTTCAGTTATAAAATAAATCCGGCAAAAATATAAAATAAATAGAAATACGTAGGAGACGACAAAAGGAAAAATTATTTTACATTTTTCACAGAATTTAAACTGAATACTATTTCGATGCAGAAAAAATTGCTTTGAATTTGGAATGATGCACTGACTGCAATTTCATGAAGTTACCAACGTCTGGGTAAGAGCTTCCGACATGTATTTTCTAAATTTATAAAAAATAAAAGAAAATATTTCCTTATTAATCCAATAAAACATCTTTTCTCGAATTGGATTTCCTTGGAATGGATTTAAAGGATTCTCGCCAGTTTTAAACGATTTATTAATGATATTAAAGCATGTTTAGCATTCTTCCTTCTGCTTGGAATATTTTATATACACGAGAGCGAAACGTGACTAAAGAATGGGTGAATATTGTTCGAAGGGATGCAAGAAAAATTAGTATAATATAAATAATTTTACTGAAAATCAAAATAATAAAATAATTAAAATAAATAAACTAATCACATTGATCGTGATTTAGTGTTAGTAATTTTATCCCATTCATTCCCATTTCATCCATTTTCAATACCGAACAGCCTAGGAAGGCACAGAATGTTCTTATTCATGGCATATTTTATAACATTACCTCTATAAATTCTCTAGTAGTCGTCATTCCTACAAAGAAATAGACAAATAGCTAGAGGACGAACGAACAAGACTACATCGAATCAAGCGCTGATTTCGAGTCGATATACACATATTTTCCTTTGTCTATTGTATCTCCTTTAATGTGCTCTAAACGAAAGCACAAAGTGGATGCACCCTGTATTAAAATCAGGTGCAAAGGATCTATTGTATATAATGAAAATGCGTTTTTAGTTTTGACAACTAGGAAGGAGTTTATATCGAGTTCGTTTTTATGGTCAATATTTACTGTGACATCCTTTCAGTTTTGTCTTCATCTACGAGCTAGTCTTTCGCATTAACAGCTCTATTAATTCTAATTCAGGGATTTTCGGCTTTTCAGAATATTTCATTCGACACTTACAAAATTTGTATTTGTGATATTCAAGAATTTCTGTTACAATCTCATTATTTGTGTTTTGTAATTTAGAAATTCTATTTAATTTCATATTATTTTATTTTGTTTTAATTCAGTCATAAATGTACATTTCATATTCAAGAATTTTATGTCATTACTTAGGATTTCAATATTATTTCAGAATATTTCATTTACAATGCAAAAAATGTTTATTTTAGTTTACCAATTTTTATTTGTTATTAAGGATTTTTATATCCTTGGTTTAATAACCTTAGTTTAAAACATCTTTAGTTTAATAATCACAGATTTGTATTTCAGATTCATAAGTATTCAGAATTTTTATGTTGTTCCTTTAATTGAATTTTAAAATTTATTCATAACACTATTTGATTATTCATAACACTAAATTTTATTCGATATTGAGAACTTCTTCCAATTTTAATTCAAAAATTCTTATTTATTTCATACCTCATAAAATACCCGATTTATTTTATACCACAAAAATTAAGCTTTGATATTTATTTTCCGAACTTTGAAATTAGCAAACATTTATGTTACCATAATTAAATATAATTCCAATTAAGATGGTCACGTTCATGAAACCGCTCAATTTCATGAAATGTATATAATAATTTGCTTTTCATGACTTTTCAGTTAATATGAATAAATCATAACTTTGTATTTTAAGGCTCTTTTTAAAACTTTTTTATATGAAGGTATTGTTTCGTCTTTACTAAGGTTAAAAACCTCTCGGAATTTATATCAGTTGCGTTAGCTTTTGTCAAATTATTCTTGTTTAGATTCTCGTCAACAAATTCCTTCAAAAGAGCAAACAACAAAATATCAAAACGATACGATAAGGATAGTTTATCTATATAATATATACGAAATCTAAACATGTAAAATATCTCGGGTATGAATAGAATTTTAGGAATTAAAATGAAGTCAAACGGTTCGCATGCAATATTTATCTTAGACGTATTATACTGTTTCCTCGGTACTTGTCGCGGTCCACAAGTCCACATGTACAATAATGGAATTAAGGTTGAAACGGAGAGTATGGAACAGAAAGTTAGACTTCTTCACTGTTCATGAATGATGATGTTCACTTCAATGATTGCGATAGTAGGACATGGAGAATGGTATGTATCGGCTTTATGAATTCTATTAATAAATATAGTACGTTTCGTGCATTTTAATTCATGTCGAGTCCCGCCTTTATGTGACAATCTTGTTCCGTATCAAACGACACACTACTACTACTGTTCAAAATTTATATATCTAAACTAAAATTTATATATCTAATCTATTCAAATTTATATATCTAAAATATCATTTGAACCCGTAGCGTTATCTAATCAGACGTGATTTCTTCAAACCCAATGGACCAATTTTTATTCTAATATCATACGGCGATCTAGAAGCAGCTAATTTGATTCGGGGACATTTTGTTGATATAGCTCAGCACTAGGAGGACGCCCTATTAATTAGTACTGAACATCGCTACTACGGCCAGAGTCAGCCAACCAGGTTTGGATGGAAATTGTATGACGATTAATAAACAAGCATTAAGAATCCTTTACAGCTTTAGCAAAGAAAATTACAAATACTTTAATGCGCGACAAGCACTTGCTGATATTGCTCACTTTATAAGAAGTCTGAAAGCATCAGATCCTCAATTGGCCAATGCGAATGTAGTCATGGCGGGTGGTTCTTACGCTCTAGTAGCATGGTTTAGGCTAATCTAACCCGATCTAATCGTTGGGGGTTGGTCATCGGGGGCACCGCTTCTGGCAAAAGTCGATTTTAAAGGTAATTATAGTGAAGTGCTCGATGATATATTCTGCTGTTAAGATACGGCTAAATTGTAAAACACAATTCACCTGAAGTTTAATTAGTAGTTGTCTCAATCGAAAGTTTAGCCAAATTTAATCTAGCTCGAATATTTCACATCATCGATAAATATTTAACTTTAGTACGAGCAGGATTCAATCTCGACATAATACAAACGACACGCATTTATATCAGTTTCATTCGATATTTTTAAATTGTTTGCCATAATTTCACGGGATGTTTTAAGGATACTTCTTCGAGGTAATTAATGTATCTTCGACTGTTATTACTATCATAATTCTTTCAAAACATTAACGTTAATTCTTTCGTCTCTAACCTCTCATCACCCCTTCATTCAATTTCTGTTCATTTTTATATAGAATTTGCTAAAAATAAACGAGGGTGAAGCTTACCGCATTCGGGGTGGTCAAGAGTGTTACACACGTATACAACGTGGTTTTGCCCAATTGGAAACCGAAATCGTTGGCATTAACAGCTCAACTATTAAGAACGCTCTGAATTTATGTGATTCATTCGATGAGAAAAACGAATTGAATATTTCGAATTTATTTTTAATGCTGCGAGAAGAATTTCGTTCGTATGATGAAAATGACAGGTACATAATTGTAATAAGATAATGAGAAAGAGAGAGCAAGGGAGACAGAAAATGATCGACTCGTTTCATAAATGACCATAAAAAAGTTTCTTTTTATTCTTATAGCGGTATCATTTTGAGAAACTGTGATAAATTATTAAATTACTCTGACGATCTAGGCGCTATTCTAGCCTTCAAACCTTTAGTTCCGAATAATTTAAATAATTGTCTTGATGCTAGCTTCGAATACGCTATTAATTATTTTTCTGATCCTGCTTATGACTTCAGTAAGTTTTATCACTAGTTTTAAATTATTCGTTGCAATCGATTATACTTTTTTTAAATTAATATAATCCCTTCCTAATGATTTCAATTTTTCAGTGCGCCGCTGGTGGTTTCAGTCTTGCAATGAATTCGGTTTCTTTCAAACGTCAACTTCACAGAATCAACCTTTCGGTACAAAATTCCCTTTAAGGTTTTTCATTAGTTTTTGTTCTCGCGGATCAGAATACACAAATGATTATATTCACAAAAAAATTGATGAAACCAAAAAGATGTTCGGTGCCAGGACGCCTAAAGTCGAGAATATTTACTTTACCCAAAGCGCTTGGGATCCATGGATTAACTTGGGCTTTAATGGATCTGTAGTAATTCCGGATGCGATACATTGTAGTGATTTGCATGCAATGAATCTATTTGATAATAATATAATGCTACGATCGAAAATCAAAATAGCGCAATTAATACATTCTTGGATTAATGCCTAATAAAATTCAAAGCTCTTGGAGAGAATAAATTGAGCATTTTTTTAAAAAATCAGGGGTGTTCTCAATGGACGTGGGGAAGAAAGTAATTATTATGTTAGTCTTCCCTTTCTCGTCTCTCAAAAAAAATATTTATTTCATAAAAAAAATTATCGTAAACTGCGTTGAGAATTTTGTTGATTTTATTAAATTTTGTCAAACCAAAATTTCTTTATGTTAATTTTTTTTTTCCGCTAATAATTTTTAATATAATAAAAAAATTAATGACAAAGATTTGTAAGAGTGAAAACATAATATAAATATAGTTAATGTTTGAAAATTAAAAAAAATTGTTAAACGTTTTTAAAGGAAATCAACCAAAACCATGTTAGCTCATCACGCAATGCCAAGCTTCCAATGCAGGTCCACATGTCAGCACAAGGAATGTCAACGACACGCCCCTTTGGGTCTCATCGATCAGAACAAACAACAGCCATGCATGAGCGAGGTGAACGCTTCCTCGATTTTTCTTGAAAATGTACTCGATTTGGCTAATACGTTAGCCCAGGTAATGGTCCTCTGTGGCATTCATGAGTGCAAGGCGAAATCGACGGTAGATGTCACCACCTACGCTTTTTTACATTATGATCAAGTGTGCTACCATACCGACACCACACCCAAGAAGCGCATTCGAAAAGAGGATCTCTTTCATGCACTCGGACGTAAATGTTTGATGAATCGCGTCGAAGCCAATTTGGCCTATACAATTATTAAGCGTGGTTTTAAGGCCTTCTACTACGAGCCCAAGGAAACAGCTGCGAAGAAATACAACGATTGCAGAGAGAAGCCACCTCCGGAATTTTCGGAAGAATGTGTTTATGTTCACGCGGCCAAGAAGACAGCCGAAGCCTACGCTACCTTCGATGGACTCTCTTGTGAGGAACAACGTGGTTATGAAGCGAAGATTAAGGTGCAATATGCGAAATTCTTCAATCGCATGCAACAACGTAAAAATAATCCCGCTGGTGAGGAATGTAATTGTTGCTTCTGTGCAAAGAATCGTATTCATAATGTCTACGCTACTGCACCAACATGCACTCCCAAAAAGAAAGAGAAACACATATGTCCGCACTGTTGCCGCAAGAAGACACCACTAGGACAGAAGTTTATTCATCCAAGCCGTATGGAAGCCAAATGTCCCGTCTGTCATCGATCACGCCGATTCTGTACGTGCGAGAAATACAAATTCTCTTTAGACTGGGTGAAAAGCATTTGGTACCGGCCAGATTTTGATCTTTACTATAAGGATAAAATAGATGATGATCGACAGCAGCCGGCTGATCCCACTTGCTCTCCCCAAAGATCATCCTCAAATGCACATGCAGGATTCGAAAATCCGGCTGAAGAACCTAGTATAGCAGTGTCGCCTCCTGTTACTTTGGAGGATATTCCAGCAGAGACCGGTGGTGGAGGTGCTGTTGATGGCAATGTCGGTATCGAAGAAGTACAATGAATAAAGGATTTTGATACAAAAGTATAATTAATTGAGAGAAATTTGAAATACTCCCATCCAAATAGAAGTCCAATAGAGTCAAATAAAAGGAACAAACAAAGGATATCAACCTAAATAAACCCAACCAAAATTTTGTGTAACAAACACTTCTATTTTATAAAGTAATTGTCATACTATCCATAAATTAAAGTTACATCAAACAATATTCCTCTAAGGCATTATCGTAAATATCTCATCCATTCCTATTACTTCTTCCTCTTTAGGGGTTTTCCTCTCTCCGGCTTATTGCTATTCCACACTTCTCTGATTTTCATTACTTCTAAAGGAAAAATAGTCATAATGTATAACTCATAGAGCATGACATCTCTGGTGATTCATGATTCATAAGTCAACATTTTTATTTATGTTTTAATCAGGCTGAGTTTTTTTGTGCGAGAAAAATAAATAAGGAGGAAATGCCGAAGAGAGATGATACTGAATATTATGCATTTTTTTAATTTTGTTATTTTTTCCTTTTTCTTCCTTCTTAAAAAATAAATGCAGATCTCTTCAACTACACTCACGTCAATGCATTCACATATGCATTTACTATGCATCTGGTACATGATACTCGACACGTTCCCCATTTCATTCTTTCACTCCCACTACCATTTTTTTCATTACATTATCGTCAAAAAAACCATTGAATTGGCACGAAAAATAAACAGAGTTTTGAAGTAAACTTACTGAATAGTATCTCTCACATGCAACACACGTAATCACTAACGCGCTCACTAAACACTAACAGACATTTATATGCTTGCTGACTTTTATACTCGAACACTTCAAGCGTGCATGATTTCTGATTGAAAATCCTGTGTTATTAAAGGCTACGCGCAAGGACATCGATATCATCATTGACGCCATTATATCGTAACAAATTTTCCGCCCTACTCAAACGCCTCAAAGTATGCTATCTTTTTAGATGTCATCTTTTCTCTAAATGTCAAACAACAAATTTTTCTAATGGAAATCTAATAAATATTTGATTTGGCATTCTCTCAAATAATTTTCATGAAAATTGAATAAAAAAAAAAAAGAGAAGTTCTAAATTTCAAAAGCAAATAGAAATTTGCAAGAACTTCTATCGAATTCCATTGCGAATTTTTTATGTTTTTGTCAAAATTTTAAGTAACTGAAAACCAAAAAAAAAAGAAAAGAAAAAAGGAAGGAAAAATGACAGCAAGAATGAGTAAATACAATCGGGTGCTCCAGCGCCCTACGTGTCACAATATCTGCCGTCATGAGCTTTGTAATCGTGGGCCTCTAGTCACTTTAAGAGATGCTGTGATGTATTGTCAATGCTTAGGCGAAATTACACCCACATCGATTTTACACGAGGACGTTTTCGAAGCATCCATGGCCCTGGTATTAATCATAGCCTTCGCTTGTATACGCAAATTGAAAGCTAGTGCTACGGCATCAGTCATACAGAATCATTTCTTAAACTACGATTTGAAGTGTGAGTGCTGTAGCATGAAAGCGAAAAAGTATCTTAGAGTGAGAGACCTGAAAAATGATCTTAAACCACTTATGGATTCGACTCGTGTGCTGGATTTTTGTGTAAATATTATCAAAATTGGTTTCAAATATTTCTATTATGAACCAAAATCGTCAGATGTATCGCCAGACTATCCCTACTATGACGCAACCAAAAAGATGGCTCGAGAAATCATCAGCTTTTGTGCGCTCTCTATCGATGAAATGGATTCGATGGAGTATCGAATTGCAAACGTTCTGAAGGATCTAGATGAGGGTATAAAGGAGCGCAATGACAGGATAGATTGTGGCAATTGTAATTGTTGCTACTGCGCCAAGAAACGTGGTTATTACGTCTACGGTACATCGCCACCGGGTCGAATTGTTCAGAAGAGAAAACGGCAACCGTGCCTTCCATGCTACCCGAAGAAGATATCATTGCCTGCACCGAAAGAGGCTAAGAGAATTGATAAAGTGAAATATGATTTCTCACTAGATTGGATTCGAAGTATTTGGAATCGTTCAGATTTTGAATATTACTATCACAGAAATATTGCTGAGGACCGTTACGATCTGCCGGAATTAATTGCAAAACAAGCTGAAAATGAAGAAGACGAAGAAGAAGATATGGTGTCTATTGAAAGAGCGGCACAAGGCGGAATTATGACAATGGAAATCGCAAAACCCGATTCAGCTGGTTTGATAGATAAAGGAAACGCTACTGCTGAAGAATCGATGGCCTCTGAAGAAGAAGAGACCGTCGCTGGAGAAGTTATCACTGATGAAAATGTTCGTGAAGACCATATCCCTGAGGAATCTGCAATTGAAGTGACCGTCGCTGAAGAAAGTAACGTAGAGAAACCAATGGAGGAATAATAACGAATTACCGTAAGCAGAGGGCAATAAGAAATCGGAACAAACAGCAAATAAAAGCAACCACCACCACCGATAATCTTTCAGATTAGAATTTTATCCATGGTGGAAGCAATAGTTATCGTTTGTGCTCAATTATCATCCATCGTCTGTCACGTCAACATCTAAAACCTAGGTTTCCAATTTCATTTCATAATTGATTTTGTGACTGCTATGCCATTTGCATGCTATGACATTTCACTTAGTATGACATCCCTTCAAAAGTGCTCAAATATCTCTTCTTCACTTCTTACACTTATTTTTCACTTATTTATTCAATTTATTTGAGTCTCACCCTAATTGACGTCACTTGACCATTAAGACTTAAAACTATAAGATTTCAAAACAACTCAAGTCAATGTATAAACAAAACCCTTGTTATTCTCCCCAATACACTTCACCCTCTCCCTTTTTTAAACTTCTTAATGGCTATTTCGAAGCAACAGATAGATACGATTTTTACTTTTCCAAACTCTTCCGAAAAGTAAATATTTTTATTTCGAAATTGGTTAAAGCAGAAAATGTCAGTATCTCGGCCATCTGTGTCTGTGAGGTCTCTGCCCATCAAAATACTTAGAGCGGAAAAATAAAAATAATTCTAAGACCTTGATGACCTCTCCCCAGCAATGACATTCCTATCAGCAGCAGCTGACTGTCTGTGATGTTTTTTATAAAAAAATATTTTGTTGGTAGTGCTTTTTCCACAGAATGTTTCCTGTCAAATGCAGGGTAAACCAAATAAAAGCTTGTTTTTTTTTTGTAGGACCATCTACAGGACGATAAGGAATGATAGGGAGTACGGTAGGAATGAAGGGAGGGTGGGTGGTGGGTGGGTGCAAGGTCACGGAGTCAAAATGATTTGATAGTTTATTTTCGGATAAACCAGTGATAAATTCAATGACTTAAAAAATTAAAAAATTGAATAAATAAAAATAAAAATTCCATATCGTTCGAATGGCAAGGGAGGGGTCAAATTTTAGCAAAAAATTTTGCCCCTAATTAAATTTTTAAAACAAAAAATTTCATAGTTGATAATGTGGATTATCGAAAAGTCCATTGTTGAGTTATTTTTGTTTGTGGAGGGGGGCAATGCGGGGGAATGATATTTACCCAATATGCTCAGATTTTGCAACATCAGCACGATAATCAAAATTCACAATATTTTTAAATTAATTTCAGAATTATTTCTATTCAAATGCATGTCTGCTTGGCCACGGTTTGTAATAAGCAATTTACAAATTATCTTCTATTTATCTTCTATTGAAATTATCTTCTATTTCTATTGTATTGAAAATTGTGGAAAAATATTATAGCGTTCCCTAAATACTCTCCATCAAAATAATACAGGATAACTTTTTGGAAAACTTTTGTTATCATTATTTTACATTTATACCAGATAGTTGTTTAGTATACGTATGTAAAATTCTAACAAGAGAGGGAATCCTTTTACATCACGTGATTCAACAAAATTGCTTCATTACCAAAAGCCATAAAAATGAAATGAACTTTTCGCCGTAATTGCTAAGTGCGTTGAAGATCGTAACACAACACCCAGCTCTATGGGTTAAATTAAAAGCAAAGTATGTGCGCTCAATATTTGTGATATCACAAGCTTAAAAGGTGAAAAATTTGCTCGTTAAGTTCTGAAATAAATTTAAGTTTGCCATGGGCTCAGTCGGAAGTATAAAAGCCATGTGAGTAAAAAAATTTAATTAAACCAAATTCCGGCGGACTATTTCGCTATTAGTTGTTGTAGTTGTTGTTCTGATTGTTGTTGGTGGTCACAGGTGGTAACCGCTGCCTTGTTGCTTAAGCTGTTATAGTTTAGGAATCCGTTAGCTTTTTGAAAGCTTCACCTTTTCAATAAAGTCACAACGAATTCCTTTTGCGCTAACATGCAAACGCCATCCATTCCACTTGATCCCACTCGACCTAGCCGGCCTGTTATTTGGATTAGTGTTACAACGAATGCTTTCCGCAGATGGGTGAAGGGCATATAATTTATTTGGAACACTTTTGAAATATGAAAGCTACAGGAAATTGGTTGCACTCCAAGACCTTTTACGCGGTGAACAACGAATTAATGATGTCAAAAATGATAAGGGGAGAAATTAAATGGAAACAGGACATCAGGGTAAAACGAATTTTCAACTAAAGGAATTATGAATTCGATCGTATTGTAGTTGTGGTAGTTGCGTGGTAGTCGTTGTATCAGATATTGTAGTAGTGGTGGTTGTTCTGATTGCGATTAAACTATTTTTCACGCTTCGTGAATCGTGTATGAGTAATTTATGCCGTAGAGAAGACACAATTTAAAATATTCGGATACATTCATAGGAAATTACTTTTTAAGCAATTACAACCACTTTCTGAATAAAGAGAAGGTGGTTACACACCATATCAGTATACTGCAATTGCGGGATGGACTCAAATATTAGATGAATATAAAGAAACCACCCATTAAAAGACATGGCTATCGAGAATATAGAGGTCATATCGGAAGATTTTGGACAATATTTCTTTCCTTTTTCGTGAAAAATTATATCTCGCTATTTCTTCACGTTCATATTATGATTACTTGACGTCCTTACGACGACTCAACAACAGATTGAGAATAAATATTTAAATTTCTTCAACACACACTACAAACAAATATTCATTCATTCAAACACGGTCACTTACAGACGTGACCTCGTTAAATGAATAAAGAATCGATTATTGTTTTTCAAATCACGTTCGCTAAAGTTGCGGACAAAGAGATCATAATCTATAACATTGTCATAAATGGAACAAATCATTAGAATGCAGTAAGTTTTTGAAAATCTGCAAAATTAGAAAAGGACTTATTGAAGAGAGAAAAAGTGAAGACAAATAAAGCGCTTATATACGAGAAATCCAATGTGATTTATTATTTCAATATTCTATTTTAGTTCTTTGATAATGCTTTTTTAATATACTGAGTTAATTCGAATTTATGGACTCAGAAAATTACTAAAATATTGTGGAATCCATTACGACCAGATTCCATACACTCAGAGATTCTAGAGACCTTCTTAGACCTCCTAGGAAAGTGATGACTTCAAATCAATGGTGATAACTTTAAAAAATACTGATTAAATCGAAAGTAATAGCAATTCATCGAGACTGCTTAAGATTACGGAAAGCCTAGGAAGAGTGGTGAGAATATTCCCTTGAGAAATTTATTTATATGAGATATTTCTTTCATGTAATAAAAATCTACAACACAAGTTCCAAAAAATGCTTCAAACATTTTCTAGTAGAGCATTAAAATTGTCTACAGTCAATCATAAAATGGCCCTACAACGAATAGCAACCCATTTAAGACAATAAACTATTAAAAATTTATATGATTGATTTAGCTAACGCTAAATAAATAACTTATTTAATTTAATATAAACATTTCATAGTTTGTTCATGTCAAACTAAGATGAATTATTATAATTGGTTTATTAAATTAAATTATTTTAAAATTAAAATATTATAATTTATTCATATTAGCTCACAAGAAGGTCTGTCAATTACATTTTTAACACGTCCTCTTATGAATGTTTAAAAAGTATTTAAAATTAGCTTCAGAAAATAAATTTCTGTCACCACAAATTATCTAATTAGTTTATCTTAATGCATTTTATTCCATCATTTATGAACGTTAACTGTTTGGTGAAGTTTCTGAGTTAACACAAACATAATCTGAATTAATAAAAACTATGATATAAAATTATAAATAGTAGTAGTGGTCCCCAAGATGAACATTTCATAAATATTTTGCAATATAAATCATATTGTTTTACCCCCTTTTTAGGGTTTCTAAGGTTAACTTGAATTCCAGAATTTAATTTAAACGCGGAGCAAAGAGAAAATAAATATACAAAGTTTCGAAAAACTTTTAAATGCTAATTTTCTGGCTTCTAATTTATAATATTTTTTTTTGTTTTGTGCAAAAAAATGGAAAATTTCAATTTCAAATGGAAGGCAAAAGTTTAAATCACGATTCATTAATTTTTTAAGGCAAAACTTTTTACAACAACAAGAATACAATAAAAATGAGAAGCAAAATTAGGCGAACAATGAAAGCAAATGGTCAAAGGAGGGGGGAAAATAAGGAAACGAAAGAAGAATAGAAGAAGAAAGAGAGAATTACATCAGAATTTTAAGCAATTCATTCCTAAAAAATTCTCTGTAACTTCAGGTAAAAGTAATGCAAAAGAAGATAACAAATAAATAACAAAAATTATATCTAATTCCCAAAAGTTCTTCAAATTTGTAAGTAAATAAAGAAATAAGGAATAGAATATTAATTCGCCACGAATTAAAGGAAATAACGTACATTTTGAGAATTTCATTTGAGATAATTTTACAAATGATAAGATCATATTTATTTACTTTCGCAACAGGTCAAATAACTTTTGTCAACCATATCGAACTATTGAAATAATTTGTCACAACTCGTCATTAATAATTCGTATCACGCCACACATAACTCGTTACCCATCATTCATTACTGCTCGCTCGTTAGTCATCATTCGTTATTCCTTACTCAACAATCGTCACACATCATTTACCATAAATTTGTCATCACTAACAATCCATCACTCGTCATTGATCTTTGATCATATATTACTGACTATCGTAACGATAATAATCGATATCGAGCTAACGACTACCAAAACAAATAGAACTTCCCAGTTTTTAGTGACTCGCAATATTTTTTTGAAAATTTTACATGCATTTTTTTATAAATAATAAATAAATAAATTTATAATAAATTTAGAAATGGACAAGTACTTACCACTGCGCTTCTCCATCGGATTTCCAACATGACCGTATAACCGACTTAAATCAATTCCGACTACATTCCCAATGATGGATTGCATGAATAGAATGCACCCAAATGGCAACAGAAAATGCCACCAAAACCATGACATTGTAGTATTATTGTTGTTGTTGATCTCTGCTGATCTAGAGGATTATTGGTTTGATAAAGCTGATTTAATATTTGTTGTCAATTTTAAAATTTATGTATTTATTTCAGTTATTTTGTTTACTCTATATCTCTGAAGCTCACTCCAAGTTCAGTTTTTCTCTTTTTCTTTTCCGCTTTTATTCTGTTTCACACTTTTTTAATAAATAAATGACAAAGAAAATTGAGAAAATACCGAGAGAGTTTTTTGTCAATAAATTCGGGCACTTCCGTATTGGAAAGTTTCGAAATATTTTATAACTTTACTCATTTTTTTGGACCGTCGAAGCTTTTAGAAATGTTTTGCTTTGTTAACCAACATTTGAGAAAACTTTAAAGTTTAAACGATCAATTTTGCTTATGAACTCATTCAAATTTTAGTAATTATTATTCGTCGGAACCGTAATTTTTTTAATCTTGATCGAAATTAGAAATATTCCTACGTAGTTAAGGGCAAATAACTTAAACGAAAAAGCGCATTTACAGACATTATCCTAAAGTCACTGAAATAGATTTTTCATATAATGCGCCTATATACTTAAATGCAATACTTAATCTTATAAATCCATTCAAGTATTATTTATTCGCACAGTAATTCATTTGGAGCGCCCTTCATTAGTAATGTCATTATTCGTATTGTTCATTAATTATAGTCATTGAAAAAGTTTCCTTCGTATGTTTCCTTCCATCGATTTATTTCCTAGTCGTGTTGCAGACTTCTTCACATATATTTCTACTAAATTTGTTATATTTTGATTTTATTTTATTTCTATTGTAGGCATAACTATGACGTCAGCTTAAGCTAAGGAGATATTTTCAAAACTCTTTGGAAATACTTCTCCTTTGACCTTTGCCACCAATAAATTAAATTAGTAAATTAATGATTTAATATACTAAATCAATAATATGTAAAAGCATAAAATAACAGTTATACAATTAAGAAATTAATCAAACATACGAAAAAGGAAGTAAAAAAACATGTACTATAAAAAGTATGATTCCAACGTAAATGAAAAATTATTTTACTAGTTCAATTAACTAAATATCTGATAAACCGTCAGATCAACTTGTGACGTGAACGAAATTAACCAAAACAACAAAGACAAACTTTATTACTACAAAAACAGACAAAAGAACTTAATTGAGCTATATATGAGTCAATAAATTTTGTTAGTACTTAAAAAGAACAAACAATAAAGAAACACTTGGAGTCAAACGCGAAGGACAATATGCAAATACACGCGATAGAAGAAAATAATCAAAATGAAACTGATATATTCTCATGATAAATACGCCATGCACCCATTTTTACACAGCCAATCACACATACACACATTCACAATCATTTCCATACGCATATTCACACGCCCACCCCACGCTCTTAGGAAATATCTCTTAGTATGTAATCACTATTCCCTTGAGGGGTTTGTTGGAGGTTTGTTTTCCAACTGCTGGTTTTTTAGTTAAAAACACTTTCGCCTAAAAGTAGACAGACATTTTTAACTTAAACATCTAAAGGGAAAGATCAAGTCCAGTAACGAAATATTTTATTTCCTTTGACAAATTATTTGCCTTGTTGTTGGCTTGTTTCTCCCCTTTTTTAATTGGCTTTCTGATATTTTGTATCATTTGCACACATTTTATGACCGCCGGCTATCCACTTTTCCGGCCCTTTTTTCATTTCAAAATTTTATCCGTTGTATATCTTGTACTTTCATTTCAATATTATTGAAATAAATGCACAGGACCCTTAATTATTTCAACCCTCTACATTAGCATTTCTTTGAAAAAATACTTCGCTCCTTAATGTTTTTATAAAATCTTGGAGTAAAAATGGTGTCAGAGAAAGGAAGAGAGGGGGGAATGAGGAAGAGTAAGCAATTATTATTTTTTTTGTAAATAACCACCCGCCATTTTTGTTTTATTTTTAATTTTGCTTTATTTTGTTCGTAAATATTGCAGAAAAAACACTTCAATATCACCCTCGAGACGAGTCGTTTACGAGACTACATCTCATTTCAACAGTTTGCCTCTTCGCACTCCTCATCAATGGTCAAAAAAACACAACTAACACTTTCTGCTTGTTGCTTTATTCTTTAAAGATTTCAATTCTTTCAATCAATTAAGCAATTTCATTTCTGTTTGGTAGGCACAGCTTCTTCTATTGACACACACGCACACTTTTTAATGTAAATATTTCAGCTTTAATGCATTTCTATTTTCCAATTCAAATTTTTAAATTTGTACTTTAATTATAAATTATATGAGAAGAAAAGAAAATTTCTTCAATGAAGTATACTTTTTCATACATTTGAGTACGAGCAGCACGAATAAGCGCAGGAACTCCACTTCGTTAAAAGTTTAGAACTCGACTGAAGCGTTCGCTGTATTCACACGTCTTAATATACGCATGCTGCCGACCCGACCCGACCTTAATACAAAGAAACGACCTACAGACGACCGTGCGATCAATCCACCACACCACCACCCTCTCCAAAAATACGTGATTCACCTGATACACCCACCGACTACCGTCTTCTGAGAACATTTAACTCAATTTTTTTGTTTTTGCTTTTTATACCCTACCCCGAAGCGACTGGTTATATTGACTTATTTCTTCCGTTTGTAATGCAATAAAGGAGACGTGGTAGATATAAATAAGTAAATACTTTCTCGCTCAATATTATCTCTTGAGTAGATTTAGCCATGTCCGTGCGTCCGTCTGTCTACATGGCTTCTTGTTTGTCTATCTGTGTGTGTGTCTATGTGTCTGTCTGTCTATCTATATGACAGGCAGGAGCGTGTCCATACAATTGTTTGTCTATCTATCTGTCTGTCGGTCCGTCGATACATCTGTCTTTCTATTTGTCTGTCTGTCCGTGCGCTGAAATCACGATTACAGCTAAACGAAAAGAGATGCCGACATGAAATTCGGCAGGAATATTTCTTGTCGTTATATATAATATTCCTTCCATCTTTCCCATATTCCATCCATCTATAGACATTAAAAATTAATTCGTAATTATAGGTAAATTTCTCAGTTTTATCGCAGTTTAAAAATTGTCAGTTTTATCGCAGTAAAATTGCTGTTCCATTCCTTGGAAAGCGTTTCCATTAAAAATATATTCTTAAAAGCGGGCGTGGCTGCCCACTATATATTTCCATGAAATTTTTCGGGAATAATCCCCATCTCCCTGAGCTGTTTTTCATCGAAATCGGGCCGCTCCACGTCTATTTTGTAAGTTAATGCAGATTGATTATTACTAATACTTCATTACCTCAGCATTCGGATAGTGTTTAACGGCAAGGCTTAACTTTAGGGTTCACCTTCTAAACCAAAATTATAGTCAGAAAATGGACTTAGGTAAAGAACCTTGGACCTGAAATTGTATTTTCGAATTTCCAATCTAATACGAACTAATACGTTACCTCTAAAAGTTGGCGTATTCCGGTTGCTGTTTCTAGGATTCAAGCCATAAATTTTGATTGAGGGCGTAGAATGTATGAAATACGAAAGACCGTAGTGGGCGTACTTACTTGCTTAACATTGCATTTCACTTCCGAAAATGAAAGAAAACATCGCATAAAATCAATTCCGAATTCATTCGGAAAATTTGATTTTCTAATAAAGAAATTAGAAACATCGTTAATTTCACTGAATTGACGCCGATTTAAATATTTAAAACTAATAAAGCGAAAAATCGATTCCAGAAGATCTGCTTTAAAATATATGCTTTCTCATTGCTTTCGTGTTTTCTGTAGCCTACGCTTGAAATTGTGTTTGAGCACCACCCTGAATATTTCCCCCAAATGCAATCCTTTGCATTTTGACTCGCTCCGCATCATGTCCGCAAATGTCTTTGGTCGGTCGGAGAATGGAATTTTAGATATGACGGTACGTACCTCCTGAGAGAAAGGGAGGAGAAATCGATGGAAATGCGGGATATCTATAAATCATTATTTGGGTGGGATGTCGCGAGTGTTTGTAGAGTTAGAGACATTTTAATGGGATTAGAAAAATCGTTAAGCAAAAAAGCTTGAACTGGTATGATTCAGAGCACTAAATCACATCAGCCACCAGTTGGTTACGCTACTCTCAAAGGATTGCTTTTGTTAGGTGTTGAGATAAAAGCAATCTTTTCATTGATAAATAATTTAAACGATTTAAACATTAAACTGTTGAGAAATTTCCATCAGGCATTATCGTGAAAATGGGGCTTATCGACGTTTTATTTGTTATTCGTTTTTTTTTTCAATTTTCTCATATACGAGAAACGTTCAATATATTCTCCATATCTGCAACGATAATGCAACGAGTTATGCTCCGTGGTGAATTTCCATTAAACATTTTCAATCGATGTGTCATTGAAAATTAAAAAATTGCAGTCATGAATTTATCAACTGAAAGATTAATTTTGAATTTTTTAATCCGACAAAGTGTCAGCATATGCGAAGCTGCTAGATGGTTACTGATCTGACCGACCTAGGAAATTCAGAGAGGTTTCTTCGACCAATAAAATCATGCCCAACAAATCTTTTGGAACCCAAGATTTAAATAATTGAAAGCAATAAAGATATTGATATTATATTGCTTTAAATATAATTTGTATAAACCTTTCATAACGAGAATGCATTGAACTCCCTCCGATTTTATCATAATAATTTGATTCTCCCTGACAAATATAACTTGACAAATATAAATTCTAAAATTAGCTGTTTCAGAAGTATGAAGGAAAGATAGACTATGTGTGCCTTAAAAGTAAATTAATAAATACGATATTTCCTTTCGCGTCGCAAACTGTATAGCTCTTTTCACACTAACAACGCAGCCTAATTCAATAAAGGATAATTAATTATTCTTTTACTTTTCTTTAGTTTTATGGCTAATTTATTTAATAATTAAAAAGCAAAATATTGTTTTGCATTAGCCCAATTAAATAAACAACAAATTCTTGTACTCATTTTAATGAATATAATTATATAATTTGAATAATTGATGTAATGAAGAAAAGAAGTCATGTCTGACTTAAAGAGACGACGCTTCATTTTCGTCTACAACATTTTCATATAATTATTATTGTCATTTTCTTATTAGCCTTATCCTCATTATTCTTTAATTTTTTCAACACAAATTAACAGCTAGACATAAAGGTATAAATAACTTGATTTTAATTTAATTAATTGTAATGAATTTCATTTTGATTTTACTTATAATACATTCCCTCTTCATATGAAAAACTGTCAGTGATTTCGAGGAAAAAGTTCGTCAAACATGAGGGTAAATTAATTGAACGGGGGCCAAAACTCATCTTTGAATATGATATTCTAAAGGCGAAGCGTTACGATAAATCTTAAAATACAATAATAATAAATAGAAATAGTCTTGTTTTAATTGTTTTCGATTTTAAAAACAGATTCGAAATTGAAAAACATGGTCACCTTAATCGCTTTGCACTACTCTCTGATTCTATGTTTTTTATATACTCGAATTTGACATCTTTCTCTCGCTCTCTCTTTTCATATCTATCACTCATTGTTTTCTATCTTTCCACATATTTATATACATATATTTTCACTTGCTGCAATTTATTCAGCCTCTTTGTTCTGTCCTCTCACTCACACTCCTGAGTCCTTGTTCATGGCGCAACAATTTTAGAGAAGTTTAACAATCTCTCTTTCGCTGCGAAAAATGTCTCCTGTTGCTCTTCTTTAACAGGTGGTAAAAGGCTAGTGCTCTCGTAATAATTGCAAATACAACAACGTTTCGCCACACTTGCAGAACATTATAATTCCGTTGCAGGGTCGCACGAAATTTATAATTCTTTAATAATATATTCGATGGTCGTTTACTAACTAAAAAGATAATGAAAAAGTTATATATGTTTAATTTGTTACAATATATATATATATATATATATATATATATATATATATATATATATATATATATATATATATATATATATATATATATATATATATATATATATATATATATATATATATATATATATATATATATATATATATATATATATATATATATATATATATATATATATATATATATATATATATATATATATATATATATATATATATATATATATATATATATATATATATATATATATATATATATATATATATATATATATATATATATATATATATATATATATATATATATATATATATATATATATATATATATATATATATATATATATATATATATATATATATATATATATATATATATATATATATATATATATATATATATATATATATATATATATATATATATATATATATATATATATATATATATATATATATATATATATATATATATATATATATATATATATATATATATATATATATATATATATATATATATATATATATATATATATATATATATATATATATATATATATATATATATATATATATATATATATATATATATATATATATATATATATATATATATATATATATATATATATATATATATATATATATATATATATATATATATATATATATATATATATATATATATATATATATATATATATATATATATATATATATATATATATATATATATATATATATATATATATATATATATATATATATATATATATATATATATATATATATATATATATATATATATATATATATATATATATATATATATATATATATATATATATATATATATATATATATATATATATATATATATATATATATATATATATATATATATATATATATATATATATATATATATATATATATATATATATATATATATATATATATATATATATATATATATATATATATATATATATATATATATATATATATATATATATATATATATATATATATATATATATATATATATATATATATATATATATATATATATATATATATATATATATATATATATATATATATATATATATATATATATATATATATATATATATATATATATATATATATATATATATATATATATATATATATATATATATATATATATATATATATATATATATATATATATATATATATATATATATATATATATATATATATATATATATATATATATATATATATATATATATATATATATATATATATATATATATATATATATATATATATATATATATATATATATATATATATATATATATATATATATATATATATATATATATATATATATATATATATATATATATATATATATATATATATATATATATATATATATATATATATATATATATATATATATATATATATATATATATATATATATATATATATATATATATATATATATATATATATATATATATATATATATATATATATATATATATATATATATATATATATATATATATATATATATATATATATATATATATATATATATATATATATATATATATATATATATATATATATATATATATATATATATATATATATATATATATATATATATATATATATATATATATATATATATATATATATATATATATATATATATATATATATATATATATATATATATATATATATATATATATATATATATATATATATATATATATATATATATATATATATATATATATATATATATATATATATATCGAAAAATTTCAAACCGATTTCCATTGATCCGTTTCTACAGAAACGCTAGCTAAAAGTTCATTGGATTTTTTATTCACGCCTTAAAAACATCAAAATTGTTTCGAAACATTATACATACTGCATTGTTCATACACTGAAACAAATAATTTTTCATAATTTAGAATTTTTGTTCTTTTAATTTTCAAATATGCATCCTTTTAGAAGCACTTTTTTGTAGTGTTATGAGAGTGTATAGAGTGTATAGAAAATAATGTAACACCCAATCAAATTAAGAAGTCTAAAGTCAGACTAGTTGTCACCTTCAAAATTGAACACTAAGAGTTTTTTGCAGATATGTGGGGCAGATTGCATGATTAGAAATTCGACATTTGATTGACTGATATGATTGATTTTTAGAGATTAATTTTATTAGAAATTTAGTTCCATTTTACATCGTTTCTCTTTACATTTCCGCTCTTATTCCTTCCTACAGGAAACTTCTTTAGTACGACTATTTCTTTATTCTTTTAATTATACGTCTCTTCCCAACACTCTCGCCCTTAACCATTACGTCCTTAACCCCTTTAACCGCTTCTTCAATTGTATAATGGATTTAATATATCTCATTCTGAAGGTTTCTCCATTTTCTTGAGTTATTTCTTGAACATTCCTTTTGTCAATTTTATGGTAAGTTTGTTTCACGTATGCTGGTGTTATTTTATCTTTTCGCTTTTGCGACATCTCTTGAGTCTCATCGTTAGTAACCAGCACATGTTTTCCACTACTAAAACGTTCATAAATTACAACTTGTTGGTAAATATTGCTTTGCAAAAGATTCATTAATAATAACAACAACAACATCAACCCAGGAAACCTGCAACTAAAACGACGTGCAAATGGTTTTCTTTTAAATTTTGCATTCTGCACGATCTTTATAGAGCTCTACCATTCAAATATCTATCTTTCGCAGCTATATCGTGTTTAATCCTTTAAGAAAATGCGATTTAAGTATGTCATGAAAAGCGCTTCTATCAATCTAAGTATTATCACATTCACATTTTCTTCAAAAATGTATTGAAAATGTTACAAAATCCAATTTTTAAATCAATTAAAGGAATGTAGGACTCCAATCCCGAATGAGGTCGAAGAAGGTGAGATCAACTTTTGCTTAGTACGAAAATAATGCAGTAGAAGTCAATGAATACGCTTTAGAGTTATGTTTTAGAAATATTTTAACAAGAATTATGTTAGCAATAATGCTTTGGTGAATTTCGAATTGATAAAATTAGCTTACCTCCATCCCAAACTCACTTCAAACAGTACTGATCACATTTTGTTGAGTCTTAAATAATATTTCCTTGATTCTGTTCTGGATAAAACAAATGTCTAGGAAAAATATGAAATATTGTAATGCAAAATGGCGGTAACCAATTAATATTAAACACCGTACGAAAGCCTCGTATCATTGCCATTGTATACTTTGTGGCGTTTGATAACGTGTGTACAATTTATTCAACTTCAAAATATTAAGACTGCTAAGTTATTTCTTTTGAACATTTTGAACGTCACCAAGATTCATAAGTGGTTCCTTTGACTTTTTAGAGTTTAGAGTTTCAGTTAAAGCTATCGCAATTATGGGGAAAATCCAAAACCATCAACATTCTTCGAAATCCTGAATATCAGTATATTCGAATTGTTTTAAAGTGTCTTTTTTCTTATGCTCGGAAATAAATTTAATTATTAATTTATGTCTATCTCGAACGTCCTTTTATTAAATTGTAAACATTTTTTTATATCTATCTGCAACACTTTTACAACTTATTCACCTTCAAAATATCAAATCTGCTAAGCTTTTCTATTGCACCAATTTTGACGTCACCGGTACCCATATACGGTTCCATTGTCCTTTTTCCATTACGTGAATGAATATAGAGATTATAATGCATATTGCTTCCATAATCGTACGGAAGCCCAAAATTCGCAACTCTTTTCTCAGTCTTCTCAAAATATTTCAATGCACCGTTCAGAATATTCTCGGGAATAATTTTTATATATTTATCGCGATTGGTTACCGTATGTTGATGAAAAACTCCTAAAACATGCATCAACTCATGCAAAAAAATACCAACATCCATGCATCCACCCACATTAGTAGAGGACACATAAGTTTATATATTGAATACAGTCAATATATACAATACAGTCAGAAGTTGCGTTTTCCGGTGCAGGAAGGAATTTCACACACGACACTCTGGCTATATCTTGCATCGCTTTATGAATTTTTCCAGACTGTTCATCATCTAGAGATAATATAAATCATAAATTTACGCTACCCTGAAGCCATACAATGCGTTAAGAACTTACTAAACCCTTTATCGATTATGTAACGTACTGTTGCGTGGGGCCAAAGATTGTATATAATGCTTGCTATGCAGGTGCTTCTAAGAGAGGAAATGTCCTGAAATTTATACGCGACATTATCAATGATTCCTATTAAATTATATGACTATTTTCCTTCTAAAATTTCGATATTATTTTTATAACCGACATAGGCGATAATATTTCATCTCGGGTCTTGTATGAATCATACATACTACAAAAATAAAGTCGGTTGGTTCATATCTCAAAAACAAAATATGATTGATCCTTTATATTTCATTAGAAGTAATTAAAATCATAAAAAAATTTTTTTTTAAATTCTATCACTTTAACCCACTTGATGGTACTTGAATTCTTAGCCTTAAAACTAGACATTTCACAGGGTGTTATGTGTCATTTCATTATAACATTAAAATAATTCATTAAAAGAAATGGGAAACAACGCGGAAAAATTTCTTCAAATATATTTTTGAAATAACCATAGGATTTCGTATTTATTCCGAAAATTTTGAAAAGCACAATTTTTCTTAATTGTTCCAACGGTGATATCATGAAATTAAATATTCATTACTCGACCATATAAAACTGTTTGATGATTTCCTTGGTGATTCCGCTCGAGTTTCTCGGGTGATAGTTAGTGTACTTTAAATATTTCCGCAGCACGTACGAGAATAGCATGTGAAGAATCTAGAAGAGAAACTTCAAAGTAATTAAACTCAGCAGCCTAATTGGGTTAAGCTTTGCAGCTGCGCAACGTCCTTGACATTGGTCAAAGACAATCTGCCACTAACTTTTGCAAACGTTCAAACAAACAAAATGAGCAAAGAATAGGTTTTAATTGGCATTTGCTGAAATTGCCTAAAACTCAGCGAATCCCATTACTCTCCTCCAACATAAATCGAATTAATTACTAAGTTCGGTAAATGTTCACGAAATCGAGTTAATGGAAAATTCGAATGAATGTGCGCCAAAAGATTTGACGCTATCCTGTGCTGTGTTATCTAAGGTACAGGAGCGCCATTCTTGTATTTTAATTGCTTTCTGAATTGGCACATCCTGAATTGGATCTAGAAGTATACGCATCTTGTCCACAAAACATCTAAAAGAATTTGTTTAAGGCGTTTTGGAAGTTTGAAGGACTTTTCAAATTACTTCCACTAGCTTTCTAATCAAACGTCGACTGTTGAAATAATTGAGTTTGAGACGTACGATTTGATTGAAAACTAATTGATAGCAGTGTAGGCAGACTAAAACTTGTGCTGTCAATTTCGGGACATTCGTGATATTTTGTGCAGCTCTCTAATACAAACCAGCCTAGTCACATATGAGTCAAAGCTAACAAATTTCGATGCAATGTTATTAATGGCCAGTGAGAAATATATACTGGAAAAGTTAGGGAGACGGGAAGAGAAAGAGTGTATCTTTAAAAGTGAGGGACGAGTAATTAGTGAAATATTCTTCACATTAATATTTTACATATCTGTTTGAAAATGCAACACTGCCATTGAAACTGAATTGTTTGTAATAATTGTGGAGAAATGGATTAAAGAGCGGACTGGTAGGGTAGGAGTTACAACTCATTAATATTAAGCTAATGGATGCGTTTACACGGCGGATATTATTATCGTCGATTTTCTGATTATCGCTCTAAGCACGAACATTTCATTAGGAGTCTTCAGCAAATATTCATTAAACAAAAAATAAAAATAGAGACAAAAATAGAAGTAAAAAAAATTCACCACATCCTAAAGGGATTTGACGCTTGTTATTTATGGTACTGTGAGAAATTCGCGGTAGATACCGTGAACATGCATGAAATAAACCCGCCAGCTTTGCGTCAGTTTATGCCATTACATCTATGGGTCACTAGATGTCATCACCACTGTTAGCCATAACAAGTAAGAATCACGCAGAAGAGTTTCGAACTTTAAATGCCACCGTCATCTAGTGTGGGAATAGCCCGCGGACTGTAGAATTTGCCAATTGGAATCTTGTTGAACTAACAGCATCGTCCGACTACAAGGTGAACTGTCACAGGAAACTGGAAAGTTTGAAAGTAATGAACACGTAATAGTACAATGTCAAATAAAGTGTGAAATTCGAACCTACAGCAAATTTGATTGTTTTACTGGATTATTCACAAACCATCCATCTTGAATATCCGCAAAGATCTACAAATAACCTAACTTTATGTATATAAAATTGTCGCAATGAAAGACAACGTGGGAAACTATTACTGGTTCTTGATGACGTTTATATATAGTTTTTTACGACTGCTCTGTTTTGGGATAACAATTATACCACGTGGTCCTTGTATTTGCTATATTTGTTACTATTGATAGTAGTCGTATTTTTTTCGGATCAGATCAAATATTTTGTATGTGAAACAAAAACAACAATTGATCCAGAAAAATTGCAGGTTCAAATTTTTGATCCAAAATTTCATTCTCCTACCAAAATATAGATAGCGCTGTGCACACAAATTATTGGCATCACTTTAAGCTGTCGAAAATTTTAAGTTTCAAAATTTTCTATTTGAAGTTTAATTTTCAAAAATTTACACGTTTCTACAAGAAATGGAAAATAAAGCAGAGTAAGTATTTAACAAAATAAATTTATTAAGGAAATTATAAAGGAATTAAGGAAGGAAGAATAAATTTGTCATTGGCTCAAACTAGATATACAAAAATGTGCTACCAAACAACACTTTTCTTAGCGCCATCTATTGTCATATACTTGAAGGTTTACATAATTGATCCACTTTGTTTTTTTTCACATTTGACTTAATCTGATCCGAAAAAAATGCGGCTAGTATTGGCATCACTTTAAGCTGTCGAAAATTTTCAGTTTCAAAATTTTCTATTTGAAGTTTAATTTTCAAAAATTTACAAGTTTCTACAAGAAATGGAAAATAAAGCAGAGTAAGTATTTAACAAAATAAATTTATTAAGGAAATTATAAAGGAATTAAGGAAGGAAGAATAAATTTGTCATTGGCTCAAACTAGGTATACAAAAATGTGCTACCAAACAACACTTTTCTTAGCGCCATCTATTGTCATATACTTGAAGGTTTACATAATTGATCCACTTTGTTTTTTTCACATTTGACTTAATCTGATCCGAAAAAAATACGGCTATTGTTCGTATTGCTTTAGCTCAAAAATTTTTCTAAAATGTAATATTTGACACCACCTTCTATTTGACAAATCAGTGTTCGTTTGAATCCAATGCAAGAAAACATCAATCAAAATTGACCATATTGGCCATTCAAATGATTGCAATACAATAGCGGCCATAGAAAATTGAATAATAAATCCTACTACGGTTGCACAACAAGCGCAGTAAAATTACGCATTGTTGCATGTGCAGCGACCTGTAGGAAGTGTCACAAGTATTACAATATCAACCTAAAATAGAATTAATCATCGAATTCCGCAAAATTTCCTGTGTGTATTAATGTGCGAGAAAAGTCCAAATTCGAAGTAACAAAAAAAAAAAAATGGCAACGAATTTTTCATCATTTGATAATAAACTGAAAGCAAACCAGAATACGAACGTTCAGTGTATTATGCTTAACTCCAAGGCTAAGTAACGGGTCTCCGACCGGTAAATTTCGCTAAACTAGTTTTGCGAAAAGAAAAGAACGAGAAGATTCAGTTTTAGAGAACTGCGGTTGCCGTGAGTTGGAATTTTTTGAGGAGGTCGATTTTGAACTGCCGTGGCGGCCGGTTGTGATTGAGCAACGAAAAACTTTAAAAGACATAAAATGAAAGAAAATTTCCTGAAAGAAAAAGGCAAGCCATGGTGATTTTTGTTTTAATTAAAAAAAGAACTTACAGCAACGAAAAAGTTTAAAAGACATAAAATGAAAGAAAATTTCCTGAAAGAAAAAGGCAAGCCATGGTGATTTTTGTTTTAATTAAAAAAAGAACTTACAGCAACGAAAAAGTTTAAAAGACATAAAATGAAAGAAAATTTCCTGAAAGAAAAAGGCAAACGGTGATTTTTGTTTTAATTAAAAAAAGAACTTATAGCAACGAAAAAGTTTAAAAGACATAAAATGAAAGAAAATTTCCTGAAAGAAAAAGGCAAGCCATGGTGATTTTTGTTTTAATTAAAAAAAGAACTTACAGCAACGAAAAAGTTTAACAGACATAAAATGAAAGAAAATTTCCTGAAAGAAAAAGGCAAACGGTGATTTTTGTTTTAATTAAAAAAAGAACTTACAGCAACGAAAAAGTTTAAAAGACATAAAATGAAAGAAAATTTCCTGAAAGAAAAAGGCAAACGGTGATTTTTGTTTTAATTAAAAAAAAGAACTTACAGCAACGAAAAAGTTTAACAGACATAAAATGAAAGAAAATTTCCTGAAAGAAAAAGGCAAACGGTGATTTTTGTTTTAATTAAAAAAAGAACTTATAGCAACGAAAAAGTTTAAAAGACATAAAATGAAAGAAAATTTCCTGAAAGAAAAAGGCAAACGGTGATTTTTGTTTTAATTAAAAAAAGAACTTATAGCAACGAAAAAGTTTAAAAGACATAAAATGAAAGAAAATTTCCTGAAAGAAAAAAGCAAACGAAATTTAGAAGCGAACGTATGCGACGCGGAAAGTTAATTTAGAACACAGGCCATTGCGAGTCTTTGTAAAATTTAAAATCAAGATCGTTTTATATAAACTTAAAATAACAGACGTTTCAACATATAAAAGAAAATTAATAATGTAAAAGTGAAGGAGAACCTGTTTTTTTTGATCCACATTTAAATTGATGGTGCTACATGATGCGGAGGAACCCAGGAGGAAGAATAGGTCTGAAGGCGCAGCGACCAGCAGCTGAAAAAAAAAATCTAAATTAGTATCGGTATTTAGAAAGAACTTATTAATTATAAATATACTCTTGTAGCCCCAGTTTTAATAGATTGTAACTATAGTATTTTTGGGTTTGTGTTGTAAGAGGGAGCTCCTTCATGGCCGTGGGTGACCCAAACTGAGAGGGTCGAATGTAATTGTTTTTTTAAAAAAAAAAAAAAAAAAAAAGGAAGTTGGTAGTAGTCATCATAAGAGTGCGAGCTCGTTTATGTTCTATGAGATTCGCATTCATCAGGATTTGTTGTAAATAAATACCGTGATATTATATATTATAGTTGATAAAATTTGTACTATGATTTACATTAGAATATTTTTTTTTGGTGTATTAAACGGGATTGATAAAACTATGAGCGTGTAATCTTTTTCTTTGCGGGGTGGAGGTCTGGATTGTTGGAAGGGATGGAGAGAGAAATTATTGTTGGAACCCAGCCCGGTACTGGCAGGGTTGGAACCGCCCCTGAGTGTTGTTCCGGCTAGTCGGGCACAAGCCAGTACGGGCTCGACAAGGGTCCTCTAACAGCATCAGAAAAATTAAGCATAAAGTGAAAAAATTTTAAAGAATTTGAATTTTTTTTGAAAAAATGGACTTTAATGATATTTATCGATTTTACATATAGATTGTAGTAACTAAAAAATTAAAAAGGCTTTTCAATCGCCACCAATTACCTAAGTCAGAATTTTCCAACAATTTCTGTACTCTTTAAACCGGACAATAATTCAGTAATTAAGCCCTTTACATACTATCTTCTGCTTCTCGTGCTCATTAGTTTGTGTGGACATCACTGACACTGAAAATTGAAACTTCGTTGAATTCATGATTTCACCGAGACCGGGCGGTTGTCAAAAGTAAACCCATTTAATTGTACTTGGTTTTGTTGTTTATATAAATTCGCTACGGCGAAGCGTGGAGAAAACTGCTGCAAATGTGACAGTACAAAACTTATGGAAATTATCGAATTTTTTAATGGCGTTAGACAACCCGATGAGAAGTTTATGTGAAACTTGTTTGTAAAGTGGTCGAAGAGGTTTGAAATCGTTCTAATTATTATGTTCTATTCCATTCCTAAAGGAACGGAAGTAACAGGAAGAGTGATTTAAATTGAATTTCGTTAATAAAAAATTGAAGGATATTAATATTGTCGGGTATTACCACTGAATCGTGGTAACGACTGAATGGTTTATTACCACTGAATCGTGGTTACCTATTTTAAAATGATTAGCACCGACAACTTGTTATCCGGGGGAAGTGCACCACCACCACCTCCATCTCTGTCTATCCTAGAAGCGATGCCACCACTAACCACTGCCGCTCACGTGTCGCAGCCTTCGCCACCGATGGCTGAGCCTTTGCATATACAACGCTTAGAAGCAGCGCTAGATATGCGTCCATTCATGACTTACGCACACCATGTCCTGTCGCAACCTTTGGGCAGTGACACCACTGATTCAGAAGAGAATATTAACGAAAATAATGGGTCTGAACAAGGAGACTCGACCTATCCAGGTACTGGAAGAAGACGACGTAAACGACTATTAGGAACAAAGGAAGGTAAGAGAGTGACTGAAGCGGAAGCCGCAATGAACACCATTTACATTTGCGTTTTTTTCTATATCTACAGAACGTCAAATTGTTAAAACGCAGATCTTCAATTTCAAAGATTTAACGGGCGAACGAGAATGGCTCTACACGATACTGCTCAGTGACACAGACTCAGATTCGGAAATCAGTGACGAGGATGATTACATCAAGGATATGTTAAAGACTTACGTACGTGAACAGCGTCATCGTGAAAATTTCTACAAGAAAACAGCGGTAAGTGTATTTTAATACGAATCTATTTTATTCTTCCAAAGCGTCTGGTTTTAATAATTCTTTTGAATATTTCTTCTAGAATACTCAATATGCATACTATGGTTCCGGATTCCTCGCCAATCACGACATGCATCCCGAACATCAACAGTCAATCGTTGGAATTCGTAGACGACGCCGTCGAACGAAAAAGGAGCCACTTCAAAAACCACCGAAATTGTCGAAGACTCAGAAAATAAGAGACAATATGCAAAAAATACGTAAAGTGCGTAAAGTTGTATCGGGACAACTCGAACCCGGAGAGATTAATCCATCTGAACTAAAGAATTATACTTTCGGTGAAACGTCCACCATGAATGATGACGAAGAAGCAGACTCTGGCGATGGCAATGAACTTGATGTTGATTTGGAAACTACTTCCTCTTCAGCAGCTGTTAATATACCACCCGGTATGCTACCTTACATAGATTCACGCGGTCGTCGCCGCAAGAATCAACTTCTACATCGTACACCACAAGTTATGGCTGCGCGTCGACGGAAAGTGTGGCAATTAATGGCTAAGAAAGAACTAAGTCGTTGCCATCGTGCCAAAGTCAATAATCACAAAGAAGTGGTGCAGAACTGTAAACGTGTGGCCACGATGTGCATGAAGGTGGTAAGACAGCGTGCTGCTTACTCACAAAAAATTATGAAGGAAACCGTTTGGCGCGCTAAGCGATTAACTCGTGAAATGCTGAGCTACTGGAAACGATACGAGCGTGTGGAACGTGATACACGGCGACGTATGGAGCGTGAGGCAGAAGAACAGCGCAAAATGGATATTGAATTAATTGAAGCGAAGCGTCAACAGCGCAAATTGAACTTCTTGATCACTCAAACAGAATTATATGCTCATTTTATGTCCAAGAAACTCGGTCAGGGAACTGAGGAAGATCAATTGCGTATTCTGAATCAGTTAGACGAAGAGGCGAATCCGCGTCTAGCTGCCTACGATGATTACGATGCAGAACATATGAAGATTTTGGCGCAGAAAAATGCGGAAATCGCTTTTGATACAGATCGTTTGAAGACGCGACAGTTCCAAGTATCCCCACTATCAACATCAGCAGGAAACGAAGAAGATATGACTTCTGCATCTAAGGCAGTGGTGCAAAATTTCTCTGATACCTCAGGGAACGTTAAGGCAGATCTCCCGCAACCGGCAATATTTAAGGGGACTCTCAAAGCATATCAAATTAAGGGTAAATTAATAGAGTTTTCTTATCTATGAATATTTCTTCATTGTTGGTCTGGCATAAACTAATTCTGTTTCTACCTTTAAAGGCATGACTTGGTTAGCCAATCTGTATGATCAGGGCATAAGCGGAATACTTGCTGATGAGATGGGTCTCGGGAAAACGGTTCAATCAATAGCGTTTCTTTGCCATATTGCCGAACGCTATGGTGTTTGGGGCCCGTTTCTAATTATCTCGCCGGCTTCTACTTTGCATAATTGGCAGCAGGAAATGCAGCGTTTTGTGCCTGACTTTAATGTCGTTCCCTATTGGGGATCACCAAATGAGCGCAAAATTTTACGACAATTTTGGGAACAGAAGGATCTTCATACGAAGGAAGCTAGTTTTCATGTTGTTATCACTAGTTATCAATTAATTGTTTCCGATTACAAATATTTTAATCGCATCAAATGGCAGTACATGATTCTAGATGAAGCTCAGGCTATAAAAAGTGCCTCATCAGCTCGATGGAAGTTGTTGCTTGGCTTCAACTGTCGCAATCGTCTGTTACTCTCCGGCACGCCTATTCAAAATAGCATGGCTGAGTTGTGGGCTTTACTGCATTTCATTATGCCAACGTTATTCGACTCTCATGATGAGTTCAATGAATGGTTTTCTAAAGATATTGAATCTCATGCCGAAAATAAGACCGGCATTGATGAGAAGCAAATTTCACGCCTCCATATGATCCTGAAGCCGTTCATGTTGCGCCGCATTAAAAAAGACGTAGAGAATGAATTGTCCGACAAAATTGAGATTATGGTTTACTGTCCGCTGACTATACGCCAGAAATTGCTCTACATGGCTCTAAAGAAAAAAATTCGCATCGAAGACTTATTGAATCTTATGGGTGGTGGAGCAGGCAGCTCGTCGGGTGATGGTCACCATGTCGATCGAAATTTTACCTCGAATCTTCTCAATTTGGTAATGCAATTTCGTAAGGTTTGCAATCATCCCGAACTGTTTGAGCGACGTGATGCAAAAAGCCCTTTTGCTATGCGTTGTGAGGAGTATATAATGCCGCGTTTAATATTCGATGAGGGCTTGTTTATACGGGCGATACCAAGTAAAAGACACTTACTATACAACAAGTAAGTGGAAAAGATAAAGAAACTATAAAATTGTGTTGGCGGCTTTTCGATGAAATGGTACTTGTATTTTTCAGGTTTTGTATATTTAAATCTGAGTACGTTCAATACTCTCTATTCAGTGAATCTAGAACTGAATCAGGCAAACGGAAACCATCGGAATATGCGCGCTATGTCGATTTAAGTGCGAGCGATAGTTGCTGTTTTAGTTTTACGCGTTTTATTGACTTCGCACCGATAGATTTGGAGGATGTAACCATTGGTGGTCTTATTAAATTGTTAGTATGGACAGTAGGGTCTAAGGAGTCAAGTAGTAGAACTAAACGAATATCTTTTTTTATTTTGAACAGTTTTCTCTCCTGCCGTCGTCTATTAAAATTCTATGAGCTCTTGGCATATCGGTACCGTTGGTGGTGGTCCAGTGGTTATCAATCAACACGTTTCCGTTTACTCGAACCAACATTATCAAACCCATTGCAAAGGATTCCATTTAAAAGTATATTGAATAATTTCCTCTTCACTGGAATGGTATGTGTATTCCTATTCCTTTTTTTCTTAAAGATCTAACATTTTGTTTTCATTTTTTCATCATAGACTACAAACGACAGCACGATTTATGCATTTGGTGATTACAAAACAGTTAATATGCAAGAAACAATTGAGCACCGAGTCATACGCAGTAAAAACATTATGAAATGTACAAATTCCATAAAAGTAGAAGATTTGGAAGATATGAAATTATTTAAGAAGGAAGATATTGATATAGATGTTGAAAATTGTGATGAAGATTCATCATCAACTGCACAAGAGCGAAGCGTCTCCAGATCGGCAGAGAAATCGAGCAAAGAAGTTGAAAATGAAGCAAATAATCAACTTTTGCCTGAATTTACTCACGTACCACGTAGACCCACTTTTCATTATTGTGAACCATTAGAAATGCCCAGATTTTTATATAACTTGGGCCAGCGTGTTCAGGCGGTGAATAGAAGATCTTAGTAAGTTTGATTAACATCCCAACTAATTTCTAGAGTTACAATATATAACAAATTATAATTTCTATATACATAAAAGCTGTGAAAGTCGCGCTGCCGAATGGTCTTATATACGTCATACACATTGTGAGAACGCTACCGGTTTAGAATTGGTAACTACCGGCTTGACATTATGCCGGCCGCACTATGGCTGGTCGTCGATCGTGATACCTGATAAGCAGACGTTGGTATCGGATGCTGGTAAATTATCAGTACTCGATAGCTTACTGACACGCCTTAAAGCCCAGGGACATCGTGTACTTATTTATTCTCAAATGACTAAAATGATTGATTTACTAGAGGTAAGAAACAGTAAAATAATTGTATTTTTCTGGAATTATATATATTTTATTCACATATCGGCTTTACTCTTAGGAATATATGTGGCATCGTAAGCATCGTTACATGCGATTAGATGGCTCTAGTAAAATTTCTGCTCGTCGTGATATGGTCGCTGATTTTCAAGCTCGTGCTGATATTTTTGTTTTTCTATTGTCGACACGCGCTGGCGGTTTGGGTATAAATCTTACAGCTGCTGATACGGTAAGTACAAGCATAACCATTCAACCAAACTTATTGTCGAAACCATCAAATCATTTCTATTTGGTAATCACTAAGATATCGAAAGCCAAGTTAGAACGATGTGAACAATGACTTTAAAATTTAGAGAAAATTATAGTGCTTCGACTAACAGATTTGCGATACTTAAGAATGTAACGCAATGTATCACTTGCTGATTACGCAAGGAATTACTTATAAGTTTCGAAAAACATCCGTCATCAGTAGCCGCTTCCGGTGTCTGTCCGGTGGTGTAAGAGCCCGAAATGGGTGTGTCTGGCCTTTCTAACTGGCTATATAATAATACCATGCGACGCAAGCATAAGAAACATAAACATATATTCCAAATAAAGTTCCAAAAAAAGTTCAATATAGATTGTCGTTGGGTAGGCCCCCATATGGGAGCTTCGTGGTGGTTCTGGTGGTAGCACAATATAAAGCCAGTGCAAAAGAGAACAATTTGTTGTCAATAGCTGCCTAGTTGTTTTTTGAAATGTAATTTTAGATACTTTTACTTTTGATTAGAGAAAAACACATAACAGTACAACGATTATTATCAAAGCCACAAATACGTAAAAGGCAATGATCGTGGCTCTGAATGAAGATAGAAGTGCTAAAGGACAAATCGAAGATGCAACTTCGTTTGATATAAACGCGCGCCAAACAACAGGTTATAACAGATTATATCGATATTTTGTTTCGTTCCATTGTGCCCCAGTTGGCGTATCTTGCAATAAGGAAAACATGCGCTTTACTTATATAAATACGTTTGTTTGATCTGATATTATATCGTTCTTGGACTTGAAATTGAACACACTGATACTCAGAAGCATTTTTTATTCCTCAGATAGTTCAAAAAGGAACTCGTTGTATAAATTATAAAATTCAAACATTGCTTTTGTAACCACGAACTAGGAGTGAAAATGACTGTAGTATCTATTCCGTTAACATAAAAAATTATTCCTTTTCCTCGTGCTTAACGCGCCTCTTTAACGTTACGAACTTCGCTAATTATCAGGCCTTCATATAAAGTACTCTATTCGATATTTACTACTTTGCTGTCACCACACTTTAGCTAAGAAATAGGAAAAAAAATTCACTAAAGTCTTTCGTTTGCCTTCAAATCAATTTAAGATTTCAATATATCTAATTAATTTTCGTTCGAATTTTTTTCGGTTAGAAATAAAACAAAAAATTTTAAATTGGTTTAAAAATGTTAAAAAAATTGGCATTGATAGCGGCCGATGGGCAACTACTTCGTATTTCTCATTCCTTATCAGCTAATTGGAAACATGATATTCGGGCGTTATCAAATCTTAACACATTTATTGAATCGCGTAATAGTGTTACCTGCAAGGATGTTGCTCAGTTGAGGATTGCCGAAGATAAGAGATGGTCACATCAATACAATCCACAGTCGAGTGGCGGTAACGATTTGTTGAGGTTCCCCGGACAAACGAATACTATTGATGATACGACAACCAAATTGCGCGACTTACTTCAACTTTCAACATCAAATATATCGGAGCCAGGTGCAATCGTAGCGTCCGCCCTTGATTCAGAAAAAAATTTGTCCTATAAGAAGAGAACTCCGCATCTGGAAAGAAGTGTAGCACAGATCAATTATCGCGGACGTGTTCACATTATTTGTACCATCCATTCCGATGATATACAGGCAGTTCAACGATATTTGGGTCCGGTATTGCTTAACCATGGTGCGACTTATACACAAAATATGGATATGTTCCACAATACTGCTTATATTGATGCAATACTACCGGATAGGTCGAAAACGGTTGAATCTGTACCAATTGGAAAAGGAATTTTAAAGGATAGCATTGCTTGTGGTGCAGAAGCAGCAAGTGTTCTCAGTCATGAAAGACGTTTAATACGATTCAAATGCGATCCTTTAAAAATACAAGAAGTATGTTATGAATTGGAAAGATTTAATTACATAATCAGAAATGTTCAGTATCTAATCTCCCCAAAGCGGCCCGTTTATATGTTCGATCAAGAATTTAGAGTTTATAAACGATTTTTGGATGATCTTATGGAAGTGCCCGGTTTGGATGGCATTTATGATAATGTTAAAGTGCAGCCTATATAATTGATTGCGAGAGCTAACAGATATAATTGAAAAAAGAAAGGAAAAACAAATTCTAAAAATTTCAACAGAAGTATTTTGCAAAAAAAAAAGGGACAAATTATAGTATGGCCTAAATTTTAACGCATACCTAATGGATATATGTAAACACAAAATTAACTTCACAAAAATTTAATAAAGCAAATATGTACGTGTACGTTGGTTTTTATGCTTGAGTGGCTTGCTTGATTTGACTAAGTTCAAAATACTAGCCGTTTCCATAAACGTGTTGAAAACAGAAAGTAAATTAGTAAAAATCGAAATTCTATTTTCTGAACATTTCATGTCAGATATTTTCATTTTCTCTACAGAATCGCACAGATTTTTACAAATTAAAATCATTTGGATTATTAATTTAAATGCGTATTAAATTTATTATTAACAACTAACTTATGACTATATTATAATAAATTAATTAAATTCAGCGAAAATTAATCGTTCTGTGAAAATGTTTCATCAAATTCGGTCACAAAGATCTAACGAAGTAACTCGAAAGGATCCAACAAAAAAAATGTGCAATGGTATTGCTTCTGCTTATTATCAGACCTCATTAAATTATCCCAAAGGTGACGATAAGGATACAAGAATGATGAAATTGCACGATGTTCTTGGTACAACGCCGTCAAAACAGTCTTCTTTGAAAGGACAGAAATCCCACAAGACTCAATCTGCGAAAATACTTAAATTTTCTGTCGAAAGTGACAAACAAAACCCATCGAAAGAATACGGATTGATTCAATTGCAATATCATAAAGGTATATTTCTCATTTGCACCATTGAATCGGATGATCTTCACGGTATACGACGACGTTTCTCATCGATAATGAAATCATACGGCGCTAGTTATGCGAATAGCTTGGCTTTTTTTAATAATAGCGCTTACGTAGATGCCACGATATCGTCTAGGAAATCGGGAAATTTCTCAGATTTAGCAATTGATATTAAAAAGGATTCTGTTAATTGTGGTGCGAAGTTTGCTAGAATAATTGATTATGAAAATGGTCTTGTACGATTTACATGCGATGCATTGCAAGTACAAAATTTGGTTGAAGTATTACGATCTTATGATTATAGAATTGAATCTGCTGGTTATGAGATTTCACCCAAACGGCGCGTTATAATGTCTGAATCAGATTATGGACTATATTCGCGGTTTTTATGCGAATTTAGGAAAATTCCTGAATTAATGAATATTTACGATAATGTCAAGAAGTGAGTCATCATAATTGGTCAGCGTCAATGAAGGGAGTCGGTTATCGTGCAGAAGGATAACATATTTGGAAGAAAAATTACACAAAATCGTACAATTGCTTAGAAAATGTTGGCTTTTTTTGTTAGAAAAAGAATCATTAAATGGAAACATGAAAACAAATTAATTAAAAGGTTCTGATTTATTTTTGAATTCAAAAATTTATCACAATTTCTTTGTTCTTTTGACAGCATTATGAAAGCTTCTCTGAAAAGTGGAATAATATTTTTTACCTTACAGTAGACGTCGATAGTAATTATTACTCATTCCTTCACCACCATTCATTTCAAAGCTATCTCGAAATATTCTAATTCAGTCAGTTTTGAAAATGTGTGAATGCGTTCGATAAATGCTTACATTTTCTTACTAACAAAGCTTAAAAAAATGTAAAACCAATCAGAAAAATAATCAAATAAATACGACGATCAACGTGGCTTTGCTATGCGGAAATGTGGTCTTGAGGGAACTAAACACCCACTCTAAGGTCCAAGCCTAGCTCCTGGTGTTTATTGTTTTTTGCCTAACTTGACTAGATAACGTCGCGACAATCGGTTTATCGACAATGAAAACTTCAAGTCTTTAAGAGTATGAGGATTTATTTATTAGTGGATTCTTTTGGAAGATGTTGCGAAAATTCATGTCTAGCAATTATATTGAGATCATAAAGGATTGTATTGATATATAATATTGATACTAATTTCAATTAATTTGATATTTAATTTTAATGTTTAATTCGTTAACGGATTTCTCACAATGGCATTTATTTTTTAAATAAAGTCTGAATAAGAGAACATTATGCCCTTAATAAAAAAGTGCTATTAAAATAATATTCTATAGTTTTAAATAATTTAAGCTAATTTAATTAAGTTCCAGGACTCAATAAAATTAACTCAGTTTAATTTGGTCAATAAATATAATATTAAGTCGTTAAGGGTTTTTCCACAACATAATTGAGAATACATTAAACGCTCCTGGTATTTTCTAAACTAAGATATAAGAGGAATTATATAGACTATTTAATTATTTAAACTAAATCGCTTAGAGAAAACACTGTGTGCACTTAATGTGCTCCTGCCCATTTTTCATCATCGTTTTACCGCATGCCAGAAAGTGTGGAGCGCATGAATTTTCGCCCTACCGTGTAGAGTCAATTGATTTTAACTCTAGTCGGTGGCACGGTAAATACTCTTCCAAATCGATTTCCCACCACTTCCCTCATTTTCCCTCCTTGTGACTGGAATCCTATTTTGTGGGAATCGCTACTTTTTATTGAATGTACGTTACTCGTTCTGATAGGAGAGTTTCGAGAAGAGTCCTGATTGAAACTATGTGAAATTTATAGACTCTAAAACCATCTAAAACCATTGATTTTACATGTATTCTTAGTTGGTTTGCTTTAGTCCTTTCGGTGATAAATTTCTTTAGTTTTTCTTTATCGATTGCATGCCAAACGTTTTGATAAAAAATCACAAATGTGTTAACGATATCTCTTTAAACGTGTCCCTGTGTCTTTCGGTCTGGTCCGGCCTGTGTCTTGGTAAAAATAATTCCTTGATTTCTTTTTTTTTTGATACTTTCGTTGACGCTCAATGAATCTACGTTTTGGTGAGACTCTTCACTAAAAAATTTGTTCACGTATGATTTTTGTTTGTTTGTTTCTGCTTTGATTTCGGTAGCTAGTCTGTCTGTTCGATTAAACCAAAAAAAAAATCCGATCGAATCGTGTTTGAGATTTGCTCGGTAAATATTTAACGCTTTCCGAAAGGTAGATCTTGTTCCGAGGTAGCTTTGTGAGAATTATTTCTTGTCCATTATTTATCGTTTTTACATTCATTCATGAAATATTTCCTGAAAAGAAATTAGAGGATGAAATAGCACAAAAAGCAGTTTAAGAATTTCGAGAGAAAAAATTTGTAAATTTTATTAATTTTTGCTTATATTGAATGTGATGTAGTCAGAAGAAGAAATTCTAAAATCCAGATTTTTTAGTATTCGATTCCTTCAATTTCGATTAGTTTGGGAGACAGGGTATGAAATGGGTTTGTAATAGTCTTAACTAACTCTCCTCTTGTTGACAAACTATGTATGCAAAAAATGATCATACTCTTTTTTTTCTTGCATATTCCCGATCGAATTATTGTGTGTATGTGTGTGTATTTTGTTTCTAAAAATCGTGTTACAAAAATTTCAGAAATGAGTTAACGATGTCTGATTTAAAATGAGAAAATGCTCAACTATTTCCTTAACAAAACTGATTTTTTTAAAGGTTTCGCTTGAAATCATTTCTAGAGATTCTCCTAAATAATCCTAAAGAATGAAGGAATTTAAGCGGTTGAATGAAAAAATGTTTTCCTCAGAAGAGAGACCCGACCAACCCCCGCCACCCCACCCCAGCGACGAACGAATCATCGAACCAAATAGTTCGCTCTATCCCCGACTTCAGGCAATTTATGATATCGCGAGAGCCCTGAGAAATTTGTCACACGAATATCTGTGAAAATAAATTAAATAATGAACTGAAAAGATTTTTACGTACGATGTTTGAATTAATGACGACTGATATTGAATGAATGAAGTGAATTTTCGAAATGAATATTTGACTTTTTGGTAAACACTTGTATCTTTCTCTTCGTGAGTTGTTCGTCTTTTGACTATGAACCAATTACATATTTAATGAAAGCGCAAAAAGAAGTATTCGAAATACGAGTATTTTATTTTGAAGATGTTCAATAATTTAACTCCTTGACTTATAGACTTATTCCATAAACACGAATTAAAATTGATGACGATTGGTGTTTAAGTTTCGTTTTAGTTTTGTTTTGTTTTTTATTTAGTTTTGATTCGAATACGAATCTCGTTAGCAATTGAGTCCTAATTATTATGCATTGCTGATGCTGTTTCCATTACTTGATGATTACTTGCATGCTTAAATTCTTTCGTTTTTTTTTTTGGGTATTTTACTTTTCGATGTTTGTCATCCATTCGCTCTCTTTCTCGAGATTTATTACAATCACTTTAGTTATTTATTTTTCATCGAGGGTTTCTTATAAACATGAAGTACTATTAATAAATTATTGCATTTTATTCATTCCAGACACGTTTACGAATTTAGATCAATTCCACATTAACATTTTACTTGACTGAATACATACTAATTATAATGGTCAATTGATGATGTTATTGACTGAATGGGCGACTACTTGATACTTTTGTTAAAAAATTTTATGGTTATTGAATTACCGATCAAGTTTGATTATTTATTGCGGCAATTGATATTTTCTTAAAACGTTTTTTATGCGATTTCTGTCTAGAATCACTAATTCTTAAATTCTTATTTCTTTACTCGACTGAAATTGTGTTTGATAAAAGTAATTCAATTTATATTTTTTTCTCTAATTGTTAAAACTGGTTTGTCTGCAAATAAAATTTAACCCAGAATGACGGAAACTCATTCAGAGTTTCATTTTCTCTAATCTTCTTTCACTTTTATCTATCTTTAGTTTGGTAGAAATAACAATAAAGATATTAAAGAAAAAGTTTCGAAATAGTATTGACTTGACTTGATTGAAAATATTTGCCGTTGTTGGTAACTTGGTAATTTTCCTAATGACTTTCATCTAATGCACTTCCCTAACTCTATCTGAAGTATACGGTCCTGTCTTCTCTCTAGAAGAGCGTGACCAAAAAATGGTAACACAGCACCCTCGTTCACACAGCCCGATAATGTAATTTTGGAAACTACTGGAGACTACTGTGAAAAGATGTGGCTTTGAGGATATTTAAGTCCTTCCTTAAAGCTTCCCAGCTTAAAAAATATCTTTGATTTTTTTGCACCCCGATAATGAGAATACATCGTATGTCGTTCTTGTAAGTTGTTCTGATTTTTTTTATACTTTTACAATGCCTGACACAAACAAATTTACGAATTTTTCACATTTTGTGAAATGTAACTAAAATGATCGGGGTCAAACTGAAGAAACTCTTAATGCTGAGAAAATATTGTTGCAAATCGTAACAAAGTAGAATTAAGAATTTGTATGCAAATACTTAAGAGCAGTAATTTGTTGCACTCCGCTAAAGAATTTTGTGATTATTATTATTATTATCATTATGATTACCTCGCGTTTGTGAGTAACTATAAAAAATATGAATTGTTTGCATGTTCTTCGCCATTTATCTAATGATACCACGTGAGATGCATACACAGACGATGCATATATATATATATATATATATATATATATATATATATATATATATATATATATATATATATATATATATATATATATATATATATATATATATATATATATATATATATATATATATATATATATATATATATATATATATATATATATATATATATATATATATATATATATATATATATATATATATATATATATATATATATATATATATATATATATATATATATATATATATATATATATATATATATATATATATATATATATATATATATATATATATATATATATATATATATATATATATATATATATATATATATATATATATATATATATATATATATATATATATATATATATATATATATATATATATATATATATATATATATATATATATATATATATATATATATATATATATATATATATATATATATATATATATATATATATATATATATATATATATATATATATATATATATATATATATATATATATATATATATATATATATATATATATATATATATATATATATATATATATATATATATATATATATATATATATATATATATATATATATATATATATATATATATATATATATATATATATATATATATATATATATATATATATATATATATATATATATATATATATATATATATATATATATATATATATATATATATATATATATATATATATATATATATATATATATATATATATATATATATATATATATATATATATATATATATATATATATATATATATATATATATATATATATATATATATATATATATATATATATATATATATATATATATATATATATATATATATATATATATATATATATATATATATATATATATATATATATATATATATATATATATATATATATATATATATATATATATATATATATATATATATATATATATATATATATATATATATATATATATATATATATATATATATATATATATATATATATATATATATATATATATATATATATATATATATATATATATATATATATATATATATATATATATATATATATATATATATATATATATATATATATATATATATATATATATATATATATATATATATATATATATATATATATATATATATATATATATATATATATATATATATATATATATATATATATATATATATATATATATATATATATATATATATATATATATATATATATATATATATATATATATATATATATATATATATATATATATATATATATATAATATATATATAAATATATCGAATATCGAAATTTAGTGGTGGTAAAAATTAAATCGCGGATCTCATATTAAAAAGAATTGATTAAATTTAGCCCTAAATTTCTACTGCATTAAAAACGTTTCCTAATCAAGACAGAGTCGTTATTTCAGAATCGCGCCAGACATCTATAAAATTGTCTAGGAACGAACTCGACTGGCGAGTCTTTGAAGTCGGGCCTGAGCAAAATAATAATGAAGATGATACCTTAGATGAAGGTCGGGTAATTAATGCAATGAAAAAGGAAAATCGGTAGCATGCGGTATAATCGATACGCGGTACTCATAATGAAGAATCGTATTAAAACAAACACTTACAAGAAATCGTTACGTACATTTGAAATAGTAAAGGCCGGAAATAAATCCTTTATTTATTTTTTCCCTTTAAAAATTTATTCCTCTCAATGCATTTTGAAGTACTTCCATAGCATGTACTGGATCAATGAATTAATTTACAATTATTATATGCATTATAAATGTAATAGAAGCAAACAAGTTTAGAATAAGGAAGCATTTTTTTTGTCTCATCAATAAATTCGATTTTCTTTTAATTTTTTTCTTTTGTACTACTATGCGTTTCTTCTTGAAAATGTTCTTAAAGATCACCGACGCCCTTCGTTGCTTCGGGTACGCATGAATCTTAGATCCTAATGCGTGAGCGTTTCATTAATTTCCGGCTTTCTATTTCGTGGATAATGCAGACAGATATTAGAATGAGGAATCCTTTAACACGAAGAATTGCGAGCAAATTAAAAAAAGAGATTCATGATTATTATTCAAACGCAATAGTCGTTATTAAAGAGATTAAGCCGACGGAGGGGGGGGGGAAACCATCGAACAATAACTGATCTGCATAAAGAGTGAAAGACAAAAAGGGTACTTATGAATAAAAGGGTGGAGAGAGAGTTAGCGAGGAAGGAGGTTTACGGAGGAAGAAAACAAGGAAGAACGGAAGGATAGAAGGAAGTAAGGCGCCTGAAACGCGCACTATTCAAAAGAAAGGATACATTTTCTTACGATACTGTACCCAACACTTTCTATTACGGAGGAGGTTTTCGAAAATGTGATAGTTTTTTGATGTAAAATATATCCCCATATCGTTTATACTTTTATAGATTCTCATGGGAAATTAAGATGTTGAAACGATATATCAAATTTGTTTATTCGGACGCTTCTATAAAGGCTGTGAAAGATTGCTTCGTTTGGAAACATTTAATATTTTTAAATTTGATTTAATCTTTTTACTTAAACATTTGTGAATTTCAATTTTTCTACAATTTTCTGGAAAGAAATTTCAAAATTGTTCAATATTAAATATTCATTATTCGTTGATATTTTATTCTCGCTTCAAGAATTGAAATTGCTGATTGTGCACTAAATTAGAATCTTCTTCAATTTCACTTTATAAAAATTAGTAATGATTTTACTAATTTTTCATAAAATTTCTTCATTCAGGTTATTTTCTATGATTCGGATTGGAATCCTACTGTCGATCAACAGGCGATGGATCGCGCTCATCGTTTGGGACAAACCAAACAGGTTACCGTCTATCGTTTAATCTGTAAAGGAACAATCGAAGAGCGAATATTGCAAAGAGCTCGCGAAAAGAGTGAGGTAAGTGTCCATTACACCTGCTTGGGAGGGGGGGGGGGTGTAGATATAATAAAAGAAAAAACCATAGCATACGGAATAAGGCCAAGAAAATAAAACTATCAAGACTTGTTTTGCATTAATATTGCATGTCAGGGAAACCGCAAAGTTCTTATTTCTGATTGCAAAAAAAGAAAAGAATGGCCTTTGTCATGTAAAACTGAAAACATAGAAATAGAAGGGAAGAGAAAAAACAAAAAGAAAATCAGAAAAAAGGGCAAAATTATAATGAAATTAAAGTAAAGTAAGAAATTTGTAGCAACGATCATATTGGGCACGTGCGTTACTGTTGTGTCCGTCACTCGTTGGCAACGTCGTCATCGTAGTCGTCGTCGTCGCCACTGTCGTAGCAGCGACGCTTTCATTGCCTACCGCACATTTGATTGTACGCTTGAATATGATCGCTTTTTGTCAGCCTTCCTACTTGCGTTGGTTTCATTGTTGTAAATAGGAATGATCGTGATCGTCTTCTTTCTTATAAATTTTCTTACCGGAAACAAATTATTCAATTTGATGTCGGTTTCGGGCAACCTTTTTCTCCCTCCGTTAATACAGAATGCACGTGATCGTCACGATCTTTGTGTTGAACTTCTAGTAGTGGAAAAAGATATCGCTCGTTTATAAGAAAACCCTTCTTTTCGTGTTGTTTCTTCTTTGATTCCTTTAAATTCTCTTTCTGAACACAGTAAGGAATGGATAACGATGACGGCCCTTGAAAGCAATGATTAAAAATTGCTGGTCTTCTGATTATGGCGTCGATTAAAAGGCATGAATTCGACGTTTCGTAACGTTGTGGACATTTATAATAATGTAATAAAATGTAATGATTTTTTGATGTGATTCATTAAATTTCTAATAGTTAATTATATATTTTGGTTTGTAGGTTTAATTTTGGTTCAATTCTTTTCTACTTAGACACTAAAAAATCTAGATAAAACTATTTATTTTTATCTTATAGATACAACGCATGGTAATAAGCGGTGGCAACTTTAAACCAGACAGTTTGAAACCTAAAGAAGTGGTTTCGTTATTGTTGGATGATGAAGAAATTGAACTGAAATGTAAGTTTTTGAAATAAATGTAACAAGTTCATATTTTTTTTATTCGAATCTAAGCATAAATTCATAAACACCTTCGTAAGAAAGCAAACGTGTCTGGCGGCTCCTTTAAACAAATTATTATAAATTGTTATTAAATTATTAGGAATTTTAAAATTCTTGGCGATATTTTTTACCACTATTTTAACGTAACAGCTTCGTAACGCAGTAACGTTGCAGCTTGTTACTTAATCCGTAGTTCCTTTTGTAATTTATGTATACATATATTGATTTATAATAAAATTAATACTTTTTATTTTTGTTAATTGCATAAATTTTTAAATATTATTGATTCTCACTTTTGCATTATTGCGTTTTTTCAGATCGTCAAAAGGCGGATGAAAAAAAGAATGGCTCCGATAACTCTATAAACACTTCTAGAGAACAAATAGTAAATGAAAGAAAACGCAAACAACAACAACAACAACAGCAGCAGCAACAACATCAAAAGGTATTGCCAAAATTTGAAATTAAGGTAAACCAAAGCATAAACAAATTTTAGCACATTCCAATTCGGTTCAGTTCAATGAGTTCCTTTTTATGAAATCAGTCCTTCATATTTTAAACTTAACTGTAACACCACTAAGTCTTCCTTTAGAATTGACAAATACATTATTATAAATTATAAGCGAGAGGTGCTTAAGATATTCTCAGGACGATATGGGAAAAATTATATGCAATTAATGTTCTTTTGGTGTCTTCGATATGATTACTATTAATGTTATTTTTGTGTCTTCGATATAATCGCAATACATTTGTTATATCGGGATAATAATTTTTCAATAGCCCACAAAACAAAACTTTCATTCCTATTTGAAAAATTAGTATATATTTCACTATGAAAGCTACGATTGTCGCTCAAATAGTTGTTCCTCGAAAAGGATATCTTTCCATGTTTGGAAACAAATAATACTCATTAGGATCAATAACTTGACTACGGTGTGGATGAGCAATTCCTCCCGTATGAGTGGGGTCTTGCTATGAAGAAACACCATACTGGTAGCCAGTCTGTGTAAATTACACAGAATTAGACGGATGATGTTGTCATCCAGTGAACTTTTCTGGTGAACTGTATCAGCAATTTTTTTAGTACCGAAATAATGTGTGTTGAATGAAGGAGTAATTTGATTTATTTTAGGGCGATCTATGCCGCTCGCGCGCCAATGCATGAACTCCTTCCTATTGTTAGTATCGTTGTGATTAAATCAGGTTTTATTTCCATTAACATTTTGGAATCATAGCGTTCGTTGTTAAGGAAGAGTAACACGACTACTGATCACAATTATATGAGTCACAATTATATGTATAATTATATTTTGTACCGATACTGTCGGTTTGTGGTATCAATGGATAATTTACTCCAATATCGAGAATTTATTAAATGCTCCGTCTCATCCATACATCATATAGAGTGCTCGTCTTTTGATATTATATTGCAATTCCAAATGGGGGGACATATCCTTTTATATCCATCTTCATCTATCAATTTCTTGTTCTAGATTTCGTTATCGCAGTTTTATTGTTTAAGGTGTGTTACAGAATAATTATATTTCCTGAGATGTACGTTTATATCAAAGCCCTTTCTTATAGATTTCATTCAACAGCTCTTATGTCTATATGATTTCTTGCTCTTATGAGTTTTCTTTTGAATGAAAATAAGCGATATTTCGACAATCATTTTTAACCCTTTCTGTTTTCGACTTCATTATGACGAGTAGTTGAAGAAGACGATAAAGGCAGGAGAGAGAGAGAGGGGGATAGTGTCAGAGGAAAAGAAAAAACAACTTGTTCAGTTTTCGTCATGGTCACGTGATTCAAAACTGCAATTCAATTTATTGTATCACTTACCCGTTGATGCGTACGCTTCAACTCAACGACAAGCTAAACTTGACTCACCCTCAAGGTTTTGAACTTCATTTTTCCGTAAAAGGAATTACCTACATAGTGTCCAGTCTAGAAACATTGTCAGTGTCATTACCGTTGTTATAATTACTATGGTCGCCATTATTATCTTCATCATCGTCATAGTAATTATCACCACTATGATTCTCATTATTAGCGAATTCACTGTCGAGACTATTCAGTAGTTTTTCATTCATCATCACGTGCTGTAAACGGCGTACCCTTTTCTTGGCTTCTCTTTCAATGCTTGAACTTTGGAAAACTGAAATCAGGAGATTCTGATGATAAAGAAGAAGAAGCGAAGGTGGGGAAGGAGAAAATAAAGAAGAAGAACAGAGTGTCTTTCAAGTGTATTGTTTTCCTATAGCTTCAATATTTGTCTTTACCCTTCTATTTCACTCTCTTTCTCCGCCCCTCCCCCCTTCCTCTCGCTGTTTTTCCTTCTTTTTATGCCTTCTCTTTCATTCATCTTTTGCCTCATATATTTCTTCCCATGCCAAGTTCCTCTTATTCATCATAACCCATCTCCTTCCGGTACGGTTCGGTTTTTATGCGTCCAAAAGCAACGTCGCCGCCGTCGCCGTCTGGTTCTTAAGTACGTGTACGTACTACATCTTTTTCATGGGTTTCGCTAAATGATTTTGCTCGTTCAATGGAAGACTGATTATGGTAAATGGTCTTCCATAAGAAACTGTTGACTTGCTTTCTTCTGCCTCCCGTCCTCTCCTATGCCACGGCTTTTCCCCGTTTTCCTGGTTGTGGCGCATTTAGGACGCGTGTAGTAGTGCAGTTAATTGTAAGATAAAACGTTACCAACTTAACGTTTCGAGCTCGAACTGAATGAAGTTGGGTTGAGTTCAGATAAATCGAGTCGGGCTGAATTAAATTGAATTGAGCTTGAAGTTTATACACAATCAAAACATTAAAAGTTCTGAATCATTCTGGGTTGGTTTGGCAACAGAAAAGTTAAAGAACTTGACCGAGGCAGTAACAAATAATTTGTAGGGAGAATTAAGAAAAGGAAAAGCAGAAGAAGAGGAAATGAGTGTGGCGCGTAAAGTAGGGTTCGGCTAGAATGCTTTATGGCATATGTTTTACAAAGAAAGATGCTTTACAGTTTTTGTTTTCATTGTTGTTGTAGACGTGTTATTGTAAATGATGTCAAAGAGTAATAGAAAAAGCTTCAGAAATGAAATTCTGCATTTAAGTGTTTACTAATAGAAAATCATTTAAAATGCGTTTAGCAATGAAACAGCAAAATAGAAGAAGAAGGAGAAGGAGAAGCGTGTGAATGAGTGTGAATAAAAATAATAATAATAATAGTATTATCATTAAAACTCTTTTAAAGAAACGTGTGTCAGCAAATGATCATTGATTTCGAGCTCATTTTTTAAATGGCTTTTAAGAAAATTGTTGTGAAGAGCATTTAAAAGCACTTATAGCAATTCAAGTTTCTAAAGTAATTGGAAGCTTTTTCGCCCGGTTTTATATTTAAAAAATATCTCATCATTAAACATAATCACAAATTTTGTATTGTCACATTTCTTTTGGAAAATACTGTTCAGGTTTTTTTAGTTCAATTATTACTATTAACAATTTATTGCCACGCCCTATCTGTCCATGTATGTTGTATTAATATTTAATGTGTATTTATTGCCATTTTCCAAATGATTGGCCACGATTTTGCTACGATTTTTATAAGAAAATAAAGGGGGTAATAACTTTTTAGTATCTCAGATCTTTTCTGTCTTCCGATTAAATAAAAATTTCAAGCTCAAAGAAATTCTCTTAATAATTCTAACCCATCCATCGTTTTTTTTATTCAATTTTTCCTTAGTCTTTGGTTTCAACCAGCGGTGGTATTACGATCCCAGCAAATGCTAATGATGCGAACGCCAATCAACAACACGAGCAATTATCACAGAAACGTACTCGTTTGGAAAGCGCAGTGAACAATTTGAATAATACTAATGTGGATGATGATTCAATTGATGCATCAGCGACTAATGATTCCGAGAGTTTAGCAGGTAGCAACAACAACAACAACAACAACAACAACAATAATACAAACAACAGTAGCAGCGGTGGTGGTAATAACAATAGTTATCACAATGAGCCATTTGTTCCGGGCGCTACAACAGTACTGTCTAATGACGGTTCCGATAATGAAGCATTGGTTGTTGATTGTGAGAGTCCATTACGCGGTACAGAATCACCAAGTAAGCTTATTTACTTTTTATATATTTATAGCTTGAAATCTATTTAAAATGTTATGCTACCAAACGTGAGATATTAAGGATAGAATATATCGTCGAATTTAATCAGTTTCAGTTAAAGCAAAAAGTATTTTCTTAAGGAATTAGAAAATGTAATGTTATTTTGCAAGTAAACCATTCATATCAGTTTGGTTTCTTTTTGATATAAAGGGGATACTTTTTTGCAGAATATTTAGAAATGAATATGCAAACGAAATATAGGTTTGTGATTATAAAGAAATAGTATTGAAAATTAATATGATTTCAACTGCATAAATTCTTTCTCACAACGAGAATAAATTGAAAGTCTGTTGCTTATAATACTTACTTAGATCGCTGTTGATTTTCTCGTGTCAATCCCTCTTTTTTCGAAAGTAGGAATTTTGCTTATATAATCCCATCGAATGCTTTATCATAATTTTATGTCATACATTAACTTTTGTAAATCAATCGAATAGAATTTGATTCAGTCTTATCCAATGTTTTCTAATGCAATACTACCCAATTCGAAGCTTTTAATTCAAAACCAATTCAATTGAGTTGAATCGTGTGCAATCTGGTTTGAGGGCAATAAAGTGTAAATTTATACAATTGATTAATTCTTTGTTAATTTTGATATTCTCCAAAAGGTTTAATTGTATTATTAATGTTGTATTTATTGCTTGATTTTGTTGTTATTTCTTTGTGACTTTCTTGTCAGCTCTGTTGTCAATTCCATTGCGATTTGAGTAGATGTTATTTTCAGCCATATTTTTTTGGCAATCGCTCGCATAGTGTGTGAATAGCTTTGTAAAAAAACAAAATATCACACACACACACATACTCACAATCAAATCCTTCTATGCCGGGGATAATTATATATACGATTTTTGAAGCTTCAAAAAACAATTTCTTCATTTTTCATTTTAAAGAATGTTCTTTATTTTATTCCCGGGAAGGAGATTACGCTAATGGAGGATAATCATTCTTTAAGAGGATAATTGCGAGGATAATTTTATACAACTTCATAGATAAGCCCACACACGATATTAGTCTTGGTAGCGCCCTGATATTCACATATAACGATATAACGATATAACGATAATCGCCCTGACATTCACACATAACGATAAATTAATGAAGGTAACAGACGGTGTCAAATTTGTATAGATAAAATCTGAAGTATGCTTACTGTTTATTTGACAAGCAGTATATATTAAAAATCATCGTTTTATATGTGTTTGAACAATAACTGATGCTACCCTCGTATATACTGCTAATTTGGGGAAGTGCCTTTAAAAACCGATGATTTTATATGCATTTATGAAACTAGGAAGGCTACTGGTATATTTTCAATATCTCATGACTAATATCCAACTTCGTTTCTTTAATTTTAACCCGATTTTTAAGGACATGATTCAGTCTGAATCGGGACGAGATTTTGAAACAGATTATATAGAATTTCATGATACACGTTGTACCACCGTCCTTTCGTTTTAGTACGTTACAGATAAAGTAATAAAGCCAAGCAAAGCTTTCTCTGCTTTTGTTTTCCGTCTGTTCTTTAACTGTTAATTAAAACCTTCGAATAAAAATTTATATATATAATATTTGATTATTATGAAAAATATATTTATGTATTTTTCTTATTGCATAACAATATTCTTTTATTTTTCCAATAATAAGATTTTATACCTAGGGGCGTGTGATGATATCTATGATACCTATAATATATATATCTAGAGGTAGAATCATTTGAATCAACTGTACATTAAAATTTATTGAACCGATTGATTCGATTGCCTCTAAATATTATTTAATTAATAATAAAATGTATATTCACATTTGTTGGTACATCATGATATATATTCGTATATATCCTATATGTAATAGATTTTTATATAAAAAAATTCGGCCCAGCTGCAGAATGTACACTGATGTTAGTGACAACTTTAGTGCTTTTCTTTTTTTGAAAAAATACTCACAAGACTGAGTTCAGATGTATGTGCAATACTAAGGCCTAACTTGTTCAGAAATAGAGTTGCCAAATTCCTGATGTTTTTGCACATTTTCTTACAATGGGTTTCATATTTCTGAGAGAATTTTCTTTTTAGGTAATTCACTTAAATAATTTTATATAATTTTGTCGATTTATTTTCTTGGTCGGTGATCGTTTGATTGCAAATGAGGAAAATTTTCCTCTCCTCGCGTAGTGTTCCCGATTTGCTGAAATAACTCCTTTATGCATTAGCATGAGTTGGCAACTCTTTTGTGACAACTTGAAATATATCTCGTTAATTGTTTGCTAACGAATGCGTAGCAAAAGAATTTTCGAGGAATGTGGTTTCAGTAGTTTTCATTTATTAATAGCGGTTATATTTTATTTAAGTTATTTTCTATCTAGGAGACACATATGTTCTCATTTTTTTATACAACTGGAATATATTTGTCGTTCACAAAAGGATAGAATTTAATTGATTTGATTCTGTTTTGTGTAAATTTTGTAAATTCTTTGTAAATGTTTTTTAATTTGACAAAACGCTGAAAATTTTAAATGAAATCCGCCGCGACAAAGAACACAAGGAATGAGATAAATAGACTGACAAAAAACGGTTTTTATTTAATCTCTGAAAAAATCTGATTATATCCATGGCTGACGCAATGTAAGCTACTTACTCTTTTACACATTTTTCCCACTTTTTTTTTAACGATTTCATTCATTGTCATCTTCAGCATGATTGTCGTGCTATTAATAAGTTGAATGTCATCTAGTCATGATTTCATAATCTTTCAACAAGGAAATGAAAATTTTAGTTCCGGAAATAAGTGCATACTCACTTACTCGTAGATATGTATGAGTATAGACGTACACGTCTACGTATTACACGTCTTGACAAGACAAATTGTCAAGCATGGCATGCAATAATCGCAGTCATATTAAAAGCGAAAATAATAACAATAATGAAATTGTTTTTTCTGCTTTTTATGACAATAAAAATTCTCATCGAAATTCTCCCGTTATTCATTTCCGCGAATAGAAATATTTCCTCATGCATTTTCCAAGAGTCGGCTTGATTTGGTTTGGTGTGTTGCCTGTTATTACTCCTCTTTTTAATGATTGGAGATTTTTATTTAGAGATTATTTTCTGAGCAAAAAAATGAATAGTTATTCAAAATATTTAATTTGTGCTTTCCAAAAAAAAAACATTTTTGTTTTTGCTGTATAGTAAGTTTCTTAGCTTATCAGATGGTTCAGTCTTATACGGTTTTAAGCACTTTATTAAAAATATATTGCTCCAGGTGAGCTTGTGTTTTTACAAGACTGTAATTTATATGAGTTTTGTAGAAAGTTGCAAAATTTAAAGAGGTTACTAAAGGTTTTTATTGTCCTTTATGAAATGCTCCTTTTCAACGAAAGCCTAAAATTTTAATTTTTGCAAAAATTGTTTAAAAAAATTGCTTCAATAAATTAATATATTTTTCCAGTGGTTTTATTGCTTAGTTTGACTTATTTCCCGCCCGTTTGAAAATTTGATATATATTTTATAAAATATATTATATAAAATTATATTATTATTAATATTATTATTATATATCGTATTAAGCGCTTCTGGATTAAATGCTTGTTTGCTGGTATTGAGTAGCCTTATTTGATAATAATCCTTTTTAATCTCAATGTAGTAAAAATCTACTAGTTTTAATCATTACTATAGGAAGAAGTATTCCTAACCTCTCCCCACAAGCTTTCCACAAACACACTAAACATAAAAACCCATAAAAAACTGAAAAAGATATTACATTTCTCTGATCGTGATTATGCTTCTCTTTTCCACTCTAGTGAGAAAGAAATGCAAATACCGAATTAAGGATGGTCCTACACTAAAGAAAATCAAAATTCCTTCACATAATCCTTCTCCAATTCCACAATCCAATCTCTCGTTTTCCTGCTCAAGACTAAAGAATCCTAAGCCGTTATCGTTGCCGCTCCTCAAGAAATCTCAAATGTAAATTTGAAACTCAAAAATTGTCCGTTGAATAAATCAACAACGTACAATTGGAAGCTGCGAAAGTTTCGAATAATTGCGCCAACGTAAATCAAGCTCGGCCGTTCATTCGCTCACTTGCCTCTTGGTGCGGTGAAACAAATGGACTCGAGTATGGATCAGACCAAGTGTTAGCAGTGTCAAAAACATGTTCTGTTTTTCGAAATGTTGCCGCTCTAGTGGTGATGATGATGAGGATGATTATAATGATGATGATGATCACAGAGGGCGTGATCATGTGACTGTGATCGTAATATTACTGATTATGATGATAATGTTAACAAAATCGTTGATTTCTTACAATTGAAAATTGATGACGAGAATAATCATGAACTCTTCACCAAACATAATGATCTAGACTTTACGGGATTGTGACAGTGACCAAACAGCGGCAAATCGGTTCTAACTACCTTTCCCGCATTTAAGGCCTTAACCTAGTTACCTTTACTAAACTTTACCTATACTAAACATTACACAGTATGCAGTCGATTAGATTTTTTGAAAAACTTCTGGGTATTTTTTCATCATTCTTTTTTTTTTTTTTTTGTTTTTTTTTTGTTTTTTTAGACCGATTTATTAATTCTTTAACTTTTCACACCGAACTATATCCCGCACAACCGATTGTTGTCTTGATAGATTTTCGCAGTAATTCAAAAATAATTTCTTGCTTTTTTTCTTCCCTTTTAGCTCCTTTTATTGTCATCATTATTTCTATGTTTGTTGTCTTGATCTTATAGTACTTTTTCTGAATTTTTAAACTGTTGCTTAGTTAAGATTCTTAACTTAAAACCAATTTAACCAATTTAACCTCTTTACCCAATTTAAACTGTTATTATTAGTTTGTTTGGATTATAATATTGTTAAAAATGTACTACAAATATCATTCTTTTTATTCATTTGGGAATAAATCTACTTTATCATAATTAAATTACAAAAATATTATTTATTTATATTAATCGTTCAAACGTTTATGCAGCGAACATGAAGAATGTCGTCTGTACTGCACTGAATACTGTGCAGCTGAATGCATTGAATAAACTGGTAGTCCCTTGTGAAATGCTTCAGTTTAGTTGCTGCATTGCAGCAAAAAAACCATTTCGAAAATTCGAAAAATGCAAAAGAATTATTTTGTGTGTCTTTCATAAATTAAACCGTAATGCGTTTCCAAAAATATTACCAAAATAATTCCTTAATTTAGAAATAAAAAAGCAGATGTAATGTAATGCGTGAAATCGACATGTTTTTTGGATAAAATTACACCAAATAGAATTGGGTGGACTGTAAAAAAGCGAATGGCTGGCAGCACCGTGTCACTTTCGCGCCCCCCCCCCTCTTTTTGTTTCTTAATTCCGTTGAATTCCTTTAGGGTGATAAACTAAAAAATAAGTACACTTTATACAAAACTGTTTCTTTTTCTGTGAAAGCCTAAGATATTTAACTGTCATATTTTTTAAAGTCATTGAAAGGAGTTTGTTTCCATTTGCTCAAAATTTTTGTGTGTTTTTTAATAATTATTTATTTACTAATTTATTTATTTTTAAAGACTAAAAATTATCAGCGAAAATTATTATTAAGAATCAGATTAGATCATCAACAAATTAACAGTTTTAAAGCATAAGTTTGTGGTTGTTTTGAACAACTTTTTGAAGAACAACAATAACAAAAACGCTCTAAAATCGTAAGAAGTGATGCAGAAGAATTCGGCAGGCAGGCCGACTAAAAATCACAATTACAATAAAAACGGAGGTTTGATTCGGAAGCAAAAGCTCTTCGGAAGCTTTTCAACAAACAAGCCATTCATAAAAGTAAGAAAAAACAACAACGGTGTTAACTTTTCAAATCGAAAATAATCATAAGTAGCGACACAAATGGAAAATACAGCAAATGCTTCGCTTTCATCTCCGCCCGAGGAACCGAAACAGCCCCGTTGGTTAGAATGGGTCGAGAAAAATTCCCAACCTAGGAAATACATATTTCCGCGACCAAAACTTGAAAGAACACCATGGCAAAAACGTGGTCCGATGACAAGACGTGATTGGATACGTTTCTACAAATGGGCGTCTAAGAAAGCGGTTCCCCGACCTTTGCTGGAACCGCCACCACTGCCGGAACCGTTAGATATCAAAGGCAGACCTAAGAAAAAGTATACACTTGGAGAGGTTATGGAACGCATTGAAGAGATATCCGAGCCACGCCATATCCGAGAGAAATATGTCGCTCCGCCCAAGCAAACCAAGTTTCCTTTCATACCTCAAATCGATCCGAAGATAAAGCCAAAAAGAGAATACGGTCGACCATTTAAAGCTCCCGTTATTCCGAAATTCTTCCATCATATCTCACACGAGATTGATTTTTGGTGTGATCTGAAATTTCCTCCCCTACCACGAGCCGCCCTTAAATACGTAGCCACACCCAATGTAATCAGATTAGCGAGACCACTCAAAAAGCCACCCGATGAACATTGTCCCATTCCAAAAGAAACAATTCCTTCAAGGATTCGCATGAGCCACCGCAGATGGATTGAACATAAGCGCCGTTTAGAATATTTAGCAAAACCGCAAATACGTCCAGCACCACGAGATGAATGCACACCAGCAGAGTTTGCGAAGGGCCTAGAATATATACCATTCTATAGAAGTCCGGGTAAATGGAAGTATCGTAATTTCAAATACGTCAAGCGTTTCAGAGTTTTACATAAGCGTTCTGGTACAAAACACTGTTTCTGTACGCTACCATTTGTTACCAGAGCTGGAGGTTCAATGACCTACGACCAATGGGCTAAACATCGCAAACGTTTGAATGTTCTGGCAAGTCCTGCTCCACGTCCTCCACCCAAGGAACATTGTCCCATACCAAGCGCCATCAGGAAGAGAAAAGTTATGACTAAAGAACAATGGGCGCGTCATCAAACGCGTTTGGAGAAATTGGCAAAACCGATAATTCGCACTACGACACATACGCGCGAAGAGCCCAAGAGAGGCACGGAAGTAAAGCCGAGGAAGGGTGCCAAAAAGGGAGCTAAGAAGGGGTTTAAGAAAGGGGCTAAGAAGGCGGGCGAGAAGACAAAGAATTAATAGAGTGGAATGGCATTATTTAAAAGGGTGAAGAGCATTCTTAAGATTATAAAGAAATATTTGAAAACACTAATAATGAATGAATGCATTGAAGATGTATTCGAATTTCCTTTACTGGAAAAATCACTTCCATTTTAGCTCTTTTGAAGTTAAGACTGTTTGTATGATTAGTTTTGTTCGTTTGTTAATTCGATTTAAATAAAATTAACGGTATTTTGATCCTCGACTAATGGAACGTTGTAGAAGATTGATATGATGTTTTTGGATAATTGACTTAATCCTTTTATCTGAATCGATTTGTATTCCTCTATATGTTGTTCCGCTCTATAAATAAATATAAATATTGTTCTAATATTTATGCTAGAAATTTCGTTTATGCTTTGATATCTCTAAAGTCAAATATCTCGAAAACTAAATTTTTCGTATGCAACGCTTCATTAGCCGAAGAACGATTTCCCCTACACTTTTCGCTGATTAACCAAATCTTTTCTTATTCTTTGATTTGAAATTGAGTGAAATTTCAAAAATTGACAGACGGAATACTTTGTTCAGGCAACTCGTTTATGTTTTTGAAAATAAAATTTTTTCGAAAATATTTAATATCATCATCTGTCCGCTAAGAAAAGTTTCGCTTTTTTTTGTTACGAATTCCAAAATTCCAAAAATTCATTCCGATGGTCTGCTGCATACTTCGTCTCTAAATTATAAACATCAATAGAACGAGCAACAACAACAACTGCAATAGACCTAATTAGCATAATCTGGAAACGATATTCCTTAAATCGAAATCTATTTCATAAATCTATAACGCCAATAAACGATAAAGGTCACAGCGAAAAGCAAATAGCAAAAACGGTAATAGCCCACGAATACAAACAACAATATCTACCAGCAGACCGGCCTATGATCGATCGTACCATCATCATCTCGCTCCGAACGACTACTCAAAGCATTAGTAATACCAGAGATAAATAGGCCAATCTCAAAAGCAATTGAAGAGAGAAAGAAGCAAAAATGGAGGGCACAACTATCACAACAAACCATCCATCGCATTCGGAGGAACAGGGCCAACAGCCAACACGTCCTCGCTGGTTGGATTGGGCCGAGAAAAACTGTAAACCAAAAACGTATATATATCCTCGCACTAAGCGTAAGCCTACCCGATGGCAAAGACGTGGTCCGATGACGCGACGTGATTGGGCGCGTTTTTATCATTGGGCATCGAAGAAAGCGGTTCCACGACCCGACCCACCACCACCACCACCTTTGGAAATGCCGGTGCGGCTCGACAAAAAGGGTAACCCAAGGAAGAAACCGACGCTTGATGAGATCTTGGAACGCATTGAGGAAATAAGTCAACCGCGCTCTATCCGAGAGAGGTATGTGGCTCCGCCGAAACAAACGAAATTCCCTTTCATACCTCAGATTGATCCAAAGAGGAAGCCAAAACGAGAATACGGTCGGCCATTTGCTGCTCCGAAAATTCCAAGATTTTTCTATCATTATCTGCAGGAAATCGAGTTTTGGTGCAATCTAAAATTTCCCCCGCTCTCACCTGCCGCTCTCACTTACGTCGCCACACCCAATATAATGAAATTAGCAAAACCACGTAAGAGACCACCCGATGAACATTGTCCCATTCCAAAGGAGAAAATTTACCCAAGAACCCGCATGAGCTATTGGAAATGGAAAGAGCACAAGCGACGCTTGGAATATTTAGCAAAACCTCAAATACGACCACCCACACGAGATCAATGCACACCGGCTGAATTAGCAAAAGGTCTGCAATATATTCCATTCTATAAAACCCCGGGAAAATGGAAGTATCGTGATTTCAAGTACGTGAAAACAGTCGTCAGGGGTTTCCATAAACGCTCAGGAACAAAACACTGTTTCTGTACGATACCGTTCGTCTCTCGAGCGGGAGGTTCGATGACTCACGAACAATGGAATAGACATCGTAAACGGCTGCGCGTTCTGGCAAGTCCGACTCTACGACCATCGAAGCCAGCGCCCAAGAGAAAGGTTATGACCAGTGCGCAGTGGTCAGCGCATCAAGCGCGTCTCGAGAAACTATCGAAACCCATCATTCGTCCTGACATACATACACGTGAGGATCCCACGGCGAGAAAAGAGGAAAGTGAAAGTGAAAGCGAGAGTGATGACGAAGAGGACGCCGAGGGGGGTGGAACTGGAAAGGAAGGCGGTAAAGAAGACGGAAAAGGTAAAGATAAAAAGGCAAAAGGCCCGGGTGATAAGCAGAGGAAGCAGAAAAAGAAAAGGGCGAAAGGACCAAAAACAAGTGGTGAGAAAAAACCAAAGAAGGATGGTGAGAAAAAAGCGAAAAAGGCAAAAGCAAAGGGCAAAGGTGGCGCAAAATGGCCAAAGATGGGTGGTGTCGGCGGCCTGAAACCGAAAATGCCACGAAAAGGCGGCGGCATGAGTTGGAACAGAGGGGGCAAGGGACCAAAAACACCGCGCACTAAGGAGAAAAGCGAACCAAAAGATAAGAAAGAATTTACCGGATTCAAGTTTCAAGGATTCAAAAAGGGAAAGGATAACAAACAAGAAAAATAAATCAAGAATCGAGAAATTTGTAAACCGATAGAAGTAAAGAAAATAATTAATGTCTCGCCAATTGTTTGATCGATTATCGATTGGGTGTTAACGTAAAATTAAATTATTTCCAAATTTCATTGGAATTAATCCATAAAAAGAAATTTATAAATGTTAAAATCGAAATTAAATACGGGAGAAGAGACAAGAAAGAGAGACAAGGTTTTGTTAAATATAATGCATATATTATCGTATGTGTATAATATATATTTGTTGATTTGTAAGAGGTGTAAGAACGGTTTTGTTAAAAAAGTATATAGTTTATAAATATTTGCGTAAATTTGTGTTATCTCTGTTATTTCGAATAATCGGAGGCTATCGCGGGATAATAAAGAATTTAAAAAGAATAATAAAAAATAAACATATATAAAATATCTCTTAGTTATTTGAACATATAGGTTCTCCTTAATCTTCTTATCTTATCGTTTACGATCTTTGAAGATAGAAATTGAAATTTGTTTTCTCTGCACCTTTATCCAGTTCCTCGTTTCATCTATTCCTTTATTAATTCTCTAATTTCGACAATTCAAGCCATAATGACGGATTAACGATATTGATATTTATTGCTCTCTAAAAGACCCAACGTCATATAATCAAATTATATATTTCATCTTGTTGAAAATCACCTCAATTACGTAACACTCCTCTCCTAACTGATCTCTTCTCTTCTCATTCACTTTTCTTCTCTTCTCTTTTCATTTACTTTGGTGATCTACAAATGAGGTTTCGTCGCATTTGATTTTATCGCATAACGTGATGTCCATACATTTTCCTTCTACATTTTTTCCCTTTTACATTTTTCTTTTGTCCTATCTTCTGTCTTTTCCTTCTCAAATTTTTTTTAGATCTTAGACCTTGGTTTTCTGGGGAGTTTATGGAGGAACGATAAATACCTTCTTATATATTTATCTTCCCTTTTGAATTACCTTCACTTTATTCAAAAATCGTACAATAGCTTTATCCTTATTTGTCACTATACAAGCGTGCATGCAAAATCTGCTAATTTATGTCATGCAAGTAATTGACTCTTAAAGGATTAGCTGCATTTTTCCTTTACCTCTAGCTTTTTCCTTACGTTCGTTAGCTTTGCAGCTGGAAAGCTGGAAAGTGATTTTTAGCAAAGTGATTTATCTTATTATACGAGTATTTTGAACTATAATTCTTAGAGTTTGCCGAACTATAAGAAAAAATCGCACGCAAACGTCAGTGTTTCCCAAATTTTTAGAATATTCAGAGTTTCTTGCTACAAAGAAATTTCCTTAAAAAATCCTCCAAGAACATTTTATGAGCTCAAAACGAATTTCAATTCAAAAATAAAATTTAGGGCTCTGATAAGTATTTGAAACGATAGCGTTTGGCGTTTCGAATAAGGTCCAAGAAAAATGATGTTACATATGTTCATCTTGCCTTGAGTCCGTTTTGGGTTTTTTTTTTGTTTTGGGAATATGTCCCTAAAATTTGAATTTAAATTTTTCCCAAGCATTGAAGTCCCTTTTTGAGTGTTATTTGTTTTCATACTTTTTAACTCTTCAAATGAATTTTGCAAAATGAAATAAGCCATACTTCCTTAAAATAAATTACATTTTCAGTATATAGAGACCCAATTTCAATTAAATTAATTTTCACCATAGGATCAAATATGGTGAAAATGCATGCTAGCGAAATGTAAATTCATTTTCACCATAGGCTTCAACATGGTGGAAATTCATATTGATTCACTTTCACCACAGACTTCGATACGGTGTAAATATATATTAGCGAAATATAAGTTTATTTTCACCATTGACTTCAATATGGAGATTACGTGTTTATAATAAAAATATAAATATTATTTGTTCTGTCTGCGAAAACACGTTGAGTAATTAATTGATACATCAAAATCCTATACATAGCTGAAATGTGGAAAACATTTGAGAACCCCTGTGGAAAAATGTCGCTGCTGTTTCTTACTGCTGGTCACAACTATAATCCCCAGTAGCGACATTCACAAGGGATCTTATTACTTAGAGGATTATCATAGATTCGTTTAATAAAAATTATTTCATCAATAAATTCATAATCGTTTCTAATCCTTTTCGTACGAAGTCTCTAAATAATTTGCTTCAGGTATAGAAATCTACAGAATCTTCGAGGTGGAAGATTTAAGTCAGTTCGCACTTTGTTATTACGCTGGTATCTCAGACAAAACGACAGACTGAACTGAATGTGATTGAATGTAATTTTAATAAAATATATTTTTTAAATATTATCGTATCTCACATGGTCGACTTGACCCTGTTTTACTTCTCCAAAAGCTATTGGAAGGACGTCGAAAATATTGAAGGATCATTTAAAAGGCAAATAATTGACAGTCGATGAAAAACTATGGAAATTTAAGCAGAACTAAAAATATGAATGAAATTTAATTTTTCGATTATTCAATTTTCTCTCAACATTCGTTATGCTGTTAAAGTTACTCGAACAACCATTCGGTACATTCTAACATTCGTAGAAGACTGATTGAAGAGAAAGCGATGAAATAGATTGATGGTTTGATGAATGTATGGATGGTTGGATGATTGGATGGTTTCGGTTCGGTGATGATTGGAAAACAACTTTACGGTATCAACAGCAGCAAAGCGGCAAATATTATTATGACTACAATAACGCTACGATAACTATCAATTTATTCCTTCCTCTTCAATGTTTCCTTCTTCTCTCCTTCGTAACTTAGGAAAAACTTTCGATGAGCATGTTCGTGAGTATCATTGATATTCATGCCTAGAAAATGGCATGATATAAACAAACACAAACACAAAAACAAGAGTCGACCCAAAAAAACCCATCCGATTTATTATTACTGTTATTTCTCTTTTTGTCAGTGCATTCGATTTTTGGAATGGAATAAATAATGTCCTTCTTCTTTCTACAATAAAATATTTGTTTCTTGAATTTTCCGAGGATTTTATTTGATTTTTTTTAAAAAGGGTTACGATGGAATTTTATAAATATAAGAAAATTATTGATAAAACTTGCTTTGCAATTTATTTTGACGATATAAAAAAGTACGAGCTTGTTACATCATGGCAATTTGTGTGCAATAAAATTAATGGCTCTGTTAGGACAGAGACAAACACAAGCCATAAATAAAACTATAAAAAAATGTTAAATTTAAGTACGAGATATTATATTGAAGAAAGTATAAAATATAAAGAATTGAATATAATGCAAAAATAATTACAAAAAACTAAAAGTAAAACTAATTAAAAAATATGATAATATTTATATAAAAATTCAAATAAAAGATAAGCACAAAATATCGTTTAATATAAATATAAAATATAATATAAAATAAATATAAAATAATAAAATAAATGTGAAATTCAATAATATATATAAACTAATGAATTTAATTTAATTGAATTTAATATAAAATAAATATAAAATTTAAATCTAAGATTTGATATTAAGTTTTAAAATATAATTATGAAATATAAAATATTAAAATATAAATTATTAAGAGAAAAAGATATATAAAAGGTCTCGGATAAAATAAACATACACCAAAAATATATAAAATACAACTTCCACAATACGTTAGTGATAATTTTATTTGGAATATATTGTTTTTTAAGTATTCATCACGACATTCTTCAATTCGATTTTATTTTTTTATAAAATGCATGACACAGTAAGAAATTAAATCCTTTTGTCATTTATTTTCCTTTATATATTTTCCTTATATTTTTTCCTTTATTTTCCTTTGTATGATTTCCTTTGTATAATCCGTTTGTCACTGTCATTTATTTTTCTCAGTTATTCATTATTTATTCTGTTAGTTTACTACAAAATTATTTTACATCTTTACACGATTTTTGCTTTTTATTTTTATGAAAAAACACAGCAAAAATTATTACAAATTGTTATTTTGTTAATTCTTGTGAAAAATTGACAGGGAGGTTTTTCCATATTTTGTCCGGGAGCTTCCAAACATTTAGTTAATTTTATACTATAAAAATATGTCGTAAAATGTTGATGGAGGATGTTGATTTATTTTAATAACTCTTTTCAGAAAAATATTTTTTTGAGTAACTGATAATGATGATGATTATGGGAAACTTTTAAATGCATAATAATTATGAAGTAATAATAATAAATAATTTTATAGCTTTCTAAAAAAAAAGATTTCCCAAGATCTTGTTTAAAAATCTCCCACCGTCATTGAAATAAATTCTATTCAAAACGACGTTAAAATTGTCCGGACTATAGTATGTATGTATGTGTATGTTTATGTATGTATATAGGCATATATGGGCGTGTGCGTTGACATATTTAAAACGTTTAGACAAACGCCTTCCTCCTTTATCGTCTCCAGCTAATTATTATATTACTGTTAAAAAGACTGCTATGTAGCTGAATGTTGAAGAGATTTGAACTGTAGGAACGATGGTTTTAAATAAATAAAACAACTAATTAAGCTTTAATGTTGATTACAGAAACCATGTTCAATAATCTGAAAATTATTTCCTTCTCCCTTCCCTTCCCCTCTCACGTAAGAAATCTCGACCGTTATTTTAATCCGGCAATAGAAATTTGAAAGCGTACAATAAATGTCAATAACATTAATTTCAACAGAAGCTAGAACTGTAATATCATTTATAATTAAATTCTGGAATTTTGCTATTGTTTCAGTGTTGTTTTTGTTGGTGTTTCCTAAAGGTTTGAAATGAAACAAAGAAAGGAGCAAAAATGTAAAAGAAGTAACAGAGGCTTCGGACTAGCCTTTGGTTTTTTGTGTTTATTGTTGCTGTTACTGCTGTTGTTAAGGTTGTTGTAGCATTTATTCATCAATAACAAAATTTAAAGCGGTTAATGATAACAAAAACTAAAGAAACAACTGAAAAGTATTTCCTTTTTCGTTCCTATGAATAGCATTTTTCATATAATTTTATTTGCTTAATTATTGAATTATTGTAATTTTCCAGTAATTCTTTGGTTTCCCTTAAAATTTTTTAGAAAATTTAACTATCGCTTCTCTTTACGCCTATTAATTATTTTCTTCATTTTACCTTGCCCATTTTCAGCCTTATTCGGTGATTACGGAGGTATTGGACGTATACGGCGACGCCATCATCCACGCGGTACGAAACGCGGTCGACCACGTGGCTCACGACGTGGCGGCGGTAATGGATCAATGTTGGGACGTCAACAACAATCATCGCCAGTTACGAGTGCAAGTAGTAGCCAAACGTCGAATTCAACAACGGCGCCACCATCTGCCGGGGCTGGCGGTGTAGATGGTAAGTGAGAAATGAAGAAGATAATGATGAACGATATATTATATAAAGATAGCCTGTAAAGCATTTCTAGTGTATGAGCATTTAATTCGTTTTTTTTTGAGGGAGGGCGGTAAGATTGACTTCGCGAAACCTTAACAACGGGAGTGGTGATACCTTTTTATTCATTTTCTACTTTGTTCTTTTTCTTTTCTAATTTGCGTATATTGCGCATTTTGCATAAATTCTTACATTCATTTAAAAGAAATTGGAAAGGGTTAAGACGCACACCCTTCGATTTCTTATCTTCTTCATTGAAAACATGAAAAAAAACGAGAATCGATAACCCCAATAAGAGTTCTTTTTCTCAAATAATTTGAAGTGTTCCCGCTCATTTTACCCACCAGTCGAGCACGCCCTCTTTTTCTTCTTAAAAATTTAAAGTAGGCTAAAATTATTTTTAATATCATTGCGCTTCTTTTTAAATCTCTTCCTGTGATAATGATGATCTACAATATTAATATGCACGCCTCTTTCAGTGCGTTTCATATTTCATTCTACTTCTAGTGGTTTTTTTTGTCCAACTTCCGCCAATTACGACACGTGTTATTTCCCTTCTTTAGTATATTTTTTATATCACTTCAAAAATACTGTAAGTATTGAGAAATACGCCCCCCTAATTTGATAAAATCTTTTCTATTGAAATCGTTCTTACGTCTCTTGCGATTATCTTCGGAAGTCAGTTAAAATATTTTCCCTTAGATAGAAATCATGTCCGTTGTCACTCTTCAAATTTATTAAGAAGACTTCATCATTGGAGAGGGTTCTCCTCTACTACCCACTTACTCCCCCACCGGCAATACAAGTCTCAGTATTTGTGGCTCAATTTCGGAACAAGTTTTCAATTTTTTGAAGGCAGTCTATTTGTTAAAGAATCTCTTGAAAAATCCGATTGTTTGAAATTTTCTTGAGTTAATCACTCTTGTAGGAAATTGGAAATTTATGCATTGAAACTGTATTCAAAATGAAAATTCTACACCGGAAAAACAACATCCGTACTTTTTTTCTTCAAACGCTGGAATCCTTTCATATCAAGTGAAAGATGATTAGCTTGATCAAACATTTTGAAATGGTTACGAATTTTAAGTACTCTAAAGATATCAAACAGTCAAGGAAAATGTCTACATTCATTAGTTCTATAAATTTGCCGAGACGTATTTTATTGAGTAGGTTTTTTTTTCATCGTTTATATGCCCGTAAGACAGTTTTTCAATAAGGACATAACACAGTTTTTGTTCAGCCCAGTCAAATAAGTTTTAAAGCTTAATTTTATCAAACTACTTCAAGAATTAAATATGATTAATTTGGTAAAGCGATACGCTAAACTTTTTATGAAAAATTAGCCAAAATTCGCTAAATTTCTAAGAACGTTGGTTACTGATAAGTCTCACATATTTTCAACTGTTGTGAAGTTGTATCCACCGATTGCGAATTTTGTTGCGAAAAACTAATAATTTATATATAGATATCGTCAGTGAGTTTCGGGCAGGAGAGAAACGTTTACTGTGGCAGATATTCTGGCGGCGACAGTTTGTGGAATATTTGATAGCGTGCCTACGTATTAAAACACGAAATTGTTTTGTGACAATTGAAAAACATGATCTATATGAATTTTCTTTCGACAAAGATTGAATGTCTTTGTGTGCTGAATGTCAAAATTGAAAAATATTGAATATTGAAAATAAATTCTGATAATTTTAAAGAAATAATAATTCTATTGAAAAACTGAAGAATTTTTGTTATCCTAAAAGGATAATTGTGATATATATTTATTTAATTCAATCATTATAATGCCATGCATAAATTGTCCTGTACAAATCATATACACTAATACCATGCACAGCCAATTAATGCATCATGTGACGACCACACACCGATCCCCTTCTACGGTCATATTTCCGTTTTGATGCGTGCTTTTGTCGGAATAAATCCCTTGCTCCTAAAGGACAGGGTACAAAAAATTAAACATGTGCACACTTTGAATTTTAGCCGCACGCGATTTGTTGCTGGTTTAACTGCTGCTACCACGGCTGCTCATTTTTGTTGTAGCGGCAACAAAACCAATCCGTTAATTAGCTAAATCGGCTTAAGTGTGTCTGATTGTGCGTGTTTGCGTACATAGTCATTGCATTGCAATTCAGTGCGCTATAATCGCACGCATTGCAACGACAAATTATAAAGCAAAACACAAACGCACAAACATGATCGTCGACAAACTTTTTAGTGATGCAGCGGCAGCGACAGAACACCGAATTCCGGGCCGATAAATTCGATAAAACATTAATTTGTATTATTGCAGCAACAACAAAAAGCCGCAACAGAAGCAGCGGCAATGGCGAGCACCAAAAGAAATTGAGAAAAAAACGATATGAAAATCGTCATTTACGTTTTAGTCACGCGTGTAGGCACGACACAAAAATCATGACGTAAATACCGGGTACAATCGCTCGACGACGACTATACGATTGATTCAACGTAACGTCGTTTGACGCACATTCGTCAATGTTAGATTTGCGAACATTTGTCGCATACGTGACGCTGTAATAGCGATGCACATTTTATTAATGAATTAATTGCATAATTCCAATTTTCCGTTTTTTTTTCTACACTTTTTCTATTATTTCTTTTCAAATTATTTTCAGCAGCTGATGCTATCTCGACATCAAACGCCGCTACTGGCGTAACTGGCAATGCAAGCGATTACATCTTTACCAACGCATCATTGTCTACTCCAATGAAACGTGGCCCTGGACGACCACGTTTGAAGACCGGTGGACCTATTCATCAGGGCATTAGAGGAGCACCACGCACTCGCAAACCCATTGGACCGCTAGTTGTACCAATAGGCGGACATAGTTCAGGAGCGACAACAACACATCGTCGCAGTTCTGTCATTAGTCCGGCACGAGGCACGGCATCAACGGCGGGTGTACAACGCACCAGTGCCAATGCTGGAGGCAGCGGTGAATCGCGTGTGGGAAGAACAGGAGGAGGAGGCGGTCCAAAAGCGAGCTCTAACCAAAGTTAGTGCAAAATGAACGATGAAAAACCGATTTTGTTTGAAAAGAATTAATTAAAAGAATTATTAGAAGAAAAGAAAAGTAAAGACAAGTAATATTTCTAAAAAAAGCATAAACCTTTTTCATGAAAATTGAAAAATTTAAATGCATTGAAGAGGCATTTCTGCTAACGATTAAGAGAAGAAGTAAGAAACTTTAAATAATATACATTTATTTCTTAGTTAACTTTTTCCATTAGAAGTTTTCCGTTTCTCTAAAATTAGTTGTTAACTTTAATTTAAATATTTATTTCTTTCTTTTATAAAGCATTATATTGGAATTATTATTAACACTTTTTAACAATTACTATCGTCATTAATTGATGTTAGATAACTTTAAGCAAACACCTTTTATTTCTGTTCTTTTTACAATAAAATAATGTTTTCCTTTCTGTTTAAAAAAGGGTAATTTTTTGCTAATATATTATTGTTTACCAACCAATTTAATTGTAATTAAGTTAAAACTTTATTTAGAATTACAAAAATTAATAAAACTTATTTAAAATAAACAAAACACTTGGGACGAAAAGGAAAAATTTGAATTATTATAAAAGTTAAATCGCAAGCAGCGCTAAAGGCTATAAACCTTCTCAAAAATTATGTAAGTATATTGAATTTGTTATTTTTGGCATAACAAACAAAAAAATTCTTAGAAAAATCAATACAATTTTTATGTGGAAGCAAAAATACAGACTTCTTTTTCTCAGAATAACGTTTGTGAATGTACTAAAAGATTGGTATCACTAAATAGAAGATAAAGCATAATTTAAATTTGGCCCATTAGCTTTTATGATCATTCATACCAATAAAAATTAATAAAAATTCTATTCAAATAATTCAGAACATTGCTTTAGGATATTCAGGAAATGCTTTCAGATACTTTGATGCATGACCATAAAGAAAGAAATACTTTACTTTGTAAAATAACCGAACTTCGTCACTTTGTGAGATTATCCTAATGATCATAAGGATTTTTCTTATAGAAAGCATTACGTTATTACGGTATATATTGCTCTATATCTTTAAAATGTGTCATAAATTATTTAAATAGAAGATTATTTAAATTATTTAAACACAAAATTAGAGTCTTAAGATGGCACATCGCCCAAACCGATTTGACTCTAAACCAAACTTGATAAAAATAATTGAAATACATTTCAATATTTTTAACAATCCTGTAGCAAACCTCAACCGATACTAACACACAAAAACGAATCTCTTAGAATCGTTTATATTGACATGATCGAATCAGAACTCTTCTGCGCGTTCTCTTACGCGTCTGATCTTTTTTCTTATAAGAATTCTAAAATAATCTCCGTTCATGTCACATCACTGAATTTTGTAAAATACATTATTGCATTTTTGTAAAATGCACTATTTTTGAATATTAATAAAATCAGAACGAAGGAAAAGCAGCTTCGTACATCGGAAATTATAAAATAATTGCTTTCGTCTGCCGTTTTCGTCCTCTTCGACCACCTCCTCGTCGTTTTCGTCGTTATTTAATCATATTTAGCGTTAAAACATCTATAAAATAATAATGGGAAAAAGGAAAAGACGTTTAAATACTCTCTTAAACACACGTTTTCCATCCTCGTCTTCCGTTGCAGCGTCAATCACACAAACATTTCACACCGTTAGCACCCAAAGTAAATGATTTTTCCTTGAAAATGCAACGCTTGAGTAAATTAACGAAATGTATGCAAAAATTCATCATCATTAAATGCATAAAGTGGAACTCGGTGGCAGTTCTCCGGAACAGGTAATACGTATTAAGCGACTGAGTCAAAAACAAACCAAAACAGGGTACAAATTACTACGAGAGACTAAGGCAAAATCCAACACCTTGCCAAAAAGTTATTAAGCTAACTAACAGTTGTTGAAGAGGAATGCAGTTGAAGAAAAAAAAATGGTAAATTCAACTTAATTCGTGAAGAATTTGAACTACGTGAAGGATGAAATATCAATTAAAAAAAATCACGATAAAATTTAAATTTACTTTTTTACTGAATTGCTCTCTGCCTTTCTGAATTAAACAGAATAATTATGTCCTATTGTTTCCTCATACTGCTTCCCCCTCACCATCCTTTAAACCATTCATAAAAACCCTCGATTTCAGCTCACGCTTCGATGCAATTAATTTACATACAAAAAAAAAAAAAAAAAGAATATTGGCTCGAAGGAGTCGAGGAGAAAACGGAAAAGATACTACGGGAGAATCACTAGAGGAGTGAGAATGCATAATTTCTCGGATTTAATCGGATTTTTTTTTCGCTGTAACGAGGAGAGGGTCAGGTTCACAGCTGATTTGTGTCAGGAAGCCATCAGAATAAATAAAGTTCAATCTATCCCAAAGATAGCATAAATTAATGCACTTCAAAAAAAGCAGCATTTCATTTCATATGATTTTTTTGTAAAATTTTTCATAAGGTTTCGTTAACGTTTTCCAAACAATTCAAAACTAAAACTGCTCTGGCTTGGTTAATACAAATTATTGCATCAAATATTATATAATTTATTAAGAGGTCTATTGTTTTACCTTAGAGCTGCCTTTAAATCTGTCTTAAAAAGTCATCACTCCTTTTTTCATCACCAACAGCTTCTATATCGGTATAATTTCCATAGCGCAACTTACATTTCTCTCAGTGTACCAATTGATTATAATAATTAGAATTGTTTTCATCATTGTTATTTGTTAGTTGTTTCTTTTTTCGTAAGCCAAGCATCAGCAAAATAAATACGTGATTTCCTTTAAACAATTAAAATAATTTACAGAACAATTTTTTATAGAATGCCCGGGAAAACGAGTCGTCTGCTGGTACGACTATTATGAGTAATATTACCAGCCATCCAGTAATAGAAAATAGATGTTGGCTTTACTGTCAATTATATGCGGGGGAGGTGTTTTCGGCGTGGTATATTTAATTATACTAATAATATAAAGATTTTCCGCTACAGAGATTTTTCACATTGACGCCCTAGATTTGAAATTTTAATTCTGGCATTAAATTCAATCCATTGAAATTGTATAGAAGGCATTACTGTCGGCTTTTTCATGGCCAATGTTTTTTAGCATTTGTGGTTTTTTGTAAATAAATTATTTGGTGATGCAAACTCATTCGGATATTCGTTAGATTTTTGTAATAATATTATTCAGAAAAACATTTGCTAAACTGGTCTATGAATATTTCACTGAGTTTGAGCGGTATAAAATAAAAATATGGGACACGTCATTATAAAATGAATTCTAAGAAAGTCATTCTTTTAGAGAGTTTTGTTCAAACCTATATTACTTTTAATCAAAATGAACTATTCTAACAAAATCAACCACTAATACAAAACCACCTATGACCTGAAGTAGATGGTTCTCTCGTATGGATCCAACGAACACTGAATACCGAAATCATTTTTTAAAGGCTTATTTTCCGTTTATTCTTCTTTCAATAAAAAAAGAAAGGGGAAATTAATACCAAAAATTTTTCCTAGATCATCCTGCAATAGATTAAAAATATTCATGCATTTTATATCCTTTGTGAAAATTATGGGGCGACCACATCCAGGTGTTTCTAAAATATTCCCGAAAACTAATCAACGATCGCATTCAACTAGCCAAACCCACAAATTTTTGAATCAACAGAAGGCAATTGTTTTCCTTTATCTTCCTTTAAATATTGTCTACCTAATCAAATATTTCTGACTAAAGAAGAAACCCTTTCAGAAGGAAAAACTAAAGAAAAGCAGCAAAGGGATAGCATAAAATTAATCGTTAACGAAACAAAAGAAAGAATGAAAGGGAAGAAAATCTTCTTAACTGCAATTCCTAAACAACGAGCGGATTTAATTTTTCTAGGTCGGTTTTATTTTATTTTAATACGATGCGTAACTTCTTATTCTAATACCTAAAGTAACCAAGAGTCCCCGCGTTAAGACTGGATGTGAAAGATGGACGTATCATAAGATTTCTTAATTTCCTTTCCTTTTTATTTGTTGTGATATGCTTATTTCAAGAAAGGATTAAAGCCTTCTACCTACGCTTTGTTTTTGCATCCTTTCCTATTTTCATGCTCCTTGCTTTTATCCTTGCCGCGCGCCATATTTTCCAAAGACTTTGGCTTTGTCTGTTTGAATTAAACGAAATCTAGCAGAAGGTCGTCGTAGTCGTTGACGATAATGATGAGTGTTGATGATGATGAGGAATCTTTAAAGGACTCCTTTCTTTGACTGACTGTCTTGTGTAACGCATCTGGTTTTTGAGAAGCTGATTCTTAAAAAAAGGATTTTGGTTCGGCATACTTTTCCGTCTAAAGGTTTTGTTTTAAATCCTTGAATTAGATTTTTCGTTCTCAATTTCTTTTCTCTTCTTCGCATGATCTTCCTCTGCGAGAAAATAGACAAAACATTTTTATGTGGTTTTTTTAAATGATCTATTTTTTAAGCTAGTCCTTTCTTGAGCTGCTTCTTCTTGTGTTTTGTTCAATTTCTCATTTTGCTTTGCCGCATCTGCCGTTCTCGTATTTGAACATTAATCGTTCTTTACTTAGTTTTTTTTTAGGTTTTTTTTTGGTACCTTGAAATTATTCGGTTTACTCCTACATTCAATGTCCTGGCATTGTAACGCGCCTGCTGTGAAGATTCTTGAACGTGGCATTGTTTTTGTAACTGTCTTGCGAAGTGATGGATGTGCTAGCAGTAGTTTTTTAGAACCCCCAATTTTTTTTCATTATTTTTTCCGCTTTGTTTTTTGATCGTATGACAGATTTTAATTCAATTTATCTTCCTCGAATTTAAAGGATCGTCATTACACGTACGTTAGTAAGTATAAAATTCTTTCATAGACCACGGTCTTTATAAATAATGATCATTGTCTTAATCATGATATCACTATTAGACCATTGATGGTTTTGTTGTTGTTATTGCTGTTTGTTTGTCTTAATAATAATATACGTTAAAAAATTTGTACGTTCTTTGAGCAGCTGTATGAGTGTGTTTATTGATGTCATCTTGCATTAATTATCTTCTACTTCCTTAAGGGTGGAAAGTCATTGTCTCATACGCACGCATATTAATTGAAAAGGCATAAGACATTCGATCATCCTCTTGAAATGAGTCCTTAGAAATTTACGCCTTCATCATTTATTTTTTGCATTTCTCTTTGCTTGGTAATTAATCATCACAAAATTTGAGAAATCTTAGACTCCATAACCACGCCACACTCATATTTAAGGTATCCATGATATTCTAGCTTTGACATTTTGACCATCCCGTAGAGACTTTCGTCATATTTTGAGGGAAATCCTCCCATCAAATAGTTTAAATGAAAATGGTATTTTCTGCTCAATCTTATGAAATCGATCTGGTGGAGTTAGATCTACTCGAGTCAGTTTACTGGACTTATACATTTCTTTTATAATTAAAATTCTCTTGGGGAAGTTCTGAGAAACACGAACTAAAAGTAGGTTTCGAGCAACAGTCATGTATGAAGGTGTCAAACGTGTGATTCTCTCACAAGAGTGAACTCAAAACTGTGTCTGTGTCATTACTGTGTGAATGAATACTAAGTCATTAATATTAAACAATATTTTCAGAATAACATTACTCTCTTTAGACCCCTTTGGAAATTCTTCAAAATCAAATTTTACTTTTTAAAAGAAGATAAATTATGAGAAAAAAATCAGTCTGTCTGGAAAAGCACAGTCTGAGGACTTTTTACTGTAGAAAAAATGTTGTGGGCAGTTCTCGCATAATTTTGGCTAAAAATCGGCGTTACAAATGTTACGTTACGGCTTCATTTTATTGTATATTATTTTACTTTGTTTTAGTTTATTTTGTTTTTTGTTTTGTTATTTTATTATATTTTATTATGATGTGTCTTAAATTATTTTATTTTATTTCCTTCTATTTCATTTTCTTATATCTTGCCTTGTGTATTATTTCATTCAAAATGTATTTATTTTGTATTTTTATATTATTTTGTATTTTAAATTATTTTTTAATATTTTATTTTATTTTATTTTATTTTATTTCTTCATATTTAATTTTGTTTAACTGCATTCTAAGTTTTTAAACTCTATATTAATTCTGTTTCTGTTTTATTTTACTTTATTTTATATCATATTTTATATCATCATTATCCTTCTATTTCATTTTCTTATATCTTGCCTTGTGTATTATTTCATTCAAAATGTATTTATTTTGTATTTTTATATTATTTTGTATTTTAAATTATTTTTTAATATTTTATTTTATTTTATTTTATTTTATTTCTTCATATTTAATTTTGTTTAACTGCATTCTAAATTATGTTTAACTGCATTCTAAGTTTTTAAACTCTATATTAATTCTGTTTCTGTTTTATTTTACTTTATTTTATATCATTTAACTGTTTATTTATTTACCGACTTTTTAAGTAGAATTTTCCTTTATATTTTTAGTAACGTTTTGTAGGAAAACTTTACAAAATAAACGTTGTGATATCTCAAAAACATTAGCAGATTAAAGGCACCAGAAGGAAATGAAATAATTCTTGCTTTTACCGAAAGTTGTTTTTGGTAAACTTTTAACCAAAAACTTAAATAAAAACACGCCTCAAAATATAATCGCTTATTAATTTTTTCAAATCCTTAAAGCCTGTTAGATTCAGCGTATCCTGAACCTGTCTGTTAAGATGTCTAATAACATTTTCTTTTAATTTGTCACTTGAAATCGTTACGGACGTCATTTCAGAAAAACCTAACACGCAATTCCTGAATTTTTTCTTGTTATTTTTAATAAAAAATAATTTCGTAATAACTGTAGTAGTATTACGCAAAAAAACCAATTTAAATACATAATAAATATTTATGAACGACGGAATAACCGAAGAAAATGTGTCATAACTGTCCGAAATGTTTAAAACAACAATATTTAAAATTAAAATTTTTGCACTTATACACATATACATTTACACACTTACACACACAGTTGTGTGCAATATTTTTTTATAAAAACATCTATAAATCCTTCTTTTTTTAAAAAATAACTTGTCAAATTTTGACGTTGTTGGCAGTAATACCAACAAAAACAGAAAAAGTCTAACTAAATCGGTTAATGCGCTGTTACGTTCAAAATGTTATTGCCGCAAATATGATTTTTGCGTAAAGCTCGGTGTGAAAAAATTAAGTCGAAAAATTTGAAACAAGTTATTGTATATTATTACATATTTACTAACGAACTAACTAACGAATTTAATACACACATACACCCGCTCATACACACGCATAAATTATATTTCACAGAAAATCTTCACTTGAGAGAGCTGGTTTTCCTTCATTTTTACGCAGTTGCGAAATAAATCGCATTTAATAGAGCTCCGAACCAGTCAAGTAATTACAGGTGAGAAGAAGGGGGCTAGGTGGGTGTTGATGAGGATGGTTCAGACAGGAATAACGTAATAATAAGTAGATTTTTTTGTTGGGGAAGAATTATGTCGTGTTGAACTACTCTTTCATTCTCCTTCCTTTTTCTTAGTCTTCTTCTTCTTCCGTCGTTAGCACCTTAAATTTATTGTATGGAAAATCTTGTAAGAATGCACTGAATATTTTCTATTAATTTTAAAAACAATCCTTTCCTGCAATAATAATGAAACAATGAATCAAAGTAACGAAGAAGAATTAGATAAACAAAAATAGTGTGTATTTTTTAGCACACTCCATTTGAAATTACATTACTGTCTTCATTAAAATGATAATGTTAATTTTATAAATTTAATTGCTAATTAATAACTAAAGACTCTGACAGGCAATTGATACTAACTTCTTCCTTCATCGTCCTTTCTTGTCAGACCTCAAGTGAATTTGTCAATATCTATTTAATAATATAAATAATTTTCAAACGTAAACCATATTTGAAAAAACTGGGTTATGAAAAAAGAAAGATTATAATTTTGCTCATGCTTACTCGATTTTTTTATTTAATTTACAAAATTTTACAAATAGACCTGATTGCTTTATGTTTCGAGATCTTGACGAAACTAGCCACGTTATCACCAAAAATATCCAATACAAATTAGAAGACGGATCCAATTTAAAAAAATAGTTAGAAAAAAGCTTTAAATGTTTATTAAAAATTCAAATCATCCTAAATCTGTTCTAGAGATTGTACGGAATTTTCCTTGAAATTGTGGCTTAATTGAAAAACCAGTTATCAATTTTCGCGATATCAATAAAACAACAAAAACTAGCGATACTAAATTAAGCCAATTTTTATTTCAGCTTTCCTCCAGTCTTTGATTGTGAACGCAAATGTGATTGTATTTGTGTTTATCAATAGTGTTCATGCCTTCGAAGCACCTTTCTGCCTTTGTTTGCATGGCTTCTGTATGTCCGTCCGCGTGTCTGTCTGTCCGTCTATCTTTATAATCATTATGAATGCAAATTCAATTATAATTTCAACACAATCAATCGATTTCTGCTACGGGGAAAACAAATCATCTGAAATTCATTATTTATGCGAATCAAAGTTCAAATAATTTTCTTGATGTAAAACATTTGTTGCGGCATTGTTGCAACAACCAGCTAAAATTCTGCTAACGGATCAATAGTAAGGCCTTCTGACGAAGCGAAAAAGAGAGAGAGAAACAGAGAAACAAGAATGAATTGAAAGAAGAGAGAGAGAGAGAGAAGCATTTCGCTTCTTTGGAGAAAGACTCTTTCCGTACGAATAGATTCAAATATTTCAAAGTACGAAAATTTAGTAATAACGTTTTGTTCAATTTAAATTTTTTGTTTATTGAATACAATCTTTTACTTGATGTAATTGTTATTGTAGTGTAACCAATTGATATAGTTTTGACATTACGAAAGTTATTGCAAACTCATTCTATATCTCTTCGAAGCCTTTGGGAATATTTTGTAAATATATTTTATAAATTAATGCATTTGTATCACATTTCCTTTTCTTAAATTTTTCAAAAGCTTAAACATAGTCTGCCAGGTGGGACGTTTTCTACAAGCGTAAATTGTTGAAAGCTGCGACCACCAATTCAACGATGGTGATTTTTATTGACGAAATATAGCAGTTTCACGAATCTAATTGCGATAAATTTGTCGACATCCGGTGATTCGTCTCCTTCTTGCTAGATCAATTAAAATCATTCAAGAGTTGCATCCGCATCAAAATCTAAGATTGTGATGTGTCTATTGGAAAACTCGCTAAATGAACTCAAATACTTTCCTATCATAGTTTGTTGTTTGGCATTTACTAATATGTTGCTTTTCTTTAATAACAAAATTTGATTTTGATTTAATTACTTCTCACAAAAACACAATGTTGCTGGCGGCGCCAATTCACCGAAAAGAGGAGGATGGGAGAAACGTGGGTGAGAGAAGGGAGAAACAATTGTGTAGTGCAAAAATTATGATAATTTCTTTTGATATGTTTCGAGATAAGAATAAATGACTGACAAATTTTTAATGTCCGGTAGAGATCAAATTATTCGTTTGCCCTACCATACCGGCACTTCGTCGATGCCGTCTTCTTCTGCTTCTCCACAACAACTTTTTAGATTTAAGATATGCAAATTTTTATGGTAACAATATTTAGTTGCGCCAGGTTTCACTTAAGCCTCAATGAGAAAAACCACATGAGGCGCCATCTGCAAAAAACACCAACTAAATCAGCAGACGCGGCGCTGCAGAGCCAGCCGCTGATTTGACGAAAAATCAGCTGGGAAGTAGGTTGAAAAACCACTAGCGCAGCTTTAACGACCTTGAGAGAATGATCTAGAATAAATGTCATCATTATTTTCGTGGCAAAAAATTATTATTATTTATATTATTTATTATCGAAATTCGTCGATCATTCAAATTTATGATTTTCACAATTATTGCAATAAAACATCGATTTTCGAAGATGATGGATGGTCGGTTGGTCGGCCGGTCAGTTACTGAGTTACTGAGAGAGATGGCAAGGAGTATGAACGAGTGCCCACCGACCCTTTTTATTATTCTACTGATATCATTGTGGCCAATTTATGATTTCGTGATATTTTCTTTGCCTTCCAGTGGCTTCGCTTATCTTCCCTTCACCATCTCAATAACCCTCACCCACAAATAATTAAGTTGCCCGATAGTTTTAAGTATTCGCTGCTGACTTTTATGAGAATGATGTTGTTGTTAATGTTATTAGTTGTAGTTATTGTTCTTCTTATTATTTCCGGTTCAAATAAAATCGTCAACATTTTCGCGAGCGACAATACCTCGAAGAAATGGAAAAAAGGGTTTAATGAAAACTGTTTCGGTTTCTGTTTTGCTTTGTTGTTTTTCCTATTGTGTGGTTTTGCTGTTTTGTTGTATTGTTTCGCTTCATAATTGATGTTGTTGGCGATTAAGTTTGTTTTCTGTTTATTTTATAACTCATCATAAATGTAATATATATCTAAATTTTCCTCTCCGGAATAATTTTTTTGTTAATTTTCTTTCTTTGCTCGAAATACATTCATTAGACACACTTCGTTGCACAATTTTTGAAAGTTGTAGGAAATGAATTAAGACAATAACGGAAGCGGGCTCATGAGCAGATGCGTACGATTTGAATATGAATTCGTTAGGGTTTGGGAAAGATTTTGAGTTAGAAGTAAAATGTTTTCTGGAGAAAATTGCTTGTAGCTGATGCAGTTGTAAAGAAGTAAAAAGGTTATTATTATTATATTCAAAATTGAAATAAAAATTGTATTGACTCAAAAAAAAATTTATTGAAATTTCTTTATATTTTTATTAATTTTCCAGAAAAACTATAAAGGTGAGAATTTTTATCTAACACTATTTCTTTCTTTCTCTAAAATTTTAATTAGAAATTCTTTCGTAAAATTATTCTCAAAAAATTTTCAAGATTTTACTGATATTTTCATTCCGGAGTCACGAAATCTTGAAAAACCAAACACTCTCAAGAACGAAGAAAACCCAAAGCCATTTGCGTTCTCAAAATAATAAGTCAAAAACCTAATGAAATACATTAATAATTAGAAAGAAAAGAAAAGGAAATATTTAAAAGCATATTAAGCCAAATGGATAACAAACAATAACAACAAAACAGCCAATTATTTTCGAGAAAAATAAATAAAAAGGTGTTAAAAAACAGTTGGCCTCTTTAGCAACTGAAACACAAAAGGGTTACGAGGAAAGTTCTTCATAAAAATTGAATGAATGGCTTAAAAGAAAAAGGCAAACGTAAAAAAAAAATCCGGAAACCTTTTAAACTTTATTTTAATAATAATTAAAGAAAAGGGGAAAACTTAGCAGAGGTTATTAATTTTAACAAAAGAAAGAAAAAAGAAAATAGATTTAAGTCACTGATTAGTCATCCCACACCCATACAGAGACACATACACACAGAATGGATGTGATCTAGAATTTCAAATGAATTGCAGTTAGTTTTTATTTCAAAACATATTCGTACAAAAACGGAATGGAAGATCTAAAACAAAAAGGAAAACAAGAAACGCAAATTTTGATGAAGAAGGGAAAAATGTATTGACATTGGCCAATCACTTTTCATACTTTGATCAAGTTGTCGTAGTTGTTCTCGTTGGTTTATTATACCGTATCCCAGAAGGGTATGTTCATGTCATAATCATTTTGTGTTTCCGTTTTTTGAACGATTGAGTTCTAAAAAGTTTGAGAACAACAAAGAGTTCTAAAAAAAAGGATCATATTAAAAATATACTGTAAATTTTGATTTTGGGTGTGGAGTATATAATTATTTCTCTGCGTATTTGTTAATGGTGGAAAAATCTGAGATTTTGTGGAAAACGTTATGCGAAACATTCCAAACGTTTCATAAGCTTTCAATTTCAATAAGATTCATAAACTATCAATTATATTCATTAGAATGAAAATTCTAGAAAAATATAATTAATAATAACACTAACAACAAAAATAACAACAATCAACAAATATCCATTTGGCGCATGACGCTTGACGCTTGAAGTGGCGGTGTCCAACACGGCAGACCACGTACAGGGTTTGTCAAGCTCCACGCTTAAGCTACCAAAATAAAAAACAAACGATTCAAACAGCAATATTAACAAAAACAAAAGCATTTCGTAGCAACAACTTTAACACCGACCACAACAATTTCAAACCGTAGCGATCGACAGTGGCTGGGAATAACATAAACAACGAGTGAAACAACAACAACAACAGGTCAAGTAACAACAATAGCACTAAGAAAACAATGAACAAACAAAAACAAGCAACAAACATTAACAACATTTACAGCTACATCAATACGAGCATCAAAATTGAATGAATAGCGATTTTAATTAGAAAGACGCTGTCGCATGCGATTGTTGTAGATGCCAATCGCAAATTGAGCGCGTTTAGTGTTTTTGTTGTTGTACGATGGTTTTTGCGTGCCATCGGTGTTGGTTATTACCGGTTTTATTTGAAGACGTACATCATCAGGAATCAGCGGCACACCAGGCCGGAGTTGGAGCTAATCAGACGTGCCAAACTGACCAATCATTCAAAGAGCGAACCATGTGCAATGCGTCGTCGGTAACTAAGCCGTTGAAAGTAACCCGCATTCCAAAAGACGCTGGCGATAGCTGTTGAGAACACAATGAAGACGAGATTGACGATGGTAGTGGTAGTAATGATGGCAACGATGGCTACAATAACGTGGACGCAGCAAGTGTAACTTCGTTGCCAAGGTCTGAAATACGGTAAAGTGACTAACCAACAACAACAACAACAGCAGCGCGAACAAAAACGGCAATAACCAGAACAATAACTAAAAAAATACTAAAATTTACTTCTCTTCAGTTTTGTTCTTTTTTGTTTCTTCTTAAGAATTGCTCGTACATTTTTAAACCAAATCTGCGAATGTTGGTTTTTTTCTCAAAAATAAAAAAAATTAAATTCTGAAAAAATTGTTGTCGTTGGTGTTCGACGTTGCCGCTGCCGTTCGCACCACTGCTGTTGCACCACCGCTCTCATTCCCGCCTGCTCTGCCGCTGCACAAGCTGGCTTGATTTTGATTTTGATATTCAATCAAAATCAAAATCAAGCCAGCTTGTGCAGCGGCTTGAGAAGCGGCTTTCGTCGCAAGAGAAATCATGAAGTTGCTGTGATGAAGATTAACTGCTGACAGCATCAATGAAGAAGTGTGATGATGGTGGTCGTAGTGGCATAATAAATAAAAATGGTAGAATAAGAAGAGATGGAAGCGGGTGAGGGGAGGAAACAAGAACACGGGTGTTTTTAAGTAAACGATATTATAATTCAAGTAATGGCGTATATCCTCACATGATATAAACAAATCACTGTTGCGGTTAATGTTGTTGTTGCAGTGGCAGTTATCAACTATAACAACAAAGCAATGAGAAACACCAATGGCAACAACAACAACAACAACAACAGCAAGAAATGTCATTGGTTTAGAGTATACTGAATAATTCATTTTATGCTACGAGCGTCAACAGAAATTAATGCGCACATACATACAAAAACACGCATGAAAAGATACCATTAATTATTTTAGTGACATCGAAATAAACGTGAATTTTAAGCGCCGCCAATAATAAAAACTACAAAATTAAAATATGAAAAATTATTGCAATTAATTTAAGCAAAAAAGTAATTAATCTGAACAATTTTAATTCCACAACGTTTTGTTTCTGTAAAAAGTATTTATTAATTTTTAGCTTTTATGAATAAATCAAAATAATTAATTGCGTTTCTCCGAGCAACCAAAGGTTTTGAGTTTTAAGTTTATTATAAAAGGTTTTATATGTTTTAATGCTGAATTAATTGTTATTTTAGAAAAGTAATATTTTTTAAAGTAATAATATTTAAGAACAATTTTTACAAAAGAATTATCAGTAATCATAAGAATCTCTCTAAAATTAAATCCTTTCAGAACTTTTTAGGATGAACGAAAAATCTTTTTCCTCTTCATATGCACTGTTTATACTACAGTGTAATTAAATATGTTGATATAGTTTAAAAGTTATCACGCTCCATATTGGGTATTTCAGTAGCAACATAACATTTTGGGATCTTGATAAGGGCACTTCCCATAAATTATCTTTTGACGGAGTAATGGCAGTACATTAGACAGAATTCGAATTTTTCACTACGATAAAACCTACTAGTCCATTGTTATTATTATTGCAACACTGGCTAGATGGAACTTTACTTAATCGTTCGATTAATATTTAAAAAGTATTATTAAATTTCAATTATGTTCTTGCTGAAAATCATTGTGCAAAAGCAAGGCTGTGTTCTTACCAAAAAATTCAGTAATCCAACAATAAAATTTACCTTATTGAAGACTGCTTTAAGTGTGAAAATCTTTGACTTCTAAAATATCAAAAATTCTAATCACGGTTTTTCATTATTCTTTGTTATCGATCGACATTGCTTGAGAGAGACATAAAATCATTTACAACATTTAATCAGCTATTGCTCTCTTTTTGATTTTTAGAAAAATTCACTTCAATTTTTCTTCCGTGGAAGGCATTTCTCTTTAATGAAAGGAAAAATTTTAGTTAAAAAATGAATTTATTTTCATTTTGCAGTTTTTTTCTTCATATGGAAATAATAACGAGATAAATATTAAAATAAATTTATAAAATAAATCAAACATTAGACATCGTGAACTAAAAATATAACAATAACCGCAACAACGCTAGCAACAACAATTGCAAAAGTATTATAAATACAATTTAAAATACAAAACATCGCAAGACACAAGACAGTTGCCGGCATGAATCCATCAGCAATCGATCCTCTGGAGCTGTTGAATTTTAAAAAGGTAAAAAAGGAAAAATGAAGAAAAATCGATGATGACGATGATGTTTTTCACTGCGATGTATTTGAAGAAGAATAAGAAAAGGAATAAACTTAAGAGAAATCAATGAAAACTAAAACAAAAAATGTTAAAAACTTGATAAATTTAGCGCCACCGAAAGGTATAAAAAAGTGCTAGAGCGCCATAAAAAGAGAGGAAGTCATTGCTATTCCCAGCATTAGATTTTAGTTGTTGTCATTGTTGTTGTTGTTGGGGCCGCCAATGACATGTGTCTGTTGTTGTTATGATTATTTTTGATGCTGCTGTTATAATGTTGTTATTTTGTTGTTATTGTTGTTGGTTTTCTGATGAGTGTGCTGTTGTTGTAGCTTTTGCTGTTGCAATTGTCGTTGCAGATGTCATTCTTCCAGAGTTGTTGTTATTGCTGCTGCTGTTACGATGTTTGGTTGATTGATGCTATTGTTGGTGACTATTGTTACCCTTTTGGTTATTCGTTGTGCTATCATTGCTGTCGTTGTTGTTCGTGGGGTTGTTGTTGCATTTCAAAAAGAGAGAAAGAGAAACATAAGAGAGATAAAGTGGGAGCGAAACATAAAGAGGTTTAGTTGTTATTGAAACAGAAGAGAAAATTATATCGACTTTCTTTAAAGTTGAATAGACACGAAACGAACCGGACAGAGACAGCAATAACAAATCAAATACCTAAAAAGAGCAATCGTTCAATTTTTCCTTTGCATTAGCAACAGCTGAGCAAAACATTAACAACTAAAGCCGCGGCGACATGGCAGCAGTAACAGCAACATTCGCCACAGTGCAATAACATAAATAACCGGTATATCACTAACAGTTGTGCGACGAATGCCCTGGCTATTCTTTATTTACTTTCTGTTCTGTCGAGCTTCATTTCCGTTTTTTCATTATTTTATACTTTTTTGCTCTCTTCTTTCTTGTTTCAAAAGTCATTGCTGTCGCCCTTTTCAATTTCTTTACTGTCATTACGCTTGCCATAAGTATTGTTGTTGTTTTTACTTCTTCTCTTGCTGATGTTGCTTTTCTTGTTATTTCCGCTGCTGCTGGTCATTAGGCGCTGTCTAGTCTTCATAGTGTTAAACAGAGATAATTATCGATTAATTCAATTTTCTGTAACTGAGCGCCTAAAGCATATTCAGGCATTCAAGCGAATTCATTAAACAATAAATTAATCTTTAATAAAAACATGTTATTGAAATAATAAAAACAGTGACGCTAAAACATACAAAGCACCAGGCACTAATGGGGATAATGAAGATTATAATCGTGATGGTGATTATGTACAATAATTGCGTCGATGCGCCGCAACGATTGAAGTCAGAGAATCTTCTATAATTCTAATACATTCAATCTCAAAATTAAACAATTTATGTTGTTGTTGTTGTTGGTGTTGTCTACGTTTTTCCTGTGATATTTCAGTGCTTTTGAACGAGTATAACATTAACTAAACAAATAGTAAAACGTATACTATGCTTTTTGAAATGAATCGGAAAATACATTTTTGCATTTAATTTTTCGTCTCCTTTTTTAATAAATTCCGGCAAGTGTTGTTTTTGTAGTATCAATAGAAAGTGACTGTAGCCATGACTGTAGCAATACAGCCATTCTTGTTGTTTCTGTTTTGTTCAATTTGCAATTTGCCATCTGTGCCACTTGTTGATGACGCTGTTTGCAGCACGATTGCCCTTCGTTGCGACATGATTGCTCAGTCCACTTCGAGGACTTTCAGTGCTCTCCTATTTTATTCTTATTTTGCTTTTTATATTTTAGACCCTAGCAGATTTTTAGTTCTTCTCATTCGTCTTATTCCCTTCCTTTTGTGCTTTTTATTTTAGAACAGACTCGGTAAAAAATCAAAAACATTGAATCACGAAGTTTTTATTATTTTTCATGACCAAGTTTTTTCTTAATTCGTTACCGTGATTGCTATTGCTGTGAACATTTTTCCCCTATTCTTTATTCCTTATTTTTGATCTTATTGTTTCTAACAACAAAAGCAATATGTTGCTGTTGTTGTTGTTGCTGCTGCTGGTTCTATTGCTTTATATAATGACGCTTTGAACTTGAAACTGGCACGATTTTTTGTGAGCCGTCGTAAATAATTTGAATGTTTATAATGTGTAATTGGTGTTATTTAAGATTTATTGTTGTTTCTGCCGTTGCATTTATAGTATTTATTGCTGTTGATTTTGTTTTCAGTTGAGTCTGTTGTACGAATTAATTGCAAATTATTTCTAATTGCAATAAATATTGAAAAATTGTTGTAGTTTATTTGTGCCGAAGATTTATCAATTTTTGGAGAAATAGAATCGCAAGTAGTTTGTCAGTTTCACGAAACGAAAGACTTGGGACACAAACCTGAAAATACGATTCCAGCCGAACTTGGAAGAAGCAGCTAAAATTGAAATTTTTGTTTTACTTTCCTTCTCATTAAATTTTTGAATTAATAATATTCTTTCAACAAACAACATTTCATTCTGTTCTCAAAATTTATGATTAAATAAATCGCAATAAAAAATTAGTTAAACATTTTCAATTGCTTTTCGATTACTTGAATGCTAATTACATTTAATCACTTCTTTAAAATGTGGAATAAAACAAACTTAACTCTTAAAAGAGCTTTCATAAGATGAAGCCAACTAAGAGCATAATTGAAGGGGCAAACGGTGTGATGAAACGGAAAGGAGCTAAAAATTTAAAAAGAAGAAGATTATATCTATTGATTTCTCTATACAGTCTCTGCGTATATTGCACCTCGAGCTTTGCTATTTTCTTTTTTTTAAGAGCAAGCGTATACAACAACAACAACAATAACAAGCAGTAAGCAGCAACCGTAACTACTCCAAACAAATCAGGAAGTTCAATTTATAACTGAAAACATTCCTATCAATCGTTTACACTTTTGTTCAATGATTTTTCTTACGAATTTGCTTAAATCATTTCTGATCAATGTATCGACCGTCGAGGAAATACATCAACCAAATACAAGCTGTTGACAGGGAGCCACAGTCTTTGTTCGTTGTTGTACTTTTTTCTTCATCCTCATTGTCGCTATTGAGGTAGCCGCTTTATGTTTAGCGTTCATGCTTCGCTCTTTCCAGTTTTCTGCCATTGAAGTTGAAGAAAGTCAAAGAAAGAAAACACAATAAATTATCCGAAAATAAAAGTGCATGGAGAAACAGTTAATGTATCATCCTGCATTGTAAGTATTGTATTTATGTATTTTCTACCAATTCTTAAGTGTTCCACTCCCCCAGCCCACAACCTTCCCTACACGAAACTAGCCCAGAGTCATCATTTCATCATCATTATCATCATAATCACGGTTTCTTTCTTGTAAGAGATGCTGCTTTTGATACCGGTGCGATGGGAAGAGTTTCAAGATTATCCCAAATTGTTGTTCGGTAGGCGGGTTTCTTTTGTTATTGTTTATTTGTTTACTGCTGGATTTTCATTTGTGTTGTTGCCGTTGTTGTTGCTATTGTAATTGCTATTGCTGTGCTATTTGTGTTGCTTGTCGTCGCTGGCAATAATGTGACACTTTTAAAGTTATTAAAGCCAACATGCTGCGCTATAAATTTATAAAACCCATTGAATGCTTTATCTGGCTACTTTTCCTTTTTACTACATCCTTCTTCTTATCTTTTTCCCTGCCTTCCTTCCTTATTTCTTTACGAGCTCAAATGGAATAAATATTTGATTTGGACGGAGAAAAATCTACACCATCAGCGTCACTCACTGGACGATATTTTCTTAACATGACATTTTTTTTACTGAAACTATTTGAATACGGTCTTATATTACTTTATGTCGTGTTGAAATCATTTATATATTAATGATATTAATGATGTATGATTTACTGATTATTTGACATAACTTTAGATAAATTTTGTATGATTTTTATCGATTTAAATGAAAATCTTTTTATTAACGAGGATATTCTTAATCTTAATCCTTTTAAAAATAAAAGTTTAATGATTTCGTTGAAACGTTCGTCAATTTCTTTACAGGACATACCCTAATAGTAATTAGTTTTTTGCTCAATTTCAAGGCACAATAATAAGACTTTTTGTTGTTTTTTTTTAGAATTCAACTGTTAGTAACTATCAGTTCATTTTGTTAATCGAAAGCGGAGCACGATAAAATGATTACGATTTAATAAAAAAATTGAGTAATAATTCTCGAAATAGTGAATCCCAATTCACTTTTGTGAATTGAGGACCGATCTAATCCACTTCAAATCGCTCTCAAATTAATCGCTCGATCGATTTTCAAATCTAAAGCGAAGAAATTCATAAAATTTATTGAATACCATAAAGACACCTTGAGATTGTTAAAAACAGTGTCATCGATCTTCCTGCATTGATTGCAACAAACTTGCAAGACGGCGTATGGCGCACGGTGACGATGATAAATACCGACAAGGAAGGCGGTAGTTTTGGCGAAATTTACGGTGTTGGTGATACTGCTGTTTGTGGCGGTAGTGGCGACTTGATTCAGTTACTACGAAGCAGCTGTGTCACGCAGTGCATGCGCAACATGAGCGCCTTATGTTGACCGCTGTGCGACACGAGTGTGTGTGAGTTGAGTATAAAGATGGGCGAGCTGGTAGGCTGACTGGAAAGAAACAGCGAAGGGAGACTGTTTTTAGTAAACGTTCGTAGATTGTGTCTACGCAACATGAGGTGATATTACGTTGAGTGTAATTGTGGCCGTAATTATTCGTCACAGTTAGGCACTCTATTTTATTTGTATTATTTTTTCATCTTTTATTTGGTTTTTGTCATGACGAAAATGTTCTTTTTTGTTTTTGGCGCAAAGTAACGACTCTCATTCATTTTCTCTCGGAAGGCCACTCGAAATATTAAAGATTGATTCTTCATTCGGTTAACATTCTTCAAAATTCCCTGGATTTTGTTATTGCGTGAGTTATTGTTGTTGGTCGTGTACGTTTATTTTCCCGAATTTTGTGCTCTTTCTTATTTTGTTGTTATTACTAGATGCATTGTAATTATTTCATGATTTTCAATGGTCGCGTTTGATCATCTTGTCCTGTCCTTTTATTTTCTTGGCTACTTATTTACGCCTATTCTGATTATTACTCATCCTTAGAAACCATAAAATTATATGTTTTCCCAATTTGTTTTTGTTTTTCTTTCTTATTCTTCTTCCTTTTCTTTAAAATTAATTTGCGTAAATCCTCTTGAAGTTTCTTTTAATGCTCCTTTAAAATAATTGTCACATGAAATGTGTTGATGTTTTGGAAATCTAAAGATTAATTTAATGGAGGACAATGGAAATAGAGGAAAATATATTTCTACAAATATTGTGAGTGCCTCATTTTGTTATGGTCAATAATTCATATTATTGCGCGCTCGTCTACAGAGAAATTTTCCCGGTTTCAATCAGTTTTAAACATATTGATCATATATTGATCTCCCTGTCATCAATTTTTTTGAAAACTATTTTCTCTTCAATATTTTTTAATAGTAAAGTCAGCTATTTCCATCAGTCAGGATCTTATAACTGGCATAAGAGCCTGACCGAAGGAAATAGCAAATATTAATTTGACTCAATTAATTTGACTAAATTGATTTGGTGTCTATAATAAGTATCAATTACTACTGCGCATCTAACAAAAACATTTTCGATAAATAGTAGTGTAATTGTAATTATCTATCATATTGTCAACATTGTTTTTTCAATCGTAACAATTTACCATTACGATTTAGTCAACTATTACAGCAATATTGATCTGCTTTTATGTACCCATTTGAACATTAAGATCATATTATAAATCACGAAATTTGATATAATAATGCAGTAAACGAGAATTCTTTTCAAAATTCGGTTTTCATAAACGTTACATTTTAAAGATTTAAGCATCAAGTTTGTTGCTGAAGTCTTTTGTTTTTTATGATCTTTGAAAGGTAGTGTTTATGTAAATCTTTAAAAATGTATTTATTTCTTGAAAGTGATTTCTCTTGCAAGTATTATATTATTTTCACTTCACTCTTAAATACGAAAACAACTATTAACTTTGGCTTTTCCACAAAACCGACTAAAATTCATGTATATTTCGATTTTCTAATTTTTTTTATAAACAATTACATTTATACTTTTTCCTAAAAAATTCGTTCGTGATTTACTAAATTCAGCTTTCTATCGCTTTTGTGATGCATTTTCCTTGCCTTTCCTCGCTACCTCGAATATTTTAATAATTTATTTCATTGCATGACTTTACAATAATCTGATAAAACGATCATTTTCTGCAATGAAATAAATCGAAACCAAATAAATTTATAGAATGCATCAGTATCAGTAGGAAAGACGACACCAACAACAGAAGCAACAACAGTAAAAACAAACAATAAATTTTTAAGAGAAAAAGAAATGAAAAGCAAAGAAATATTATCACAAACGGACAACAGCACGACGGCAATAACATCCGCGCAGATGACACTTTCGGCGACAATGAAAACGTGTATATATTTCTATGGGTATAAGCATCTGTGTGTGCGTGTGAGCATTCATATACATGTAATAGTGTGATTATATGTGTTTTAAATGCTTTTTCAATTGTTTGTTGGATCATGTTTGTGCGAAATCTCGTTTGTTCTAGCGTTTGTTTAAAATGAATAATAGACTTGGCGCAGCGTGACAACTTCTGGAGAAATAATGCAAATCTCTAATGCCAACAAGCCGTTAAACAAAAGCCATAAAATTTTATCAGAAAATTTCTTCTGTTAGCCGAATAAGAAGCAATGGAAAGCAAATAAAGAACGAAAAATATAAGAATAAAAACAATAATAAGAAGAAAAGTTAGTTTAGATAAATAGCAGAAATTGAAAAATCTCTTTTTTGAGCAACACACCAGAGAAGATTGAAAGAAAGATGAAATATTGCTAACGAAAAATTCAAAAACAATTATGTTATTTTGTATACAATATTTGAAGAGACTCTATTTACTTTATAGAATTTGCTTGAATTTAATTTAGGAAAATATAAATAGAAAAAATAGTAAATAAAAAGTTACAAAAGTTGCAAATATAATATTTGCATTAAGTAAAATAATTAAGGCACAATAGGATGAGGCTACTTACAATGGAGATCACATATATATATTTCCAATAATACAATTAAACCTCTGAAAAGTACCAAATAAAACCCGCGTGAGGGTCTGCCATGACATTGTTATTATTTCTAAAGTTATTTTAAATCTACCTCATTTTTATTGTGCCAATGTCAAGACGCCAGCCAAGGTTTACACTTATACATGTCAATGGTCATGAACGAGAAACACACAAAAATTATTAAATATTGCCAGTAAAATTCTATGTCGCTTGTCTTATCTTTAAGAGCAAGAATACTCGTAGAACTATAAACTCTAATGACTTCAACACTAAACAAAATGTCCATTTTGGTAGGCAGAAACTCCGTATATGCTTAAAGATATTTACTACAAAAGAAGAAACTGACCGACAATTATGGATTTCATACCAAAGTAGTCATCAAATGGTATTTATTTTAATCCTCCGTCTCAAGGAATTAGTCGCTGTAAACTCGCCAAATCGCATGAAAGATTCACAATTGAAGGAAGCACGTTTATCGAAGCTGAAATAAATTCCAACGCGATGCATCAATTTCTTTTCGTTTCATTTAAATATTAAGTCGTACAAAATGTTATTTTTGGAGAACTCTTTATCGATACTTTATCGATCTTTATCGGTATATTAAACATATATTAGACATTAAAAAATGATTGGAATTCACGATCAGGAAATACCATCAGGTATGCATCATACTTACCAGCATTTTATGCTCGAAATGAAATAATTCCTTTTTTATCATCGCGTTTTCAATTTCGTTTTAATTTCTCTCTTTTAATTTAATCGTCTTCGAAAGCATATCTCCCAAAAAAAATACGTTTTAATTGCTTTTTTTTTGATTATTTTCTCTTTTTTTAAGAACTCCCTTGACCCTCACTGGTCAAATTGAGCACTATTGCAATTAACACTTTAATAATCTTAACCTTACTTTTTATTGCGGGATACTTTTTCGGACATATTTTTATCGTACGACAATTAAATTGAATGAGTGGTGGCTAAAAAATTCAGCTGTTGGAAAAAACAACAACAACAACATCAGTTAAATGGACGGTGACCATTGAATGATCCCTGTAGGAAATAATGGCATGTATGACTAATCCATATTTAGCAGGGACTACTCAATATATTAAAAAAAAGAAAATGGCCAAGTGAAGTTGCTCCATTTTACTTTAATGTATTTTGATTGATTCTCCAATAGCGATGACTTTTATTTTTAAAAAATTTTTATAGCAATTATAACCACTTTTTTCATAACGATTACAAAAATTGCTGACGAAATTTAACTGAACTTCTTATTTTGCACTACCAGATCAAAAACTCGAATTATCCTTAAGAAAGTTTCTAAAACCTGCTGCGAGCTTCCTTAACTATTTGAATGTTAATTAAATAAATTTGTTGTCTTATTCAATCAAAATAAATGTACTAACCATAACTGTAAATTAATATAACTAACGTAACTGTTAATTTATGGACTATCTTAACAATTATTAAATAAAAAGTGAGAAAGTGAAAGATTTTATTAAAGGAGCTTATTTAAGAAAGCTTGTTTAAGAAAGATTTTATTTAAGAAAGTAAGAAATTTCTTTTTCACTTAAATAAAAAAGTTCTTCATTTTCTTTGAAATTTTTTATCAATTTTAACACTTTTTTTAACACTTTTCAAATCAATTGCGTCTATTATAAAATTATATAATATTTCTCCGTCAAGCAATTACCGATGTCATTCACCATCAAATTTCCTACGAGGATTGGAACAAGCCTTCGCATTCATACCGTGAACAGAAAGGAGAAAAGAGATAAAAATGAGAGAGAAAGGGATTGAAGGATATCAAAATAATTAATTTACACGGTGACTCTGGTGACTCTGATGACCATCAGATCATTTCACGACCACACTGGAATCTCTCTAAGAGATTAAAAGAAAGAAAAAAACAAGATAAAGAACCAGAATCTCCTAAAAATGAGCAAGAGGATATAAAAAGAATAAGTTGCACATGCCAAACGAAAACTAAATTTTTAATTATTCTGAAATTTTTACTTTTTTGAGTACTTTGTCTCTGGTTATAATTTTTTTACGAGTATGATTAAGTGATCGCGGTGATGTCTTGCTTTTGTTGCCGTTGATATTGTAATTGTGTTGTTGTTGTTGTTGTCTTTGTTATTGTTGTCATTATTGCTCTTAATACCACTGTCGTGGAAGCAATAAGGTGCCCTTAATTCTTTATGATGTGATCAACTGTTTGGCCACAGGTCCGGGTGCTTAAAACGAAGGCGCTTAATATAGTCGTTGTGACTGTAATTACTTTGGCAACAGTTTTTTTGTTGTCAAGTTTGTTTGTATCTTTATTATATTTACATCATTGTTTTTCTTAATTTTCTTGTTGTCGTTTTTTTTTCTCATCGTTTCCTATTTTATTGCTTAGTTTACAAAAAATAGAAAAGAGTCATAATGTGTGCCGGACTAACAAAGGCCAATGTGGGGTTAAATCATTAAACAGTATAATTATTTTATAAAATTTTTTTTGAGCAGTGAAATAAATTTCTGTTGAAAGTGATTTTCTCAGGAATTCATCAAGAGGAGATAAAGGACACTGAATATTCTTTTTACTTTAGGAGAATTCGCTTGTCTCCGATGAAAATGATTTTTTTATGTGAGTCTTTTTCTATTTGGCTAATTTGACTATATGCTTTCAAATGCATTGAAATCTAACTATTATTTATTTTTTTCTACCCAGAATGGAATAGTAATTATATTTTTTAAGGACGTAGAGTATGCAGAATATGAAATCGTTAGAACTTTCATGCAAGTCAAGAAAGAAACGACCCATTCATTGAATCCATTCCATTCAATCCAATCCATTCAACATCCATCCATCCAATTCATCCATTCAACGAATAAACCCACGATCCGAAAGACGAACAAAACACCGAGCAAAAGAGCAAGCGAAACAATACATAAGTTCGTTTGAAAGAAAGAGCGACTTATTAACCACCAAGTAATCAGATTAATCAGTTTTTCCAAATTTTTAAAAATAAAACAGCAATAATAAAAGAATCTAACACTACCAACAACAAAATTGGTTGAACAACCAATTAGGATAGAAGTAAATTGCACAAATTCTTATTCATTTTGTGTCCCAATCCAAAACAAAATATAAATCCAGCAACGGCTTAGTACGCGTAACAAATTAAAAGGCCTTTTGTTGTTGTTGCAATTCATATAACATTTACAGCCATTGTCCTTACATTTTCTGCCACTCTCATTGTTGGCGATTTCAAACGATCTAGGATCGCTTCGGATTCGAAAAAATGTTTACTACTATAAAAAAAGATTCTAATATTTTTGCTTCAAGTTTTACGGCATTTATTTATGATTTTTATTATATCAGGCTTGACTGAAGGACTTAAAAATTGCAATTGTATATATCATAAGATATAACAAACACATATCGATTTTAAGTATCGTTGGAAAATTTCGTAGATTACAAAATATCGCTATAGATCCTATAAAACTCTGTGCCTATAGTAAACAAAAGAAAGTAGCCGAATACGATGTGCCCTTAAGAGCGTGAGAATTTCTTGGAAACATTTTCCATTAAGAAACTATAATGATAGAAATGTTATTTTGCTTTCTATTTCATTACAAAACAACGTTGTTTTGAGGCTATGGGAACATCTCCAGACGATTCACCTGCTGCAACTCACCGACACTAAAGGAATCAGGTAGTTTCGATGGTTGATTATCCTTCTATAGTTTCAATTCCTAACTTCTTTCCTCATTCCTAAATTCATTCAAAAGACAAAGAAAATAAAAGAAAACTGAAAACTCTTTTGTATAGTTTCAAAATGTGATTTTTCCCTTTATTCGCCGATTGTCGTCAAAGTCTTTTCATTTTTCAACATTTCCCAAGCAAACGTTTACAAAATTCGGTTTGCATTTTTTTCTGCTTAAGAAAGAAAAAGTTTAAAAATTAAAAAACGATTTCTTACTGTTTTGAATTTTAAACATTTTTCTTACTGTTTTAAAAAATTTATTAAGAAAATCAATGGCAAATGGTTTTTAATTAAAGGATTATAATTTATTATTATTTTGTAAGCTGAATTAACAATTCCAAAACTTGTCAGGAATCTTTAAAAGACCCGAAGCAAAAAACATAATCAAATATTAATTCGAAAAAACATTGGAGTATTAATTCTGTTTTTTTCCGTTTTGGCTCATTAAAGCCGATAGTTTTCAAGGCCAAAAACAATTTAAATTTATTGAAATACTAATCAACTGATGACATTTTGAAGGACATAAAAGATACCGGTGATAAAATATTACGAAAGGGATGAAAAAATGTGTCTCTTATTTAGGCAACGGGTTACCAAAATGGTAGGAGTATTTAATTGCAGCTGCTCGTCAAATTTGAAATTTTTCAAAAAAGCTAAAAAACCTAAAATTTTGAAGCAATTTTTAACAGCTTGCCGTAATAAAATTATGAAAAGTTGAATACTTCATCAGCAGCGATGATATTAGATAGTAATGAATTAAATAAACGAAAAAAGACGTGTCTGCGAGAATAAAAAATGTAGGATTTAGCGCACAATGTACGTCGAAAGAGTTCAATGAGCTTCAAAAAGAAAAAGCAAAATTAAAAAGTAAACCCAGAAACACGCAAATTAAAGCAAATGAAAGAATAAAAGAAGGAAAGGAGGTAAAGAGTTTACTTACATCTGTCTTTCTTCAAAATTGACTTCCGAAATAATTATTTTTTTTAACAGAATGCATACAGTCTTGGCTTGAAATGAATTCATTCATTCTGAAATGTTAAGGAATACGTCTTAGGATTGCCCGTTAAAGCAGACAACATGAACAGGAGGCGGGAGTGTGTGTCGCGTCATTATTCATTAAATTTTCGTATGTCGTGGCGCATTATTTTATTAATACTCTTTTTATTAGTCCAATTTTTTTCACCAGTTTTTTATAACTTTTTGCAGCTGATCGTGTCGATCACCGTAACAGCGAATCATCAGCGTGACATTTTAACGGTGCACGCTCCTCTTTTTCGTGTTGACTCCATCAACGCTGTCCCTCCTTTTGCTTCACGGTGCAAGCATTTCATCCATATCCAAATAATCCATCCCATGTTTTTTTACATATATCGCTAAATTTCAATGTATTGCCTTCGTTTCTGTTAAAGAGAAACAAAAAACAGGTGCAACGATTTTTTGGTTGTTTCGCCCCCTTTAATTTTTCCTTGTCTTCGTCTTCTTCCTCTTCTTACAATTATATTTCGGGGAATTAAATGCATTTCATAGTCCTTCCGATTATGTTAAAAATTCACTTAATGTCATTCGCGAAGAGCGTTCAATGTATACATGATATAGGGGTGATTTCGCGATAATGTATGTAATTTGACTAATTACTTTATTACAGGCAGTAGAGTTATAAATTTCCATACCATTGCGATTTCTAGTTAGCGAATTATCCCTTCGTAACGACAGTTAGAGTAGCTGATGTGAAAAATTTGAATGAAGACCCATCAGGTATGTTTAATGAAAGTATTACTGAAGGGGAAACTTGGGTTCATTATTCGCCGTTCGATTGAAAGTGAAGGGGAGTAGCTGAGGTAGCATAAGGAGGATACTTACACCCTAAGAAATGAGGATCCTAATCGGAGCAATGCTTATCCAAATTAGTAAAATACTGGTATTAATTTTAAGGTGTTTATGTTATAAAAATTAGTAATTATACCAAATAAAAAATTAAACCATGCCTAAACATTATACGTCTATTGGTATTCCTTACTCATTTTCATTCCTTTACGTGTCTCCCAAAAAATCCAATTGATCCTTAAATGATGTATCATCCATTTCCGGTGTTTTTTTATATTTTCCAATGACTGTTCATTTTCAGTTTTTCCTTTAATGAAAAAACACCGGAAACTCAACAGATGCTTTCAAAAGACAACAACAACAACAAGAAAAAATAGAAAATACAAATATTGCAAAGAGGATGCGCGCCTATTCATTTCGTGCAAATCGCCTTAAAACAAATCCTTCAGCGCAACAATTATTGCCGTTAATGATTTTTCAATACTTCCGGTTTCTAGAAAGGAGAATATTCCAAAAAAATTGTAAAAGGAACAAAAACGACTGCCATATCCGTAACGACAACACCAAACCAAAAGGCGACAACAACGATAGCACCAACAACAAATTAAGGACAACAAGGAATAGCTACAAGTATTTAAATGAAACAAAGAAGCCAGGACGCAAAAATTAAGATACATTTAAGATATGCAACAGCTCGCAGCCCGTAAAAACGATCGGTGAGAATGCATTAGGATAAGGCGGGGAGTGTCGATCAGCAATAGAAACTTCTTAGGGTTTATCAAAAAAAAAAAAGGAAAAATTAACATTTGTGATTTTTTTCCTTTTCGTGTCGGAATGTATTTCGACCTCCTTCAGCACAATAATATTCCGACAGAAGTTTTCCGGTTCCTTTTAATATAAGTATGCATGGAAGGAGCAAAAAGGTCATGAAGAAGAATAAGAATAATTGTATAGTTCAAGTACTTTAGATTTGAATAACGATCTTTCTTCTTAAATTTGATAGCGCGTGGTTTTTCACAAATAGATTTGAAGATATTAAGCAAAGATTATAAAAGATGATTGATTTCTACAATTTTTTTTCTGTCTTCCTTTATCATCGACACTTTAAGTCTTATAATCCTCAAAATAGTTTAATTCTAAAAGTTAATTAGGTAACAAATAAATAAAAATAGAATAAACATGTTCGAACTAACGACCTTGCAAAATCTTCCTTAGAAAATTGTGCAGAATTCGATTGAATGCATTGTTGATTCAGACGTGCTTACTCGCAATTTTTATGTTTCCCAACAATAATTCAAAATTGTAATTTTTCATTCATATTTTTTTCTCAATGGCATTCGTGCTAATCGAAGAAAATTATAAAGATCGGAAAACAACGAAATCGAAAAAGAGAGACTTCGATTACATTGACTGTTTTCTCCAGACCGACTGAGTTTGATGAATGGATGAAACGGCGACAAACGTGTGATGATTGCATTTTAATTGACAAATTTACCAACCGATATTTAACATTCAAGACGAAAAAAATTCAATTGAATTAAATGTATAAAATATCGTAACTCCAACAGAAGAAGCAACAATAACAACAAACACTTAACCCATTTTGTAAAAGAGAAAGAAAGAAAAACACAATATGTATCAATAAAAAAGTGGGAAAAGTGTAAAGAGACAAACTTAAAATGCGACACCTTGATCGTGAGAATTCAATGCAAAAGATCAATAAACAAAAGCAAACATTCAAAACTTTCCTCTTGCGTAAAATGTTCCGAAAGGAAAAATAACCAAAAATTTTGTTTTAATGAAACGCTAAAACCAATAAATTTTCATAAACTCCTCACGTTTCAAGTAAAATAGTTAAAAAAAAATAAACTACATGAGAAATCAACAATAGCAAAAACAACAATAAAGATTTACGCACGATTTACAAAAAAAAGACACATCATGAACACGACATCGAAAAGAGAGACGCGTTTTGGTAATAAAATAATTGGAAAACGTACCGAATTGTGGTCAATAATTTCAGTTCGGAAGGACAAATAAAAACGTTAACGAGCTTAAAAGAAGACAAATAAATTCGACTTTTTAGTCCGACTGAATAATTGTTTACCAATTTTATGTTTGAATTTGAAGAGATTACAAAACTCGGGATGATATCATGAAGGTATGAAGGTATCATAATTTACGTCAACCATTGTCGCAAACGAAAGCATAGGAGCGATGGATCACTTCAGAAATTATAATCGGAAACATTTACTAATATAAAATAAATCTCTTTAAGATATAAAAGAAATATTTAACAGAGTGTAATATAAAAGAATATAAAAGGAGTTACATAAAAGGAATACTTGTCAAAAAGCAAAAGCCTTTAAATCGCAATTTGGTTGATCCTATATTTTCACACGAGTCTCTGAATGCTTTTAAATATTTCTGCTGTTTGGAAGCCCAAAATTATTGATACATTAAAATAATTAAATAAATTTTTTATGAAATAAATAAATTAATTTTTTAACAGTTTTTGAAAAATTTCTTTAATTTTATAAAATTACTTTACGTACTTCTTCGGTAATTTTAATTAAAATTACGATTCAATATTTTAATTATTCTTTGAAATTACTTCATATTATCCTTTATGTAATTATTTCATAAGAATTTTAATACTCCTAATACTCCTGCAGACTCTTAACTACGTCAAAATTATTACAACCCTGTATCATCATTAAACGAAACCAGAACTAACAGCTACACAAAGATTTGTCTTTCTCTAATCACGAATAGTTTCGTGATTTTTCCCGTTTTTTTTTTTTTGAAGAAATTTATAAAAGTAACAGAATTTTTGACCATTTTACGTACGTGCTCACTGACATTAAATCGGAATCCCAAACCGTATCGGAATTCTCACATTGGCCTTTTCAGTAATCAAACAGTTCATCCAACAATCCAATCAAGTTGCCAAACACACAAAACAGCCAAAACAAAATCCATACGGGATCGATTCCGGATCATTCCGTTTTGGTCACTAATTGTGATTCGTATCGTGCGTAAACGACATGTTTAATATTTTTTCTTCTTTCTCCTTTTCCATTAAGTCTCTTTCAGTTTTTGCTGGGATTGTTTTATATTTTAAATTAAATAGCAAATCATTTTCAAATAGCTATTAAATGTCACTCTAAAATTGTTCCGTTTTGAACGTCTTTGCAATATTTAAACTATTAAATTGTTGAGCGATGGACGAGATCTGTCGTTTATTTAATATGGTCTCAGTGGATCCGTCAGGATGGATGATGAAACGAAAATTAAATTGAAGTGGATTACTGTTTTATGAAAGAAAAATTAAAGATTACAGACAATCAATAGCGATGACATAATTAAAAGATTAAGAAAATAAGAAAAAATTCATTGAAGTGGATGAATATAAAAGATAATATAAAGATCGATGGGATCGAATAGTGTCGATAAGATCGCAACGATTTATGGTATTAGATTAATCTCAATTTTTAGAAATGTTTAATAAGTTTTAGGGAAGACGTAGAAAATATAGAAAAGCATATATATTCTGCCTCAGAATTAGCCTTTGCTTTGACGTAAATCTATCCATCAATCACTCTGTTAGTTTGTCTCTCTCACTCACTCTGTCCCTTCCTCTTACTTGTCGTGAAACCTTACACAATTATGTAAGGTTTTACGTCTGTTATTATGTCTGTTTTCTTACGCTGTTTGATATTGAAGAGTGTCGAAATCGAACCGGCGTCACTCCTAATTTTGAAAGCAAATATAAATCGATTAATGCTTGTAGCTCAGTTTCTCAACACATAAAGTATATTTAAAGCTCAATTTTCAAATTAGATCGCACTGTCTATGGCAAAATTTACTCCCCAGAAAGGGGGTAAAGTAGCTTCACTATGTGGTTGGATATAACACAATTTCATTTGAAAACGATTGAAACCCGTCACCTTGAAAATATATACATAACTCCTTTATCTTCCTACCGCTATTAGTGCGTACTCTCTCCTTTTCTTCTTCTTCGCAGTTTGTAAGGAAAAGTTGCGTTCAAGGTTTTATTTTCACAACTTTTCACGACGGAAAAATGGGCGTTTCAGGACAATATTTCATGATATATTTTTAAAGCATTACTTCGCCCTTTCCTTCTGATTTTAACTAGGCCGACTCCACAAAGAGTTTTCAGTTCTGCTCTCCTCGATTCCCATTGTTTTTTTCTGTTATTACGCCATTGGAATCATAAATTAGTGCATGTGAAATTTATTTGATTTGCATATGATTTCAATTTTTGTTTTGGAAACTTTAAAGAGTTTAAATTTGGATTCCACTTAGAAATCTGGAATGGTGGAGAATATTGACAATGAAAAAAATCAGGTGTTCGTTCCATTTATATGCTAAAAGCTAGCTCTAAACGGTCTTGTGCATATCATTGACTCGTGGAACATTTTCAGGCACGTGAGCAGCATGAGTGGATAATTATGCAAAAAAGTATAAGTTCAGGCAGTTCTTCGTTAAGTAACGAGAATTAAGTAGTTTTTAATGAATACGTAATTAATTTTTTATAATAAGTTTTATACAGGGAGCTCTACACATCCGTCAAACAATTCGTCGACAATTAGAATTTTTTCAAAATTTCAAATCCTACAAACGATTTATTTCTTCAAAAAAGATCGACTTGATGGCCGAGTAAGAAGATCACATGAAGGAGTGTTTTTCTATTTATTTTACTATTTGTTTTTTACTTTTTCGTAAACCTTTCCTCTCGCCCAAATCGGGTGGAAATGCCCCACAAACAATTTTTTCTTGCCTCGACACAAACAGTCGAATCGCATCTTTTGTCACTTCACTGACAGAACACCCAGTATAGAAATTTAATTTAATTAAAATTTATGAAATTAAATAAAAAAACTACTTCAACCTCTGTCTTTTTTCCTCTCGAGTGTTTCGTAAATCTAAACACGTTTGTGGTGTTTCAAAGAAATTATTTCTTTTTTTGTTGAAACGAACTAATTCCGTCTCATTCTTTTAGAGCAAGATTAACAGCTGTACTTTTTTTTAAACAAAAATCATAAAATCTATAGAAAAAAGGAAAATCTGTTTTCTAAATTAGTTTTTTTTTTGTATTTTCCATAGAAATCCACGAGATAATCGTAGACAGTCCTTCCTTCATTATCCTGTTGAGAACGCAGCAAATGTGTTCTCTACTCGTATGTCCTTGCAGCCTGTTGCTTTCATCTAATCATTCCTATGAAAAAGGATCTGAGTAAAATGACCTGCTGGAGCCTGCTAGCCTGTGAGTAGTATCAAAAAAAAAAAAACAAGTTATGGAAAATTTAAAACTAAAGCCAAATGTTTTCAAATCTTTTCTGGATTTCTTCGATTTTTCTGTTTTTCTCATTCAGTTCATTTGTTCTGGATGAACCGCTGCAACTGCTGCGATCGCCTACAACAGTCCTACATTCTCGCTCTCATTTCATCTGCCAACCAACCTGTAAAGGATACGAGACGCGAACAACACTTGGCTTATTACTTAGCGTTTCAACGATTTTACCTGCTTCTGCTTAAGATGCGGACATCTGTTCAAAGGTATTGCTTGTTGCATTTGTTGCACATGTTTTGGGTTTTACTGCATTTCCTTTGTCTCTCAAATACTCCCATTTCCTTGAAATAGCAAAGAACGAAAAAACGAATAGATCTGGAAAATAATTTTTCTTTGGTTTTTTCTTTTTTGCTAGCAGTACGCGTTTAAAATGATTTCGTATATATGATATGTATGAAATATCTACATCTGTTCCTCTCGCCAATCGGTATTTCTGTCTCTCTCTCTCCGTCTCTCTTTAACAACACATCTGTTTCCAAAGGTATCACCAGAAATTATTCTATGGCTTTCTAAAATTTTTTAACCAAAATTTTATGAAAAAAAATTACCAAGAAAATTTTAACTTAATTTTTACCAAAAGATTGGTGAAATCTTTCAGGAATTAATCTCTCAATTTTACTGTACATGAAGATCCTTACCAAACTTCACCCAAAATTAAAACAATTTATTTTGAAATTTTTTTAAAATCGTTTTTGTTTGGAATTTTGTATTCCATCCAACTGCTTTTATTATTCAGATTTTATTGATCACATATTACTTGCCTCCAAAATCTAAAATAAACGCCAATAACATTATTTCAGCGACAACAACAACACGATCATCAACACCAGCAGCTAAGACAATGGTTTCTGGTAGTACTCTTTGAAATAACAATAACAATTTCGATAAAAATAGCAATAATAATATTAGAAATAATAATCCGTAATAAAAATAATAGTTATCATTATGATTATAATCATTATTAATGATACCGCGGAACAGTTTAAAGTGGAACCAATCGGTTAAGATATAGCTTGTTAGCATCTTTAGAGCTATTGTGTATGGAATAGCTGTAAATGATGATTATGATTCTATTAATAATGATTATTGTACTACTAAAGCTACTACAGTTCGAAATGTTAACCATGAACCTTAAGCGTAAAGTTGATTATGATTGGCAAATGTAAATGACATTACGTTCGTTGTTGTTGCTGTTGCTGCTGGTGTTGTTGTTGTTGTTTTTGTTGTTGTGATTTTGTCGATTTTCCTTTTTATTTGTTAAAATTTCAATTTTTTACTTAAATCGTCGAATTTAGTTGCGTGATAATTTTTCTGTTGTTTGTTGTTGTTTTTTTTTCTATGTTTCGCTATTAAATATTTCATTCATTCATTCATCCGTTCATTCTCGCATTCAATTATGGATTCGTTGATAATAAATTGGTAACGATCATAATCGTCACGTGCATGATTTGTTATTTAGCTATTTCATTAGCATCGTTGCACGTAGCCATTTAAGCTTAATTATAACATCATCAACGTCATTATTATCTGCAGCCGCAGCAACAGCAATCTCAATCAGTTTCTCTTCAAATATGTTTTGTCATTCTTTCTCACTTCGGTTTGTTTAGAAAATATTGCTTTCTCGAATTGTTGTTGACGATAATGAAGAAGAGTCAATTTAATTAATTTATTTGTTTTTTCAGTTTCTATTTGTTGTAGAATGGTCGTGTCCATTTGTGTGATTATTCTTTGTTGTTGTTGTTGTTGTTCTCTATTGTTATTTATGTTACCAACTTTTCACAGTTACTTGCGATGTTTGTTGTTAGTCCGTTTAGACGAATCGCTTAAAAGCCACGGCAGACCGAAATCAGTTAAGCCAACCTAAATAAAATACAATTATTTCTTAAGTCAACTTTTTTCAGGTTTAATGTTTTTGAATTTCGTTAAATTTTTCTTCTCTTTTTTCAATTTCATTTTTACTCCGATTATCGTTGAGCTCGGATAGGTTGCGCTATTGCTGTCCATCGTGTACGATTCGTCCATTTCTTTGTTATTTCGTTTGTTTGCATTTTAATTTTCTCCGCATTTATTTCAATTATATCGTTTTCGTTTTTGCTTAATTTTTATTTAACTTGTTCACCTTTTTATCACATGCTCGTCTTACTTTTCCTTTGGAGTCACACATTTCTTTTCTTATAAATTTATGATGAAGTTGTCAATTCTTACATTTTAATCCATCACAATCGCTAGAAAACACTTCAGTACTAAAACGTTCAATAGTTTGTTGTTGTAATTGTTGTGTGTTTGTTGGTACCGATAAATAGTTGAGGCAAGAGATAGATCATTTTTTATTTTTCGAAGTTTCTCTTGATCATTATTAATATTATTATAATTATTATTAAAATTAATATTATTATTATTATTATTATTGTTATATATAATAATAATAATAATAATAATAATAATAATAATAATAATAATAATAATAATGGTAATAATTATATTAAAAATAATAAAATAAAATAATAATATTTTTATTAGTAATTCCTGTTTCCATTTCCGCATTTAAATTAGTCTAAACCTCTTCATATATAAATTTCTGCATTTGTTTCGTCAATAACTGTTTCATACAAATTTAAAAAATCTGGCTTGCCAAACCTCTCTCACCGATTCACAGAGAATACCATCAAATTTATTTTGATAACTTCATGATTTATTGATATTATTTTCTATGCAAATCACCCTAAGAAATCAACTAAAATCGCCGTGAACAAGCAAATGGTAATAATGATGATGTTTAAGAGAAACACGTTTGCAACGTATCATCGAAGTATATCAAATTTATCGTGGTGGAATGAACAAAACGAGCAACGTCGACGAAAAGCAAGCAACATGTGCTTCAGGGCAGGAAATGGTACTCCTGTTTTTGCCACTCCATTTGATCCTTAATAGCCTAATAAGTAGATACTTGAAACGGTTCTCTTTAAGGTAAACTGAAAAGTCACCACCGCGTATGCGGATTGATTCATTGATCAGGTTGGTTGGAAAAGAAAGGGTTGACGAGAAAGGGTTGAAACGAGAAAATCAGGCGTGAGCGGAAGTAAGTAGCATGTTTAAGAAAATATATATTTCAATCTTTTAAAATTGCTTCATTCATCACAAATTCATAAGAAAGGATGTCAAATTTCGCTGACAATAAAACTGATCTAGAAAAGCAAGACAAATTAAAACTTCGTTGAAATAAACACATTTTTTTAGATTGTTCAACTTAATCTAACCAATGCTTGTAAAATACGGAGAAATATAAATAACGGAAGTTTTAAGTAAAGATTAAAACTTCTACAAAAAATCTTATCCAAAAAGTAGATTTTAAGGAAACTTCCCTGAGAATCTTCTTCTTCTTCTTCTTCTAAAGGCAGATGTCAATCATCAGGTAAAAAACTACTATTCTAAAAATGTCTCTAAAATACCAATTGTCCTTTCGAGGTATTTTCCATTCGTCCTCCTTCTGTCGAATACTTCAGTTTAATTTCTTCCATCTGTCGTTATTGTTTTAGTCTCTGTCTTAACACCGAGACTGAGACAGAAAAGAGATTGTAAACTAACTGAATCAAACAAAGAATCAGGTTTAATACATTTCGAGACTAAAGTACCTGAGCGTTTATTTCAATGGATTTTCGTTCTGAAATAACATATCCTTAGATATCTTTGGCTTAGTTTGTTTCTTTCTATTCGAGTACGTCATATGGAATACGTTGACTGTAAATATAATCTCGTTGGGTAACTATTGGGATAATTTTTATTAGCATTTTTTTTTATGATTTACAACAGAACAAAATACTAAATTTACAACTTCTCTCCATTTCGAAGGCATTAAAGAAGGTGTGGCATATAGGCAATCGTACATATATTCTGGCTTAAAATCACAAACACTCGAAATATGAAATAATGATAATCATCCTATTATCGAGCCTTGCTTTCGGGCGAATAACGTTCTAGCCATTCATGGCGATTATTTTCCTAACTGACAGAGAATTTAACGTATTGATGAAAGTTTTTTTAAAAGAAATGAGCTTGAAATTATCGCTAAAGTTAGTCAATACATAAATAAGTGTAGGGTGTATTCTCGGTCGTATTGAAATTATATTCTTACTTCTTTCATTTGCTTTAGTAAGATATGTTTACTCCTTCGGTAATATAGTTTGTTGATTTTTCAAACCTTTCTTTTACTACTAGTTATCATAAAATCTTGTGATTATCTTCCATCTATTCAATTTCTGTTAATCCAATGTTGTTTTATCTGTCGATTTTAAGTATTTTTCTATCGGTATTGGTTCCCTCTGATCCACGTTTATTCCTCTCCGCTCCTGGCGTGCATATCCACCCCTTTATTGATACTATCTCCTACCCATACTTTCGAATCCATTCTGATGCAAGCACTTCAAGGACGACGCTGCTGCCGAAAGCCAAACGCTGCAGGTAAGTGCAATAAAGTATTTTTATAGTATCAGAAGAACCTGCATGACTGCCCGCCTGCATATTTTTGATATTTATGTTTGTCCAGGTTGCTTTTGGAATCTGCTTTTTTATTATTTTTCACTACAAGCAAACTCAGTGTTTTTTAATAAAACATCAACCTTTTCATACATAATTTATGAGTATGCCATACTACTTTCTGCGGGATGGTCATTCTGACCTTTCGGATGTACGGTAAGATAGAGTAGGTTTATATGACCAGCGTATCCGTTTTGCACCTTTACAAAATTATCAGAACAAAAAGTTTATAAGTAATTTTTTTCGAAAGCACAGAAATGCATATTAGTCAAGTTTAATTACTTGAAAGAACATTCCAGAGGAACGTTTTAAATCCTTACTTCAACAAGACTACTGGATTTTTCCTAAGTCCTAAACAGCTTTAGCTGCTTCGGAAAAAGGTTTAAAAGGTATTTGGACATTTTCAAAAATCCATAATTCTTATAAATGTCTAAAAAGTCTAGACTAAATTCTCCACCATGTTTTTGAAGGATTTTATAAAATCGTCTTAGAGTTAGTATTTTTTTAAAAGCGAAACGAAGAGAAAATAAGAAGAAATTTTTCCAAATATTTTTAAAGATTCAGAGATTACACCTAGCCCCTCCTTCTCTCATTGAAGGCTGCAATAAATCTCAATAAACTTAACAATAACAAGTAAATGTCAGACGCAGTGACAATTTTAAAGTCTCTTTAGTGTGACGACACGAACGAAAATCGTTCATTAAATTCTCATTAGCGATAATCGTCACGGCCAAGAAACGTCAAAAAGTCATCAAATTTCTGATTCCGATTGCAAAACTATAAAACGAGAGAAAAGTCTAAAAATGCACAACAAAATTCGAAATCGAGGGAGATTTATCTTTTTAAAGTCATAAATCGAAGAAATAAATAATTCTTCGTAATCGTATTACGGAAAACTACAATGCCCTTCGTCTTTTTCATCCTTGTCAAGAAAAGAAAACGGTGTCAAAAATCGCACAGTAATCAATCAAATTAAAGAAAAATCACTTCGATACGCCGAGTTAAATTAATAACGAAGAACCGGAAGGTCCTTCCCAAATTTCTTCTCAAACGACAAAAATGTAAGATTTCTCTAGATGGAGGAGAAATAATGCAGAAAAAAGAAATTGTTTACTATACGCAATTTTTGACAACCATTGAGAATTTTAGTAACAATTGTCAATTTTTACTGTTCGTCTTTTGGGTAGTGAAGAATGAAGAATTGACGAAAGTAATGAAGAACCTTTGTGTATGCAATGACTAGGGGTAAAATCCAATACATGCATTATTTCACTAGTTGGTGGCATGTTTGCACAATGTTACTCTCCCATGCTGATCTATTGTTAAATAGTAGTTTTTTTAATGTCATCCTTCTTATTCCTTTTCTTCGTCTTCCTTACGCTTCCTTGAACTGCTAAGAAATCATTAAAGGGCAAGATGTAGTTAAGTAAATATTCACTTAGAGGCTATATAAACAGACACGGACGGGTATTAACCATTAAGGAGCAGCTGAGTTTGGAAAATATTGCACAGTATTTATTGCACAGTATTTATTGCACAGTATTTATTCCACAGTATTTACTGCCCAGTATTTATTACATGAAAATTATACAAACAAAACCTTAAACATTTGCACCTTAACATAAACATCTGTCCGTTGGAATCCTATTTGCATAAAATGAATTAAGGCCTAAAGCACGTGTCTTGACGATACAATGATGCCTTCTCTTCTTCTGTTTGCTTCTTAATCACCTTCTTTCGCACAAATACACTTCTTCTCTCTATCTTCTGTGTTTTGCTTTGTGTTCTACTTTAAGAAAATAAATAAAATTAACTTAATAAAAACTATTCCTATCCCTTTTAACGACTGGATCGTTTAGGTAATTCAAACTCACTTTTCGTCAATTTTGTTGGCCACCATCAGTGATTAACCTTAGCTACTGACTAAACATCATGCCGCGCAACCAAAAAAAAATTATATATGCCTTTCTCCTTTTTTATAAAAAAAGTAATATATGTCGCCGTCATTAAAAAAACCCCAACTAAAGTACTGAAGTGCTGCTGAAAGTTTGCCATGATTTTTATTGGCTTCACATTCCAGCAAAAAGTGATGATTTCTTTGCAACACGTTGTCGGATTGATATTGATGGTTGGTCGTCCGTGCGGCCATACGACCAATCTCTCGACTGCCGACCGGCTGTTCCATCAGCCGAATTCCTTTAGGCCAATGTTCTTTTTTCAACACGCTTAAGAAACCTTTGTCTTTCTTATATTTTTAACGTCTGATCAATTAAAACTCGTTAAAGCAAGGAGTGCGACCGCGGGGAAGGATAAATGAAGTCATGAATCCTTTCAACTTGTCGTACTTCTTTGGTTTTTAGTAATGCTGGCGATGCTAGTCAATGTCGTTATTCATATTGCTATCGCTTTTGTCGTTACTTAAGTTGGCAAAGGTTTTTACTAACTGACAGCTGATCGCGCAATTAAATTCTGTGCATATTTTATAACTATCGACTCTCGTTTTTATTGTTGACTTCAACATGGTCAGAAAAGTATTATTGTAAACTCAAGTCGTATGAAGTCTGTTCTAAATCTCTTACATTAATGTGTCTCGAAAAATTAAACTTCTTTAAAAAAGAGTAGGAAATATCTCGTAAACTGATGTTGATATCTTAAGGACTGTTTCACATAAAAATTTTAATGTAACGGTATCCTATCCTGCCTGCCCCACACCCAACAAAAATCCATGTCACATAAATTTCAAAAAATATCATCGTTAAAATGTTATACAATATTTTATAGGAACAAATTACTAGTAAAACTAGTAGGATAGTTATAATTCCTGCATCAGATTAAATCGGCGAAGATTAATATATAAAATAATGTTAAAAAGACAAAAATCATACAAAAATTTATCAATAATTGATCATAAAACAATTTAATTTTTCCGTGATTCTCAATTTTTAATAATTTTTCATTCCATTTCGACACAAAATTTCTTAGAGATTTCTTAGACACAAATCTATCCCGTATCAGTTTTCCTTGTTTCTTCTTTATTTTTTTTTAGCCGATCGAATAGCGTATATTTTTTCTCTTCCTAAAAACATCTGCCCACGCCTATTTAATGTGTCTGTGGCTATTACTATGGCCGTTTTTTTTGTTGTTTCTTTTACTATTTAAGACGTTTAAAGGTATTTGTAGAAAACCATTCTATAAAAACTGCTTAGAAAATGATCCTCAGAAGCTGGTATTAGGTGTTTTTTGAGAAACCGTACGATTCTTTTTTAAAAAAATTATTCAGGAACGAAACACAGCATTTCAAATAATGTCAAGGTCAATTATTATTAAAAAAAATCATTTTTTATTTTCCTTTGATAAACGCTGGTAGTGTACGACTGACTTGCTTTGTCCGGCGGATATCCTTATCCTGCTTAACGGTTATTGGGTATAAACTGTTGCACATAAGCCAGATGTTAAAACAAGCTGCTGCTGAGTACGTAATTGTTATTGTTGGGGATGTTTGTACAAGCATAAACGTTCCCTACTTTTGATGATGACGATGATGATGATGATGGAGCTAAATAAAACGCGTGTCATGATCTTAGTAAGCATTATTTTCTTATGGTCCCTTTTTTCATCTATTTTTTTAATATATTTTCTCACTTAAAAAATGCTCATATATCACAATGGAATACTTTTAAATGCAGGACATATTTCTATTTTTTCGTTATTCCTTGTGATTTTAGAATATGTTTTTTTAACAATTCCATGATGTATCGTAACATGTAACATTATCACTTTCAGCTGTTGGAATTCGTCTATTAATCAATAGAATTTGTATTACTGAATTTAGAGAGAAAGATCTTTTTAGAAATTATTATTTCGTCTATATAGGGGCAATAGTAAGAGGGACAGCTGTATTATCGATGCATGAAGCATTACACCCTCATAATGCGTCATAATATCACAGTTTACGAAACAATTCATCGTCACATTTCGCAATGTCTTTCTATTTTATATCAGAAGCACACTCCGCCGTATTCAGATGCTCGTTCTATTTATTGTTGATAATGTATTATCGAAAATACAATATTGCCAATATTTATGCAAACATAATCCAAAACTGTCAATTATTGTCGCATTGCATGTGTCTCGAATCCTTTATTGTTCATAGCATTAACTCTATCAATCTATCCGTTGCTTAATGAAAACAATGATCCTTTTCGAAATTGTCATAAATGTCATGTTTTCCTTTGTGTCGTATTAGCCCCTTCCTACGCTTTCGTGCCTTAAATAATTTGATGGAATATTGTGCAGATTTTGTGTTTCAACCCTTTGATTAAGATTTTCATGGTTTTCTTATCTCAGCTGTTTATTATTGTCAATACAATCCCGCCTAACATCCGTTGACAACAGTCATACGCAATTGTACGAGGGTAAAATCAATCTCGTTCTTTTTAGGGTGAAGGGTTTTTTAATATCTTAATTTAACAAAGTATGACTTCTCGCTATAAAGGAACATTTGCTTAAGGTATTAGAACAATGATATTAAAAAGAAATACATATAACTATTCTAAAACGAAAAAGAAAACACAAAAAATTAAAAATCTATTAAAATCGAATTCCCAAGGTCATCCCAATAAAATGATAATGTACTGACTGTATTTCGTTACAAAATTAAAAAGCCATTTCGATATCTGCACAATAAGATATAGCCTCAAATACCAAAACCACAAAAATATATCGGAAAGAATATAATCAATATAAGCAAATATTAAAAATTTAAGATTGAAAAAAATCATTTGCTTATCAGATCTCACGGTGTCTGAATCTACTTCCTTTCGTTATATCCTTCGCGTTGTTCACAAAGAGCGAAATCGAAGTCAAGGTGCAACACCAAATGTATTATAACTACAACAACAACAAAAACTAACAGCAAAAGCACCTTGAATTTTATATTATGTACACAGGATCGCGAACAAGAGAAGCAAAGGGTCGCAAAACAACAACTATATCAATGATAAAACCAATACAATTGCCTCAAAAAAAGGTCATCCTATTTGAATGTACAAAAACTATGCGATATCCTTTCTATAGGAATGTTAAATGTATCTTCAGGAATGTAAATAAACACAGGCCTAAGTCTGGTTTCCTATGCATTTGTATGAATTGTCCATCATTCTTCTACCACCAGTTTGTAGGTGTATTTCAAGAGAGGTGATCCCCGGTAATCTGTGGCATGGAAATTCGGTCTTGCCTGTTGCTCAAAATCTCTTCTTTGTTTATAACAATGTTGTCTTTTTTTGTGTTCGATATTTGTCTGCAGCTGGCATAGTCATAAATTAAAAGAAAAATAAAAAAAAAACAATTTGCATATGCCTCGATAATAAGTGTCCTACTGGCAAACAATACAATCTAAACCCACCTGAAAGACCGAAAGAGAGATAGAAGGAAGAGCACGTGCTTTCTGAACAACAAATCAAAAATTTCAAGAGATTTGAAAATGCATTTCGATTTGACCAAATGGCAGCTGGCGAATTGAGAGAGGATTTCCTTTAATGCAAATTTATACATTTTTCTTAGACCTGTTTTCTCTTTGGTGACTTAACAAAGGTGAAGGTTTTACGATTCCTATTTTGATTTTCAGATATTAAAATTTTTGCTTATTTAATAAATTGAAACTAACTCTAAATCTTCAAAATTTCTTCCAGTAAGAGAGAATACATTTTCATGATATCTCTAAAACCTGTGCTTATCAAACTTCCTTAAAGCCTTTGCGAAAGTGTTTAATTTCGAATTAATGTAAATTTTAATTCATGTGTTTAAATCTTTTTTCCTTTTATAGTATTCCTTCTAAATCGTCAGACATAGATTTAATTAAAAAAATGAGGACTTAATAAGAGTTTGATATCTTGAGGTTATAACGATTATAAAAGAGTTTATTGCTGACAAATGTACAAAAAGGATGATGTAAATGATAGATTAGGTAGAAATTATGTAATCCCTTTTCTAAAGCTCGCTAAGATAAAGATACAATTCTGATATTATTCATGAAAAACTTACTATTAATGAATTGATATGTTTATGATCGAAAGAATTACTATTGGTGGATAAGAATTAAAGACAATTTTCACATTATTCTGACAAGGAACAAATTATCTTAATGCAAATCTGTTATGAAATTGCATGAGCCTCGTTAGGTAGTACACTTTAGATAGTAAACACTTTAGAAGTATTCCAATAAAGGTTTAAAATTCAGCGAAAATCATTTGAATAGCAAGAAAAAAAGGATTTGATTTTCGTTAACAGAATTTTTAGCACTAAGGATCAAATTAACATTCCATCTTGAATAATGTGGAGATAATTTTATTTTCTATTCTCAAATTGGATTAACAAACTGAAAATATATTTCATTGAAAGTAAGTTTTCATTAGCAATTTTTTTAGGAAAACTATATTAGTTTCCAACCCTTTTATATAATTAGTGACGTCAATGTCTTACCAATTTTGAATAGTGCCTAATTATAGTTTTTCATCTCTTCTTCTGCTTTTCTGTTCAAGGTGCATTTTTATTAATATTTGAGTATTTGAAACATTTTTTTATTCTTACACCTACGGTTCATTCGGAATCCTTCGTAAAAGAATTTGAGCTGCAGGAGATTCGAAATCGGCCGGCTGATCGCCTTTGACCCCTATATGTCCACTATATGTCCACTAATGAGCCAGGCTATTATAAATCTTCGAGCTCATATTGGTGAAAAGGAAACCCTTTAAAATGGCAAGCAGCCGCTTTGAACAGTTTCCCTGTTGTTGTTGTTTTTCTATCCTTAAAACGGCTTTACAGATGCTCAACACAAAATTATCAAAAAAAATTTTTAAATGTTCAACGAAAAAATGAAACGAAAAGAACGAAAAGAAATCCTTAAAAAAGGAAGGCTTCTCCAAAATCGGCAGTTGTTTCGTAGGCAGTTGTCTCTTTTAGTCAGGATTTTCAAGTCTAGAGCCGCGAAAAAATACAGCATGATCAAGAGAGAAATGGGAAAAATAAAGAGAAGAAGAGGAGAAGAAGTGCATTTGGGTAATTATGGCTAAAATATGGACAAGCTGTGCAAGCTGCTGCCTGCTGCCTGCTTGCGGACGAATGAACTGACTGACTAAGTGACTGAGTAAAAAGAGTTAGTGGTGGCCAAGTGTAGTGGTGGCCAGTTTAAATGTGGTTGGCGTCCTTTTTTTGTAAAGGATTTGCCACCTGGTTGAATCGAAACCAACTGCAGCAAGGATTATTTATGGCGCTTAAGGTAACTCAGTCCACTGATGCCACGACGATTGCTAAAGAAGGGTTTCACGCGTCTGCCTCTCAAACTACATTCTTTTTTATATTTTCAGTTTTTAAAAAAGTAAAAAGAGGGGCAGACGAACACTTCAAAAAGCTAATTTTTTTCTCAATTTAAGCTTCTGCTTCAAAAAAAAAGATTTAGAAGAAATATTAGTAAGTTTTTATGTATGCTATTTTTGATACTTGGCGGTTATTCATGAAAAAACGAAGCTGCCTAAGGAGAAAGAGAGCGACAGCAAACGACATTCAGTGACAGACACAATCCTCTTGCTTCCGGTGATTAAATACTAATAGTCCGTACGAACCGGAAGGACAAATGCAAGCAGTATTTCTAGTAAAAGAAGTAAAACAAATATGCAGAAATTGTTATCTTTAGAGAAGCACATGCTTCAAAGCAGCCTGATGAGTATCGTGATCATCTGCAGCTTAAGTTTCTAATTTTTTGGTCTTCTTCTTTATTAAAAAAACGCTTAAGTACCAACGAAACAATATTCTTTGAAAACTAAAGATGAAAACATCCAGCGCGTAGGCGCGCATTGAAAACTGAATCCTAGTACTTTTATCTTTTGGCATCTGCCGTTTGCACAGCACGTGCTCACTTAAGAATTCACAAATCTTCGCTCTCTTTCGCCTCACTCTCTATTGCCGTTTGTGGATTCTTACACATTTCTGTAAAAATTTAAGGACACTCAGACTCACACTCGAACTCACTACCTGCAGAGCGATATTTCGTTCTATTGCTAATTCCAACTAAATAATACTCAATGCCGTCATGCACGTCTTGAAAACTGTACTATTAGTGTTTAGTTCGGTTTATTGAATAAAATCTTGGCCGACTATCTTTTCTGTCCTTTTGTTGATTGCCTGTTATCCTTGGCTTGCCAGGTGCTACGCAATCTTTCAACGGCTGCGTCTATGAACACAGAATTTTATCACTGAGGACTGAGGAAAGAATATAAAAATTTTTAATTGGAAGAAAAAAAATGATGAAGAATTCAAGAAAGTAAGACAAGAAATTCTAAAGTCTTTTGTTGCTAAAGTAGGAAATGAATGCTGCTGTTGGTGCTGCTGCTACTGCTATTGCTGTTGCTGTTGCTGTTGCTTTTGCTTTTGCTGTTATTATTGTCCTTGATGTTGATCTCAAGTATCTTTCCTTCAGCTTTTGTTCAAGCTATTCTTGTCTATTTTCTTAGAAATTATGAAAAAATTCGTGTCCTCCCATTCAAAGCGCAGGATCAGTATTCCTTGAATCACGCTGATCATATTGTTGATGCTGTTATTTCAGATTCTATCAGATTTTTTTCTTTTAACTTTTTTATACACAATGGTACAAGTATTTACAATGCTCGTCATGAATTGTTTCCAGAACATTTTTCTCTGTTTTGAATAAAATTTATTGCTTGCTTCAGCTTCACAGTCGGACAAACGAAGACGTTAACTTTGTTATTTTCTAACAAAAACTTTTCTTTGACAGCGTTATAAATTGTCTGTTTCTCTTTTCGTTTTCTTACGATCGATTAGCGATATAGTGTTGATAACCCCGTCTTTTGCCCGGAATCTAAATTTAATGAAGTCACACTCAGTGAAAAAAATTATGACACAAAAGTCCAAAACAGTCGTATATCACCTCCTGAATTAAACAGTGTTGACAGTCTTACTGACGTTATTATTGATTGAATAGAATTGAAATCAATGTTTCATCTGAAAATATTTCTTTCAGTCTTCACTCGGTTATCAAAACCGGCGAAGGTAAGAAAAAGTGACAAACAAAATCAAACCCAAAGCATATCAATTCTTAAACTAACTTAAACGAACTTTTTCACACTAATTTTAAAGGACTTACTGAAATTAGGGAGCGAATATTTTAATTTTTCTTGAAAAAATATAAAACCAAAAAATTATCTCAAAAAATCTTGGATTATATTTTTTATTTTATGCTTTATTATTAAATTAAGAAACAAACAATATATTTGTTTAGCGAATTAAAACGAATAGTTGACGTGTGTGGTATCCGTGACTTTAAACAACAATAATGAGAGAAAAATAATGAGATAAAGATATGGACGCACCCCTTTAGTAGGTGTCATGTCAAAACTCTAGAGATCACTTCTGCCCCTTCATAATTAGCGAGCTATTGAGAGTCAATACTTAAATAGTTTCCAACGGTATGATAATGAAATTTATACGGTTTGAAATTAAAAAAGCTTCAACAGATAGAAATGAATCGTTTGACTCGCCGGTAAGTCAGATTGAGTTGGTTTACGAGAATGGAATTATTGGTATTTTGTTGGATTTGGAATTACTAGCAATTATTTATTTCGCTGATGGTTTACTCCGTTAATTGTTGCTGAAGAATGTCTTTTTAATTGCTGGCGTTGAACAACATATTGCCGGGAATTATTGCTATTATAATTAGTTTATCACTAATTGAGTCGATCGATACAATTATTTTTATATTCCGTCATACGTTGCTTTTTCAACCCCTTCCTAAATTCACAGACTGAATGCTCGTCATGACTTTCTTTTGCTTTCCTTGACAAACATTCGCCATCGGACGTCAGATGCTTGAAATTTTAACTACATTCAGTATTAAACTTGTTTCATTGAACCGACACCGTCAATCATCTGATCATTTCAAACTTCTCAAGCGACGATTGAGACAGGTTTGGACTGGCCCGGTCTATTGGAAAAAAAGAGAAGGAAAACAAAAAACAACAAGTAAGAAACGCAACACCTGAAACAAATTAGATCGTTTTGTAATTTTTTCCATCGAAATTTTCCATCCATTTTGGACATTATAAGATGAGACAGACGGCGGCGGGTGTCTGAGCCCTCGGACAGTAAAAATGTGAAAACAATGCGAAATCTGCTCGAAAACTACATTGACCATTTACTCGTACACTTCGAACTACGACACGTTAATCAAGCGTAACAGCTGTTCCATAATAGTCACGTGAAATTTGCTGCTTCTTTCTCCGACGCCGGCTCTCCGTACTCGCGGCAGATCATTTCTTTCACATTCCTCAATTCACTTCCTTCTCGTATCGTCTACTGCTCCAAACCATCCAATTACATTTTTTGTTAAATTATTGCTACGAGTATGTGTTGATCTCTCTTTTCCTGTGATGAACCCTTTCTATATTTTCTTCGAACAATTTTTGCCTCATTATCATCATTATTTTCATACATCATTTAGCGGCTGGCTGACTGGTGGAAAGAGGGGATACTGTACCGAAACAATTGGCGCGATTAGGCAAACCGACCGACCACTCCAATCAGTCATGAATTCGTGGCGAATATAAAATTTTCTAAAAAGTCGCGTCCGATGGTCATGAGGTCAGTCAGTATTACTAGACTGTAGTTAAACTTATTTTTGATTGTAAGTTTGAATATACTTAGGTGTGTTAAAAAGTAATATTCCAGCATCTAAACCAAGTCAACTAATTTTATCGTTAAATGCAAAATAAAGTCTTGCAACATTAACCAAAACGAATTATGACCGTAATGATAGTCGTAATCAGAATCGTAAATGGAATCAATTTCATAAATGGTATTCATATGATTATTTTAAACCCCTTGTATAAAATTTTCCTCTACCCGCAGCATCCTCTGACACGACAACCTCATCCTCTTAATGGTTCCCACAAACGTAAACATAAAAAGTGATTTCTACTTTGGATCAGAATGTCAATCGGGTCCATCTGCGATCAAATTTTTCATTCAGCTGATATTCCAATTATTTCGGATATTTAAAGCTTCAGAGTACGAGATTTTGCTCATCATATCGTTCTGTCCACATCAATTTGCGACTCATCGGTCAAAATAATTCTCTTTAAAAATTACAGAAAATTTTCCTTAATCTTTCCTTTATTGGAAAAATTCTTTCATCAGTCTGGCCACCGCTTGTTATACAAATATATATAATATATAATATATCCTAAATTCTCTATACTGTCTTTATAATTAAACCTTCCGAGAGGCAAAGGACAAATCAAGATTGCCCATAGATATCTAAGTTTTCGAGAGGCAGAGAATATGAAAGAACACTAAAGGATACCACTTGCCACGTTTGTACTCCTGACGAGCGTGCGCACAAAGTATTCCTCTTACTAAGATCTAAAGAAGCGCAGCATGTGTTCATCCTGTGTTTTATACTTTGCATTCATTCTGGAATTTTACACATTCTGAAGAATATTTCAGTTCTTAAACCTTCTGAGACAGGCCTCTTTTAGTGATATAGTATACTCAGTTATAACCTCCTTTTCTCGTCTTCTTCTTCTTCTACTTCTCCTGATTTACCTTGTAAGATCACAAAGCCGTTTCTGTTGCTTGTCCTTTAATTATCGTAAATTCACGGAATTTTGGCTTTCTAGTTTGTTTTTTTTTAATTCCGCAACGGATTGCACTATAATCTGTGGGTGGCACCTTAGGCACACCCAAGTATGTTCAGAACAGAACAGTCACAACCTTCAGAACAAGACAGTCTTCTGTCGTATCGCAAATTTTCAATAGAACAAACTGATGCAATTGATAACGATGGGATGTCCTGTTCGTGATCTTCGGCTTTAAAGGAAGAAAATTAGATGTAAGGATAATAAATCAAAGGGTATATTACTGCAAAAGAAATTGCAGTTCAGTTACAACGAAATGCCGTTATCGGTTCATTCATTCATTTGTCAATTTTGCGGTCTCATTTTGGGTCATTTCACAAACGCTTCGATTTCTTGACCGATTCCTTTATATTCGATCTTCCATTTCTTTCCATCTGCACAATCATCTTTTGTTCTTAGTTCGTTTTCTTTGTTTTTAACGTCTTATTCATTGATATTGAATAACTTTTGAATTATTGATCATTTGTAAGATTATGTTAACATTTTTTGCGTAATTATCATTTTCTTTTCTTTGTAAAATGAAGATTTTATTACTTGCTGCCAAATTTTTGGACATTCAGGAGCTGACTGCTTCTGATTTTCATTCTGAGATGATCATTTGTTGGTTTTTGTTGCGAAGGTCAATCAGAATTTAAATCATTGGGAACTGTGTGCAGTTTTATTTTTCGGTGGTGGAATCAGATAATGATATTTACCATTGCGTTTTATAAGTCTTCATGCTTTATCTTTTCCTGATGCTGTCTTATCTTTACCACGAAATCTTTTGTTGCTAAATGTTTTATTAAGACGAATACGTCTGAAATCGATATTTTGATAAAGTCATTACAGCTGATCGTTTCATATTACCCTACGTTTTTTTTTTTTTTTGAAGAAACGCAGGAATGAATACAATTTTGCAATTTAGAAAAAATTTTACTTTTACAAATAATCCACCTTTAATAATCCACCAAAACTCACCATCGTGTTTCTAGGACGATCATCGTGACCCACTGTGTGAAATAAACGTCATAAAGTTGAAAAGCGTAGAAGCGTAAATGTCAAAATTGATCGCCTATCATTATTCTCTTTCATTTCTTCAGACTATTTTCACTTCCCGCAACCTGGAAGAAACCAATACATTGCTTGTGGTTGATTAAAAACCGCAAACAATAAAAATAAATGCCTCGGACCTTCAGAAAAATACTTAAAGAATATCTAAAACAAATAGAAAATATACGCAATGAAGCGAAAAAATCGCTTGATACTCATCGTGGCATCTACTATCGCCGATATACGGTTGCGTCGCGTCGATCTTCCATCGATCCGTTACCCATCAATATACCGTACAATAAACGATGAAGACATTGAAAAATATCAATTGAATAATGATCAAACTGAAAAACAATAAGTATCTTTCGTGGTCTTTTGCGTGTGTGTGTGCGGAGGGACATGAAATATATTACCAATGTCTTCATCTTCATCAATTGTCCCGCTATATTGGTTACGGCCGTTCGAACACCTTTTACGGCACATCCTAAAAACGATCCAATATCGGGCATTGCGAATCGTGGCGTAAGCAGATGAATATAATCGTCGCGCAGGCGGACACACGCAAGGATCATTCAAGGACTCATTACATGCGTTATGCGTTAATAATGATGATGTCTGTTTTCTATCTTATACGGCAGTCGTTATTGTTGTTGCTGTTATTGCTGTTTCTGGTGATGTTTAAGACGTTATTTATTTCGTATTAAAGCAAATAAAATGTGTCTGAGCAATCGACTGACCGATCAATTTTTCTTTTGAGCGATTGTTCGATAAGAAGAAAATGAAGCCAGAAGACAACCAGAAGTCATAAAGTTGTTACTTTTACTGCCCTTCTGTTCGTCAGTCCCTCCGTAGTCCTTTAAGGACAATGGAATACAATATTGCTAAAATTTTTTGCGCAACATTTCATCTTGCGTTATTAACACAAAATCCGCAAATCCGACGATCGATTGTTTCTTATTTTTCTTTTGTGGGTAATGCGGAACGGCCGTCGTCTTCCTCGACTCGGGAACACTGACGTATTCAATTATAAGTTGAATACATTTTAAGAGAAAAGAAATAGCGATTATCAATCATTATCGAGAGATAAACGTCTCTTAATAACGAGTTTGACTCTGATGCGGTTGCGTATGGGACCTCAAATTATTAGACACTACCCCTCACCCTCCTCCCCCCTCCACCGGCAACGATAAACCAAACGGCTATTAAACGTTCTCATCATCATCCTTTCCGCTTTAGCCAAATTCAATTTTGACGACAATCTTTTATTTAATAAGTCTTAAATATTTAAAAATTTATTGCACGTCGCAAACATTTTTCATTTGGCAGCAAAGTACGATTGCACTAAATAAACGGGAAATCAAAAAATTCCTTACATATCATTATTATTGATGTTATGACAAAAAATAAGTTATCTTTTTAAAAGCGACGTAAAACGATAAAAGTGTGAAAAAGATACCACGTATTGATAAATAGAGTTTTGGCGTGTGCCTTCCAGCGAGAATGCTTCCTTCTTTTTCGAAATTTATGCATTTACAATATCGGACACGAATGGATTTGGCTAAATTGCAATCATCCGGTGTGAATTGATAACGAATCGGCTGAGGTTACAGAAATTCAAATAATATAAATACATTCTTTTTATGGCATTTAAAAAAATTCTAGTAAAAAACAAAACATGACAGAACGAAGCAGATGTTGCCACGTCTGAGGATAATTACATAAAATATAACGCGGGTGTACCACCTGGCAAGACTTGCCCTTATTCTTTGGTTTCTGATGTCGATCTGATTTGAGTTTCAATCAGTCTGAAAGAATATTTAGTTGCGTTTTTTTGTCAACGAAGCAATTGATAATCGATAAGTAAATATTAATACAATACATTATACAATATTCCAGCAAATATCGCAATAGTTTGGATTACTTTTAAAGGAAGAAATCTGCTTCAGCAAATGATTGTCCAATAAACGAATATATAATATAATATATAATTGATCAATCAATGTTGAAATTTTCATAAATGCATAATCAGTCAAGGATTTACTGACTATCAAGGATTTATCTAAAATTAACTTACTAATTATTGAAGATATCGTGATAGAGCATGAAAATCGTGAAGCAATAAATATCAAATTCTGGTGATCACTGAAGATCGTCGTCTTAAGCAGTCATTCAGCGATTAAAGATATTACAATGCCAATAGAATGCAGATGAACGATCATCAATAAGGATTCACTAAGCGTGAATGATCACTTTTAAAATGAAAACGAGCATTTATTATTCAGACATACGTGATGTAAATTAAACTATCAGGAATCGAACATTAATGGATACGTTTTACATCGATTCACAAACAATCAAGCGACGAAGTTCTACCATAAAAATTCTTTAGTTTTTAAATAAAAGACATTTGTCTAGAAACCGTAAAGTATCGAAAAAATGTGTAAAGTATTTTCTCATTTCTTCCCAATTTTCTCTGAGCCATGTTGATTGATCCTTTTTTGAGGGCGATAAAAATAGTTTTTTCTTGTGTTACTTTTCGATGGAATTAATGATTTTATGGTTGAATGTAGTTGTTTTATGTTTTGGTTTTATTATCTTTTAATGATCAGCGTAAATGGCTCGTCAGTGTCTTTGGGATATCGCTTCTGTACATATTTTTTAACTTTTTACTAAATTCTTTGAAGCCTTGTACTCAATAAACTGTTAAATTCTTTAATTTCATTTACTTATTTTATAATAATTTATTAAATTTTCTAAAACGCAATTAAATTAGAATAGAAAAGAAATGTATTAAACAAATTGTATGGCATTTTTCAAAACGCATAAATATTTCATCAATTTATAAATTATTATATGAAATTCTGGTTGAATTTTTTGTTTAATTGTTATTATATAATTGTGTCCGACATTCCATATTTTAAAGTATTTTGTCTTAAAAAACTATTCACGAATATATGATTGACAGCTATAATTTTTATATGAAAAAAGGAAAAACTGGTTTATTTATTTAAAAAGAAAGAAAGATTATCTTAATTTATTTCTGCATCTGTCCCTACTATAAAATTTTGTTAGTACAAAAAAATTGAATGCAGATAAGCCTGAAGATAAAGTTCTTAAGGTAATACACCTGCGTTATACACACGCACACATTTATCCATACAATACGAAATACATTTTGAAGAACGCAGACTACGAAAGTAAAGGAAAGACAAAGCTGGCATCTTACATTTTGGGTCATGTAAACCAACCAAGTTTTCTACTATTTGCAAAAAAAAATTACAAAATAACAGTCGGTCGGTCATAAATAACAACAAAAACAAAATAAATATAATAACAGATTTACCTCCACCCACAATCATAAACTATGATAAAAATGTTGGAGTGACGATGGAGAGGTAGGAGAGGAGAAGAAAATGTGCATGGTCGAATCGTAGGGATTGTGAAAACGCCTTTGGCGGCGGCACCAAAGAAAAATTAATACCCAGAGCAATTTCAAGAGATACAGTACCGTACAGTTTATTCTTAAGGAGTCTTATCCCAAGAAATTTATTCGATATCTATAGCAAATGCATTACCTAGCTGTGATCCTGATCATCTCCTTTTTGTAAAACATGAGGTCACTTTCGGACTGCTAGGTTCGACTAGAACCGCTTTGATCCTTTTTGAAATGCCAAAGGAGCCACTTTCTTTTTTATTCCTTAGCTAAATTTCTCTCCCTTTCCCTCTCTATCTCTTCTTTCCCTCTCTATCAATCTGTCTCTGTTTATCTCTTTTCAATATCCGTAAAAATTGCCTGGAACTATCTTTTAGTGGATACGGTTCGATGGAAGACCGACAGATCAATTCTATTCTCTATTTCGTCTTGGTAGAGTTTTGTGGAGTACCGTAAATAATGCTGGCCAATTGTTTTACAATTCGGTGCACAGATAGTTTTTTAAGTGTTCGAAAATTCTCGAAAACCTTATGTAATCTCAGAATTTTTTTCGTTTGATTTTTTTTTGTACGAGTATTTTATTAAGGATGTGGTTTCACGATTTGAAATCAAAGTGAAAACACATGTTGACCATTTGTTAAGATCACTTTACTGAAGAATGACTTTTGAGGATTTCCAACCATTATTCCCGTTTCGATCACTTGAGAATATTAAATTGATGGCGACGAAATTTTTAATTTTTTTTTTCAAATATATTTCTAGATCTTTCCCACAGATGGCAAGAAAACATAGTTTTGCTCGAACTAATAGAAAATTATAGCCTCTCAAATGAAGAAGACAAGCATTTAAGGCTTAAATTAAATGTTCGAAAGACAAAATTTGCCTCATCTGGCTTTTAATAAAAAAAACAAATTTTCTCATCATGAATTTTAAATTTGCTATTTCTTTTATTTTTTTTTTCATTGTTTTCGCTTTTATGATTTACTTAATGATGAAATTTGGTATTTTATTGTACTCTTTAAGTAATCGCTGATGTAATTAAGATAATAAAAACACAATCATCTAATAAGCATTTTCATAATCATAAACATTTCGTAAAGTTTTTTATAAAATATTTTTGTTAGAGGATTTTTGATGGGGTTTATGTTACTTTAATGGCATTTCATTTAATGAATTTTAAACAAAAATAGATACGCTCGCTTATGTTTTCATAACTTCCGGGCAATTATAATTTTTGTACACAAAAACAAAACACTTTAATATAATTAATAAAAATACTCGTAAATTGTTAAATAATATTTCTAAAAAAGTTAAATGATATGGGCGTTAAACGATGTTAACTGATTCTCAGCATTATTTTTATTCTCTTATTATTTTTAAAAAAAAGAAAATCGTGAACTTTTCTAATAAAACCCAAATGTTTTTGGTGTTATGGCGTTGATCTCGTTAAGACATTTTTGCCTTGTGTTTTCGTCTCACGCTTTGCTTAGTTTTTGACTATAACTCTTTCGATTCCTTCGCATTAGCCTTGTGATTATTCCATAAGTTAGAGCCTTTTAAATTGTTGAATATCTCACTAATTTATTTTAATTGTTTTACTATCTTTTCCCCTAAATTTTTCTCTTTTATTTTTACTATCATTTTCCATTTTTTTCCTAGTATTTAATTTTCTTCTGAACTTAATTCGTAAGCATGGAGGAGACAGTATTTCTAAAGTTTTTTGATTCCTTTATGTTATCTTTGTTTTTGTTATTGTTATTGTTTTTAATTTTATGAATTTTTTTATACAAAATTTTTAATAGCCGACGAACACCGTGAAAGAAAGTGTTAAATGAATATTGTTTTTTTATTTAAAAAAAACATATTTCCCTCAGCTGGACTTTTTCACGGCCCTGGTTCTTTATCCCTTTTTTAACGTTGTTGTTATTGTAATTCTCTTTTTTATTTAATGCGTTCGTCCAACAAAACCAGTCGAAAAATTTCACCTGATCCTGCAGATGTTTTGTTTTGGGTTTTTAATTTCGTCTTTTATCCGAATTTTAATTGAATGAACTCAAACCCTTTCAAACTAAACCATTTTTAATACAAGCCTTGTCGTTACTGTTACTGTTGTTGTTGTTGTTACTATTGTTGTTGTTATTGTTGTTGTTGTTGTTGTTAAAATTAATGTTACTGAATTAACTGAATGGCCAATTGGCTCTTGCTGTTGTTTTTATTATTATTCTTAATTCTTGTTGGCTCACTAATCACACTTATCTTCCCTTCAATTCTTCTTGCTCTTCTTATCCTCCTCTTCGTCTTCTTCTTTAGGGGATTATCTTTTTCGTGGGGCGTGGGGGATAGAGCGAGAAGGAGTAGGGGATAACGCTGGGAGGTGATCGAACCAACCTGCATTCGTTCTCTGCGGAAGTATTCGTTATTTGTGTTTGTTTTTGGCTGTTGTTGTTGTCGATTAATTTTTCCAGCAACATTTGCTCTTCTTCTTGTTGTTTGTCTTATTATAATTATTATTATTGTTTCTGTTAATGTTGTTGACACTGAAATTGATCAGCTGCCCTTCCGGTCGAAAAGCCCGTCTCTTATTCCTCTTCGTCGACTGCTTCCTCTTCTTATTACTTCTGTTAGCGCTGCCGAGATATTTTCGCTGTTTTGTTGCTTATGTTTTTGCTAAGGTTTCTGTTGCTTCTTCATGTTATTGCTATTGTCCTTTTTATTGTCGTTTTAGATCTGAAATTGTGTCTCCAAACAAAAGCGGCTCCATAAAATTCCTTTCCCTCTTCTTCTTCTTATCCTTCTTTCAGCGTTTTTATTTTTAATTGTCGTTGAAGCGAAGGAGCAACAGTTTCTGTTTCGAAACTTAAGAAATGGATACAATAAATTGTATGTTGGTTGGTTGTTAATGTTGTTGCTGTTATTGTTTTTTTTCGAATAGCTACGTGTGCGTGTGCGTGTGTGTGTCCGAGCGTATGTATGAGTTTTTATGTGCGTGCATTGCATTAAGTTTGTGCACGCGCAGCGGTCAATCAACGACAGTTGCCTTCTAAAAAGGGCAGCCCATAACAAAAACAACAATAGCACCAACAACCTAACAACAGGTGTAAATAACTGACGAATGCAAATTAACAAAATAATTACAACAAAAATTAAGCAAAAACGATAAAACGATGAAAAATATGAAGCGGGAATGTTATGCTTTAGAGACCATTACAAGCACCGAACCCTCACTTTCATATGTGGATTTGGAATTGTTGTTGTTGTTCAATAACAACTAGCCAAGCATGTTATGTCGTTTACGCATTAAAGACCAATAATCATTAAGTATTGATCATTATTTTCAGGATTAGTGACTTTCAATGCATCGCCATCAATTTTATAGATTGATAATTATTGTAGATCATTAAGCATAATTTCTACTGCCCTTTCGTGAATAACATTGCTTGTTCTTCTTCTAATATTTAATCCTTGGTCTTAACCAATTTTTCGTTTTTAACAAAAAAGTCAATTTTTGCAGATGGTCAGTCGATCGACGATGTTGCGACGGTGTCTTCTTAGAAATCTTAGCCAGATGGCTCTGGATTTCGGTAATTACTCTCTCTCCCGCTCTCTTTCTATTTCTTTCTCCCTTTCTCTAAGCACTAGACGAAAGTATTAAGTATGTGCTGTGAGTGAATTGACATAAAGCATCATATCAACGTATCCACGCGACCAGACGGACGACTACTTATAGACCAACGACCCATTATGGAAACGATCGCCTAAAATATTGCACAGTTTATTAACAGTTTTTCAATAAAGTATTACAATATAATGTGGGCTAATGTTAGTGATGGGCGCGGTATTTTGTGCAGAGTCAGAGTGGCGGAGGATGACAAAAATCCTCAACTTCTCTCTCTCCCCCTCTCAATCCCCCTTTCTATCTATCTATCTTTCTCTCTCTATCTCCAGCTTCAGACAATTAATTTATATTTGTTTACCCTTTTATTGCTTGAGCGAAATAGCTAGTTGTTGTTGCTATTGTTGTTGTTGTTGTTGTTATTGTTGTTGTTGTTGTTAATGCTGTTGGTTACGGTTGCTGAAGGTTTTTTTGATAAAATTTATTGCGGTAATTTTTATGATGTCGCTGCTGAATTGTTTTTATTTTCGGAAGTTTTTGTTGTTGTTATTGTTGTCTTTTGCAGCTTGTTGCCGATAAAATAACGCACGCATGAAGGACTTATACGTATTGCCAGACTATCAGCAACACCAACGGCAATGGAGGCTTTATCAAGAACGACAGTAATAATAACTGCAACAACAACAACAGCAACAACAACAATATCACCAACATGATTAGCAGCAGCCGCCGCAGCAGCAGGTTCTCTTCAAATGGAGCACGTCACGTACGCTGCTGGGGCTTCGGACATGACCCCATTTTTTTGGTCTGCAAAATCTTCCTTCATGGTTGCCGCCTCTCGTGCTCGGTCGTCTTTAGCGGGATCGTTTTTCCCTTTTTTTTTGATATTTGTTATTGTTTTATTTCATTTTTTTTTTTGCTTTCTCTGCTTCTGCTTGTTCGTTCATACGTTTGCTCGCCATGCGCGTTCCAGCCGTCTTTTGATATTGACTCCATTCCATACCAATTGTTGTTGTTGTTGGCGTTGTTGGTGTTGGTGTTGTTGTGGATGATATCGTTATTGTTTTTTGTGGCCCTGCAATTATTTTGGTTCTTTTTCATCTTGGCTTCATCTCAACTTTTTCTTTGCTTTTCTTTCTTCTGCTCATTTTTCGCTTCTTTTTGAGTTCTTATCGTTATTCATCTTTTGTTGCGCCGCACCGTGTTACCATGATGAATGCTGCGCTTTCAATTTGGAGCACCGGGACATCTGTTTTTTTGGGCCTTCCACGGTTTGACTTCATCCACATTCGGAGACCCTTGCGTCATTGCGAGAAGAAATCAAGTTACAGGTGCCTTCGCTCGTTGCAAACAACTCAGTGCGGTTTTGATAATGTTTTCTGGTGATGTTATTTTTTATTGTTGTTGTTGTTGTTGATGATGATGTTGTTATTGTTGTGTTAGTTGTTGTTGTGCTCGTTAATGCTACAAGAGCCTGCCCTCCAAACCCAAGCAGAAACCTATCTCTCTTTTGAGAATTTCTCTCTCTAACTATCTTTAGTCAAAACCTACCGCTGCCTAACTTTCGTTAGCAATAATAACAGTATTCAAAGCTTAAGAAATCAAGCCCCCAAATTATTAAAGCAAAAACAATATAAACAAATTAAAATCGTTTGTACCAAAAAAGGACGTTTTTAACTGTTATTCTTTCTCATAAACTAACAGACCGGATGTGAGGATGATGCCGGTTTTTATGTACTCGAATTGTTGTTGTTCCTTGCAGAAGAACAATCTTGTATAAAATTAGTTTCAAAAAACATACCTTCTACGGGTTACGAGGGTTCAAAACTATTTCAAGAGAAAATCGGCCTTAAAATAGTTAAAAATTAAAAACAGCCTTTCAAGAATTTTGGTGATTTTTTATTAACTAGAAATATCTAAAATATCTGTTTGATTGTTAAAGAATAAAATAAAATAAATAAAATACATATAAAATACATATAAATACATATTATAGAAGGCGACATTTTTACTCTCATTTGACTTTATTCTCTCGCTTAATTGTTATTTCACCGATGTGAATTTAGCAATATTATAATAAAAAATTTTTCATTGAAATTAATCTCTAAAAATAATTCAATTTTTATCCCGAAGAGTAAATTTAAAACCAAATATTCTACCACAACGAGAACCAACTCGTCCACCGTCCATTAGAATTAAACGATCAATTTATATTACAAGTGTTTGCTGTCCAGACTTCTGTCAGTCTGTCATTTAATTATTTAATCAGTTTTTTATTTGCCAATTAATTGAAGGAATCTAGTATTGCTTTTTAATACTTATTTACTTAAATTTTTTTAATTTTATTAAACAGAGCACTTTTGTTTTTACTCTGTATGTAGTTTCTTCATTTTTCGTATGCCATCATCATCTTCACTGTCATTAAATGAATATATTTTCTTCGAATTTAATAATTACTTTTCGTTAAATCCTTCAACTCGTTCACCAACTGACGCAACAACTACAAAAACAACCACGAGCACTACTGTTTCTAATACTACTACTACTAATTCTACTGCCACTAATACTACTATCGCTCTTACTTCTACGACTACCAACACAACTCTAATGAATCAGCGAGCTAATTATAATAAAGCGAACACTAATTATTCTATTAATAATATCTAAACTGCTCAAGGTGTTCTCTTGATGACTTCGATCGTAGAGAAACATTAAAGCAGTTTAAAAATTGAAATTACTTAGATGGAAAAGATAAATTCAATTAAAAAAAATCTGGATCTCATTTTTTTATCGGATCTCATATGATGGAATGATAAACGAGACGGTGTAGAAAAATATCAGGAAAGAAAGAAATTGTTGTGTAAATTATTTTTTTAATATTCCCAATCCTTTATTACGAAAAATATTGGATGGGTCGATTTCCTGATCGTTTAGTTGTAAATCCGTTTCGCATGATGACGCGATTGAACAGCGTGTAATCTTTGATGAGAGATCACAAAAGAATTCAGAGACTATTCGGGAAAGTATTCGATCGCAATGTTATTGGCATTATTGCAAAATTGAAACGGATCTGAAAGGGTCGTAAAGTTGCGGCTAAATGAAATTTACAGAATGAGATGCGGCAGGATCAGACAGACATCCATTCCATCGATCTTGATAGTCAGGATTGATCGGATCGATTTTTTTATAGCAACCTATTTATTTTTGCATTCGTATATTATTTTCATTTTACATTATGTACAGTATTCTATCTCTTTGGCATTCAAAATTATTTTATAAAAGGTTTCTTCAATTAAACCTTACAGAGATTTGGTAATTTTTTCAATAATTTTTGTTTTTCTTTGGAACATTATACGCGAGTAATGGTTAACAGCATCAATTTCAACCCAAATTTATTTCTTATGACCTACAGTTTTTACTGTTTAATTTATTATTTAAGTGATTTTTTAACCATTTGCTAAAAAACTATTTCATATTCTGTAGAATGTTTTATGCTAGATCATTTTTTTGCATTGATTTTTATCTGAAAAGATTCCATTATTTACAAAATATTACTCATTAAATACTCTAAAATGTTGTGATGGTGCAGAATCATCTGCATCCTTGCCGTCGGTTGATGACTGCAGGTGGTCTACAAAAACCACCAACACCACTACCAGCACTTCTACGCCCCCTGCGCCGTCCTACTCCCTGCCAACCATCCCACCTCGTGTGGCTTTGTGTTCGAATCTGAACTTTGCATTTAACCAAGTTTATTGATCGTGAACGCGTGCATTATTTGATCATGAACGCTCTCGCTCTCACTCAGACACGCACACTTACTGACGAGCTGAATCAGACGCCGCGACGTATCAAAAGCGAATGGCAAATAAGCAAGCAGGCTATTTGGCCCACAAACAGGGCAGTTTTGAACTTTACAAAGTTGTTTTAAAGAGAGACGAAAATATTGAAAATATGGATCGATGCTTCGGACGGTTCATTCATTTCATGCTTTTATCAGTAGTAAAAAAAATGCTTAATGGAAATAATTCAAATTGGATTGGTTTAAGACATTTGCAAAAACAATAAATTCTTAATTGAATTCTGTTTGAATTCAATCGGAATGTATGGGAAGATATTAATGTTTTTCTAATTTTGATTTAATAAGAATTAATCAAAGTGCGCAATGAACAAATAAACCGATAAAACAACGAATCATAAGAATTTAAAATTATTTTGAAATTATAACTTTCAAAGACCGAATTAGAAGATACGCTTTCAGTTCAAAATCAATTTTTCTAGACTCAAATCAGGAATTATTTAAAGAAAATAACAAAAACTTTCAACACACAAAAAACATTCCTATGAAATAATTCCCAAATGAAAGGAAGGGGAAATTTTCGAGAATATTTGATGGAACCTATTTTGGATCCTAATTCACACAAAGAAATTTTGAAAAATTTAATACGCTTTCCGGAAATTTTATATTAAATAAACCTTCTATATACAGGGTCCTTGTATGTGAAAGGCTCGCCTCTCTGAGGCTTATAATGAAAATCTTTCTTCATACAGATTCTGGGCGTATATAAATCTTTGGCAAATGTCAGTGATTTTAACCTTCTATCCACAAAATCAATTCAAGAAAATATCGTACCGTGCATGTCTTATTTAATCGACGCGATGGGTTTAAAAATATTAACGAATTTTCCGAAAAAATAAAGCAAAGCCTGTTTTAGATAAAAAGTGAGCTCATTTTGTTTGTTATATATATATATATATATATATATATATATATATATATATATATATATATATATATATATATATATATATATATATATATATATATATATATATATATATATATATATATATATATATATATATATATATATATATATATATATATATATATATATATATATATATATATATATATATATATATATATATATATATATATATATATATATATATATATATATATATATATATATATATATATATATATATATATATATATATATATATATATATATATATATATATATATATATATATATATATATATATATATATATATATATATATATATATATATATATATATATATATATATATATATATATATATATATATATATATATATATATATATATATATATATATATATATATATATATATATATATATATATATATATATATATATATATATATATATATATATATATATATATATATATATATATATATATATATATATATATATATATATATATATATATATATATATATATATATATATATATATATATATATATATATATATATATATATATATATATATATATATATATATATATATATATATATATATATATATATATATATATATATATATATATATATATATATATATATATATATATATATATATATATATATATATATATATATATATATATATATATATATATATATATATATATATATATATATATATATATATATATGTAGAGTTGATGTTTGATGACGCCAACTAATGAGGTGGATTTAATTGAATCCACGAATAAGTAGTTATTTTCCAAAAACGATTCCACGAATAAAACAATGATTTTTGAAAACGATTTATTTTTAACAATATATTTCGAAGAGAACAAATTTCGATGTTTTATTTCCGAGTACAAAAATTGAATGAATAATAATTTTCTCTACAATACTTTTTCACAATTCAAAATACAAAGTGATCTTTTTTAAAATAGAAATAAACAATAATGTTTAAAGTAATTTTCTACATAAGTATTTAACGTAAGTAATATAAATAGTATTTAATGTAGGTGTTTAAGGTGAGTATACTAGTAAGTCCTTAAATAATGGTGCTCCATCCTACATTCGGCCATCCTGACGGACATTCGTCCCGAATGTGTGATTCCATTTTTTTAAGTATTCTGCGACGGTGGTCGTTCTTTTCGGTCCTTCCTGGTTCCCTATTTTTTCTATTTCGTATCTGCCATGATTATGTTTCGCAACTATCTTATACGGACCTAAAAATTTTGACTTTATTTTTAATCCTGGACCAAACTGTGATCTCTTAATTGCTACCAAATCTTCAACATTGTATTGTATTTCTTCTTTTCTGTTTCTGTTAAAAGCTTTCCGGTTCTCTTGTTGAATACATTTAATGTTTGCTTTAGCAAATTCGCGAATATTTTCGCGTTCTCTCTCAAATTCTGTGAAGTTTTCTTGTTCTAGCATCTCCTGTAAGTCGTTATCTATTGGAGAGCGCATATCTAAACCGGTTAGAATTTTAAATGGGGATATTTTAGTGCTTCTTGGAGGTGTACTATTTATGGCCTGCTGAACTCTGTTAATATGCTTATACCAATGTGTAGGATTTTCTAAACACAATTTCGAGAGTAGTGGTATTACTATTTTGTGAATCCGTTCGACCTGGCCGTTGCCTCGAGGTACGCCTGTAGTAATTAATAAGTGTTGTATGTTCTCGGATTCACAATATTCTTTAAAAGAGTTAGAGGTAAATGCAGTGCCTCTGTCACTAATAATTCTTCGGGGATTACCGAATATTGTGGCCTGATTTTTTAATCTTTCGATTACTTCATGGGTATTTGTAGTTTTGGTGGGATACAACCATACAAATTTAGAGAACCCATCAACTACTGCAAAAATATGGTTGTATTTTTTATGAGTGATCTCTAAAGGTCCTACGTGGTCAATGTGATATGTTTGAAGTGGTTTATCCTCTTTTTCTATTGGAGACAAAAACCCTTCTTTCTTTCCAGCCTTTCTTTCAATTAAAATGCATTCTATGCAGTTTCGAACAACTTTGGTAACTTTTGGAGTTATATGTGGAATATAAAAAGATTTTTCTAAATTATCCTGAGTTTTCTTAATAGAAAAGTGTCCTTGACTATGGGAAATTTTAATAATTTCCTCTTCCATACCTGTCGGAATTACAATTAAATCCTTATTGGGATCTTTATACAAAATATCATGCTTAATGTAAAAGTCTTCGTACTGTGTTGTTTCTAGTATTTTCCTCACAGCCTTTGTCCAATCGTCTTCCATCTGTGCTCTTTTCAGTCGATGTTTTAAGCTATCTTCAATTAGTAAACAAACCCTGCTTAATGCATCGACATGTTTCATTCTGGTGGCTGGACGATGTTCGATTTCGTAATCAAACTCTTGTAGGTACATCGCCCAGCGAGATATCCTTGGAGGAATATCCTTTTTCTTTAGTGTCATTGTTAGCGCATTACAATCTGTCACGATTTTAATTTTAATTCCTAATAAGTAAATTCGCCACTTCTTTAAAGCTTCTACAATCGCTAATATTTCTAGGTCGTATGAATGGTATTTCTCTTCTGCAGGCTTGGTTTTCCTACTCATGAACTGTACGGGGTGATATGTCTGATCTTCGTCGTCCTTTTGGAGCATGACGGCTCCATAACCGTAACTACTGGCATCTGTATGTACTTCTGTAGCGGCGTTGGGGTTATATATCTTGAGAACGGGTGCTTTTATGAGAAGTTGTTTTAATTGTTGAAATGAAAGTAATTGTGGTTCTTGGAGTTTGAATTTAGAATCTTTTCGTAAAATATCAGAGAGGGGTTTTGCAATTATTGCATAATTTTGCATAAATCTTCTAAAATAAGAAGTTAAACCAAGGAACCGTTGTAAGGATTTTTTATTTAATGATTTAACTGCATTAATTTTCCTTTCTGATGGTTTTATTTTACCATTTTCTACAATGTAGCCAAGAAATTCTACTTTTCTTTTAAGAAATTCGCATTTCTTCCAGTTTATATTCAATCCATTTTCACTTGCAACTTTAAGGAAAGTTTTAAATTTTTCAATACCTTCTTTTTCATTTTTGGATGGTATAATTATATCATCAACATATACTATGATAGTTCCGTTGTTTATTAAATCTCTCAAAACGGATTGAATATATCTTGCAAACACGGCTGGTGAATTTGATATTCCGAAAGGGACATAGAGAAATTCGTATTGGCCATTATGTGTTATGAAAGATGTATACTTTCGAGAATTTGGTTCCACGGGTACGTGAAAAAATCCGTTTTTAAGGTCTAATGTAGTATAAACTCTAGCATCCTGTAATCGCTCAAGTGCATCATCTATCAAAGTAATTGGGAAATGATCTTTAACAATTTTTTTATTTAGTTTTCTGTAGTCGCAGCAAAGTCTTTTACTACCATCTTTTTTTGCGACCAGAACGATTGGTGAAGTAAATTCTGATGTGCTTGGCTGAATTATATTTTCAGATAACCATGCTTTAATTTGTTCTTCAACGATTTTTTGTTCTAATTGGGAGAGCCTTCGAGGTCGATGATAAATGGGTACTTCATCATTCAACAAAATTTTCATTTCTATTGGAGATTTAAATTTAGCTGAGGGATAATAATTTTGTATACAATAGGTTATAACATCCGAATGAATTTTATCAAGGTGTGAAAGGTCTACTCGTAAATCACTAGATGAATCTAAACCGTTCGCTAGTAAAATATTTCCGAATTCATCTCTAATCAAGGAAATATTGTCGCCTTCAAGTGCAGAATTTACACCGTTGCTTTTTTCTAGATTACTTTTCGGTATTTTAAAACTCTGGGAAGGACTTTGGCTTCGAAAAAATTTTGCTTGATATTTTGTTATTGAAAGCTCTACATCTTTTAAAATATTGCTACCAATTACTGCATCAAAGCGTATATCATTACTTTTAGTTACATGAAAGGTTATATCTAAAACTACTTCATCAAGTTTAATTGTGGTTGTAAAACTACCTAATGTGGTTAATTTGTATTCACCGATACCTACCAATTGTTTTCTGTCTTGACTTAATTTTATTTTGTTTTTAAGTTTTTGCATTATGTCGTAACGCATAAGACAGACGTCGCAGCCCGTGTCGATTAATGCTGAAATTTTGGTACCCAATATGTACATATCTTTAAATATTAATCCACCACTTTTATTGAAATCTGGGTTAACATTATTAGATATTGTGTTGGCGTTATTGTTTCGTGTTAAATGTTTTTTTTCTAAGCTTTTATCTCGATATTTGCAATCATATGATCGGTGTCCTAATTCATTACATTTGTAACATCTGATGGGTTTATTCTGACAGGGTTCGCTGAAATGTGCTTTAGGTTCGAGTTTTAAATATTGGTTTGGCACGTCCTTGTTAAAGTTTTCCTTATTTGCAAATTTCGTTTCATAATAATTTGCTTTTGTAGGCCATTTACAGTGTGAATTGTGTATTGGATAAATTTTTTCATATATTTTTATGTTATTTTTTAGTTCTGCAATTGAACGTGATTGATATAAAATTGTCTTATTTGGTTTCGAATCGTATATTCCCTCAACAAAGTATTCAATTAGACTAGTTTCATCTAGATTAATGGGTTTTCCTATTTCAAGTAGTACGTATAGGTACTCACGCAAAGTTTCATTTCTATGCTTCCGACGATTTCTCAACATTTTGTGGATTTCTAAGGATGACAATTTTTGTCCGAATTCGCTTCTAAGAGCTTTTTTTAGTTCGTCCCATGTTCGTATTGTAGCCTGGCTTCTTACAAAGAGTTTTGCAGCTCCTTTTAGAAGTTGCTTAGCATAAATAAATTTTTGTAATAAATTCCAGTTCACAGTAGTAGCAATATCTTCAAATTCTTGGATCCATTGATTAACGTCGATTGAATCCAATCCCGAAAAGGATGATATGCAATCTTCAATGTCACGAAGAGTAAAATGTGTTTTTTCAACGAAAATATTACGTTGGTCTAACAGAGGGTCATCATATTCTGACCGAATTGATTCTTTGTCGGTTTCGTCGTTTTCATTCTGTTCGGAATGACCGAAATGTTGGAGGAGCTTCTTTTGTAAATCTCTTTTAAGTCCGCTATTTTCCAAATTTAGTTCTTTAAGTTTCGCTCTTAGTTCACCTACTGTCAGAGACAAAATTGTTGTTCTGTCCATTGTGTGTGATTGTTTGATGATTTGGTAATTATAAAATAGTTAACAATTATGTAAATGTAAGTATTAATGTAATTACAATACACCAATTATATATATGTTATTTATAAAATTCTTAGATATATAAACAACACGATTTTGAAATATTTTATTTTATAAAAATCATGGTGAATATAAAGATGCACCACCGTATTTTGCTAGATTGTTGTCCGCAATTATACCGTAGGGTAATGGAAATAAGGTCTTTCTTATATTTTCTGGTGGAGACCAATTTTTTGCGATGCTCACTCTTACCTTTTTATTTTCTTTTCGTTCGCTGCTTCCAACTTATGAACTATTGTTTATTTATCTTTGTCTCCGTGGCGTATGATTTTCTTCCTTCGAATTTCTTGTTCTTCTTAGGATTTGATTGTTGATTTTGTTTTTTGAAATATTATTTTTCATGAAGATCTTGAATGTTAAATTATTTTGCTCAGCTTCTTTCTATTTCTTCAGTTTTTTTAGACGAAATTATATTGCAACAGTGTTTCAATAAATCGGATAAAATCGTAAAGATTTCGTAAAGATTTTTTTTTCTCGGAGTTAGGTTGAGCCCCCAAAATTGTAGAGTTGATGTTTGATGACGCCAACTAATGAGGTGGATTTAATTGAATCCACGAATAAGTAGTTATTTTCCAAAAACGATTCCACGAATAAAACAATGATTTTTGAAAACGATTTATTTTTAACAATATATTTCGAAGAGAACAAATTTCGATGTTTTATTTCCGAGTACAAAAATTGAATGAATAATAATTTTCTCTACAATACTTTTTCACAATTCAAAATACAAAGTGATCTTTTTTAAAATAGAAATAAACAATAATGTTTAAAGTAATTTTCTACATAAGTATTTAACGTAAGTAATATAAATAGTATTTAATGTAGGTGTTTAAGGTGAGTATACTAGTAAGTCCTTAAATAATGGTGCTCCATCCTACATATATATATATATATATATATATATATATATATATATATATATATATATATATATATATATATATATATATATATATATATATATATATATATATATATATATATATATATATATATATATATATATATATATATATATATATATATATATATATATATATATATATATATATATATATATATATATATATATATATATATATATATATATATATATATATATATATATATATATATATATATATATATATATATATATATATATATATATATATATATATATATATATATATATATATATATATATATATATATATATATATATATATATATATATATATATATATATATATATATATATATATATATATATATATATATATATATATATATATATATATATATATATATATATATATATATATATATATATATATATATATATATATATATATATATATATATATATATATATATATATATATATATATATATATATATATATATATATATATATATATATATATTATATATATATATATATATATATATATATATATATATATATATATATATATATATATATATATATATATATATATATATATATATATATATATATATATATATATATATATTATATATATATATATATATATAATATATATATATATATATATATATATATATATATATATATATATATATATATATATATATATATATATATATATATATATATATATATATATATATATATATATATATATATATATATATATATATATATATATATATATATATATATATATATATATATATATATATATATATATATATATATATATATATATATATATATATATATATATATATATATATATATATATATATATATATATATATATATATATATATATATATATATATATATATATATATATATATATATATATATATATATATATATATATATATATATATATATATATATATATATATATATATATATAATATATATATATATATATATATATATATATATATATATATATATATATATATATATATATATATATATATATATATATATATATATATATATATATATATATATATATATATATATATATATATATATATATATATATATATATATATATATATATATATATATATATATATATATATATATATATATATATATATATATATATATATATATATATATATATATATATATATATATATATATATATATATATATATATATATATATATATATATATATATATATATATATATATATATATATATATATATATATATATATATATATATATATATATATATATATATATATATATATATATATATATATATATATATATATATATATATATATATATATATATATATATATATATATATATATATATATATATATATATATATATATATATATATATATATATATATATATATATATATATATATATATATATATATATATATATATATATATATATATATATATATATATATATATATATATATATATATATATATATATATATATATATATATATATATATATATATATATATATATATATATATATATATATATATATATATATATATATATATATATATATATATATATATATATATATATATATATATATATATATATATATATATATATATATATATATATATATATATATATATATATATATATATATATATATATATATATATATATATATATATATATATATATATATATATATATATATATATATATATATATATATATATATATATATATATATATATATATATATATATATATATATATATATATATATATATATATATATATATATATATATATATATATATATATATATATATATATATATATATATATATATATATATATATATATATATATATATATATATATATATATATATATATATATATATATATATATATATATATATATATATATATATATATATATATATATATATATATATATATATATATATATATATATATATATATATATATATATATATATATATATATATATATATATATATATATATATATATATATATATATATATATATATATATATATATATATATATATATATATATATATATATATATATATATATATATATATATATATATATATATATATATATATATATATATATATATATTATTTGTGATATCGGACAACATCATTATCAACATCACCACCATCGAGGAATCATTCGAATTTATTTCTTCGCACGTTCGACTTTTCCTAAAGGGAACCCGTTTTTCTGGGTCCATTTCTGCGTACGCTCTTCTAGTCGATCCCATCACTCTTCGTTCATTCTTTTATTATAAGGTGTATAGGATAATTTCTATATAAGTTTTTCTACATAATATAAATTCCAAATCATTTTTTGACATTACTTTCTTGTGGGAAAATCCAAAAAGATGAACACCTATAAAATATATCGTGACATTTAATTTAAAATCGCACAGTTGCAAACAAGAAGAATTTCCCATCTTTTCATTATCAATTCCCGATTTGATTATAAAAATCATCGTGCATTCCTCAAGTTGAAAGTTATCCTCGAGAGCAGGCAAATGTTTTAAAATGTATTCCCTTGACTTTTGCATTTAAAAGAAGATTTTTATAAAGACTACTTCATAGAGTTTTGAAGTATATTATGAAAATTTAACAGCTTGTGTGAATTTATTTGTTTTTTGTTTTTGTTTTTTGTTTTTTGCTTTTGTTTTTTTTTTTCGTTATTTATTTCAATTGTGGGTGATTCTTCGAATGAAACGTAATAGAATTATGTGAAGGATATCTTAAGAACCATTTGTAGCAGGTGGCAGTTTGGTACGAAAGTACCCGGATAACATCAGTCGAACAAAAAGGCACACAATGGTTTAGAAGAACTCCTTGTAGATCGTTCTGCATAACGAACATACAGCACAATTCATCTGTCATCTGGATGTTTCGAAATTTCGTAAGAATCGGAAAAGAAATCTTTTTTCCAGATGATGGTCGTAACGAAGTATCTGCTCATGCAGAAATAGTATAAATCGCCGAGCAACAGATGCCACCATACGTTGCTATTTTGTTAGTTCCGCTTAAAACGGATCCACTCAAAAACAAGATAAGGATAATCAGCGCATAGCAATATTAATCTTTAGTCCTTTTTTCGGTTCATCCAATTTTTTCGCGTGTGAATTTTGATATTCCCTCGATTTTAGAAATGTCTCCATAGCCCCTTGCTCTCTCTTTCACTCTCTAACTTTTTGTTCATCTTAAGGAGTTAGCGGTTTTTAGCGTTTTCTCTTTTTTTTGTTTTTTCTCCTACTGTTTCTCTTTCCGGTAGCGTTACTTCGCCAGATGATCTTCAACAATCACCTACCGGTTCCCATCGTGACTTTTTTCTGTGATTGTCGCGGCATAGGGTTCTAGCAACATATGTTTTTGTGAAACACTTGCAGTATCGCCCTTTTTGTGGATTAATTTAACATTCGAGTCCTTGACAAACAACGCAAGCAGGGACGCCGCTGTCAATTGGCAATGGCCGGAAACCAAAAACTGCGATGCCACGAATTTTATCACTGAAAGGAAAAATCCTGCAGAGGGATTCGGTTGTAGGGAATTACGCAGGTGTTATTCTTCGCGAGCCGTAGACTTAAGTTTTTAAGCCTGATCCCGTTCGTGTGGGAATATCTTGGAGAAGCCGCATCAGAAAATTTGGCACAGATCTGAAAAAACTGTCTTCAAAATTAAAACTCTATTGTGAAAAATCAAGAGAATTTTTCCACAGTGAAAGAAAATTGTTATTTATTGAATTGTTATTTATTGAAGTTATTCTGTATTAACTTTTTCATTCAAAACCATAAAAATCAAAATTCTATATTTTTAAAAATTCAAATAATAAAAATTTTAAGTAATTCAAATAATGTTTTATAATATTTAATTTGAATTTTAAAAAGTATGGGATAAAATCCTGAATGAAAATTTTATTTAATCTAGTTCCGAGTTATCAAGAGTAGGTCAGGCATCATTCAGTGGCAGCTTCCGCGACTGCGTTCTTGATTTAGGTCTGAAATTAAAATGAAAAAATTAAATAAATCTTATTATGAAAAAATTATCCCATAACACACATAAACGCACCAAAGCGGAAGTGCTCCTTAAACAAGGAGCAAAAAATAAATAAAGACTAAACAAATACAAGCATTGATATCGGTATGGTCGACACTAGTTTTCCCTACACTCGAATATATCGAAACATTAATAAGAAGTAAATGAGAAACGTTAACGTTGATTTCAGTTAAAGTAGAAAAAGTTTAATTTCCTACATAGTATAAGGGGCGCAATATATCGGGATTGACAAGGAAATGATTCAACATTCAAGTCGAAAATGATAATATTTACTTTAAAAGTACATTAAATAAAATTTCAATTTATAAATCAAAGAAAGAGATTGTATTTACCATAAAAGTCAATAAAGAATATGTATATATTTCGCTATACCTTCCCCAACTCAATTGCTCTAAACGAGAAAGAAATTAAAAGAAGAGTGGCATGGTCTCAACCGAGTGTAGGGTATGAAAATAATGAAACTACAACCTGCTGCAGAAGCTAAAAACGACAGCGGTAGCAAACACAAACACAACGAAAACAACAACAATAGGAACACAAGGAAAATAAGAAATCCCAAGTCAGAAAAGGACGTGGATGAGGACGAAAACGACGATATAGAAAGAGAGCCAGGAGTGAAAACATTCAATACAGATTTCATGAGAAACGCAAACAACATCATCAGCAAAAACTATCAAATACAACAACAACAAAATCGGAAGTAGGTGAAGTGCAGCGATCAGAATCGCGGCTGTCGCTCTGTGTCTTCTTTTTCGTTGTTGTTGTCGTTTTTGTTCCTGTTTCGTATCCTTGTCTTCAAGGTGTAAAACTAGGATTCAAAAAATACACCGGATATGAATCGAATAAAAGGAATACATTAAAATTTGTTTTTTATTTATTATAAATATTTTTATTTTATTAACGTAGCTCTCTGGCAGGTAATTCGATCAGATAGTTGCCGGGAAGAGATGCATAGCGTCGTGGCAGCAATGTGACTACGCGACCGTGCGACTTGATTTTGATAAAATACATACATATGTGATTCACGGAACTCGCGCTCCGGAAGTTGGTGGCGTTGATGAGCTGAAAGGATTGACCGTACAATTTTCCCACGCACAACTTTTAATCTGTTGTCTTTCCATTTCGCCGAAAGGATTTTATTCGGAAATCATCCTTTAGTAGGTAATTATTATAAGGTTTTTTCTTAAATGGACAAAAAATGTGCTTTTCTTTTGAAATCTCCTTTAAATATTTCTTTGGAACAACGACCGAAAGCCATCATTTTCTAATACTTTTGCAATATAATATGTCTTCGTGCATTCTGAGTTCAATAACAGCCCTGTATTCAATCAACAGAGAGATTCTGAAAGGATTTTAAGGGGAAATGTTAGAGATGCCAACCCACCATATTACTTAAAAATACATTCATAGCTGTGTAGGTAATGAAGTACATGGGGAAAATTGGTCTAAATTTAAGCAAAGGAAATATTTTGTGCAAATAATATGAAATATTAATTTCGATATTAAGAGATATCCTAATCAAACACTGGAACAAACACTGGAAAAGTTTCCTTTTTCATAAAATTGTAAAAGTTAGCTCTAGAAAGAATTAAACTAAAAATGCAAAGCAATTGTAGAAACCTATAAAATCTTCTCTGGAAAGAGAAACGTATATATATTAAGTAATGCGACATAAAGCCTGATTGACTTTATCATTATTTTTGGTTTCCTAGTATTTTTGATCCGAGTCTATATACTAATTATTCTACAAAATTCTCTGGTGGCCTTAGAGATTTCATAGAAGTGTATTCCTTAACACAATCAATTTATATTATATTATCTTGCCTCAATGGCATGCGTGAGCATTCCACGACATTTTAATGCTAGGGTAAACGTTTTGATTTTTCATTTAACAAGGGGAACATTTACTCTGGCATGGCCTAATCTCATATACTCTACACCCACAATAGCATCTTTTGGTTTCTAAACTAATAGATTGTACTGGACAATTAAAATCTACTAACTCGTCATCAACACGGGCGTGCAATATCAATATTTTTGGATGTATACGGTCCGACATAGCCATACCGCGAATAAAATTTATGCTCCAAAGTTTCAACAAGGACTTAAATATGGGCCTCCATTTATATGATACGAAATGGCAGGATTGAAAAATTTAAATTTGTATTCTTAAATACGACACAATAAATTGATCGGTCTGGCAATAATTTGGGATCTTCACTGACATAGCAAAATATTTCCAGTCGCCCCTTTTCAAATTTTCTCCTTTACCATTCCAATGGAGTACACATTTTTTACATTGCCGGTGTGGAAAATTGCAAGACAAAATTTTTGTTCTCCATTTTGTGTTTAAATTTCCATCCACCAGTGCGTTACAACAACACAAACTGGGTTTGATTGCGTTCCACTGATTACACAAAGCATACGTTTCTCTCTTCATTCATTTATTTCTCTCTCATATTTTTTACTCTCACTGTCTGTGCTGTGGTTGGAATATAAAAGAGATATCAATATATTAAAATATACTGAAATATATTAAAAATGTAATCTGTCCTCTCAGTACGACTAAATATTTTTTTTCTTTCACTGGTGCTCATAAAATATTGCACTCAGTATAAATTTGAAGGTAATGCAATTTGTTGCAGTTCTTATCTAAACTAAACAATATTCGCAATTTGGTTTTAACTTGTAGGGTAGATATCCCAAGGTAATGAAAGGAAGAAAAACAACAAGTAAAAATCTTCAAAGGATAAGAAACATCTGTCAATTTACGGTCCTTCTGCCTACCGTCATTGGATGATCTCTTCCATGATAGCTAACCTCTCTCAAAAATTTATTGTGTATTCACCACCTCAGAGAGTATTTTAAACATAATTCTGATCACTCCTTTTTCTCAGAGAGATGTAATATAGAACTCTCTCAAAACTAGAAACAACTGCACTTTTTTAACAATTTTTCACTTGCCCTGAACTGTCCAAAACATTATTATATGGTTAATGTTTAGTTAGTAGTTTTAACATTAGTATGATTTTTACCCATTTCCATAAGGATCGATAGGAATATATGAGCTTTACTACATTAGTAGTAAAGTAGGAATATATAGGCTTTAGTACTGCTTTATTGTAGTAATTGCAAGTATTTTTTGAAATTCATTAAATTACATAATTTTCTTGGGTTGTATCGAAAGGGTAATTTTCGGTATGTTCATCACAATTAATAGAGTATTTGTTAAATTATTTTTCAAATGTTGCAATAAAAGAATGCAAACATAAAAACTACTCGCAAATCCACCACCAAGAGATTTCCTAAACTCGGTCCGTATTCAAAATTGTGAGAGCACTGCGAGAGCGAAATTGTAGTGGCGTAGTATATCGGGAGAATTTTGTTGAAAATTGGTCGATTGGGTAAACGTACGACAAAGTACGGAGCAGTATGAAATTGAAGCTTGCGCGGTGAATGTCGTCGGGTCGTCCATCCGCATCAAGCAGTCAAACTTGTGTCAGTAAAATATTTTACCGCATTCAAATCGTGATAAAGATGGAAGATTTTATGAATTAAATTCTTAAAGTGAAAAATTAGATTCATAAATACAACAAATTTACTCTAAACAATACATCAAAACAAATAAAAATTATAAATAGAAATGCTATAAAAAATGTGCAAGTTCTTAAAAGAAGAAAAAATGAAATTATAAATATTGCATTCGCAAAACTGATGAAAAATAAACGGTTTGAATTTTATTGAAACTTCAGTGCTTTTGGAATTATATTCCTGGAGCTGTTTCCTAGAGCACAATAACAAAATTCACCGTCTTATAAAAGAAACATTCCATTAAAAAATTCAGCAATACGATAAAGTATTAAAAAGTGTATTGAAATTATCCAAACAGAGCAGCTGAAGCCAAACGCTTCTCGGTGCTATTCTTGGTATAACGATACCGTCGTCGTCGTCGCCGCCGCCGCCGTTTGAATCAACCAAAATGTTGGCAGATGTTTTGACTAAAAATTTCTATAATTCCGGTTTTTTATTTTTCTAATATATTTATTAACAATCATCGAACTCGTGGAGAACCGTTATTTTACCTCTAATGAAACAAACAAAAAATTAGACAAAAAACTATTCGGACTTCCACGCGATTCTGTCTTTTCGTATCAGTGTGTGTGTGCTTACGAACGTCGCCCTGCTCTTCCTGCTGCATCAAGCGAAACATGTGCATTTTAGTTGTTCTTTTTTTCCTTGTAAAAATAACTTGCTTCGTTGCCCCTTCGCCGATATAAAAAGCTAACAAATCAAATTTATAACAAAAAAAATTAAATATTGAAAAGAAATTCTTGCGTCTAATTATATTTTCCTACTGATTACCTTCGAGCATCTAGACGCTTTCGAATTAGTACAATTTCTTCAAGAAAAAATTCTAATTTTTTTACTAATTTAATTAAAAAAAAGGTGTGTACGAATTTAATAAAAGGAATAATCACCAGAAATGTTGCTACTCCTTCATTCCGAAAAGTAGTAAACGTCGAAAGCAAGCAAACAAAAGCAGAAAATTGCATTTTACAAAAAACCCACACTTACACGCACAAACACATAAGTAAAAACGTAACAAATTTAAAGTCATCACCATGATTTGGATTAAGATTGTATTAGCTGCATGGATTTTACCTTTAGTGATGATTAAGGAGGTAAGTGTTAAATGCTAATAATTTTAAAATCGTTGGCAACTCAGCTAGCCAGCGGACCATTCGGTATGACGGCGAGAGTTGATCCTCTGAACTAGAACTCTTAAGTCACCACGAACCGGCGCGTCTAAATAATGCACATTTTTGCAGAGGCTTCTTGTTTTACAGACTCAATTTGGCTTTACGCACAAAATTGAAGAGTATTAAACGAATAAAAGTCCGGAAATATATTTTAAAGAAATTAAAAGAGTTCGAGTTAATTCCTTAAAAAATATATCTGGCATTACTAAAAAGTCGATCTCGATTTTATTTTTCTAATTTAAAAGAACATTAAAAATAAAAAAAATGTCATCCAAAGGAAATTTCTCAAAATTCATTGAGTCCAAATCTAAAGAGTTTGCAATTTATTTATTATATCAGTTTTTTTTAGAAAAACAATTTATTATCGCATTCATTCGATCTTCAAATCCTTGCTGGAATTACAGGAATTTTTCACAAATACAAAAACAACATAGATTTCATTTTTTTATTTATTCCACCTCCTTTTCTATTTATTTTTATTCACTTATAATTTTTGACCAGCATCGATGCTTCCAATTCACGCTCTAGAACAACAGCTGTCTGTTAATAACTGCTTACCCCTCCCTTCTCACTCTCTTTCTATCATCTATCTTGCTCCATTTCTACATATCATTCTCTTTTTTTAATATTCTTGTGCTCGATGCGTGGGTCATTGTGCTTTTACCTCAAACCATATCCTCAGTTCATACAATGCTTTTAAGTCTGAAGTACGAGAACCCCTTAAAGCATCAGTTACACGTGAACATAAGACGACAGACATCGGACGCTGGCATCATTGATATGATTTGATGATTTTCACCCTTTCCTCGCAATGGGTTTTCCTTCGACTAGCATGTATTTATGTAAAAGTTCTTTAACTGTTCTGTTAGCAGCCTGAGTTGCTGTTGTTAATACTGTTATTAAAATTAGAACATTCTTTGAATACATCTTCCTCGTTTTTATTTCATCATTTTATCATACAATTATCAAGCCTTAAAAAACTGAACCCATCGCTTGCTATTGCTAATTTTGTCGAGAAATATTGCCCGTTTATTGTCGTCGTTTTGCTCTCCTGCGGTCTAGAAATTGATGAAGCTGAAAAAGTTTATGCTGCTTCGATGCTGTTCCTTTCGTATTAACTAAAAAACCAACGATATTCAGAAACAGATGTTTCAATAATTTACAGTCTCAAGTTTATTTTTGTCTTGTTTTTTTCATGAAAATTAAAAAATTTAAGCGCATCCCTTTCAGTCTTCACTAATGAACTGATGGAACTTTAATGATTTGAAAAAGAAATAATTTTTGTTTAAATATGACGTCATTTAAGAGACATCCTTCGTGCTTACCTGTGAGTGAGATAAACTTAAATTGAGCTTAAATTCGTAGTTTCTTAAAAAAATTTTTCTATTAAATCCAAAGAGTTGTTTGGGAAATTTATAACAAATTCTTCTTAGCACTATCGCCAATCGAACTGACTTGAAGAACAGTTTATTTTTAAATTCAAACAAAATTTTGCTGCTTCTAAATCAAATCTCGTTATATAGGCTTGGTCCTCGAATTAAATAGAAGCATTAAAATACTTTTCCCGCATTAAATTTTATTATTTCCCCAAAGACAATAATAAACATCAAAACTGCACACAAAAAAGTGGAAAGTGTTTTTCAAATTATTTTCTATTTTTTCTAATTCAATAAATTCTACCTTTTTTACGAACTTAAACAAAAACAAACTCTTATATCCCTCAATGATGTTATAAGGTCTGGCCTTTCTACGCTTCCCAAACAAATCCTGGTGAAGTTTTGCTAAACTTTAAATAATGGAAGGCATTTAAAGAATGGAATCCTATTTCAATATATGCACACAGATACACACAAATATGCAATAATATGAAAGAGCTATCCTGTAGAACTAACTTCGTTCGTAAAGCTGGTATCGTCAGTGCGAGCGCGTAATCACTTTAAACGTTAGGTTTTGCGTAAGAGTCGAGTAAGAGTAAGAGCATTCACGGAAACACACACACGCACACTCGCACACTTAGATTTCTATGCGTTTCCATATAGTTGAAATGCACGAATTGACGATGAACTTTTAATTAAATGATTATTATAATTAACTGCGGTCGTTGTTGTTGTTGTTGTTGTTATTGGTGTTGTAATCTAGTTTCATGCAGGTTAATTTATACAAGGTAACTGTCTTTATTATACGAGAACAGTAATAGTTATAATGATGGAAATATATGTCAGGTTATTGTTTTTGTAATTTATAATTTATTATAAAAATTATAATAAAAATTAGATACAAAGAAGTCAATATCGAGAGAGAGAGAGAGAGAAAGAAAATTAAGCAACACATAAAAGCAATAATAAATAAATAATCATCTTAAACATAAGCACAAGTGAACTAATCACACACACACAAACAAACAAACACACACATATATATATATATATATATATATATATATATATATATATATATTCTCTTAGTTACGCGCATACAATAACTCGTAAGAAATAAATACAACCACCCACGAATGATCGTCTCGTAGCACGATTATTAGAAATAACAGTTAATGGTATGGATCACTACTACGACCATCGAGAGATTTATATTATTGTGTTAGTTGTAAAAGTTGAATACCATCAAAACTTATTCAAGCAAATGGCAATTTTCTTTAGTCTTCCAATTGTAAGTTAGTAACTAAATAGTATAAAAAAGAAGATAAGACTAAGAGTAATAGGACGTTGGAGAAGACGCACAATCATGGAAAAACTGGTAACGTAAAGCTTGAATGCCTTCGGAGTCGTAATTCTACTCAACGTCTGGGCAACTAGTTGTTGTTTTTGTAAAATAAATAAACAAATAAATAAATAAATAAATATATACCTATATAAATAATATAATATAAAGTATATAAAAATAAGATGTTCTTGAAGTATTAGAATCCACAATCATCTACTTTTTATAATGAGATATATTGCTTACTTCTCCAGAAGAAAAACGCATGAAATTATTAGGTTAAATATGAAATGGGTGCTGGTTATGCTGTTGGTGACGGTGATGACGATGATTGTGGTGATTACGACAATAACGGAAGCGTGGAATAACAGAAGTAGCGTAGACACTGGCCATGTTAATCGTCTTGGGCTCCCCTATCCCTTTAGAATGCTCGAAATTTTTAAAAATATTTCTGATTTACTACTATCACTTTATTGGTCTTTTAGTGTGTTTCATAGCCAATGCTAAATGTTAAATTTAACTGTGTCAACCTCAGTGTCTAAATGACACATCTAATTGCCAACAACTAATCGTTGAAAGGCAGTAGCAACAGTAGTAATTGTACATGTCCAAATATCTAAAGGGGTCGCTAATCAGAACCTTGCTTTTTATTTGAAGTAATCAGATTCATTTATTTCACTCTTTGCAAGTTATTGCGCTCACATAGCGTTTTCCTTATTTTAGACTTCTTCAGATTGTGACTGATTACGCACTGAATAACTTGACCTAAAAATTGTGCAGAATTGTAAACTCTTAATCATTCCTTTTGTTTACATTTTTGTGATGTACCCGTGTATTTTGTATTTTGAGGAATATATCTCTTAGACAGGTATTTATAATTATATAATTAATTCAATGTATGCGCTTGAAATTTGACATTTACTAATTTCATACAATTCTCATTGTTCGCAACAAAAATAGATCGAATTGATTAGATTGAGGAGGTTGTGCTCAAGTGATTTATGCTCCTTAAAAATATTTTATAGTTATTTATTTTATAATATATACGTTTCTTTTTTGCTCCTAAGCAGTCGAGTCTGTACTAGTCAACAATAATCGTGTTATTGAACACGTAGAATGTTTTATCAGTCGACAAAGACTAAAATAACAAGACCTCTTTCGATGGCACAACTCATTCATTGATATCAATTCTTTTTTCCTTTCCTTCTTTTTATTTCCATTACTGAATTTACCAAAAATAAATCCTAGATTTAGAACTTCATGGCAAACATTTTCCCAGTGTTGGATCGATATTATTTCTAACTAGAAGAGTTAACTAAAGCCTAATAGAAACGTCTCTAACGGACGAATTTTATATTTTACTTAGCATTTAAATATAGATTCTAATCTCATGATTTTGCCATTGAATTGCATTCGAACACGTCAGCTCGATTCTGCTGATACTCATACTCCTATTGCAGTAATAGATTTTCGTAAGATTTGACGATGTTTAACGACCAAAACGAGAAGAAATTCTGTAATTAAAAATAACTGTGGATCGATTGTTCAATCGATCAAGAACAATTAGGCGACCTTTAGTCGCAACTTATAGAGACAAGTAAATTCGAATATTAGACAATGTCTTTCATATTTTTATCACTAAATCAGTTTTATTTTTTTGCTTTAGTAAATCTTAAGCCCATTATGTATGGATCTTTTCAGTTCCTTAGTACGTCTTATGGTCTTCATCAGTTCGTAGAAGCTCCAAATATTTTTTGTTAATTTTACTACTGCTGCTACAGTTGTTGTTTTTGAGTTGTTGTGGCTCGGCCTTCCTGGGTCCAAACAGTGATTTATTTGATATTTACGCTGAAAAAAATTCTAACTCGAATAGATGAAATCGAACATTGTTATTGCATTGTAAATATGTCTAAAACTAGTTACGAGTTGTTGGTATTGTGGATGTTGTTGTTGACAAAAGATCAATTGCATTAAGCACACCAATCGACAATTTCACTCTTAATATAAAATTATTTTTACTTGATAGTTTATGAGCACCAGCTCATCCTGCTTCCTAAAGGTTGCCCCTCTTCATTACACATCTCCTCCCCTACGCGTTTCTGCACTAGACCAAAATGCATTAGTGCATTCTTTAAGGAATATATTATTGTGTCTGCCCCAAATATGTTTCTTTTCTCTCTGTTCTCTTTTAATAAAAATGTATATTTCTCCCTCTCTCTCTTGCTCTCTCTCTCTCCCTGAACAAACTTCTAAATTCTACTTGACCGAAATACCTGATGGCTATTCATTCTCTTGAGATGGAGAAAAAGTAATACTTTTAAATCTTCGCTCTTTTACTTACATAGTTGCTGTTGTTGCTTGTGGTGTGTTTCTGGTGGTAAATATTTTCGTTATTGTCCAACGCATTGATCGAATACAATCCACTTGAGAGTAGCCATAGCAATAGACCAACGGTCTCTCTCTCTCTCTTACTCTGACGATCACTCAAGATCGCTCAATTGATACCTCACGAAATCTTGTGCTTCCTTTCTCTTCCCCTGCCTCTTTCGATCGTGTCTTACTCATTCAAGTTATGTTCATCTAACTGCTTCTATAGCTTTGGGCAACTCGTCTGCCTGCTAATTCGGCATAGCGCCGCACCGCGTTACGTTGCACACCGTCACTGAAGGTTGCTTTCATGCTTACAAGCTAGTTAATTTATATGTATGTGTGTGCATGTGTCTCGATGCATTTGACAATGGAGACCCAAACAGGGTGCTTCTCTTCCCCCTCGTCTACCCCATCTATATAACCACTTCTTAGCGAGAGATCATTCCTTAAAGCCGTTGCGCTCATTGCTTGGTGTATATAATCGCCACACAAACACACACACACACACACGCACCTACAGTCTCTATTTAAACACACAAACACATATACTGCACAGCGGCTGGTGATGGCAGTAATAGCAGGCACCATCAGCTTCGGCAGCGCTCAGGCAGCAATAGCAACAGCGACCGTTTGGTTCCATCTCTGCTATATATCAACATCATCACAAACTCGCAGCACATCGCACTAAACCATCAATGTTGACCGGCAAATCGTATGCCGTGGGAAACAATTCGGTTTTCTTGAATATTTCTTACTCTTTTTCATTTTTTGTATTTTTTTCAGACGTGTTTTATATTCGATTTTTTTCTTCTTTTCGATTTTTACTACAACTTTTTTTTGTATTTTGCGTTTGCTTCATTTTTGCTTTTACTTTGTTTTTTATTCTTATTTTGTGTTTTGTGCTGTTGCTTCTTATGCAGCAACAACGAAGCAGTTTATTTGAGAGACAGGCTGTATATTGGATGAAAAGGCAACCACCACCGATCAACCGGCCAACTAGTCAAGGAGCGGGCCATCTAGTTGGCTAACTGTCTTGCAGTCAGTTTCTCTATCTATTTTCTCGTCTGTCTGGCTGATTTAGTCATTGCTTGCTGGATGATTGGCTGACTGACCGGCTGGTTTGTTCGTTTCGCTTTGAAAATTTGTTTGCCTTTGTAAGTCTGGTTTTGGTCGGTTGGTCGTTTGTTCGGTCGCTTGCTTTCTTGATTATTACCAGCTTGACTTGATTCGTGTGTATTGCAAACACTCATAGCATTTTTAGGCTGATATGAATGTTGTTGTTGCCGAGACGTATGCCGATGTGAATGTAGAGGACGATGACGATGCTGTAGAGTTTTGGCCGTAGCTCTGTACCCGAAGTCACTGTAGTCAATCCATACCTAGTTGTGAAATTTTCTCTTATTATTGCTGATGTTGTTCTTGCTGTTGTTGCTTATTTTTTGTTCTTGTTGTTGTTGTTGTTGTTGTTGTATTGATATTCCTAAAGATCGTTGTATTTTTTAAGCCTAGATTTTTTCCACCAAAGCATGATTCATGTGATTTTCTTTGTCTCATTCTCACTTTTTCTATCGTGGTGTCGTCTTTTATTGGCTAGGGCTTTTTTAGAGGATTTTAACAATTATTTCTTCTTTTATTTTATTAGATTACGTTTACACGACAGCCTTTTTAGCCTGTATTGACTTCTCTGCTCGTCTTCTTCCGCGAGGATAGTTTATCGATTTTCTTTAGTTTAGAACGAAATATTCAGACTTTTTCCTCTCGTACTTGTAAGGAATATCCATTTAAGATGTATTATTTTAAGCTTTTAAATACAATGGATTATTTAGCGCCATTATTTATCGTAAAAGTAAAGGACGTAGTGGAGCTTCTGGCATTGGCATGCATCACTTCGATGCGGGTGGTTTTTCTGCCGCATCGGAAAATGCTAGTATAATTGTTTAACTTGGTCTTACTTAATTATGCTATTAAACTGCTTGATTACGAGTTACAAGTGATTACAAGTTCACTCCTCGCTTTTTTTTCCTTTTCCACTGATTACTTAATCCATAATTAATTATCTATCTTTCCATTGTCTGTCTACCTGTCTGTGAGAGAAAGACACGCTGCTAAATATTATCCATTCTTTATTTGACAATTAAATTGTCATTTTCAGAAGCACCTCCGGCATCTCTTTGTGTGCCTTTATTATTACAAACTGTGATTGCCGTCACTATTATTGTCATTGTTGCTGTTGTTCTCGTTGTTGTTGTTGGTGCTGCTGTTCGTTTTATTGCTGTAAATGTTAATTATTTGGAGAGTTATAAATCAGATCAAACGAGCAACGAGCAATAGTAGTTATTGTCTATTTTTGGGCTTTAGGCGCCTTTTTATTACTTTTCTTTCGCTCCTTTTTGTTGTGGCTGTCGGAAGTTGGTTGTACGTTATTTGTTACTTCGTCTGTTTTCTTCTCTTTTATTGTTCCTTAGCTTCTGGCCAGCTACTGTAGCAACGAACATTAAAGAGCGTGTACACTCACATATTGCACTTAGGTGTGTCGGTCTGTCTGCTTGCCAGCCACTCTTGGTGGTTTGGGAATGCTTTAGGCAAAAAAATAAATGTGTTAAAATTAAACTAAAGCATGTTTTGGAGAAACATTTAATTACAATGTACAAGAGATGTGTGTTTTTATGGCCTATACTGGGTTGAAATTTGTTGTAATATTACTTGAACGCATGTTTTGTGTCTTTGTCAGTTATTTCTCAAACTCTTTATGGGCTTTTCATGAGCGTGATCTTTTAATGGAAGCTAAATTAAGTAATCCATTAGGAAGTTTAGGAATTTCTTTAAAATTTTTAACATCAATATTTCAAAGGAAACAGTGATTAATTTGTTAAATAATTCGGTAATATTTAATTCAGTAGAACTCAGTAGTATATAATTACATTAGAATATACTACATCCAGAGCGTTAATCATAAAATAGGGTTTATAAAGATACACCAAATCTCTCTTAAGAAAACAGAGAAAAATTCTGTTAAGCAAAGGTTAAAAAACGCTTACAGTTTACAGAGTTAATATTGGTGTAAATGTAGTTTTATTTATACATAGGTTTATTATAAAATGTATTTGCTTCGAAAATGCACATTTTTTTTGGGGTGGGGGAATTTTTTGTAATGAGTTAGAATTGTATAAAAGAATTATTTTTCGTTCTAAATATAAACATCTGTACAAATATCTACAGCCTCCATCATTCTTGCTATCATCCTTAAATCTCAAACCAATTAAATAATTGTGTGTTAATAAATCTATCACATTTTAAAAGTCAACAAATTAAATTTGACATCTATTATCACTTTTTGAAATTAGCATAAGGCAGAAATAAAAAAAGCAAAAAAAACCAAAACACGAAACGTTTTGATGAAACACAATAAGATCCTTTTGTATCTTGTATTCGTTTATGTTAATTAATTTAATTTCTTGATATGTTTTACTCCGCTGTCAATTTTTTTTTGTATGGTTTTTTATATTAACACATGCCTAATTTGCCAAAAAAAAATCAAAAAAAGTCGTAATAAAAAGAAGGGAACTGGTTTTTCTTTGCTGTCTTCTTAACTCAGTGAAGTTAGAGTGTCTTCAGAGCCCGGATTTTTTAATTGATGAGCCTTCGCCTTTTTCTTGGACATTGTTAACAAGACGACAGATTTGCTCGCATTTTGTTGTCTAAAGACTTTATCGTGATGTTGACTCCTTTTTTGGCTGCTTATTTATTTATTTATACTTCTTCGAAGTTCTTATTTCGGTGTTTTTTTGGTTTCGAGTTTTCTTCTTTCTTTTCTATTTTTTGAAATGTATTTTTTATTTTTTTTTTTTTTTTTTTTTTTTGAAACTCAATCATTGCTTTTTGTCGTAGAAGTTCTGGTCTCTCATGTCTCCTCATCAATACTTCTCCCTTCCAAGCTGTAAAGCTGATATTGTAACAGTGTTGATGGTGGTGGCGGTCGTGATTATGATGATGGTGTAGTATGGTGGCAACCATGGCTACAGCTTCAGAAGCAGTCCTTCCATTGGAGAGTCCTAAAATGATTTACGATAAAGCGTAAAATGTTTGAGTGCGGTGGAGGGAGGAATTGAATTGATATTGCCCCTCGTTTCGGCTCGATGATTCCCTCTTCTACGATCTTCAAAAAAAGAACGCTGCATGTATTTTCTTCTCTTAAATACCACGACGAAAGATTTATCGTTGCTTGGCGGCATCACCAAGAATGTCGCCTCATGGAGTCTTTTTAGCAGCGTCGTTTCTAGTTGAGTTTGTTTTTATGGTGACTTTTTCTTGCAGTTTTAAACAAAAAGATTGCACTTTATGTGAAAAGGAGAGAACGAAATTAAAAGCATTGCTGTCACCTAATTTGACTACTAAAATAAAAATATATCAATGGAAAAAAATTTATTTATCTAAATATAAACCAAAAAAGGATGTGTAAAAATGTTTATATTTATTTAAATTGAAAGTAATAAGATTGCCTTTAATGTCATTAATTTAAATTTCATTATTTCTTTTCCAGGTTCGATGTACCGGTTTATTCGAATTACGTTTAAAATATTTCAATAACGACAATGGACGCGACAGTGAAGGTCACTGCTGTAGTGGTCAATCGGATACAAGTACGGGCATTTGCATCGGTACCTGTAAGACACGATTTCGTGTTTGTCTGAAACATTATCAGGCCAAAATTGATACAACATCACCGTGTACATTCGGTGACGTGGTTACACCCATACTAGGCGAAAACTCAGTGAATCTCACCAATTCACAGAAATTGCAAAATATTGGATTTACGAATCCCATACAATTTGCATTCAATTTTGCATGGCCGGTAAGTAATCGATCATAACCATATATAACACAATTTCAGAAAAAAAAGATACAATACGTTATAAATAGTATCGGGCTATTTAGAATAAGAGGAAAAAACTTCTGGTTTGCGAGTTGTTCTTTTCATAGTCTGTTCATTTTTTTCATTTTTTTCATGTCATTCTTTTTTACAAATATTCATTCATTGTTCTTGTAGTTAGCATCATTTAGTTTTCTTATAAAGAATAAAAGTAAATGAATATTTTTGGCTTACCCTAGCCTTGTCATCAATGACAGCCGTAGCAGCAACAACAACAAAAACAATAACATTAACGAATAACTAACTGTCTACCCTCAACGCCCAAACTGTCAATAAACCCAACAACATTCGCCTTAAATGCATTGACAACGATAAAAACGACCACATTAGCGATGCCGACGATGGTGAAGACGAAAATAATGACAAGACAACGACAACAAACGTTTTGTTGAGACCAACCAAAAGCATCGTTAAAAGAAAAAAGTCTGAAAATATTTTATTGAGTAAGCAACAATATCATTACAAAAATATCACCAAGCAACACCCCTAAGAAATTTAATTTGAATAAAGAGAATCTTTATTTTTAGTTACCGAACGCGCATACCATTTTTTCCATTCATTTCTTTTATTTTATGTTTGCTGCTTTTTCACTTTTATTCCTTTTTACAATTTAGTCGTTCTCGAAGTATAATTTCTCCAAAATAGCAGAAGACTAAAGAGACGACATTCGCAGACATTGATTCCCAGAATGTTTAAACTGAAAACAAAATTAGATATTACTGCGCACTGCTTTCGTACCTTTTCTCTTCTCTCAATTCCTTACTGCATCCTTCCTTATAGTCACTGCAAACTATTAAAGTGCCAGGAATAATATTTCGATATTATTTTTAATTTCTTTTATAAAAATTCAGACAAAAAAAACTCATCAAAATTGAACTACACTCAAAGAATATTTCGGAGTTAATTTGGAAACAATTTTTTAAAAAATTAAACAAATTAATTAATATTATGATTGAAATTAAAATGCAAATTAAAACTCAAAACATTTACTATTTCTTAAAAAGTATTTTAATATGAATATATTGTTTATGTTGTTTTTAACAATAACCGAAAATGTAATTTAGGTTTTTGTTTCATTATTCCTTTCATTTTGATATTTCGATATAAAGGGTTTTCCAATTAGACTGATTTAGCATCACTGACTGAATTACACACACCAGATTTACCAGACGCCGGCTAAACAACGTGACCGCTGCAGCCCGTCAACATTGACCCGCTCTTATTGGAAAGCCTTTTATTTTGTCTTTTTTTGCGCTTTTTTTACTTTTCTACTCCGAAAAAATGTGTCCTTGTGCTGTTATTTCTGTTAATTCTTCTCCTTGCTTCGTTTTACTTCTATGCGTTGTCAGACATTTCGTACACGTTGCGTGTCCGCATTTGCTTGATTTTGAAAAGAAGGGTGGTTTTATTTTTCACCATATCCATTTCTGTTAGCCCACCATCTTCCGTCCGCCTGTCCTGCCCCTCCTTTTGCCCTCATTTCGTTCGTTTCCTTTTCCATTTTCATCACCCTTTTTGGTGCTCTTTTAGTGTTTATCGGCAGTGTTATTGTCGTTATGGCTTGTGATGATGGTAAAGCGCGAGCGTAAGTTTTTAATGTTAAACATCTGTCGCTCATAAAGCGCTAAAAGTTATTCGCGTGCGTTGCGCGGTGCAAAGAGCATGCGAGGAACTATAACGGCGGACTATGTACTGGCTGGAGTAAACAACGACAACGTACCACCACCACAACGACAACAACAACAACAACACTAAACCAACCAAACAACCATCCGGCGGCTGCGTAACTTTTTCAACCCTCTGCTGGCCCTTTTTTATGTAAAATGTCGTTACTTTTTTTTTGCTATCTCGAGGAACTTGTTCTGCAGGATTCGCTTCGAGTGGATTTGTGGAGAGTGGCGAAATGGATTGATTTCGCTGTTTCTAGGTGCCTCGCTAGAAAGTGATTCAGAGAGAAGAAGAAGAAGAAAAATAGAGGGGAAAATAGAGAATTAATGTGAGCTTCAAACATTAAGCTAAATTCGCGTCAGACACAAAAAACATCACACAAAAAATAAATTATCCCTAATCGAAATAAAACCGAAAAAATCGAAATTTTTTTAATTAATTAACTTTTATTTTCGATATAATTTTGAAACCAAAAATGTTTTTGTATTTGTTCATTCTCAATTTTTGTTTCCGTAAATAAATGTTTGGAATAGTTTTAATTTCGATTGAAAATATTTGAGCGTCTCTTTCATATTTTTTTCATGCAATAAATTCAAAAACAATTACGAATTTTTAAAACTTCTGGCCTTGTGATCGCCTGTTGTTTTGGACTATCACCCATTCCAAAATTCATGCTTCAACGAAAATTCTTTACCAACTATCATTTTTTTAAACATAAAACAGTAATTAGTAGTAGTAGTAACAACAACACCAACAACTCGCGCTTGTGAATGTTTGCATGCATAGCATTCCTTAATAAAACAATTGCCACTTCAAAAAATTGTTTTTAGTTATTGTTGCTTTTGGTGTTCTGCTGCTTTTTTATGTATATCAACCTAACCGTTTCCTTAGTTTATCTTCTTTAAAATGCACTCGAGCTTAACATTCTATTTAGTTGATTATATTTTAACGTATTTCTTACGTACGAGAGCGAGCTACCTTTTCGAAAAAAAAAACAAAAACAAAAAATAATCATTCTAGCAGTGTTTCATAAAAAACCATTTCATTTAAAATTATTTTCTTACTCCTCTTCATTCTATTTAGTTTCTTTCACCCTCTATTTGATCATCATTATTGCCACGAATGAGCAAATTAATGACTGAATGAATGAACGAATGAATCAATGGTAACTTTAAAACTCATTGAACTTTATGTCTGTCGCCGCGTCGTGTCGCGTCACATTGCCTCCGACTACTTTTTATATTTAATATTATATTGCTTTCCTTGAAGTGCGGGTTTTAGGGGTGTTTCTCCTTTTGCCTCTTTCTCGTTGTTGTTGTTGGTGTTGTTGTTGTTGTTGTTGTTGTTACCGTTTTACCCTCTATACATAAAATGTTTTTGAATAAATGTGCGCATGTGTCCCGAGCTTACTTATCGGGGAGATAAATATGTATATACTTATACCATTATAAAAACCTTCGTTATTTCTCGTATCTTATGGTTTCGTCGCCGTTGGGTCGGGATCGATTAATCACCAGCAGTAGTGGAGTTCTAGTATATAGAACACACATTACAATTAGAGGTGACTGTATGTATATACGGATATATAATGTCGAAAAAATTAAGTTATTCTTTGTAATACAGCATATTAATTGCTGGCACGTGAAATGTTGCTCCATTAAATTTTCGTATTTGCTGGTGGAAATGTTGATAAAGTCGTTTTGAACATTTGTATTTGTTTAGAGAATATATAGTTTTTTTTATGAAGCTACTTCGGGTGTTTTAATTATTCAAAAATTAAATAGAATTTATTATAAAATTACCTTTTCGGAAGAAATTTTCGGAACGAGAAATTAAGGTACGGAATTTCGGAACGAGGTCCTTAAGGTAGGACCTCGATAAAAACAGGTTGGGGAAAGTTGTGGAACTTTATATGATAGTAAAGCTTCAATAGTAGAATCAATTTGATCTGCCAAATACATAAACCAAGGTACCTTTATTTAAATTGCATCTCAATTCGCTTAGACGATTACTGAGACAATTTTTCGTTTTAAACCGAAGCTTTTACAGAGTTTTTTATCAAAATCTCTCCCGTCCTCACTTTCTTACATACCTGTAGGACAACGTCCCATAGATAATATTCTAGGTCACCCTAAGTATCCGTCCCTTTTCACAAGATGACATTCTTTCATTAATATCGGCTTGATTCTATTACAAAATGCTCTTAATTAAAAATAACTTTATAACTTTTGCCAAAATGGAATAAAATGAAATAAGAAAAAAATTTGCAAAAAGTGCTCACATAAATACAAATATAACTTGTATATGTATATATTTATATATACATACACACGTACATATAACTAATTACACACGTATAAGGAAAAATTAACTAACGCAAACGCCACTCTGATCGTCTGCTGATTTCTGTGTCTCTAAAAATAACCGAATGACAAGAAGAACTTGAAGGGAAAATTGCTGTGATGTTTTGTGAACTTTAGACACTTTGTGTATTTGTAAAACGACAAGTATGAATATTTGTTTGAATTAGTGCATGTATATATATATATTCACCCATCTATCTATCTATCCTTCCGTCTATCCGTTCGACCGCCTTCCACTTTCCTGCATTTATTTCTGTTCATTTGAATGTATGGAATTGCACGGACGGACTATTCTACTTCTGTTGCTTTAACCCAATGATCATTTTCCACTCTACGAAAATTATGATCATGAACATCGTAGGAATAATAATGATGATCATAATGAACGCGTGATCATCTTGTAATGGCGTTTATTTTTGGAGAAGATTGACTCCATTACTTTTGTCTGCTTGTGACTGTTTGGTGTACGGATTTGTTGCTACAGCCACATTGTTGAGGTGTTGTTGTTGGTGTTGATGTGTTGCTACTTGTGATTATACTGTCAACCGGATCTGTCTGTCTGTTGCTTTAGTAATGAATTTTCATTAGAGATATTACAAATGGGTTTTTCTTTTTGTTAGTGTTAGTTTTGTTATTTTGTAATCGCAATCATTTACAATAAATATTATTTTATTATAACCAAAAAGTGACAACTTCAAATTGCCCACTAGTAGTATAACAGCAACAACAACAGATTCTTATGGTGATCATTTTGGAGGCGTTCAGCAATATTCGTTTTTATTTGGCTTCAAAAAATAGCATGCAGGATCATCATTTGTCTGTTTCTGGTCGGAATAACCCTCCCTCACTCACTCGCGCTCTCGCTCTCTCTCTCTCTCTCTCTGTCTTTATCTCTCTTTCTGTATGATACTTTATGTCCGTTCTTTATGTCTGTCTGTCTGTCTGGTGCATTTCCTGGCGAGCCTAATGTTGACTGCTTTTGCAATCATCGGATCCATTTCTGCTGCTGCTGTTGGTAACATCACAATTCCATCACCGACAGTCGCATTTGTGTTTGTCCATTTAAAGGATTACAACGTAAAATAATCGCACGAACACTAATCAGAATTTGTCAATTATCAGCAAAGATTTTTCTTTTTGAAAAATAAAGTATACTTAACAATTTGTTATTGCTGCTTCTATTAATGCTAGTGTTGTCTCTTTGATACATATCATTTTAGTGATTATTATTATTGTTGTTGTTAAATAAATTTTTCAATTGCTTTACGCTTGAATGCTTAAATTAGACCATCTATATCCGCTTACTTTTGTTAATTCCTTTTCAATCAGAAAGAGTGAGAGACATTATTCACCACTATTGTTATTGTTGCTTCTGTTATTGCTACTCATACTCATAGTTTTGCGATTACCAGAGGGCGTTTACAAAACAATCAAACAAACAAAACAAAGAAATCTTAAAGAGTTATTGAGCAATCGTCTATATCGCAACATCGTCTTTATAGCTTTGAAAACTCTTACTTTTGATATTTTGTAAATGATATGCGTTGGATGCGAGTCTTTACGCCTACTCCCACTCATCCTTTTCTCAAACGCTTGTCCATTGATTCATCCACACTAATCTATTCATCCATAGTTTTTATAAAATTTTAATATTAACTAATTTTCCCAAAAAAAAATCCCAACTAAATCTAATCGGAAAGGAGAAACCTGCTTGAAGAAGTGACAACAGCGGCAGTACCACCAGCCCAAACAACAACAGCAACAACAACAAATAGCCCCGCCATATACACCTCTGCAGTTTTTTATGCGCTTTTAACTGAACTGGCTGTTTGTTTTGTTTCCTTCCATTTTGTGTTCGTTTTGTCCGTTTCTCATTCATAAAAATGCAGCCAGCTTCGTTTTGAATGCAAAAGCCAGCAACAGCAATCGTTGTTGTTTTAGTTCACAATTTCTTAATGTTTGTTTCTTCTTCTCCTCGTATCCCCTCTGCCCGTACCATCCCACCCCACCCCCTCGAATGAGGCATTTGTGGCTTACTGTGAATCGAGGCCGCTTTGCGCATGCGCTATATGGATTTGCATTTTTTAATACAAATTCAAAAATACAAAAATACAAGAGGGAGTGAATGGCATATTCAGCAAATAATCACCATCGATGATTGTTGCTTCTTCTTCTTCTTCTTCTTCTTCGTCATTTTGCTACTCTTACTCTTACTTTTGTTGTTTTTTGTGTTTTTCTTGTTGGTTTTGTTGTTGTTTTTTATGAAACTGTAAGTTATATATTGTGTATAATGAGTATATATGCGATAAATTTATATATATCCGTCTATCTTTTATTATATCTTCATGCCGTAGGCGTGATGATAGAAATGGCTTTTAACTTATTTGTTTGTGTTTTTGATGGTGTTATTGTTGGTATTAATCTAAATCATTAATCGCTTGGCACTGATTTCTCTAGTTATCATCTTCAGCAATAGTTTCTTCACTCTTTTGTATTTTCTTTTAAGTGATAATAAATTATTTCTCTTTATGATTTTATCCCAGGAAAACTTTCTTCCTTCTCTTACGAAACTATTCAAAATTTTCTCTCAGAAAGAAATAAAAACCACACATCGTAAACACGTTTTAACAATTGTAAATTTTTCTTCACGACGTATTAAAAAGTAATAGAAAAAATAATAGAAAATATTCGTCGCGCCTTTCGTTAAAACGTGTCGTTTTTCAATACGATTTTTTTCTGTTGGTGTTTCTTTTATTTAATTGATTCAAAATCCATAGAATTTTATTGAGAATTAAGAATTATATTAGCTGTTTTAATACATATAAATTATCTTCTTCTTCTTCTTCTTTTCAGGGTACCTTCACACTGATCGTTGAGGCATTACACGATACGAACAACAGCGCAAATGCTCGTTCAAACAGTAAGTGATATATCTTTAGCTGTTACTTCCTTTTTTTGGAAATTCGATTTTACTGGCATAATTTTTAATTATTTCCTTTTTCCGCAAACGAAAAAATATATATATCTTTAATAATTTTTTTTATACAAAAATAAAAGGAACAGATATTCCTGTTTCCTGTTTTTTAAAAAAAAACATAACCTCGTCAAACGATCGCTCGATCTTTCTTTGTGTCACTAAACCTAACCTATCAACTAACCATTCCTAACAACAACAGCAACAACAACAACGACGACAACAATATCAATAAGTTCATGTACGCTATTAATAATAATAATAACAACAACAACAATACCAACATCCTTTGTACTTACAAGACGCTGGAGTAGCTTCCATTGACAGCTTACGATCACTTCAGAGCTTAACAAATAACAAATAACAAAAGCCATTTTAGCAACAACTACAACAACAACGGCAATAACAACTTGCCACCTGATACTTCGCTGCTTGTTGTTTTTGCGTTTTTGCTCTTGTTCTCTTTCCTTTGATGAGTCGCCTCAGCCGTTCGCTATTGTTTTTGCTTTGTGTTGTTGTTGTTGTTTTTGTTGTTTTTCCCTTTTTGTATTCCTTTTTTTTGGTCTTACTAAACGGCGTCGTGTGCGTGCCCTATTCTTCTTCTTTATCCCTTTCTTATCCCAATTTCATGACTAAAATTCATTCGAACACTTGCTGGACTTTGTTTTGGTTTTGGTATTATCTTCGTCTATGCTTTCGACTTCCCTAAACCACAGCTTTTTACAGCTTGAACTTTTTATTCTGGTTTTGTTAATTTTAGGGAAAAATAGAAAAAAGAAATCCTTTTTTTTTTTGAAAACAACCAGCATTTTTTGTCATGATTTCCGGCACGCTGAGTGGTTTTAAATGTCAGACTCTTGTCAAATTTATCCTGCAGGAAAGTAAAACGTAAAATTTAAATCCAACAAAAAATAAAGGATAATCAGTTTTCATTGTTATGAGCGGAAGTTTGTTGTCTTTATTCGTCCTATTCTATTTCTCACTCTTCTTTTATTTAATTAATCATCGCTTGTTTTTTTTACAATCTGTGGACAAGTAGTCATTTATTCATTTATTCCTTCATTCATTCATTCATTTCATTTCATTTCATTTTTTTGATGATCCTGGAAAGTTTTCATAAAATTCGAAATTATCGAAATTATGACTTTTTTCAGTGAGAGGTATCATTTTGATATGTTGAGTAAGAGGTATCATTTTGATACATATTTCGTATGTTTCGCTTTGTTTAACAATCAGTTGACGCAAAACTAATAAATAGCGCGTTCGAATTTGAGACAATTTTGTTTAAATATCCATTTCCTTAAAAACAAAATAAAATTACTCTCTAAAACTAATCCTAAATACCTCTATTTTTTTCTTAAAATTATCTGCATTGAGTTCTGATAATTTGACTGTTAAACGAACAATTTACTTTATTCAACATTCTCCAAGCGTGTTGATGATGAAGTGCTTGAAGGTTTACATTATCCTAATTTTTTATAAAATCTTAAAAATAACGACTCGTCTTTTTCTCTTTCACTTTTCATCGAAAAATGAAGAAAAAAATGGAAACCGAAGTCCACACGAAAAAGAAAAGGAAACGATCATAGAAAAATCGAAAACTTTCTCACGATTAGTTTAATTAATTCTCAGCATGTTTTACTCGAGGCTACCTGTTCGTTCGATTATATTGTACCTACTTTTATTAATTCCTTCCATCAAAAAGATATCTACATTCTTTACAATTCCTTTCCTTTCTCGATTTAATTTTCTCGAGCAGTTTTCTCCACCTTTTTTTCGAAAAAGTTTTATTGGTGTTTTCCTTTCGATTCCAATGTCTTAGATGTCCCTCAGAGGAATTTTTATTACCCTTTTTCAAAATTAAAATGAGACAAAATTAATTATGATTTTCGAGTGCCAGCCTCTCCCCTTCATCTGTTTCGCCGTCCTATTCCTGTCCTTGTTGATTAAACGTTATCTTTTGGGGTGTGTTGCCTCCTCCTTCAATATCTATTCTTGGCTTAGATTGGTATGGTATGTACATCCTCTTTACGTCTGCGTCCATTCACTCGCTTATCTTTGCGTCTGTCTCTCTGTCGTCTGTCTATCTGCTTGTCTGTATTCATTTATGTAATCTATTATATTTTTTCTGCACTGTGTTGCATCCCGCTGCGCAGCTAGCGTTGCTGCTGATTCCTCCTACTGTTTCTCCTCTACCTCTTCTCCGTCTTCAACGTACATCCTGTCGAAGATTTCGTGGCAAGTGTTGCTTTTAAAATTTCTGCTAATCTTTGATTTCCATCTTCGTTTATTTATTTGTTGGTGTATTTGATTTTATGCACCACATACTCGACACTCTTTTTGATTTCGCGTGTATCTTCCTTCTTTCTTTTACCTTTTCTGCTTCTCTCTCTTTCCTTTTCCACTAATGGAGATGATTATCAGTACTTGTTCTTGTTGCGGTAGGTTTTTCTCTTTTACCACATTATTGTAGTTTTAAGATGCTCGTATAAGAAGACGCTTTTTTACCGCGTGTTCGTCAAGGATTAATTTCATTATTTGAATCTCCCGCACGCTTAATACTGCAAAACTTCTGCTTGCGTGTTATTTGATTTTTTTCGGTCTTACTTTCGCTTCGCTTTGTATTTGGTTTTTTTCATTGCATGTGGCAACCCTTCCCAAGAAGCTTGTTGATCGGTCCGTCCTGTAATGTCAGAGTCAGCATCACAGCGTTTCAGTGTGCTTGACCACAGTTGCAGCAATTTGCGGAATTTCCATTTAACATAAAGCCAAAAAAATATTTCAAAGAGTCGACTCAAGATTCCACCAAGCGCGTTGGTCATACGTGTTTTTTTTTTTTTGCTGTGAATTGCGGCCGTGTGTCGCGTTCATCCGTCTGTGTCCGTCTTAGCTGCTGCTGCAAATATATAGGACGGCTGCGACCTTTCTGGCCAAGTTTCGCTGGCCTCTCGTTGGTTTGGTAGTGGCTGGTGCATCGCGCTGTTTGCTTGCTTTCGTGATTGAACCTGCAAAGTATCGTCGAAGCTTCACCCAGGTTTACCTTGCCGGGAACAACTTTTCAAAATTGCTGCGTCTCCGGTTGATTGTTCGTCGCTGTTTCTGACGCTATGCTTGCTAGAACAACACGCTTTTTGTTAACAAGAAACAATCCTCAAGTCATCCAACAATTTCCAAGGAGAAATCCTACTCCTTTGCCCCCCCCCCCTCCCTTCACCTTCCTCAATTCATTTTTTCATGTTTTCACCTATCCTTTCCTACCAATTAATCTTCACCAATGCTGCGGTTGTTGTTGTTTTTTGTTTGCTGAATTCTTGCGTTTTTCTTGAATGCTTATCTTCTTTAATTTCCAAGTTTCGTCTGATCCTTGATGCAATCTTTTGCATCGTCCGTCTTCGTCCGTTTCAATACAGTTCTCGTAGATTAAAAGGTCTTTTAGAAATTCCACGTGTTCATCTGATGATTGTGCAAATTATAAGTTTATTAAAAAAATGTGTGTATGTTTGCGAATGTATTTAATTAATCATTCGTCACATTATTTTATTTGAACCTTACTTTTGCAGTCATCCTTTGATTTTTATCTCGGTCGTGAGTTTAGGGAATAGTTTCGTTCAGGAATTTTCATAAAAGTTTTCAAAAATAATTTCAAAAGTTTAAATAAAATTTTTAAAAAAAATTCGGAAGCACATAAAATTTTCCTTTAGAAAAGAGATTTCACCTTCTTTGGCAATTCAGTTTTGTTTATGAATATTTTTTTGAATAATTGTCAATTTTACTACTTATTTCATTTGATTTTTATTTTTAAGTGAGATGCAACACTTTCCCTGGAGATAAATGGCATATAGTATTAAAATTTATGTACTAAAAATCAACTTTAAAAAGCCGTATCATTTTTTAACTTGTAGTAATCAAACGAAAAAGCCAACATTTTCAAGTAAATTTAATCAACAATATGAGAGAGAGAGATAGATAGAGAAAGAGAGATAAGAGGAGAGAGATAACAACAACAACAGCAACAGTCAGTAGTTAGGAAGGAAAAATGTGCGTCGTCTAATAACCTGACGCGCGGCAAACCCAAATGAGCAATCGCAGCAAACGCAACATGAAGGCAATACAGCAAGCAGTTGCAAGTAACAGCTCAGTAGTTAGATGATGTCAGGAAGGGGGGGGGAAGGGAGAGGGAGAGGGTTTGGTAGGTGTACGATGGTTGTGGACTGACTGGTTAGTTGACTTTTCAAATTGGTTTTATTCAATTGAAATCGTCAAATGCAAAACAAATGTTGCGGCAAAAAAACAATAGCAAAAACAATAACAAAGGTGCCACGCAAAAATGCCAAAACATTGGAATGCATATTCCACAAAACCACTCTTGCCTCTTTTTCCTTAGCTTTATTTTCTCTTCGTTGCTTATTTTTTCGATGCGAATAGTAAGGAAATATTGGTTCAGCCAAAGAAAACGATCTGCTTCTTCTCCTCGCAACCGATCAGGAATTAATGAAAACCTCAAACCTTTTCTTTTTAGTCTTGCCATTTTACAACCTTCCAAATTAATTAAAATTCTGTCGGTTAGGCAATTTTATAATTTTTTTGTTATTTTTTATTTATTCATTTAATTACTTCTTTTGAGATAACTAGTTAATTAATTTGCTAAGGAACTACTAGTTTGTAGAATAAACAAGCTGATGAAAATATTCACCTCGCTTTTTTTTGACCATCCAATAAATGGCATTTATTAGATAATTCTTGAGAAAATAATGTAATTAGTAAAGATGTTTCATGAGATTTAAAGGAATTTAGAGAGATTTTTATAGATTTACGATTGGCATGGATTACAAACAAACGTTGAATAGAAATCATCAACTATCTGAATATTAGAACATGTAGTAATGTAGTGTAGTGTGTTAGCAGATTCTTATGTCTGCCAACCTTATGTCTGTTAGCAGAGTGTTAGCGAGTGCAAACCTTGATTTTCAGCCGCTATTGCATTCGCCGTTGGCCACTTGCTTACTTCCCAACATTTCGTATCTAAATATAAGTTCCAAAATCAGCTTCCACTTGCGAAAAGTGCTGTCGGGATTGTTAGATGATGATAACGATGATAATGATGATGATGATGGCGATTGTGGTTTAAGGTCTCGTTTGGTTTTGATATTTAAAGATTTTTCGTAAGGTATTTCGTAGCTTGATTGGTATTAATATCGGTATAAACGTTTTTGCGAGGGATTTATGTGGTTGCTTAGTACGTTTTAATCGTTTGGTCTTTTCCGTCCTCGTACCAAAAACTTCATCAATTCAGCTGAAACCAAAATCTACGATATGCTTCTATTCGCATAGTAAGATGATGTAGTCAGTGTGTTTACTCATAGTTTTTTTTTACCAACGGCACCGTCACCGCCACCGCCACCACCATCATCATAATAATTATCATCGTCCATCGCCATTACGTTTATGCTGAAATACTCGTCGTAATCGTGGACGTAGTCGTCTAGTTGAAGACAAAGCGAAGTCGATTTGAAAGCGAAGTCGTCGGCAAAGTAAAGTCAGAAAGCACAGGGAGGAGGGTCGAAGACAAACAGAAATCGAAGCCGAAGATAGGGTGATGGGTGGGGGCAAAGTGGGAAGGTGGGTGAAGTAAAATTCAAGTCGCAGTAATGCACCTGCAATTTATTTTATAGAGCGTCGTTCGATGAATCCGACGAGGATTTTGGTTTTAGTTTCTGTGTTCTTTTTTTTTTGCTGGTATCACTTTTTGACTTCTCTCAACTACTTTATAGTCGTCAACTTCGTCGTCAATGTCGTTGTCGTTGTTTTTGCTGACTTGCCAATATTCGTGTGCTCAGAGTGTGTTTAAAGTATGCTGCGCCGTGAAAATGCCATCCGTCCATCCGCGCGCATGCGCAGCCAAAGTGACAACCTTTTTAGTGACTTTTTTCCTGTTTTCCTCCCTTGCTTTTCCATTGTTTTTACTTTTGTCTCTTCATCGATTTCTTTGCATGCATTTTTTCTATTTTTTTTGTTCATTTTTTTATCGCTGCATTTTCGTGACGTTGGTAGTGTTGTAGGAAATCATGATGCAGTAATCATCTATCTATCGATCCACACATTTTTTCTTTTCCTTCATTCATTTTTGTGTCTATCAACTAATTTTGTTTCTATCCGAGTTTTTGTTTTTGTAAATATCTTGCCAAGTAAGTTTCATAAACTTTTACTTGATTTCTTTTTATATTCATAAATATCCTCAGGGATATAATTTTTATCAATTGAAAATCGATCCATTAAAATTTCATAAACTGCTGATTAGTAATTTCTTTCATGGCTTGGGAAATTTTTCTCACTCTTTTCTAAAGTTGTTCAACTCTTATAGTTCGTCGATCCTTCTTTCTTTTTTCTCTTTTCACGTCTACCTGTTCCTAATCCTTTCAATGTCATCACAAAACCTAGCCGCCCAATCGTTTCTATGTGTTCTGTCTGTCTATCCAGTCCTTTCCTGCCTATCCGACCTTTCTCTTATTTTCAATAATGCCAAATAATTAATCTTCATTTAATAACCTGTTGGTTTTGAAGAAATTTTCGTTTCTCACAATCATGAAGAGTGTGTTATATTTCTTCTTGTTCTTTCTTTTCAAACATTTCTTTCCTCACCGTTGTTTTTCTTCGTTTTTTTTAATGCGTTTAGGCCTGAGAACCGTCTGGTTTTAGCATCCATTCGTACAGATCCCGACACATAAACGCGCATATTTTTCGTATTTTTTTTTCTTAAAGAAAAAGAAACGAACCACAAAATTTAACTGCCAAGATTTTTTCCTTCAGCGCTGACCGGCTGGCTGCTTGTTGGTTTCTTTCTTCTGCCGTTTTTAAATCCTATCTTATTAAATATTTCTTTACGCAGCACGATGCATTGAAGTCAGTAACTTCTTTATGGCGCATTTCATCTTCTAATTATCGGTTTTAAGCTGCTGCATCGTGTTGTCCGGGCTCTTTTTTCCAGCCTTCGCACAGGCTTTTATTGGCGTGTTCTTTTTTTCTTTGTTTCTTGATAAAGAGCTTATCTAATCGTTTCTTTCATTTTTCTTCCTTAACCAAAGTTAACTCGTTTTTATTTTACTCATCCTCTTTTTTTCTTTTTGTTTCATCTTTTCCAGATTTGCTCATCCAGCGATTGTCAGTTCAACAAGTTTTGGAAGTTTCACCCGAATGGAAAACCAATAAATCGGAATCGCAATACACCTGGTTGGAATATGATTTTCGCGTGACCTGCGATGCGCATTACTACGGTTCCGGTTGCGCAAATCTTTGCCGACCACGTGACGATCAATTCGGTCATTATACGTGCTCTGACACGGGTGAAATTATATGCCTGACGGGCTGGCAAGGCGACTACTGTGAGAAAGGTAAGAAAAATTAACAGTTCATTTCAGAACTTCGAAATCTAAAAATATTAAACGTATTAAAGTCCTAAAAATGAATCCGGAGAAATTATGATGATATTAGTGACTTTATATTTAGTAAAGTAACTGTTAAGATTGCTGTAGTAACGCAGTAATTACTTTGTGATTACTTTGTAAATAGAAATAAAAAACTAATCCTCGCTAATTAAGTAGTTTATTGATTGCTTCACTTACCTAACAATTACTAAAAAGGCAAGTAATTAAAAAGTAATTAACAAGTATGTACTTAGTAATTAAGTAATGACTTTGTAATTATTTTGTAATTACTTACCTGCTAAGTACTTATTTAGTAATTCTTATATTAGGAATTAGTTTTTAAATACTTCTTAATTATTGAACTCTCTTACCTCCGTGCACTTTCTAGTTGTGCATCATCAAAGTCTCTCGATCAGTTCAATCAATCACTTAATGAGCCCAATATTAAAAGAAAAACAAAACATTCCAATCCCAAAATATATTAAGTGAAACTTGAGCATAAAGCTCCTTAAATTCAAATTAAAGAATTTTGGGGGAGCAATAGAGATTTTTTTCCATTTGTCATCACGCTTCGGTTGTCGTTTGAAGTGCTTGCATTGTGGGTTAACCCTCTAGATCTCTGCTGCCCGTTCACAATCGATTGAACGTCTATTGAACTTGACAAGAGGTGAAGAGATGAAAACCGAAGTGTAGGTAAAATCAAAAGAGGGATACTACTACCACAACAATACCAAACAGTCTGTTACAAATCAAAAGTGAGTTTGAAAACTGGATATCACAATCTCTCACACACTCCCTTCTCGATGGCCGATCTCTTCCAAGCCGCCGCCATTGATCAAAAATATATGGCAGCAGCAGCACTGGCAACAACAACAACAACTGTATCAGGAGCTACAGTAACAACAGCAAGAACTTAAGCTAACGATTCAAAGCCTTCGTATCCGCCGCCACCAGCCTGCCACCAGATTTCTTGCTAGGGTTTAGCAAAGCAGAAATTAAAAGGAACCTTTTTCGTGTTTCTACTGCCTTTTTCCCATCTTCGTCGTTGTCTTCCACTTCATCTCATTTGCTTTATTTAGTTGAATTCAAGCATTAAACATGCCCAGAAAAATCTTCCCACGCTACAGCTGGGCAAAGATTTAGTGCGGCTAAAGGTGTGGTACCTTTACCTGCAGCCAGCACCATCACCACTATCGCCAAAACCACCACTACCATCATCATCATCATCGTCATTATCATCATCATTATCATTATTATCTTCCTCATGAGCATCATCACGTCTATGAACACTAAAATTCAACAAACTACCACTACACACTTCCTCAGTTATTGTTGCTGCCGCTGTTGTTGTTGTGCATTCTTGCTCTCAAATCCCTTTTTTGGTGCTTGAACGACCTGGTTCTTTGTCTTTCCTTTCCTTTCTGATTTTTTTTTCTTGTTTCTTTAGAGAATCTGTTTTGCAGGATTTTATCCAGGCGCTTTTGGAACGCTTGCTCGCCTTGCATGGTTTTCTGGTACCTGTCATGTACTCGTACATTGAAACCGACAATTCTCTGCTGGTTTTTATTGCTAATGCTATTATTGTTGTGGATGTTGTTGTTGTTGTTTTGTTTGTTTTGTTGTTGTTCCATTAAAGGTTTGGATTTTAAGCTCAAACACGTATTTACTTCTGAAAAATGACCAATCTGATCCAAATCTTCATCATCATCATCATCATCATCACCACCATCATCTTGGACCCTTCAAATAGGTCGACTCTTGCGTCTTATTTAGTCTCAACAGTCGTCTCATTTGTACGCATTGGCGGATGTTGATTATATTTTGATAGAAATCGGAAGAACTGCCAAATATTCAGCTGCATCTTTTTATTGTTATTCCTTTTTTTAAAACATTATTTTTTATGTATTTATATATATTTCTTTGCGTTATTCCAATGGGTTAAACTTAGGAAAAAGGCTTTAAGTTTTTACCGCACTCGCAGTTCAATCATGAATGAAGACGAATGTCTTTTGCCCCTCGGTTATCTCACTATAGACGTTTCTTTCGATCTCTATCTCTCCCTTCGTTCTTTCTTTCCTTCCTTCTTAATTTTTAACTTTCTGCTTTTATTAAGCTAAGCGGCAAGGTCTTTCAATATTGGTCCAAAATTTCATTCTGCCAATTATGAAAACATTAATCATTTTTTATGGTTCTGTCCTTTGGTATCTTTTTACACCCCGCACCCGCACAGTAACATATAAAAACATTTATTTGATTTCGTTCTCCCATTTATAAGGCGTAACCTATATATAGACAACCATAAAATTTTTTATTATTAATCAGAAACACTTCCTAAAATTAATTTTTATATATTTAACCTTATTTGAAAATTATTCAGTTTTTCAAGGATTATCGTTAAATCTAATCGTTAATCGTTAATTGTTAAATTTCCGTTTAATTATTCTTTCTCACACTTTTCCACACCTTCTCTTCAGGAGCCTGACAGCGCATTATTAGAGAGTATTTCAAGATTACTTAAAGTAAAAGTCAGTGCTTGTGCAGTAAAAGTTTCGACCAAGTTTTTATAGATTTTTCATTTCTACTGTTTATAAAAATCTTGAAAGTCGATTTTAGCGATCGAAACAATTGGGTTTCGTAGTTACCACAAGCATATTTAAAGAATCTGCTTAATCAAAAAAAGGGGAAAACACAATACAAAAAGTAAAAACCGATTCCTTTGCTTAGGAATTCCTTTAACTGTTATTGACTACGTTAACAAATCCGAAAATTAAGAACAATATTTCTGTATTGTTTATATTTTTCTGATTTGCTTGGAATTTTCTATGTTAGTCGAGATTAAAAATGTCTTTGAAGTCTTGAACATTTTTTGATTTTCTTTAATGTTTTATAATTTAATTACTACTATCAATATTTTTCCTCTACAGGTAATTCCTCTCTTCTGTCGTTATCTGTAAACTCCTTCATTTTAACTGATTCTAACACTTTTCACAAATATTCCACTTATCCCTTCCAGACCCAATAGATGTCGTAGTGAATTGCATTGGTCGACAACAATTTAAAAGCTCGATGAACTCGTTTTTCTAGCTTCACAAATCGAAAATTTATCCCTTCCTACACCCGTATGTCATCATTATTCTGCCACACCGGCCCCAAAAGACGTTAAAGAGCTTAGAAAACTTCTCTACTGGTTTTTTAATTCTTTATTTGCCTTTATTTATTTGTATTCAGCAAAGTTCTTTTGTGGTGTCACGAAAACTAGCATAATACTGTCAGTGAATATTTTATTTCGCTTTAGGTTTTTTCCTTCAACCTGATGATATTTAATGATCATGATGAAGATGGTAATGATGAAGTTGGTGCTATAGCAAGACAAAGTTATTAATAAATACATTTATCACAAATAAAAATTACATTTAATTTGAAAATGTGTAGCCATTTAATCTATATGTCCAATATCCATAACATCCAAACGTTCAGTCATCATTTCGTTATCCGTCTTTTTGTCTATCCATTCATCTATCTATCCGTTCATTCACTCATTCAGTCATCTCGCCTCGTAACGATTCGCGAATACAATTTATTGCGTGGGAGACATTTTCTTAATGAATCGTGTCATATTTTAACCTTTTTATTTAAAAAAAATTGCATGTGTGGTTTGTGGATAAGTGGATAATTTTGATGATTATTTTGCCACTTAGTTTTCTTAAAAAAATAGCGGGCCATTAAGACTGCGGCATCAGCATTAGGTGCGGATAATTTTTATTAATTTCGAATTTTTTAATTTATGCTAAACTGTAGCCAATCGGTTTATTAACTCACTAAAAAATTGTTTATATTTAATTTTGTTTACATTTTTTCTTCTCTTATTCTCTTTGCAGCACGTTGCACAAAGGGTTGTGAACACGGTCATTGCGATAAACCGAATCAATGCATGTAAGTATCTTAGCATTATCTAATCAGTCATTATTATAAATTGCCATGAATTCATGATCGGATAGTGTCAGTTCTGATTGAACAACCTTTACCATATGATCGAGTCGTGTTCGTTGATCGTTTGGCCGAAAAATTTTCTTATTGAAATAACCTCAGAAAGTTCAACCGCTTGAAAGTATTTAATTGGTTGATTGATTTGTGTAATGGTTTTGTGAATTAATTTTTAAAAATGTTCCTTAATTTTTAAAAAGAACTTCATATATTTTTGAACATGAGACTCGAAAGGGAAGGTTTTTTCTAAAAAACAATTTCGATTGGTTTAATTTCGAGGAAGGAATGTCGCCTAATCTTTTTCGTTGCGAAATATATAATCAATTCTATAAATGATTCTGACCGATGGAAGATTTTCTATTGGTACGATAAATCATCACAAGTTTTTCCGAATTTCTAAACTTTTCAACATTTTTGGAAAAAACCGGGAAGACTTATTATTTGCTGAAATGAAAAATTTTAAAGCTAACTTCATCAATCTGACTTCTTCGTTTTTAATTTATTTGAATGGATTAATGATACTCGTATTTAAAACACTATACTGTAAAAATCTATTTAAAAAACTGAGATATTGGCATGTTTTACCTTCATTCCTTGCCTTTATTTCCCTTTCCTTGAAGTTGTTCCATCTACATTTTTCATTTACTTTAACGCCTCTCATTTCGCTGCCATTCCTCTTCGATATTTCGAAGTATTTTTATGTAGCCTTTTTTCATTCCAGAACTTATACATTTTTCACGTATTGCTCCGTCGTCGCCAGTAATGGATTGCGTCCTTCAGTCAATCACATCGTTGACGTTTGGTAGTCGTGTTGCATCGATTTTTTCCGCGATCATTTGACGCTTAGTTTAGCTCGGTTTTGCATTTCAAATTCGCTGGATTTCAAATTTTTCCCACATTTACAACGATATGCTCACTCTCTCGCTCTCTCTCTCTTCGTCATCCTACCTCTCTTTCTCTCTATCTCCCTTTCTCTTCCTTTTTATTGTGCAGGTGAAAGAAAACACTGCACGAATGTCGATCCCTTTCACCGCCTCTCCCGCGGCGTGATTTTTTAAAAATCACTAAGTTTCATTAAAAATTGATTGTTGTTGTTGCTGCTGTTGTTACTGTTTGCTGCCTGTTACTGTTTTATTATTATTATTATTATTAATGAATGCAATTATTTTTCTGCCAACTTGTTGAAATTTTAACTGCTACGTTTTAGCGATCGTATTCTATTACTTTGGTCTCGCAGTCGCGGCTCTTTACTGCACGTACAAATTGAAAACATTTGTACGACGATGCACTCGGTCCCTTAAAAGCCGTTATAGACTAATTACATTACTCATAAGTTGAAACATTTCTCATTCTTGTCATTATTTTTTTTATTCTGACGGTTTTTTATTAAAAAGAGGGTTTCTAATTGTTTTTATGCGAAACCAAAGTAACATCAATTGTTGCCGAGCTTAGCAAAATTTTATTTACATTTAGTGGTTGTTGACATTTGTGTAGTAGTCAGTCGGTTGCATTAATTTCATTATTTCCGGCATAAATATTTTAATCTGTCTTTTAATATATATGTATAAACACGATTAAATCAGGCCACAAATAAATCAGACAATACAATAAAACTTTTTTTATTCTAAATCTGATATTCTTTAGAACTGGATTTAGAATATGTTAAGAAAAAAATACGCGACTTAAATATTCGTAACAATCTAATCCTTTAAAAAAGTGATAATAATTTCTGTTTTTATTAAAACCACGATTGCCATTACTTCCATAATTATTGCCTCCATTATCGCGTTCGTGATATTAGCATAAGTAGCTCTCTTTCTCTTGAAAAACCTTTTATTAATTAATTGTTATGCCATACCCGTGTGGATTTTTATTCTTATCAAATATGTTCCAAATCAACCCGTCGAGCACACCCACCACTTCACGTGTTGGGCAAATTTTTGCCCTCCTCTTATGATTGCGTTTTATTCTTTTCAATTCCACGAATCCATTCACTTTAATGAAATTCCTTTGCTTCGTCTGAACTGCTTCCTCTTCTTCGTACATTTATTTTATTAGTATTTTAATTTTTTTTCTCTCTGGTAACTGAATAAAGCCTTCACCTATTAACATCAAATACCAACATTTGGCAGCAACACCAACAAGAAGAAGCAACCAAGAATATTGGTAATATGAATGAAATGAAAAGAACAATAGCAACAAAATCAAAAGTATCAGTCTATATTTCTTCTCTATTCGAAATTGACAAGGCGAGGCAATGACGAGTAGTAAGTTGTTAATACAGGCTTAGTAACAACAGTAGCAGCAATACCAACACCAACAACACCACCACCACCAACAACAACAACAACAACATTAATAGTCGGTTAAAGAAATATCAATAGAGAACTGAAATCATCATCACGTTTTCGTCATGCAAAATATTTCAGTTGTTTTAAATTCTGCTTAAAGGCACCGACCTTCGCTCATCCTTTCTTACAATTTCATTACGTATTACCGTTGTTTACATCGAATGGATTTCTTCTTTACTGATCTTCTTCGAAAACGTTTTTAGCGGAGAAAAAACCAAAAAATAAATAAATAACACGCAAAGAAAAATACAATTGGGAATAAAGAAAAGTTTCACAAATTTAGACTAAATCTCTTAAATTATATTTTATTGACTTTTTTATTTAAAATTTTCTTGCGCATTAAATCGATCGTTCTTATCTCACAAATGTTTTTAAAATCGAATTTCATATTTGCTCGATTTTGTTCGATTTTTGATCGCGATTCGATATTTTCGACAATTTCTTTTTCTTTAAGTGTACAAATGTCGATCGTTGTCGATTATTTATTATGTGTACTTGTTTATTTATTTATTGTATTTGTCATTGCCGTAGCCGTTGTTATTGTATTTGTTATTGTTGCTGTTTATGCGTTTTCTTCTTAGTATGCTGTCAGAATTATTAAAACGTTCCCACACTATAAACCATTAGTTTTACGAGCGGCAGCAACGTCCTCCAACGCACGCACACACATACACACACTTACACACACGCACATACAAATACGCATGTACTCACGTACATAAATACAAACATATTTGCGCTCACACACGTTCAAGCCCTTTTAGATTCTTGCGCGTTGGTCGGGCCGGCGATCGAGCAATCAATGCAAATCCAATCGACCAAACAGCCATCGCAGTCGGCCGGCCGGCCATCACCAGTCAAAATTCTGGGCACTTATCCACTCATCCATCGTGTTGATATAATGTTTTTTCCACTGAAAAATCATTGATTTTATTTCTTTCTTTTTCGATATTTTTCCATTTGATTTTTAATAGATTCATTTTCGATTCGTTTCCATTTAAAACGTATTGGAATGTATTGATCTACATAGTCTATTTTGTGTTAGAATCGACTTAGAACCCGGTATATTCTCGACATGTCTTTCAAATTAAGAATATTATCGTTTAAAAAGGAAGATGATTAAATTGAACATTTAATACGTTTTTCCATGTCTTTCAGGCGTTGATTTGAAATCGAAATCATTGCAAGTCGGGTGAGAGAACATTCAGGAATTGTATGTGAAATAAAATGAGATATTGAAAGGGCAAGGGATGTCTTATTTAGGAGGGTTTGGGGACGGGATATCTCAATTAATTGAAAAAAATTTGCTATTCTCGTAATTCGGTATTCCTTTAAGACAAATTAAAAAATCAAATTTGAAACGAAGAATACGAAAAAATCTAATTTTTTTTACCTTCACCACCTCCACCCCTCCCGTTCTACATTCCCTCCAACAATTGATTCATACAATTAAATAGTGTTGAATACCATCGAACATCCGGAATTCAATTGTAGTCTCAATAATGCTCTCACATCATTTTTGTTATTTTGTTGCTGCTTTTTCCTTTAATATTAGTCGAACAATTTAAACATCTTCTGAATTAATTTTTTGTGGATTTATGACTTTTTATGTATTAAGCTTTTTAAGTATTTCTTTACAGCTTTTCTTTAATTGTATTTTTGGGTAGCTGTTGTTGTTGTTGTTGTTGTTGTCGTTGCGTTGCCTTTATAAACAGTTTTAAGCGCGTCCATTAACACAATTACTAAAGCCATCATCATTAATGTTGCTTCGCTTTTACCGTTGTTATTGTTATTATTATTACTAGTATTATTATTATTATTATTTCTCTTCTACTCATTCTGTCGCCTTCGTAGGAAAGTTTTTTTAAGATTTTCGAATTATTTTACTTTCCATGCTTCTTCTTGTTTTCGATGCTTTTTGCCCATCTTTTATTTTCCGCATGTGTTTGTTATTGTTTCTCCTTTCCTTGTTATATGTTTTTGTCTTCTTCTTTTTTATCATTCTTGAATTTATAGTTGTTGCTCGTTGCCCCGGGGGCTATTGGTCAGCAGCAACACCTGCCTAACCTCTACCACCACAAACGCTTCGATAACGAGTTTTGATGAGCGGCAGTTGTTGTTATCGCAACTCTGCTTGCTGTTGGTTTCGTTGGTGGTGTCCGATATATGTCCTGTTCTCGTTATTGCCAAACGACAACTTTTTGTTTGACTCTTTATCTCTTTCTTCTTCTTCTTCTTCTTTTTTTGGGTCTTAATTTGTCGTGGTGTGCCGTGTTTTCATCCTTAGCTTTTTTTGCTGATAAAGATTGTGATGCAGTCGCTGCATTAGTGTTTTGTTGTTGTTGTTGTTGTTGTTGTTGTTTTTCGTTATTATTTCGTTACTAATATTGCTGTCAATATCGGTTTTGACGCAGCAATTCACCTGCTCAATATTCGATAAAAAGCAATATTTTGAAAGTAGTTGCTTGTTGTTTGTTGTTATTTTCCTCACTTTTTCTTTGTTTCATTTTTACTTCGATTTCAGTTAAATGTCCGTTCTTCTTCTTTTTCTTATCAACAGTTTCTGATGCTGAAACTTCATTTCAAAGCTTATCAAGCTTTAAATTTGTTCTCCTTGCAACCAACTTCACAAATTTGTTCGATAATCCTTTTCTACGAGAGAATACCTCTCGAAGCATAAATTCCACTTTCCCAATCTTCTCTTCCTTAATTTCTTGTTTAATACTTTCAGAAAAAAAGATTGGATTTTTAAAATTTCAAATAAATTCAACTAATACGTATTTATTTTTGTGTGTGTGTGCGTGCGTTCGCGTGCGTGTGTGTTCATGCGCTCGTGAGAAATAATTTACAAAAATGGTTACACACCATAAACCCAAACACTTTACGCACGCTCACACACTCATACAAGTGCATTTATCACGATTGGATTTATTTTATTTAACTTTATTACAATTCTTCGCGCCTTAAGCAAGCGCTAGATAGTCTGCCTGAAGTAATGCTTGTCTGTCATACATGCTTCGAAGTGTGACGATCGATCAGTCATTCGGGTAGCGTAAACTACAATTAATACTAATAAACCTATTTTGCCTTTTACATACTTTTCAACGGTTTTGCCTCACACTCTTGCCTTTCTTCTTTTTTGTTTTCATTTAATTTGCTAACTTTACGCTCGCGATGATCAAACTAGCTTTAATTTAATGTTTGACATTTTGTCAATATCGATTATTTTATCTTGTTTTTCTTACCTTAAAGATGAAACGATCGTAAACGTGTCTCGATACTCGATAATGATGATCGGATATATAATTTTATTATACAATCGAAGATCATAAATATAAATATTCAAATTGTTTCATGGAGATGATCGCCAAATATGAAAAATATGAATAATATTGTTGTTTTAATCGCCAATATCATTACTGTCATAAATGACATATCACGCTCGTAGCATAAATAATTAATACTTGAAATTTAGCAAGGCTCACTTGACACGATCGCTCAGCATGACCCCTAATCCCTGTCATTAACTCGTAATAATCTCGTTTGACTATATATGCGATTGACGATTTCGTGAAGTGTTTAAAATCTGACAATAGTCAACTATAAAAATATCACCGTATTACGATCGTATTGTGTTGATTGATACAAAAAATTTATAATTCATGGAAAATATCTAACGAAATATTATTCTTCTGTTGTCTTTGATTTATTTACATAAACGAGCACTTCACACCTCATTACTCATTCGATCACCTACGATCGAGACCGAGATTCACTAAATTCAAGCCCGTCTTTCGTCTTTTTTATTTTCTTTTATTTATTTTCGTGCTTGTGTGTGCTTGAAACCAATTCGCACTTCTTTCCTTCCGCTCATTGTTTGCTCAGTTCTTCCCTTTCCTACCCCCGCCCCGCCCCCTCTTCCTCTCCTCAAGACGTTTCACTCTGTTTGAAATCATCGATCTTCATCTCGATCAGAGTTCGTTTCTTTTTGCTTTGAAAGCAACGCAGGTGAATTGCTTGGTTCATTCTTTTTTACTTACTGACATGCGTTCTAAAGCCTTAGGCCGGTCAGTTGTTGGACCCACTATCACGATTTTGATTTATTTGCATTCGAAGTGAGCGCTATACCCGTTTCTCTCATTTCCCCTTCATTGTACTTGTTTGTTTTAGAGGGGGGGCTGAGGGTAGGTATTCTGGGGGTATTTAAACCCTGTGGCTTTAGGGGATTCGTAATTAACGGCGGCACGTAATTGATTTTTAATATAATCCCCGATTGAAGAGCTCCCGTGGAGCGGTTCAATTTATTTTGCATGATCGCAATCAGGACACATTTCTCTTATTAATTTTCTTTCTTTTTTTCTTCTTTGTCTATACAGCTGTCAAACTGGCTGGAAGGGACCTCTTTGCAATGAATGTGAGCCCTATCCAGGTTGTCAACATGGCACCTGCAAAAAGCCCTGGGAGTGTCTCTGCAATGAGGGTTGGGGCGGCCTGTTTTGCAATCAGGATCTCAATTATTGCACAAACCATCATCCCTGCCAGAATGGCGGCACCTGCTTCAATACGGGTCAGGGATTGTACACTTGCAAGTGCCCACCAGGGTTTACCGGCGCCGATTGTCAAAATGAGATAAATTCGTGTGACGACGTAAATCCTTGCCAGAACTCGGGCATTTGTCAAGACGAACCTACCAAGCGAGGCTACAAATGCGAGTGCAAAAAAGGTTGGATGGGTCGCTTGTGTGAGGATAAGGTCATCACCTGTTTGGACAAACCCTGCTTACATGGAAGTTGTCACGATACCGCGAAGGGGTACCAATGTGAGTGTCCGAACGGCTACAGCGGTGTGAATTGCGATCTACATGTGGATAACTGCAATCCGAATCCTTGTCAGAACGGCGGTACCTGCCTCATTTCCGGCAACAACAATCACAAATGTCAATGCCCCAGTGGCTTCACGGGCGCTGTTTGCGAAGAGAATATAGACGACTGTCAAGGAAATCCGTGTCACAACGGTGGCACCTGCATCGATATGGTCAATCAATTTCGCTGCCAATGTGTCCCCGGCTATCTGGGTTCGCTCTGTTCCGAAAAAGTCGACCTCTGCCTAACCAAACCCTGTGCGAATGGTGGCAGTTGCACCAATCTCAATAACGATTATCAATGCTCGTGCAGAGCCGGCTTCACTGGGAAAGATTGCTCGGTGGATATTGATGAATGCAGTTCGGGTCCTTGTCGTAATGGCGGTACATGTGTCAATCGCGTCAACAGTTTTCACTGCGTCTGCGCCAACGGTTTCCGGGGCCAACAGTGCGAAGAGGAATCGTACACGTCGGCAACATACGACGCACGCCAATACGAGTCCTCGACTCAAACCCGCAATGATGGCTTGACCGGTGGCCAGGTAGTGTTAATCGCCATTTTGTCGGTGGCAATGCCCGTCGTGGCGGTGGTAGCTGCTGGCTTTGTCATCTGTATGAAACGTAAACGCAAACGCGATCAGGAAAAGGATGATGCCGAGGCACGTAAACAGAACGAGCAAAACGCTGTGGCAACATTACATCATAGTGCGGGCGGGGGTGGTGTTGGAGGCCTCGGGAATAAACGCGGCTCAAATTCGGGTCTACAATTTGATAACTCGAATCCGAACATCATCAAAAATACTTGGGACAAATCGGTCAACAACATCTCGAGCTCTACAGCAGCCGATGAGTGTCTCATGAACGCTTCGCTTTATGGCGGCGCCATGGCCAATTATGCCTCAGACAATAATGCGAATTCTGAGTATTGCGGCGTGGGGCAAATAGCGCCATTGCAGCGTGTCAAGTCACAGAAACAGCTGAACACCGATCCTACGCTCATGCATCGCGCTTCACAGCTGATGCATGGTGGAGCTGTTGGCGGCATGCCAACAGTTGCTGGAGCTGCCACCACCAAAGATTATGCCAGCAGCACTGCTGGGGGCCAACTGCCCGAAGGCAAACGCATTTCGGTGCTCAGCGATAGCGCGTATTGCAGTCAGCGATGGCCGTCACTGGCAGCGGCAGGTGTGACCGGTGGGTGTGCGTCGCAACATATGTCCTCGACAGCCGCATCCGCAACGGGGTCAGCGGCGCAACAACAACAGCGTACGGTCATGTGCGGATCACCGCATATGTAAGAAGCAAGTGGTGCAAAGGCAGACAGAGAGAGAGAGAGGAAGTGTGGAGGTGCGGCAGAATCAAGTAGATTTTTTTTCTAAATAATTTATAATGGATTCAGGTGGGATGAAGTGATGTGATGATAGAAGAAGAAGAAGAAGAAGAATTAGGGCAGAGTAAACGACTGACGAAAATATTTTTGTAAAATAAATATGAATTAGATAAAATGTAAGAAGAAGAATAAGACGAAGGATTATAAAAGGAATTACTTTATAAAATAATGTAAAATACTAGAAAAGCTTGAAGATAAAGAAATAAAGTTTTGCATTTGAATTCGAAGAAGAAGAAGAAGATGAAAAGATTAAGCATTCCGCTGAATATTTGAACTGAACGAAAAAGAAGACATAAATTAGAGTGAAACAAAATTTTTTAATCAAACTGAATTAAAATGAATTGAAGATTAAAATTAAACACATTTGGAATTTTTTGAAAAAAAAACAAAATTTAACAATATTAAAAATTGAACTTATACAAAAAGTTTGTTTTTACAGAAGGAATAAAAAGAAATTAGTGAAATAAAAAGATGACAATGAGAACTTGACAAATTGATACATTTACCAAAAGACCGTCATCGAATCGTAAACAACGCTCTGACGATATTTTGAGAACTTTTTTCTTCGTTTTATTGACAAAATTTTGCGCATGCAACAAAATTATAAACATTATAATTTTCTTCTTTATGATTGTGTTTATTCGTTATTAAAATATTTTAGAAAACTAAGTTAGTAATTTATTTTTTAATTTAATTTTTTTTTCCAATTAGAGCTTAAGAAAAACAGACGACACATTCGGAGAAATTGATAAAGAAAATTCCAAACTGTGAGAACTATATTCTAGTAAACAGTTTAATACTTTCTGGCGTTTAAGTAAAATTTAAAATTAAATATAAAACATTTTAACTAAAAATTCTGTAAAAAAATAATTGTAAAAAATTAAAATCAAGAGAAAATTAATTTGCCAACGTGATGAAAGGACTTTCCTCGTTTTATCTTCTCCTCTTTTTGTTTGTCGGAAAAAATCACAAGTTAAAAGACTGAGGCGTGGCTACAAAAATGACGGAGCAGAAGGATTCAAAACAAAAAACAAAAAATATATTTTCAAAATTCGCGAAATCTAATTTTTTTTTATTTAAATCAAACAACTTTGGTTCATTTTAAAACCTTTTAATTAACTCACTACTTTCTCATTTGTCGCTAGTGATAGTTTATAAATAAATTAAAAATAAAAAACATTCTCGAAATTCTTTGACGAAAATTAGTTTGATAATTAATTTTCTTAAATATTATTTTATTAAGTTTAAATTAAGAATAAAGACGCAAACAAACAAGCAAACCAACAAACAAACAAACAAACAAAAAAAAAACAAAAACAAAAGCAACGAGTAGCTGGTAGGACTAGTAGAAGACAATTCAAATAGTGATAAATTATTTTTTTAAAATATCGTATTTTTTAAAAAAGAAAAAGGTATTTTTTAAATTTAAAAATAAACACACTAAACACTTTACTATTAAAGCTAAAAATTTTAAAAATAAGGAAATATATTTAAACCTTTTCTTTCTTCGCTTAGTATATTATTTAATATATTTCTTTTCCTTTTTTTTGGAAAACTTTTAAACGAAAATAACATTTTTCTCTTTCAAATAAAGCTCAATCCAAGAAAAGAAAACGAAAACAAACGAAAAGTCATTAAACAAAATTCGGATTCTTTTTTTAAAAAATATTATTAATTAATATTATAATTAAAGACAAAAATAAAAGAAAGAAATTTATTGAATTTATTAATTTTAAGAGATAATTTTTCTTTAGATAAAATTTTTTGCGTCAAAATAAATGAAAAATTATTTGGGGAAGAAATTTTGGAATATTGGAATTTTCTAAATAGTATTGAAATGATTTTGTAACATTACAAAAAAAACTATAATTACATTTACAAAACATTGTGTTAAGACTATTTGCGTCTTTAGTTGATCTCAAAAGACTTTGTGTTTTCATTTGTAGTTTTTGAAAATGTCTAAAATGGCGTTGCCAGAAAGAACTAAATAAAAATAACCATCTGGTCAAATACTGTTTGATTTTTTCAATGTTTCTTGTAGATGCAAATAATATTTCTAGACATTTCTTTTCAAAATCAATCAAGAAAATTAAACAAAAATGAAAATGATAAAAAATGAAAATAAAAAAGAAAGTTAATAAAAAATTAATTTAAAGAAAAAAACGCAAAATGGTTCCTCATTAGCATTAAAAATAACAACAAAAAATAATAATTAGCATGTATATACCATAGAAACAGCAACTACAACAATAACAACAATAATAACTTAAACAATTTTGCATCCAAACTCAATTGAATATCCTCGACCTCTCCCCACCGGCAATAAATGTTCTGAGAATGAAATGTAAGCAATTACGCTTCTATACTATGTTCCCTTCCATCCTTCCCCTCCTCTCACCCCGTCCTGATATTCCAAATCGATGTAAGAGTATGATCAATCAATAAACGATTTAATTAAGGTTTGTCACCAAACGAAAAGGGCACAAAATGAAATTAGTACTTAATCCTTTTTGAAGAAAAATTCGATAAAATATATGCTTAAAATGTATATTGAAAAACGTCACTACCACTACCATAACGTTAACAATAGTGCGTACAAATTAACGTACACACGTGTAAATATAATTTCTAAATGCTCTTAAAATGTTCATTAAAAACCGCGCGTATTCATAATTATAATATTTTAAAATTTATAACACTAGTATTTTATTTAGTTCGTTTGTTTTTTAGTTAATAAAATAATTACTAACGTATTTTCGAATTTGTACTTTACTTCACTTTTTTTTATTCTTCAATGTAAAATATTTAATTACAATTAATCGTCATTTCTTTTAATTATTTTTTGATGTATAATAATTCGTGAGAAAGTCTTAAATAATAAAAGAAATGGCAAATAAATGACTAAATTTTATTAATGAAATGCGTAAATAATGAAAAGAAAACCAACAAAAATCTCGAAGCACTTGTAAAATATTATTAATATTCCAATTATTATCACTATTATAATAATTATTATTATTATTGCTATTACAAATACTTAATTATAAATAATTATAATTTAAAAACATATTAATTTAAGTAAAAAATAATACATTGAAATTTGTACTTAGTCTAAAATTTAATTAGAATTTAAAAAGTATGGACAAAAAAAATTGAAATTGAACAAAAGAAAATAAATATTTAAAAAGAACTTTAAAAATTCAACAAAAACAACAAAAAATATACAGAAAATACAAATAAATTTTTATGAATGAATTAAAAACAAAGAAAATCAATTGTTTTTATTTTTTACTTTATTTTTTTTATTTGTAATTTTTTTATTTTTTTTATTTGTAATTTTTATCACTTTCGAATGGGAAATTTCTCCCAGATATTTCAAATAATAAATTCTCTTTTAACGGTTTAATAAAAACTCAATTTAGTTTTACAAAATTATTTTAAACAATTTTTAAAAACTTCGTAAGAAAGATTTCCTGCAACAGTTCGTCTTGTTCCAACGGGTTTTGTTAGGAGCTTCCGAAGGTTTCGGACAATACTTTAGCAATAGTGCGAGTAAAATTGTATTGGTGATTGACACAATTCTGAACGGTTGACTTAACGAGAACGATATCTCGCACATCGAGCGATTGGCGGCGACAACCCAAATGCGTGTTTCCTTCGATATCGAAATAAAAAAATTAAAACCTCTTTAAAATTTCATAAATATTTAGATTATGAATGAATTAATCATCGGAAATGAATACTAATTACTCAATTACTCAACCACGCAAGAAAGGGAGAATATCTCTTCCTATCAATTAAAAACTTTTTCGTCTCTAGCTTTTCTGAAATGGCTCTTTACTAAAGTGCCCCCCAAAATTATAATTTCATTAAGTCCGTCATCTCATTCACTATGTTTTCTCTGATTCGTAATGAATAATTTCCTAAAAGTGGGCGTTTCAAAGTGCGTTATCTTGATAATATTGAGTGTTATAAATTGTGTGGACTGACTGACGAAATGCGCTTTTATTCCCCTTTCCTTTCATTCATTTTCGTTAACATTCTTCATTCATTCTTCGGCTGGCAGCTATCGTTTGCTTATTATTCTTCTATTTATAATCATTTATTTGCATCTCAATCGACGTATTAAGATCGTTGGGAGCCATGAACGAGTAGTCATCAAGCTATACCAAGACAACGATGATGATGATGGTAATAATGATAATTCCCAAGAATAATTTAGACATCTGTTTATTTAAACGAAATTAAATCATAAATTAATTAAATACTTTATTCGCCTTATCTTCATCTGCCTGCGTGCTGAACACTCTTGCTCTCCTTCCTTCGCGTTTGAACTCTTTGGTGACAAGCAGAAGAAGATCAGCTAAAATCAATTCAGTCTGTGGCATGACATGCTTTCTGTTATAGAATTTATAAAGCTGTTTTTATTGTTGTTATTCATGTTTTTTGATGCATAAAGAAAAAGGAAAAGTAAAAATTCTAAAATCATCATCTTCGTCATCATGACCATACCCAAACACTACCAAAGATAAATGTGAGAAGAAGCAGAAGAGCAGATAGAAAAGCCGGACCCTTTGTAGGGGTGTAGAGTTTCTAATAATGAAGTGTCAAAATATCACGAACAAATTTGATTATTTTTACGCTTACGCCATAATAATTATATCTTGTCTTGGAGGAGAAATTCTTTTTGTTCTTTTACGTTTTTGATTTGTTATTAAATGGATGTGAATTAAACCGTCGCAACGTCTTCACACCATTCCGTTCGCTCAATATTCTCAGAGTCATTTTGGCTTTTGTAAATAAACTTTATCTTCAAATCAAAATTAACAAAGTTTCACAGACGAAACTCTAAACGATTGCTAATGAAATATTCCAAAAAAAAAACAAAAAACAAAAAATGATAAAGCATAAAAAAGTGGAATGAAGAATCAGGAAGAAGAAGGAGTCAAAGCCCAAACCAAAAAATATTAAGCTTTATAAACCGATCAGAAATCTGTTTCGAATTACTTTAGACATTTTACGAGCTGAGAAAATTTATTTTCCTCTACTTCGGTTTATTAAATCTTGAAGATATACGAATGATTTCTCGTTGTTTTTGTTGGTTTTCGGTTATATCTTTTTTTTACCAACATCTCACAGATGGAAACTTCTTTGATTCCATTCTTTTTTCATTCATTCAGAGGATTCAGAACGGAAGAAAGAGAAGGAAGAACAAATAATGAGATTTTAATCCGCTAGGCTTGTCGATTAGCAAAGAGCAATAAACAAAAAGAACAGAAAATAAACATTTACTGTAAGAGATATCGTAAGATACGTTATACGAAGGGGCGTTCTAAACGATACAATAAACGTGTCTAATTGAGTGGAAAGTGTTTGAGACGATATCTGTCTATCAAACACAGAAAAAAGATGGACTAATAGTAAAGGGGGTTAGAGGAGGGAGATGTATTAGAAAGTCAGGAATGAAGAACCGAAGAAATAGGAGAACTAAATGAACAAAGTGTGTTGTAATAACGTTCCGAATACTCGCTCGATGAGAGAAGTTAGAAAATGTGACGAGAAGAGTTAATAAAATTTAAGATAAAACTTTTACTAATAAAATAATCGAAATCGAATGAGACAAAGTGAGAAAGCAAGAAAGAAGGAAGGTAGATAAAAGAACTCCGAAGCTCTTCGACTCCTTCGACAAACTCGGACTGTGTCTGTAAACTCTGCAAATTAAGAGAATCCCAATTTCGGCTTAAATTCGTTAACCATTCAAGCTCCAACACGTTTGCCCCTCTCTTTTCAACTTTATCCCGTACCTTATCTTACATCCACTCCTACCTACTTACCCCACCTTCGACTCCGCGGTGACCCTTCCGATCCACCGCAATGAAACAGTTTTATCGAGTTGTCAGTCCTCGACAGTCAGTCCGTGTTTGGGTTTCCATAAATTTAAAATTAAACGACAAGCACGATACGAATATGAGAATAATAAAATGAATGTTGACAAAATGCTAACAAAACGTTCGCTTAATTTTCATTATAATGTTCAATAATTTATTTTACTCGATAAAGTTTCCTTAACATTTCCTCAATCTTCTCATCACTTTCTTCTTTATCGCTCTCAGCACTTTTTAAAAATAATGATGTTGTTTATGATCATGTCGATAACGTAGCTTAACAGACTTTTGGTAACATGGGCAAAGTTCTTAAATGACTCTTAAGTATCTTGTAAAAATTGAAATGGATTAAGAAGATTTAAGAAATTTAAGATAGTAAATATTTAGCGAAATTTGCTTTTGGGTCAATTATTTTTAAATCTTGCCTAAAAAATTGCTAAGAATTTAAAAATATCTTTCCATCCAGTGTCTTTCCATTAAGTGTCTTTGGTGAGGAATAAGATTCAGTGATCGATTTAATTCATGTCCAAACAAGAATCTTATTAACACTTTATATTTTTTCAGTGTAAGATGAATACATCTGTCATCGCTTAATGGCTTTTAGTATTTATGTTTTGTTTTATTTACTGATCGGCTTCTTTTTATTTCTTAACGATTTGCTGATTTTTATGTCTGTGAAAAATTTATTTTTAAAGCTTAAGTCGAGAATATTTTGGTTTGAACCGAATTATCGAATTTATTTATGACACAATGATGCAAAAAACCTTCGACTGTAATCATGTCTTTTTATTAAAATTATTATTGCAAGACTGTTACAGACGATTTTTTTTATTTTATTGTTTTTTATTTTTTTAATATTTTTAAAAAAGTTTTTTTAATAAAAAAGGCTTTTATTTCATTTTTCTGACAACATTAAGAACTTTAGTGTTTAATAAATTGATAACGACATTTTTTTAATAACAAACATTTTTTAAAGAAAATATAGAAAAACTAAAAAAACATTAAATTATATTAAAGTGGACAGCGATAACAATTTAATTATTATTAACACTTTAGGATAAATAATAGAAAAAGCAAGAAGAAGAAGAAGAAGTAAGAAGGATGAAGAAGAAAAATAAAACGACATAAAACAGAGAAAAAGCAGAAAATTATGCCTCACAAAAGAATAAACTAATTTTGGCGGCCAATAACTACCCCCCTCCCTCGCCCTTGGACAGATCTGAGAAATAAACGATTGACAAAATAATGAAGATGGCGAAAATTATGAAGAGGTTACGGTAAAGTAATTTCTACTCAAGGTAAAAGACCGCAATGAGGACAAAGGTAAGCGAGCCGAGCCATTCAAATAATTGAGCTTGACGACGGATTGACCGATCGTAAATATTTCAAGAAAAATCCCCACGATGGAAACAAAAACAACAGCAAAAGAAAACTAACTAAATAACTAGCAACAACAACAACAACAACAACAACAATTGTGTGCTAATACAAACAAATATCGGCTGAAAACCACAATAAACTAACAACAAAAATCAGGAATTTGACTATTCGAGATAAAAAAAGGAGAAACAAGAATTAAATACAGTCAGACTTAAACTTAAAAAGTGTGGACAAATGTATGGGGAGAGAAAAGAGATTCGTTTCGCTTGAAAACCGCACTAAAAACCGCGACATCGAAAAATTTCCAACGAAGAAGAAGATTCCATTGCGATGCGACGCCGATCATTTTCAAATACATCTAAATCTTCTTTCTTTTTCCTTTTTTCTTGTTTTTGTTTCTGCAAAATCAATTTTGCCATTTGTTGTTGTTTGTCCATGCGGCTGTGGTTGTTGTTTTTTGTTGTTGTTATTAATGCATAAACAAAGAAATACCTTTCTCATTTTAACCAACGGTCCAACAGACTCCTCAGCCCCGATCCAACTCCGGACCAACTCGGGGTTCCATTCTTTAACACGATCGTTTATTCTTTGATTCGTTTGCATCGTTTCGTCTCTTCTCGCGCCGACTGACTTTCCGTCCGAAATCAAAGACAATAACTCGATAATTATTATTACTGAAGATGATTTTAACGAGTTGACGACTTGGCTTTAACGTGGATTTACTTTAAGTCTGTATTATTTTTATTTATGAATGTATGCGAACGTGTGTATGCGTGTGTGTTTTAATGTATGTATTTAATGACTTCACTCTTTCGATGCGCTGCAATGAGGTTGGCGGATGGTTGGGCGGGGGGGCGGGTCGGTAGGGAAGATGACTGACTGTTGTCTTCCGAAGCACTTCCGCGGAGTTTCAAAAAGAATGAGTTGTGAGTAAGATATTTCAGTGAAACTGAAGAACGTCAGAAAAGTGTGAACGTTTAGAGAAACCGAAGACGAGCACAGTCATAGATGCGGTGTGGCAGACCGCAGATGGGTGGGCAGTAGAGGCCTCTTTGGTCCCCGCCCCCCCCTCCTCGTCCACCATTGCTTTAGGTGCAAACAAATCTTGTAAACAGTTCACAGTTTAAGCAAAACTAATTACAAATGTTTCTAAATCTTAAATGTCAACAAAAAAAATGAAATTTAAAAAGCCTAGCCGTGTCCAAATGAGTGGAATAAGTTATGAAAAGAAGAAGAAGAAGAAGAAGAAGAAGAAGTGGTAAATGAGGATTTTAATGGAAATCGTTTTTGACCTCTTTCTCAAAGAAATATACGACCTAAATCTTTTTTCTGGTATTTATTCAAAAAAAGAAAGAGAATTGAAAAATCTTGCACCAGAACCGATTAATTTTTCCATGAAATCTTGAATTCATTTAATATTTTTTTAGCCCGAATAACAATTTTGTTTAAAAATATATAATTACATTCAATATTATTAAATTCTATCAGAAAACAATTGATTATCACAAGACAATATTAATATTCATTAATATTTTATTGAGAATTAAAAAAGGTTTTAAGCAATAACGCCAAAATTGAATAAGACCCATTATAGACTTCGTCGGATAAAAAATGGGCATTAATTATGAAAATTAAATGAATATGTATTTTCTTGCAACCGTCAGATCCAGTATGAAAGAAATTAATGTAAATGAATTCTAAGAGATATCTGACACCTGAGAGATTGGACATTCTCTGCGCTCGAATTTCAAAAGTATTACTAGTAAAGTAGTAATAGTAGTCAATAGTAAATAGCAGTTTATTCTAGTAGTAAATAGTAGCAAATAGTAATAGTAGTAGTAGTAGTAGTTTATAAGGCGAATTTATTTGCAAAATGGTTTGACTCTTCAACGATTTTATGGCGTTTCAGAGACCTAACACGTCAAAAAGTTTAGCTATGAAGAAATTTTCGTGAAAGTAGCTTCTTGGGCGTGTTTCATGCTTCCACCGTTCCGCCGAAATCCGCTTCGATTTTTACAATCTTGAAATAATCATGTAATTAAATAATTCTACAATTAAACTCTCCAACCATACATTATTTTATAATTAAAATTAAATAACAATTGTGCCCAACACGCCCCTTCTAAAATCACATTTCCCCTTTCTTGACTAATTTACATCTACTAAGATTTGGGCATAAAAATTGGGTTTCCTTCCATAATTATGCCCAAATTATTTTCGTGGGCATTATTTCGTGGAACCTAAGTAGACTAAATGTTAGGAAAATCTGCTAAAAATTAAAAAGGCTACAAGTGAAAATGATTAGAAGACACCGCGATCACATATCGTCACTAGATAGTTGTGTAAGGCTTGTAAGCACGATCATTTGTGTGAGGCTTAATAGAAAACATAATGATTGCCTTCTCAATTTCAACGTTCTTTATTAAACAATACTTGATTAATGACAGAATGGCTGAAACATTGAAGCAATAAAAATTACATATTGTCGATCTTTAATTCTTAGAAATTGATTATCCTTCTGCGACTTGTGCGCATAAGTATCTAAAACAATTTTGTAATTTCATTTGTTCCGATTCAATGTTTGGTCCACTTATTTTGCAATTTCTCAACTACCATAGATTTCCCCTACATTTCTGCTCCGTCCCCTCTCCATTACTTTTCTTTTCTTGATCGTCTTTTCCATCGGGATGTCGCCAGATGTGACTCCTGTCTGTAACCCACTTCCTGTTTATGTCTCGTCTTCGCAGCCAATAATTTCCATTTTTAATGAACGCAACGTTGTCTGCTGACTGGCGTTCAACGTTTGCCTCGCTTCCATCGTTCTCCTCAATCTGCCCTCATTTAGTTTTTCTTCAGATTGTTGCTTGTCCGTGAATTTCACGATCAGCTGAGACGTTTGTAGTTGTTCGTATAATCGCAAAATGAACCACTACTGCCTCCGTTACCACCCGACCCCACCATCATTACCGACCAGACGATTACCAACGCCCGAGCAAATAACAAACTTAAAATCGACTCTATTTATCCCACCACCCCCTGTCCCCTCCCCCTCCCCGGCTGTGTCCTATCAAATACGTAAGAGTACATACAAAACTCCGATGGCACATTAATCGATTTTTCCTTTTTTCTTTCTAAATATCATTCTTCCTTTCGTAACGTTTGTATAACAATTCTTGTAGAATTTCAGAATTCTATTTATTGCAATACTTTGCCAATTCCAATTGCTACTCACTGCTTCTACTACTACTCCCGACTATTGACTGGCGTGCTTGTCGCGACATTTTTCCAAGTAAAACTCACGATCAATTGGCGACACGCTTCTTGTTCACCGAGCGCTTTAGCATCAAAGGCTGAATAAACTGACTGCAATTCGAGCTGCAATTGATGCAGTAGATAACAACAACATCCAGCAACAACAACAACACCAGCAACAACAATCATTGCAGCTGAACAATCACGACGAAAAACCTGTCGTCGATGCCATTCACCAAATAAAAAGCATTCGCGTTCCCTTGCCCGTCCGGAACAGGTGTGGGTGAAGTGTGTTGGCGGGTGTAGAGACAGAGAGGATGAGTAGGAGGAATTTGTGACGGGAGGGAGGGAAGAGATGGAAGAGAGAGTCAAAGAGGCTGATTACAACGGGTGGATAGTTACAAAGAAATGATCATACGCGAAGAATTTTCTTATCAGACAATGCTTCATTGCAACGCCGAGGAACAAGTTGGCAAGTGATCGTGCGTGTTTCTGGCGTGCATGATTGCGTATGTGTGAGTCAGTTTAATCATGTGTAGATGAAACTGGTGGCGTTAAATCATGGTATGTTCGTTCTGGGCGGAAGACGGTTGACAATTACGTTTTTCAATTTTAATGGAAAAAAGTGTTAAATATTGGAGACCATTATGGCAAGAGAGAGATATATATAGAGAGAGTGATGGAGAGATAGAGAGAGAGAGAAGTAAGTGTCAATTTTATGCCACTTGAAATATCTTTATGAACTTCATGAAATTCCATGAAAATTGTACTAGCTCGCATTTTAGGACTTTATTTCACCTCGTTGGAATATCTCTAAAATTGTATTTGGTGAATTCACATCAAAATAAGTTCATTCTCAATACTACTATTATTAACAACAATTTAATCCACACAACCAAAATTAAAAGAATGGCAACATTTTCGTTGGTTTTTCGTTGAAGTGTTTGTTTGTTTGGTCGTGTTTGATGATTTGCTTAAGACGACTTATCAAGGAATCGGTACGTTGATGTAAATACTGCTGTCGACAGGAACCCCACTAGCCCACTTGCCGCCTTCTCGCTATGCCGTCGCTGCCGAAACAAAAGTTCGATTGACGTTACTCCCAAAAGCTTTTGCGATCAAACAGTTCCAAACATTTCCCAAGGCATTTTACAAATTTACACACACACGGTGATCCTCTCGCAACGACCTACCAACGATGCACGAATATTATGTGTAAAGGAAAAAACAAGAGTGCTGAAATGCCAAAAACCACTCTCCACCCCCCCCCCCCCCCCAAAAAAAATTATTCCATTTTGTTTATTTCCGAAGATGTTATTGTTTAAGGATGGGAGAAGATAGAACGGATGATATCATCGGAACTATTAGTAAGACCAACAACAATGCAATTTTCATTACCATCATGTCGCATATCGGACATGTCGCATTTGCTGCATGTCGCATTAAATTCTCAAGTTGTTTTTATGTGTTCGTATTGAATTTTACCGAACAGCAGAAATTTTAAGTAAACTTTTTTCTACGTTTTTTGAGAACATTCTGGTAATTCGAGTCATAACACAATCTCGAGAAACCGCAAAAAAATCACTTAAATATTTATAACAGAACACGCAACATCAACGGCAACATTTTGAATGGGTCTTTATTGCAATTGGCGATACTGTTTCTGCTACCATTGCTTTTGATGGTGCTGCCGCTGGCGCTGCTTTTATTGCATCAACAACAATTGCATTAATATTCAGAAATTTATTGAGCTCGTTACTACGTTTAAAACAATAACAACAACAACTACTACTACTACTGCTTCAACGACAACAACGCAACAACAATAAGCGAAAGAATTTAAAAAAAAACATTTGACCGATGCACAAAATTAACTAAAAATCCATGACAATCAAAATTGCAATATTCTCTTAAAATTATTTATAAAAATTTGGTTGTGGAAAAATTAAATTTTTTAAATTAATATAATTTCCGTTTTTTACTAAAATAATCCTTACGATATGAAATACATTTAAATAAATACGTATTTACTGCATAAATTCCCAGACAACTTTCAGAAATATCAATCAAAATGGTTTAGTCAAAATATTTAATATTGTCATTGTCATTGTGAAAGTTGTCATTATTGATACCACTGACATTTGACATTTGATCAAATTTAGGTTTATTAAGGAGCTCAGTTTCAAGTGATTAAGCCCAGTCGGATCAGCTGAAAAGAGATTCCGTCGGAGATGATAAAAAAATCATAATAATAATCCCCTCTTTATTGATTTAATTTAATTGGAATTATATCCAAACGTAATTAAACGGTTGAAAAGTTTTATGTTGTTGTCAACAATATAATTATTAAGCTCCTTCCGAGATCGTTTCGGATTCAGTCAACTCTTTTATTTTCTCGTTCTTTTTAGTTTCTTTATTTTTATATTTTTTTTCATTCTTTCTTTCATCCTGACGGTCGCATTTTCGTGACTTAATAAATACGATTGATTTTATTTTTTTTTCAAAATCTTGTTTTCGAATTGACCGCAACAAAATTATTGATAATAATCGTGTCAACCGCATTTTATAGTTATCGTTTTAATCTCTTACAGAAGAAAGGATAAATACTATGCGTATCATTTTAATATTTTATGAATGCTTTTAATCGCTTCATTTAAGCTGTGACGCAGTTCAGTTTTCATCGATCGCCGTTCTAAATATTTATTCTTTATCATTTTTTATCATAAAAAAGAGTGAAATCTGACTCATCGTTTAAGGTTCGAATATTTGCTTTCTCATTTTGATTTTTGTAGAAGAAGCTGTAGAAGGAATATAATGAACCGATTTAAGCTCATCGTCGACATATTTTACTGCCACTTAATCAGTCAATTGAATTCTGTTGATCATCAACCCACCAATTAATTAGTCCACTGTATATATGTCCGACGATCAGAATCTACCCACCACTGCTCTCAAAGTTGTTCCAAACTATTAATGATCTTGCACGATTTTTAGATCGGAAAATGGAGCACCGAATATAAAGTTTTAAAAGGTATAAATTTTGGCTTCTTAGCAGATCCTGCAAGATCACGTTCTTCGGCGCTCAAAAGACAATTTTCAATCAAAAAATTCTTGATTTTAATTTAAAATTTTAATTAATAAATTATGATGCTTTTAAATTAATTCAATTCAAAAATTTCACAAAAATTAACTCATTTTCTGTGAGTTATTTTTATTGTTTTTTTAACCACTTCAATTTGACTTAATTTAAATAATTTCAATTCATTATTATTTAATGATATCTTTTAATATTAAATACTGATTTTTTAATTAATTTCAAAATTTATTAAAAATCCATAATTGTCTTAATTAATTTCCTTTCAGCAATAACTAAATCCACATTATCCTGCTCCATCTATCGAATCATCAACCTCTTATTCATCTCCTTAATCTTCTTCCTCCTTACTCTCCCTTCTTACTCTTCTTTTTTTTTGAGTGACCGGCCATTCAGAAAACATTTCTCTTAAATACCATCGCTAAATTCCTAAGTGTCTGAATAAAATCGAGCCTCAGTTTGACGAGTGGCTCCGATGAATTCAGGACAAACAGGATGAAAGTGAGTTTCTTGGGAAAAAATGCCGCGGTTTCCGGGCTAAGAAATTCAGAAAAAAGGTAACGAAAAATAAAATGAAAAAAAATCTAAGCTATAAAAATAAATAAATAAATAGCTTAATAAACAAAATGAATAAAATGAAAAGACGAGTCAGAAGAAGTGAAAATTGAAGATCATTAAGAAGAATCAAGCCAATAATCATTTATTATACAATCGAATTATTATACACGATTAAACTCTTGTGATCTTTAAATGATAATGTTTTGATTCGGGACATGTTATAATATTTGATAAAATTAATTTTAATTTTAATATAATTTTTATGATAATAATTATTATTAATCAATTAATCATTAAAGAGATCTTCTGTCTTTAGAATTTAAGGGTATGCACAAAATATTTTATTACCAAAATATTATTTATTAATAAAAAAATATCCGATATAAAACAGGTATAGGTTGCAAACATATGTGAGTACTCCTTGTAGAAACCAACAAATTATTTCCCTACAATTTAAAAGAAACAAAAATCCCTAACTATTTAAATCAACTTCTGGTTGGACGAAGTGAAATTGCGTTGAAATGTTTTCGAAATAAAAAAGTGATATATATAAAATTATTTACTCGACTCTTTTGTGACCAAAAAAATAGAGGCGCTATCCATTTGTCGCCAAAGTCGTACCTGCGCACTGCGATGTATCCAACCCAAATCTAGCGACGTGACAAATGATCCAACAGAAGCAATTCACACAAAGAGTTACGATTCTTTGATGATCGCAAACAAGATGTTGGTTTTGGGTTCGTATTGTCACCACTTTTGCTTGGTTTTCTGTTGAAAAACGTTGACTGAGTGTGATTCAATTCGTTCGGTATGGCCGAAGAATAAGGAGAAGGATAAGAAGAAGAAGATGATGATGATGAAGAAGAAGAGAAATAAGAAGATTTTGACCACTTGACCACTTGACTTCATCTAATTAAAATCAAGTTTAGAATCAGATTTTTCTGAGCCCTTCGTTTCAAATTATCAACGAAGCGAAAAAAATGACTGAAGAGTTGCCTGCAAATGCACTGTCTCAAACATGTCGGCATAATCTCCGGCATCGACTGAGAAATTGTCGGAGCAAAAAAAAACAAAAAGAAACAGACTGATCGCATCGGGCTGAGGATCAGTCAGTGTCTTACCGTCGACTAATATCATTATCAAGATCACCAGCATTTAATCTATATAAACAAATCAAATCGAGTCGCGGTAAGAAACGAATAGTCGTCGACACGACAATGAAGGGGAGGATGGATGCCCTCTCCGTTCGAGGGTCGCGTTCTAAAAGAGTCGACGCAAAATCATTTTAATTTACGTAATTTTCAAAACGAAAAAAAGCGAGGAAAAATTGCAGTCATCCAAAATCATTGCGGAGCAAAAAAAATTGCGGAGCAACAACAACAACAGCAAGACCAATAATAATACCAACAACTTCTACATTTGCGCGCAATGTGAATCGAAGCGCGAGACAAACGTCTTAGGGTCTTGCCGCGACGTAGCAGTGATAATGACCACCTATTGAGCCGCTATACCGCCCGATTGACCGAGCCGTTAACACCGATATGCGAATACCACTCACTCACATGCACACACACGGTCTCAAACGGATATAATGATTCAACCTTGGTAACGCACAGCAGCTCAAAATTTTGTCCTACGTTTTTTTCTTTTGTGTCAAGCGAAAGAACATTTTGGCTATTGCCAATTTTTTCTTGAGCCTCAGAGAATTATGCTTTTCTTTGCTTCTGCAACTTTTTGCTACTGCTGCTCCCGTTTCTTCTTATTCTTCTTCTTCTTCTTCTTCTACTGCCACTTCTTCTTCTTCTTCTATTCATCGCTCTTCCTCTTCTTTTCTTTTATTTTATTGCTGTTGCAACGCTAGCGAAAGAGTCCGGTGAACGAAGACGCGACCTCGATGTTGAACTTACCGAATGCATTCCTTCGAATTCGTCTATGGGCACGTCCGAGGCGTGTGAGAGAAATAAAACAAAATATATCATAAACAACAGCAACAACGACAACAACAACAACAACAAGAATGATGACGTTCGTATTATTTCACAGATGCCAAGCAATCTCTGGCTTTTCACGTTTGCTGCGAAATTTCTTCAAGCACCGAGAAGGGAAGACGTTGTAGAAGTAGACTGTGGTTGGTGGAGAAGATGACGGTGGGTGGGAGGTGTATTCACAAATCTGTAAATACTTAGGATGGACACAACAAGTCGATGGACAGATGAGCGAATGAACGAATGAACATTTGAAGGTAGAGTCTGAGTTTGAAGGAGGAAAGGAAGTGAGGAAGGATATCTATCCAGCTTAGATCATGCTACTAGCCCTTACCTTGCTCCTTGTCTCCTTCTTCTCTATGTCCTTCGGATATTCCGGTTAATGCAATGCCTTTTAACAATCTTTTCAATGATTTTACGATCGGAGCAATGAGAGAATGGTCAATATTTTTAGTAGTTCTGTTACTGATGTAATTGTTGCTGTTGTTGTTGTCGATATTTGGTTCTTTTTTCCTGTGAACATACCTGAGCTTTTGTTTTCTATTCCTCCTATACGTTGTTGTTATTGTCGCCGATATTACACTGAGAAAATGTCGAAAATGTAGAGGAAAAGTAGGAGAATCGAGCTCATTTAACTTCTTTTATGAAACGATGAATGTACAGAATCATGAAACTCGTCAACATACTAGGAAACTCGACAATAAGTTGTAGCAACTTTTTTAAATCAGATCTCGATAAAGATTTTCGTAAAAAATGTGGCCTTGAGAAGAAATTAATCTTTTGGTTTTCGAAAGAGATTCCTTTATTGGATTTTTCTCTTAGTTCAATCAGATTTCAAGATTTCAAATTAGATACAAGACTGAACAAAATTCCTTTATTCCAAAGAACTTTCAAATTCAGAAAAAATCGAAATTCAGAAAAATAAAAGCAAAAAACTACAATATTTTAAAATTGAAATTATTCATTTTTTAGTGTAAAATATTTTTTTGAGTGTAAAAAATTTTTTTAAGTGTAGTCTCTCGATCGGCCGTTCTATGTAATCATATAAATCGTGGTACGTTAGACAGTCCATAAGGTCGCCGCTTTGGACACAAAATAACTTGCAGTTTTTAATGTGGCTACGCTTAATTTTTCAATAGTTTAACATTTTTTCCTTTTACGATTTATTTTCATTCTGCATTCTTTTAGTTATGATTAAGCATAATGTGCTCTTCCTTTGGATGCGTTTTCTCGATGTGAAGCGATCAAATCTGGCCGTTCAAGGAATCAGAATAAACGTCACAGAATTAAAAAATCAGGTGTAGACAAATCGAAGGGAACGAAAACGTCAAGAAAGAACAAGAAGCTAAAGAACTTGAATCATTTCATGAAATCATGGATAGTTTTTCTCGGCGTCGCATCCTTTGCCACCGATTAGAGAATTCGCAGAGAAGGGCCAAGATTTTGGGATACCTTGGGATTGCTTTTCTCAAAATTTCGCCTTCCTTTCTGTTTGAGCCATCCAAAATTATACCCAAAATTATTCCCAAGTGTAAGACGAGATCTGGGTCCCATCTGCCTCTGTGTTGGCGCATCTGTTCTAGTACCGACGAAGGAACCTCGAATAGGTACTTCCATTTGAGGTGCATTCCTGCAGTAGAGTTCCTAAAGGACACACCTTTCCTAGAGCTCCACCAACCATGAAAAAAAGGCCTGCACGAACTGATTAACCATGGCCGCGACACGCCGCGGCATTTACTCACGGTGGTTTAGCATCACATATTTCATGTCTCGAGCATCATCCTTATCCCGCTCCTCCTTCGCCCTCCTGCCGCCCCTCCCCCTCGACTCATCCTCATCATTGTCATCGTGCATCAGCAGCAGCCGCAGCAGCCTGTCCCGTCAGCATTTTGGAAACGAACGAATTGTTTTTACGTGACACGCAAAAAACAGCAGAAAGATTCCAATGGATAACTAGAGGAATGTATTTTAATGCAGAATGCGCACAAACGAATGATGAAAAGAGAGGATGAGAAAAGGTCGGAAGATGAGATTGAGGCTGAGAAGAATGATGTAGTAGTTGATGACGAGAGGACGAGAACACGATGAATAAACCGTCGAAACAATTCGACCGTCATTCGGACGTCGTTAGTGAGAACGAATGCGATGAATTTCTGGTGATGGTAATGGTGTTGTAGATGCTGATGATGGTGAAGATGATGATGATGTTGTCGGTGTTGGCTGATGTTGGCTGATGTTGGCTGATGGCGATGGGGGCAGCGTAACGATGTTGTGAATAGTAATGATGATTTGCTGCCGCTGCTGATGCTGCGTGACGGCTATTGTTGATGCTGTCCATTGCAATTGTTGCCGGTGGAGAAACGGAATTTCATAAAATTTTGCTCGAATGTGATTCCATGGGATGACAATGCTGACAATGCCAATGTCACGAAAGTACCGTAAGCATGAAGCGAGAGGAAAAACCAATAAAAGGAAGCAAACAGAAAAGATAAAAATATTTGAACAAATATATCAAAAAAAAATTAAATAAAGATCAACGTGTAGTAAAGGAATACATCTCGACCTGTTTCGTGCGTCAAATTCGAAGGCGCTTTCAAATCTTAATTGTTGACCATCCGACGTCCGCCGTCGCGCGACGATACGCTGCAATACGCTGCACCATTGAATGAACGTAGCGGTCATTGATCAATTTAATTGTGTAAATAACATAATTATATATAATTGATGATGTAAAATAAATAATATGCTCCGAACTTAATAATCAATTACAACAACAACAATAACAACAGCCGTGTAAGTAATAGCGAAGTAGCGGAGTACAAAGTATGGTATACGCTATAGAGCGTAGTAGACTGGACTAGAGTATAGTATATTAGTATAGTATAGTACTATAATAGGATATAGTGCAGATAATAAATGCCATCCACATCAGTCAGTCAGTCATTCAGTGAACTTAGTCAGTTAGTCAATTAGTCAGTATGTTTCGCAACCGCGTCTCGCAACGAACAAGTTGGATCGATCAACAAATCTCTTCCGCAGAAGACGGCCGACAAAACGATAAGACGCAGACGGAGATGAGCTTACCCTCAGTAAACCTCTTCTTTTTACGACTCTTGCACGTAACTTGATTTTGTTTTCCTTTCACTCGATTTTCTTTAATTTTATTTTAGTCTTCTTCTTTTTGGAATTTTTTGTGGTTGTAAAATTGTATGAAATAATTCCGTTGGTTAAAAACTTTTAGCGTTTTAATGTCGATCAATCGAATAATCGGCAATGTTTTTAGAAAGCCGCAGCCGCAGTACTACACACACACACGCACACGCACACACACGCACACGCACACACACTCATGTACATATGCATATGAATCTGTCTGTAGTTGTTAAAGCATGACCAACAATGTTCTCAAGGTTTGACTTCAGGAAATAAGATTTGTTTTTTTCCTTTTTTAAATTTTCTAAATATCCTAAAAATTAATCTCACTTGTAGTGCATTAAGCAGATGACATACTATCACCGAAAAAAATGCCATGAATGCAAAAACGATCCCTTTTTTAAATGAGCAGACAAAACGTTAACCCTTTCTCGGCTATGCAAATATACTAAAGCTATATTTTTTCGTCCTTCTATTTTCTGTATTTATTGTCTAGTATAAAACGCAATAAAAGAAGTATCATTTATTTTAAAAAATATTAATCAGAAAGACGACCATTTGGTAAAATTATTTCCGTTAAAGCGATAAAACATTATTTTTATGTTTAATTTTAACTGCATATCCGGTTTAAAGCACCGCGAAATTCAGTTGCCAATCAATCGTCAGATTCATTGATATTTCACATTAAAAAAATAAACGCTGCAATGGTTCCATACCCGTTCTTCTCCCCCTCCAAAAATTTCTCGTATATGCCGGAACCGCGTGGAAAGAAAAACGTTTACGAATTCCGTGATAGCTATTCTGATCGTTCTCATATAGGTGTGGATATTGTTGCCGATTGGTGAAACAATATTGGGGAGAACTGAGATATTTTATCCGGAGATAGTAATACTAGTCCACGGGTTGCCACAGTCATTCACGCATATTGACCTCCTCCCACCCCCGCCAGATCTATTTTTCCACCCACTTAATTAGCAAATCACAAAAAATAAATCCACCAAAATGTTTCATCGCATTGGCAACTCTTCTACTATGATTGTTCGCTTCTAATCGTAATTGTGCGCAAATTCCAACAGTTTTTTATAATAACGAAAATATCGCTTTTCCGTCCCTTTTCGAAATTGTGTTTTTTTTTTTAAAAAAAAGTAGTAATAATTTCCTCAAAAGTACCGAATGACTTAATTTCGGTTCATTATCGCGATCATTTTTTTCGCAAAACGAATGCTTCCGTCTATTTAAGGAGTGGCGCTTTTACACCACTCCCTCCTATCACCGTCTCATCCCCTTCTGCCGGGCTCAACGTGATTATGGCATGATCGCCATTTTGGTAAAAACAGCATCGAATCGTGTTTGACGGCAATCGCACCATGAAATACGCTAATCTGATTAAGCGTATTTTACCGACAACAACAACAATCACAACAACAATAACAACAACAGTGTAACGACACTATTAATAAGCGCGTTTAATACGAAACATTTTCGGCTCAATCTCTTCTGCATCATGTCTTTATATCCGTGTATGCGTTCTTCTAATCCTCAGCGCCATCATTGTTCGCTATCGCTCATCCATTCGTTTCGGTCATACCGTTCGTTTATCCGAAAAAGGTTTTTCACACATTGTCATTTCAATGTGGTCACTTTTGTCACCCCAAATAAGGTCAAACGAATCAATTTGTGAGTCTCGTTTGGTCTGCCTCGTTTGGATTCGCGATCTTCAAGTTAGTCGTCATCGGTGTCGTCACCGTCTTTGCTGCATGAAATTGTACCACGTACCGACGATACACGATTGGCTTTATTGGTCATTATTGGTGACAGATCTCTCACTTGGGTGACGGCAACAGACGTCGACAGTTCGAAACGGCATAAGCGTGTGATTTTATAAGCGTGTGATTTAACAAAATATCAATAATATTAAACGTCGGCGAAAAATTTCAAATTGGCAAGAAGGAAATTTCGTTAGACAACTGGGTAAATGGACGGACAACTGGCAGAGATCTAACTGGATTAGCAATAATTTTTGAATTCTGAGGGATTAAGTTTGAGATTAGAGATGTCGGAAATTCAGTTTATTGAATGACATTCATAGCTATCAAAATAATTCCAAAGAGTCAAATTTTCATTAAATTAATTTTAATTAAATTAATTTTCTAATTAATTTAATTAATTTTCTAATAAATTTAATTAATTTTCTAATTAAAAAAATTAATTTTCTAATCATTTCAGCAAATTTAACAGGGTCGACGTATCCGTTCCAGGGAATTAATTCTTTTATTAGAAATCACTCCCCCCAAGAAGGACCTTGAGAACATGAGGTTAGCACGAACAAACCTCGGAATGTACTTAGTATTATTTAAAAAATAACTCATAGAGTAGATATTTTTAAAATGTGTAATAAAAGATCTTTAAAAAAGTGTTTTTAATTAGAAGAAAGCTTTGGACAACAATTTTGTGCTAAATGTTTTTAAAATTCTACGAATGTCAACATTTTTTAACACCAAACTCTTGTTTTTAAACAACAATTTCTTGCTGGCTTAGATCGAATTGTTGGTAATAACGGTGATGTTCATATTCCTCGGCGCATTGCCACGAAAAGCCATAATTTCTCCGGATGGATCACCAACAGTTCGCGTATTAAGTGTGATGCATCCTATGCTTGCAATTGATTGTATTGCGCGTTTAGGTCTGCAGCACGTCATGACTTCACGCGATAACAGAGTCCGACAATAAGGAAACGACACCAGGATCAATAGCAAGAGAAAACACAATCACAGCCAACACAACAGACCACCGACTGAATGAACGAACGAAACCAATCCGTATATGGACACGTGTGAGTTGTAACACCAACATAAGCTTCAGCGAGATATTGAAATTGAAAGAGAAGAAACACCGAAAATTATCGTAGCCATAGAAGCGACCATTATTATGGTAGGGACAAATCCTTTGATGTCAGTTTAATTCTTAAGCACTTCATGATACTGAAGTTGAAGAAACGTTGACTTTGTTGATCGATCTCAATAACTCAATTAGGAATGCGTTTGTATGCAATCTGGTTGGTTGGATGCGAACCAACTGGTCGATCGTTACTTACGAGTTTCGTAAAGCGATTACACACAAAGTGTGAGCCGCCAGCCTTCTGATTCCAAATGGTTTAATGTCTAATGTTATTCGCAACATCACCACCAACAACACCAACACCACCATCAGCAATACGAAAAGCAGCAACAACGCGAACAACGCTTGCAACGGTCGTTGTTCGTGTTTGTTCATTAAATTGATGTGATCGGCGTTCGTTGATGGTTGTTCATCGATGGTTCGATGAATCGAACGATCGATCAAGTAGTTTTGTGGGTTGCTTTTGTTGTCTTGTTCGTTAGGATTGAATATTTAACACGACTGAAGTTATTTTTCTTGCTTTCTCGGTCTTTCATTTTTAACTATCTTCCTTTTCATTCTTCATCGTATTCCCATCTTTTTAATACATATATCCAATAAATGATCATCATCATCATCATCACCAGCATCATCATCATCATCATCATCGTTGTCATGTTCGTACCTTTTATAGATCGCTCACCCGCTCGCTTGTAAATCGCTCACTTGTTAGCGTAAGGATTCCTGCTGGTTCATTTTTTTTTTTGTGAATTCAAAACGACCACGCGGTGGGCTGAAATGAGCAATTATTGCATGAATGTATCGCGGAGCTACGGACCTATAGCTTCGAAGGTGTTCACGTTCTTATACGCAAATGAACTAATTAATAAGTTGCATAGCTTTTTGCACCTGCAGTGCGTGGAAATTTGTTATTGAATGAAGTGGCGCTCGTCACGGGCGGGCGGTCTATGTTTTGGCAATGTTGAACGAAAACCTTTTAAATTCTTAAAATGCTGTCATTTTTCTCTTTTATTAAAATTAAAAACGAACACTATTAGCGAAATAAATCACAACATACTTTAATCTAAATAATAGTTGTCGATAAACGCCTAGAAAGGATTTATTGCATTAATTAATGGTCAGTGTGCGAAATATCGAAAATATTTTTTTTAGTCAAGACGAATTCTTTGCTTCAGTTCTAAGAATTCCAAGAGATGTTTCTAATGGAATGAATGGAACTTGTCGATTTCGCTTTCGAGCTTTTACTATTTTTTCGTTTCGAAATAAAACAAATTCTTTTTTAATCGGCCTTTTTAGAACATTTTCTTCGAGATTTTTAAGTTAAGCAAAATAAATTTTATTTGCTTTTATTTTTGGAAAAATTCGTTGTGAGTTTTAATTTTACTGGTCTAAAAAAGAACCTTTAAAAAGGAACATATGGAAGTCTTTATAAAGCTTTTTTCATATTTAATTTTTTAAAGAAATGTATTTAAATACGAAGGTCTTTCACAACTTTTCCTTAACTGAAAGGAATGTTAAAACTAAAGTGTTTATTCAAAAATTCACATATAATTTTTCGGTTTACCCTTTCCAAAATTAAAATTGAAAATATTAGGTCTTATAGGTTTGAAATTGTTTTTAAGGTTTTTGAATATTTTGTGAACCTAAAAACTTTACAGCGAAATTAAATTTCATAGGAATTTATCGATATCAAAAATAGCTATAGGTATCCCATATATCGATATGCTCTTGCACTTATGGAACCTACAGTATCTCACCGCAAGAAATCCTTTAATACATTTTTCGAATAGTTTGCTATCATTCGAGGACTTTGTATAATAAATCACACATTTTTTCATCGTTCTTAAGTTTGTTTTGTTTGGCGTTTTCTTCGATCGGCTAATTAAAAAATCTTGCATGCAGAAATCTTTCGAGATTCACGCAGATACGCAACTTAAATTGAACTCCCGCCTCGACTTATTAAACATTTTATTTGTTTATTGGATTTATGCGACGATCACTGCAAGGAATGTGAAAAACCGATGAAGAGAGTGAGTGGTGGCGGGGGGGGCGAGGGGTTGTTAGTAGAGGGACCGCGCTGTGAAAGAAGGAATCTGTGTAGTCATGCTCTGGCCGAGACTATAAACGTCACAGTGGCAACATCGTGGCAGGCAACAACAGGTTGCGTGCAAGTGATCAGCTGCTGAAATCAGTGACTTAACGAACGTTTATAACCGCTGGAATATTGAATCGGCAAACTTGGTTGGCGTGGTTGGCATCTTCACAGATTCAATATTTTTCAACAATTGGCAGCAGCAACTGCACTCTCTCTCTCTGCACTCGCGTACCTTCTCGTCTGCAAGCGCACGATGATGATGCAGAACGGATAAGGAAGAGTTGAGAAATATACATACTTCAGTGGCCACTAATTGTTAAATTTTCTAGTAGAAGAGAAAACCATATACTCATAAAACAGTCGAGTGATGCCGTCTACCATTGTCCATTTCATTCATCGTTCAAAACTGATGCCAAAAAGCCGTATTGAATTGCGTTAATGCAGTTTTACGGCACTATAGACTATTGTCAATATTTGCCGAATGAATGATGTGGAAAATTTTCGAACCTGAATAAAAGAAATAGGGAGTCATTAAACCCTTTCGTAATGCTCAGAAAAGACCAACGCAGGCTTGAGGAAACAAAAGGTCGATCGTTGAGTTTTCTCATCGAACAATCGTTGAATTTCAAAGAAAACTTAAACGATTATTAAACTTGAAATTGACACGAAGTAAATATTATTTCTACCAGAAAATAAACAAAACTCAAGAAATAATGAGAATAGCTTTTTACTCTCAAACAATAAGACAATAATCATTTATTCAAACACTTCAATATCTTTAGCAAACTGTCAACAAAACCATCTTGAAGCTAAACATCAAGACAACGAATGCGTTCGACCTTAATCTCTAATAATCTCCGATGTAATGATCATAATCGATCGCAATAATGAATTAATTAGGGATGCAAGAAAGAAATTATCGTCATCTTATTTTGTTCTCACTAATCATTACCATAAATAATAATATCGGTAACTACAAAGCATCTCTCATTGCATTTAAGGAGAACTTACTCCATACTCTTCCTCCCTTCATTGCCGTCCTTACGGCATTTCAGTCCTTCGCTCGTCTTCTCAAATTGATTGATAATTCACCGTATGCTTCCTCTTCATGTTATTGGCAGTTATATCTCGATGAAAAATTCTCAGTTAATGAAACGATCGCAGCCGCAGTTAGTGCCATTAAAATTTACCGAAAAAATTCTAACAATACTTTCAATAACTTTTCATGACTTCATCGATGAATGCGGAAATGATTTAATAAAAAGTATTTTGCATATGTTTTTGCTCATTATTACCGGTTTCAAAATTGTATTTGTTGCCATTGTTGTAATTGTTATAACTGTTGTAAAAGTACATTAGAGTTTTATTTCACTATCAAAGCTTTTATATTAGAGTAAATCAAATTTTAATACATAAAATTAATAAAAACATAATATTTTTTAATTAAAAAGACTGGAATTATTCAAACATGTTTCGGCAATTTCAGTAATTTCATTTGTAATGTTTGAATATTAAATTTAAATTTAATTACTTACTAATGTTAAATTTCGAAGAGTTAGACGGAGAAATAAAATTGCTTCAAATGACTAAAGTTATTCGTCTACCTGTTCTAAAAACTTGAGAAGTTATAAAATTCAAGAAAATTACTTCGAAGCAAGAGTTTATAAAAAAGTTAGGGAGCATAAGAAATTGTAAGTCCAGTGGTCCAGGGGTCCAGCATATGAAATTGTAGGTCTATAATCAATAACTTTTAGTCGGTATTCTTATATTTATACAGATTTTTCTTCAATAGAATATTCTTCAGCCTTTCATGGAATCTTACCAACAATTCCATACATTTTTGGAACTATAGACGACCAGTGTTTCTTTCAGACACCTGCACTTCGGGGGGGCGCTACGGAGATTCGGGGGGCAGACTGAATAAAATGATAGTTTAAATAACATTTAAATAATGGGTTCGGGTTTCTTCGGGGGGGGCGCTAGGTCCTCTCCGGGGGAGCTGAGCCCCTCCGGAGAAGTACCTGAAAGAAACACTGTAGACGACTGAAATTGACATTGTCTTGAATCTCATATAAAAATACAAGTTGGCTTAATTAAAGTTACCTCTCGCCTTTAAGTTTTTGATATTTTTTCTATTAATATTTTAATTGAGATTTTTACAAATATCGTTAATTTTAGCCTAAAAACGAAAGAGCGTACTTTTTCCAAATTTATATAATTATATACAAGTTAGTTTACGAGATATGACCATTGGAATATTTTTTATATTCAACGTACCTAAACGAAAACGAATAGCATATCGCTCGTTATTCCTAATTTGTACAAAAAACTCAAGAAATTGATCCAAAATATTTCCTTTCTGTTAATTCAAAATTACACCACTTAATAAAGACCCCCCTACGAATTTTTAGTCCCCTTTAGAAATATTAGACTTCTTAATGGTAATATAGATACTCGTTGTTTTTTCAAAAAAAAAATTATACTCGTTTAATTAAAACGTTTCTTTTGTTTTGTCGGTAATATTCGTTATTATTTTCATTCCGTGGCGACTGTTGCATTTATTGCTTCTGTTGATTTTCAGCGTGACATATCTTCACGTGACATTTGCTCAGTTACGATACCGTGCCGCCATATGACATACATATATAATCATATATGCATACACACACAAACACACGCTACCTCTGGCACACACACATTCATACGTAACAAGTTCTGGAGTTTGCACATGCAATGATATTTTCTGATATTCTTGATGTTAGAAAAGTGTGCATGCATTACGATTTTTGTTGGTCGACAGTTTCTCTTGATGATTATTGCGTTTGTGATTATGGTTAAGACTGTTTATGATGACAATTACAGAAAATTCTTGGCAAAAAACATCGACTGACTGGCTGATGAAGCTCGTCGTTGAATGTCGTCTCGTTTGTTGGCTGCGGCTCAAATAGAAAGCAATTAAATGACTTGTCAAATTGAGACGAAGACATTACAAAGAAAAAAGAAGAGTTTTTTAAAGTATGCTTATTGTTGCTGTTTTTTAATCTGCGTTGTCTCTAATATTAATAAAGATGTTAATGGACTGCACCGCATGATTATGATGCGATGTACCTTAAGGATGGTTTTAGCAATAATCTTACTCGACTGAACACTTTTACGCGTATGAAGTAAACACAAGCAGAGGCGAAGGTAACGTTGGCAATAGCAGACGTATTAATGAATCCTGGGAGGTATTACAAATTCCCACAGCAGTCCAAGCTGTCCAAGGTTTTTGCAAATTTCGATCTGGCCATTTCACGTACCAGGCAGTAATGCATTCCTTGCAGATAAGAAATGTCCTATAAATAAATTTGTTAAAAGTTCAACGCGTGGTAAATTATAATTCACGTAGTTATCATTTAATAAAAAAATTCTTAACAAAAATTATTAAAATTTCTTCAAAATCACAATCTCCAAAATCTAATTGTTACCGCCTGCGTAATGATGCCGTAAGTATTTAATCGTTACAAAAAATATTTACGAAAAATAAATTCTTTAATTTATTGGAGTCTCTCACACAACCCATCCCAAAAATTATTGTCACTTCATAAATTTTATTTCTAATAAAACCCAACCGTTGCTTCAAATGAAGAATGCAATGAAGGCGGACTGGAAAACAATGACTGAATGCATGAAAGAAGGAGGAAACAGAAGAAGAAAATATAATAAAAATGAAGATTGTTAGAGATTTTTGTTATTTTGTTTAGAGTATGCGCGTCTCGTTAAATTTTAATGCAAAAATACCCAAAATGGAAATATTTTATTCAGGAGGGGGATCTTCTATATCTTCCCTTCCAAATCTTTTATTTCGCAGTTGTTTTTTTTCAAAAAAAAAGAAAAGAAAAGAAACGACTTTATTCGATTTTTAGGGAAATGAGCGATAAATAAATTTATCAAGAGAAATAATAAGCAGAAGAATAAAATTAGCAATGTAATAACAACAACAACAGCAGCAGCAGCTCCGAACCACAAAAACCGTAACAAAACCATATTGCCAAATTTCATTTCGACTGACTGATTTCAACTGTAGGCAGTGAAGGCGTTGAAAATCGTCATCGTCGTAGCGCGGGAACCCAAAATGTGTGGCACTGTCAGAAGGCCCAACCTAAAAAGAGCGCACCTCGTTGCATCTAAATTTACCACGACAGATGCAACAGCATCGAAGAAGAAGAAGAAGAAGAAGAAGAAGAACGACAACAACAACTGCAAACGATTCTGCAACAGTAAAAAATACTTTCGATGGTTTTTGCCAAAACATTTTTAGTTAAATTGTACGAACGTATGCGACGAAAATAACAAATATATACTACTACCACTACTATCACAACAATTACATAAACAACAACAACAATGACAGCAATAACTACCAGAGCGACAACAAAAACAACCAACAGTATTTTTGCACGTACAATCGCATGCAACCAACATTTTTTCATTTAACGAAAATTTTGAGTATATGCAACAAATAGAAGTAAACAAATAAAATACATTTTTCAAAAAGAAGAAAAAATACGAGCAAATACAAACCACTGACATTTGGAAAAAATCTAAAAGACGAGAAGGCAGACAAGAAACACTCAGACTGTTAAGCTCCTTTAAATGCAAAACGATAAGATCGAAAATAACTTGAAGAAAAATTGTATGGTGTATAGATTGGGGGGTGGGGGCGGAGGAACAGAAAAATTATTTGAAGGTGACTATCATATTGTGATATGTCTTTTCCTTCAGTGGTTTAACAGGCTCAATTCCAGCAACAAATATTGGTTGGTTATGAAAAAGTATAAATGAAGATTAGATTATGCTGCAACAAAAACACTAACGATAAAATTAACAACAACAGCAGCTACAAAACATTTGCACATTTCACTCTTCTTCTCTACCTTCTCTGTCTTTACTTCTTCTCTTCCCCGCATTTCCTGCTTATTTTATTCCTTCCTCTAGCATGATTTCACTTTTTATTGCTTATCATTTGATAAAAAAAAATTTGAAAGAATTCTTCTTTTCAGAGCAATAACGTTGTAGAGATCAAGTCAATCAATCGGTCCATTCGATCATTCATCCATTAGATTTTTAATAAACGCTAATGAATGTTCTTCTAATATTTTTATTGCAATCATTATCTCATTATTGCCTCGAAAAGCGCAACCATTAAAAAGATTTTGTCATAAATAATAAAATATTCAATAGTTTAAGAACCATTGATTATTTGATAAATTAGCATAATTCCAATCGATCAATTAAAGCCAATCTCGTATTGACGATCTATTGATTGGTTTGTTCATCATTGTTTTTTGTTTTCGGGTGGGTGGCAATACAAAATTTTTCCGTTAAAGAGGTGAGGTTATTTTAGTGTCACCTTGCTTAAAAATTGTATGATGTTTATTATTATTATTACTATTATTGTAATTATTATTAGTGAAATGAGGGCATTGCTGATTAACAAATATTTCCGCAAATAATTTTTGATCGAATTTTGAGTCTTTTCTAGGAAATCATAAAAACACAGCAGAATTTTTTTAATTAAAACAAGAAATATATTTAGAAATCTCTTTTATTCATAATTTTCAGCCACCTTTTTTATCATTCATGTTCATCCACTTTATTAGTCAGGCATCAGACGCCACTTAAGAGAACTTAATCCTCATTTTTACGACCGACGACTGCGTGCAAATAAAGATTTCTGCTCCATTCAATGGAATAGAAAACAATTTTGTTTTTTCTTTTCTTCAAAAAGAAACCACATTCTGGTAAAATTAGTCGTTGTAATAGACGGGCTATAATTGTCGAAGTTTCCTGGAAGGAAAATTATGTTCGTAGTATTGAAAGATGAAGATTTAAACAGTCTGAAATATAGTTTATTTCCGCCCGTTCAATTTCATCTAATTTAACAAAGAAAAATATCATGACAAAATTGCCGAAAATTGTAATGGTCGTGATTGCGACTGTGGTTATAAAAAATTTCCCTTTTTGAGAAAAAAAGAGAACAATTTTGCGACGTTTTCCTAGATTTTCTTCCCTTATTTTTCCTTATTTTCCTTTTAATTTGGCAATGGAATGGGCTCGTTCATTGATGTTAAATGCCTTAGTAAATCTTATAATAAATAAATCTTTTGTTTAAAACAATTTTTTTCAAAGTTGAAAAATTAATTAAGTTATCAAATCGACACGGCACAATAACAAATAAAAACAAACATAAAACAATTTGATTTATACCTCAAGAGCCGAAAGATCAAACTAAATAAACTGAACTGGCCTAACTGTTTCAAATGCAGAGCCCCCTCCCCCTCCCATTTCTTAAAACCAACTTGGTATTATATGATTAAATATCACTTAGACTTTCTCAACAGCTACAAAAACCCAGATTAAATTTATAAAAAATTTGAAGGTTGATCTTAATGATTAAAGACTTAACAGATTCTAATAATTTTTTCACAAAAGTTCATATGGATTAACCCCTATGTTCATTTAGTTACAGCAAAAATTAAAACTATTTAAATTAATATTAGTGTGGTAGTCATCAATTACTTCAGTCTAGAACTAAAATCAAGACATTCTTTATTTATCTATTTATTTAATTATTTTTTAATTACTGTTTGTGATAAAAATTTAGAAATAAAGAATATTGGGTGTTGTCATAAAAACGACACTGTAATAAAAAAAACCATTTTATCTGTTCACAAAAGATAAACAACTTTTAAAACAATTTTGATTAAAATCAATATTGAAATGACTTTTGAACAGCTTTTTAATTTATTGAAACGCTTTTTGATATTTTATTATATACGTTTGAGACTATGCTATGACTTTGAAATCGATCATAAAAATATATATGCGCGATAAGAGTCTGATACCTACCGAAAATCATTACTTTTTTTATTACTGATGACTTAATATTTTTTTATTTTCAAGTAATTAATAAAAGAATGCATTTCCGGGAATTGGAAACTCTCATTCATAAACGCCTACTGAGGCGTTGATAAAACAATGAGGATTACAATGGAAAATTTATATAAAAATATTTAATTTATCTACTTTAGCTTCAACTAATCAATTGATTCGTTTGGTCGGAACGTACCATAGAAGAACTTTATAGAAAAACGTTAGAAATATGTTGCTGTGAAGAATAATAGAAAACGAGATTTTGAAGAATTTCAAAGAAGGTTTCAAATATTTAATCCTCACGGAATAGGGTATCATTTACGTTGAGACAATATTCAGTAATATTTGTTTATTATAATAAATATAAATTCTTCCATTGTAATCAATTGTAAAGGTTTCTATGTAAAACACTGTGATGTGCAATCTGTCTAAGGCTTGTTATGGCCTCTATATACTTTATGCAAAGTTTCCATCAGTACATTTGAAACTCTTCGGCAACATTTGGCGCCACGTCTTGAAATGCTAACATAAGTCTTTCATTCCTTCCCAAAGAGCAAATCAATTGTCACCGAGCTACGTCCATGTGCTCAAATTGTTCCTTCATAAGGCGCTTATTGAATCGTAAAATTTAAACTACAAGCAAATATCTAAACTGCTTGTTAATTAGATTTTACATAAGATAACAGGTCGTCTTACTAACCCTTCAAAGCTATTTCAAATACAAAATATTGTCATTGATTGCCATTTTACATCTCATTAAAATCATTTATACATTTTGTTTTTGAATCAAATTTAATTTCATAGTGTGATCCATGACTGTATGATAAAGATCGTGACGATGGTGATAATTATTTAAAATTATTGCCGATAAAATGAAATAAATGCTAATAGTTTTCAGTGACAACAGATCGATATTAAAAATTAAATTAAAATTTAGAATTAATTAAAAATTAATTATAAATGAAGAATAAACTGTAGAACAACTGGATTACTTATGATAATCTTCATTTAATTTTATAGTTCACGTGGAAACAAGTTTTAACAGTTGGCAACAGGCTTTTCCTCAAATTTATCTTAACCCTTTTATGGCTGGAAACCCTTTTGGTCAAACAAACTTTAATTCTAAGAGCAAATGTATCACAAACGTTTTTAAAATGAATAAATGATATTGAAGACCATGTCACAAAAGAAGGTAAAATAAAAATTCCAAAAATAAATACTTGAAAACCTATACACGCATTACTTTGACGGTTTTGAGATCATTAACAAATAGTCATTTTCAAAAAATTGGTTGAGAAATAAATTCTCCAAATCTTGCTTAAATTTTCTTTCAATTTCAAAATTTCAAGAAATTATAAATATTACATTATTACGATAAATAACCGAGTTAAATTATTATTAAATTCCAACAAACTTTTCTTTCCAAAATTATCTCCGAAAGGCTGGCAGAAATGAATTGCTTTTATTTAATATAATATTTATTTAATATATTTATATTAAATTTAATTTGCTAAAAAACCATATCCATAATTAATTATTCTTGATGATTTAAATATTTAAAAAAGTTAATTTTTCTTAAAAATTTTAAGCTGTCATCCAAATACCTAACGCACGAAAGGATAGGTACGTTGATTTCACTCTTAAGGCATTTTTGCTATCTCTTTCTTACACACCTACACACTTTTTCTTTCTAAAAATTCAACAAACTACAAATACAACAAACTTTCTACAAAACCGCCTGCATCCATTCAAGGGTTAAACTGTTACTAAATTGCGAAATACAACCTTTTTCACCAACCTCCTCAATTGATTAGTTGAAGCTATCAAACAAATTTACACGCTGAATTTAACTGACGCTCTTTTTTAATAATTCATTAAAATTTTTATAATTAAAATTAAAATGAGAGTCGCCGATCCGTAATCAGACGCCTCTTGATGGCATATAGAACTTAATCCCCATTTTTACGACCGACGACTGCATCCAAATAAAGATCTCCGCTCCGTTCAATCGAATCGAAAACAATTTTGTTATTCTTTTCTACAAAAAGAAACCTCATTCTCCTAAAAGTAGTCGACGTGATAACTGGTCGACGTGATAATTATCGATGTTACTTTTCGTCAGCGGAAAATAGTGTTCGCGGTATTGAAGGATAAGGGATTAAACGGGGAATTAAATTAAGGGATTAAATTTTTCACTCGTTCAACGTGTTTTATCAAAGAAAATATACGTGCGTCCAAATAATTTTTTACTAAACTAAACTAAAATTATGGAGTTGACGGAAGTTAAGACAGAATATGATCCTGTAAGATACATATATGTTGAATTTAAGTTTAAGGCCATTTGGGAATATACATAGAAAAATGTCGTGCGATATTTGATATTCTTGAATGTCGTATAAAATATAAATATTATCCATACTAAGGATTAAAATATTACTTAAGATGCTAAAATCATATCAAATCAAATCGAAGCCTCGAAGCGAATGAAGGAATGAAGCCAGGATATTTTTCTATTTACAATTGCACCGCGTTTCGGAATAGGTTTACAAGATTCGAGACTCTCCCGGCGAGATTCTGATATGATTTGAAATTCTCCTACTTGTTTTCAAATTAAATGACTATCAAATTCAACAAACGCAAAATGTTCGCGAGCATTTTGGAAAATATTTCGTTAAAATAAAATTAAAAATAAATATTTAAGTTTTTGTTTAAAAATAAAGAAGTGAATTCGTAATTTTTCTAAGTCTTACGGCGTCTTCATATATTCACAATTTCAGTCCAACACTCTTCAATGTCCCGTTAACCATCACGCCACGAATGGACGCTCTCACTCTCAGCAAACTGCATCGGCAACTGCTCGAACCAATTTACTCTACGGTATCAATGATAATCCTCCTTGGTATTTGGCAATTTTCCTGGCATTTCAGCATTATCTCACCATGATTGGTGCCATCGTGTCAATACCTTTCATTCTAACACCAGCGCTCTGCATGTCCGATGAGGATCCTAATCGTGGCGTTATAATTTCAACGATGATCTTTGTTACTGGCCTCGTGACCTGGTTTCAAGCTACTTGGGGTGTACGATTACCGATCGTCCAAGGTGGTACGATATCATTTTTGGTACCTACTTTGGCTATTTTATCCTTACCTCGATGGAGATGTCCTCCGGAAGCTGAGATGCACGCCATGGATGAGGATTCGCGTCGGGAATTGTGGCAGCTGCGTATGCGAGAGTTGTCGGGAGCCATTGCATGTTCGGCACTCGTGCAAGTCTTTCTCGGCTATTCGGGACTCGTAGGGAAAATACTGCGTTTCGTTACACCACTCACCATAGTGCCCACCGTGTCGTTAGTGGGGTTAACACTCTTCGAACACGCGGCCTCAACAGCGTCTAAGCACTGGGGCATCGCTGTCGGGTATGTCGAGTACACCGTGAAATAAAGGAAGGAATTATATGGTCTTCTTTTACTTCTAGTACCACTGCCATGCTAACTCTCTTCTCGCAAATTATGGCTAACATCAGCGTTCCAGTGGTAGCTTATCGCAAGGGCCACGGCCTGGAAATTCGACATTTTGAACTGTTCAAACTTTTCCCGGTAACTTTCCGATTCATTTATTTATTATTAATTACCGAAATCCAATGGATGGTTGTTTTGTGTTTCATAAATTCAGGTCCTTCTTACGATTGCCATTATGTGGAGCATTTGTGGTATTCTAACACTGACAAACGTCTTCGCAGAGGGCCACATGGCGCGCACCGATGTGCGTCTGAAGGTATTGTCTGATGCCAGGTGGTTTTATGTACCATATCCGGGTCAATTTGGCTTGCCATCTGTGACTCTTTCCGGCGTTCTTGGTATGATTGCGGGTGTACTCGCGTGCACTGTAGAATCCATCAGCTACTATCCCACCGTATCGCAAATGTCTGGAGCTCAATCACCTCCACTACATGCAATCAATCGTGGCATAGGTACCGAAGGTTTAGGTACGGTATTGGCGGGTCTCTGGGGTTCTGGAAATGGCACTAACACATTTGGTGAAAATGTTGGTGCTATTGGCGTGACTAAGGTGGAATCCTCCTAAGGACTTGGCAATGTTTTCAAAATTTTTATTCCCAATTTTTTTGTGGTAGGTTGGCAGTAGGCGCGTCATTCAGTGGGCTGCCTTAATTATGGTAATACAGGGTGTTATTGGTAAATTCGGTGCCGTATTCATTATGATTCCGGATCCCGTGGTGGGCGGTATATTTTGTGTAATGTTCGGTATGATCGTTGCCTTCGGGTTGTCAACACTGCAATACGTTGATTTGCGATCAGCACGCAATTTATATATATTGGGTCTGTCTATGTTTTTCCCTATGGTACTTTGTAAATGGATTAAGGAACATCCTGGTGTTATAAACACCGGCAATGAGACCGTTGACGGGGCGCTATCTGTTCTCTTGGGTACCACGATTTTAGTGGGTGGCCTTTTGGGTTGCTTTCTGGATAATATTATACCGGGTAGGTTTTGTTTAATAAAGAGAAAATTTATATAATTTTCATAGCGTACTTTGTGTTTAATTAAGGTACTGCCGAAGAACGTGGTCTAATAGAATGGGCCAAAGAGATGCCGCTGGATACAGGTGATAAATATGCCGAACCAGCCACAGATTACGATTTTCCATTTGGCATGAAAATGTTGAGAAGGTAATTATGAAATTTCATTAACTCAAACCGTTTAAGACTAACGTATTTATTTGAATTTTTTCTAGATGGAAGTGGACTTATTACATACCATTTTCTCCAACATATCGTCTAAAATATGAGTAAAAATTACTATGGAAAATTTCTACGATATGTTAAGAATAGGAATAGTTGTAAAAGTTATTAAAATTATTTTATAAAAATTTTGGAAATATTTTTCGTTTCGTTTTTTGGCGACTATTTAAAAAATATTAATATTTCTTAGATTCTCATCTAGTACTTCAAACAAAAAGTAGCAGATATCGTCTAGAAATTAAAAAAATATTTATTAGAGTCTGAAAAAATTGAAAAATATTCCATAATAGCAATAATAATAATGAATTAACAATAAAGCGATTTTATACCAATTTTAATCAATTTTATATTGCCGTCGTTTTATTTGTGGAAGGAACTTTTAGAATTAATAAAATGGCAGATATCCGTCCGAATCATAAATTAGTGCGAATTTAATAAATGCTTCATAACTTAATTAGGGTGAGCTTCACTTAATTCATTAAGATCAAAATTGCATGACGTGGACGAAGGCCGTATTCGTAAGTAAAAAATATGAAAGGTAAGTAAAAATTATATCAGATTAATACAAACTAAAACAAACCTAAAAATATAAAAAATAATAATAAATATATAACTCTTGAGTACGGACTTAAATTAATGAGAAACAAGGAGAAGAATAAAAATAGCGCTCGGGAAAAGTTCTTTGATTGAGAATATAAGCCTAAGCAAAATGTAATTAAATAGGACACACAATATAGTTCACAAAGCTTTAATGGGTTAATTTGTTAACCTTTTAATAAATGTCAGCACATTATATAAATTATACTAACTGGAAACATAGAATTAAAAGGCATATCGTAAACAAAACTAACAAGGTTGAATAAAAATTCAAATTCTAGAGCGATGACAGATTTATCTTTAACAGAAAAATATAACATTTTTCAAAAATTCAACAACAAGCAACCAAGTCGTTTATTGATATCTACTTGGAATACCATTAACAGCGCCAAAAACAGCATTCATTTTGGTAGAGGACTGCTGTAGTAGTCCAGAAGAATGTTCAAGATGGCTCTATGCTTGATGTTTGATATTATTTTGATGAGACGCGAGGGCTAATTCCTAAATCACAAATGCGAGTGAGGAGAATTAAGGCTGTTGGTGTTGGAACTGAGACTGAGTGCTGAGATTGAGAGTAACATCGAGGCTAAGTAAACGGTCGAAACTAAAACTAATCCCAAAACCGGTGGCAAACAATCAAAGAATGGCAAGAAACCAACACTAACCACGGTGTAGTAGAGGAATTGAGTCGATGGTAGAGTTAAGTCTTTTGATAACGAAGTCAACGTCATCGCACAACGATGATAACGTTGATAGAGCGAAGTTTAAGGAATACTTATCTTGTAAACGACATAAGAAAATATACATATATAAAATACTCGTACCATATATACATAATAATAATATAAATCTATTTTTGTTGTTGTTTGTTGCATTTACCTTTGAATAAACAAATGCAATTGAATGCGATAAGATTCCTCAGCATCGTGAGCATCATCTGAGCTGGGAGTGACGCAATAATGCATTCGAAGCAACAAGTTATTTACCGCACCCAACCCCATTCGTATGATTACGTACATCAACCCAACCCCTACCAGTACCCCTCTAAAGACATCCTTCCTTCGACTTTATATGTCCCTTAATTTAAAATGGTTCCGCTTCAGCTTTGCTTCGCTTTACCTGTCAGACTCTAAGCTATTGCTGCTTATCCACGATCTGCCAGCCATGATTCACGACCAAGACGATAAGCGTCAAACTAATTTTGAACTTGTTGCTAAGTTTCGATGTTGTGCGATTAGTGCTCGTACAGATGTTGCTGATGCTGATGCTGTTGTTTTTGTTGGCGTTGTTCACGTTTGTATGGCTGTGATAAAGCTGCAAGAAAAGTGCATCGTTCACAACTTGTTGATATTTCTTATTTTTATTAGTAAAACTAATTTACCTAACGGCGGCATGTCTTGATGTGGTTTGACGTTAAATGACTGTCGTTGGCCTCGCCACAATCAGGGGTCATATGGGCGAGGTCAACTGGGTGTTTCATGGCAATAATCGTTTTGGAAAAGTCAGCGAAAGCAATATAAATGCACTTAAGCATTTCATTTCATTTAACTTGAAACGATTTTTCACAATATTTTACAAAATAAGTAATATTTTTATTGTTGTTGTTTTTTATTTGTCGCTTTGTTATTTGGCAACATTGCAATTATTGGTTTCTCCAAATTGATGTTTTATGATTGATGTTTATTAACTACGAAGACTTTTAGATATTCTCGTTCATTTATCGTCTGTTTGGTTGGTTGGGTTTGGTTTGACATTTGGTTCGACAATTTTTAAAATTGTTATTTAACTCGTTGATTTAAAAATGCTGTAAATGCATTGATATAAATTCTTTACGTTGTGCATTTATCCGTTGCCATCATTGCCCATTATGTCGTCGCTGTTCACGCAGAAGATTCCAGACTCTAAGGCGCCTTTCGAATTCGAATTCGAATAAATCCTAAGTGTTATTTGGACCAAACCCAAACCTTTTTTAGCGAACTATTATTTAGCAGTTTTGCTTTAGTATGCGTTAACAATCTCTCTGCTAACAAATTGCATCATCTGCAATGAACATTTATGGCAACTTCTTTAATCGTTTTTCCTAAGCCATCAATTGAATGTACGATGATGACTATGCTTCCTCTTTTTCTGTTTTTTCACCTTTTCCATAATAATTTTCGGTGTGGGCGACTAGTAACGAGTATGCGGTAACGAGTATTAATTTGCATATATTAAAAATTTAAATAAATAATTGGGAAATATGCATCACATAAAAACACTACGCCAGTAGTTATGATCATCATCACCGCCATCATGATCACTGTCAGCGATAAAATGAAATCATGTTATGTGAAAACACTTTACTCGTAACGAGCAAACAATTTGCGGTGCTTCAGTAATGAAGTCATGCATTTATTAAATTAAAAAAAGACATTTTTCAAAACTTTCATTTTACATTTTATGAAAAATTATTTAAATCATTCTCGAAAGAAACTTCTTTATTTTTTGCGTTTTTTATTAAGCAAGAAATTTGAAAACTTCGTTATTATTAAAAACCTATAATTTCAACAAATTCCTAAAAAAGGTACAAGAGAGAAAAAATGAATAGATCAGATAGATAAAAAATTTTAGCAAACAATAAAAAAATGAATTCGAAAAATAAAAAACAAAATCAAATCAGGCATAACCTATATTCGATCTTCTATATTTCAAACTTATCTATTTTGATTTTTCATATTTCATATATTCATATGTGATTTTTTTAATCCACCACAATCAAAATTATGTATCTCTTAAGGAACATCTTAGGATAAGCCCCATCAGCAAGAAATTGACGCATCGAGAGAAGCCTGCCATTCACACGAACCCATTAATGCAAATATAAACTTATAAAAAGTTTTTTTAGACTAAATGAACAAACGCAAATAAAACACAAGTAAGTAGATAAAATTAGGCTTGGTCGAAATTTATTTACCCTACACACGCAATAGAAATTTTGAATTTGTCATAGATGATTTGATGTGTGATAGAACCGCACCCGCTTTTTGTATTTGTCTGAAATGTTGAAATGAGTCAGCTTCAAATTCATTCTACTTCACAAACCTTAATGAAACAAATCAATTTATATTGATTAAAAAAATTAGTCGCTCCGCTAAACCGATTTACGTGGATAAAGAAATTGTTTCTTACGGAACTCTTAGGGAACTACGAGAAGAGCTTAATCGAATTGGACAGATTATGGGCTGTAATGTAACTCCCGATAGCTCCCACGAATTCCTTTTAATACATTACACAACGAAATCTACGATTGTAGCGCGTAAATAGATATACTTCTGGAAAAGAGTATACTAATTATTTTTATTTGTGTACCGTCAAAAAATTCGTCAAAAATGCACTAGGATTAGTGATGTAGATGAAAAGGGAGATGACTGGTAGTGGTAAGTGTAAAACTAGAATTGTAGAACTGGAAGAAATTAATTAGTTGAAGATCTTGCCAAATATTACTTACCGAAATACGTTACCGAAATACTAAATACTAAAGTCGACACTAACGAAGTTTAAACGCAGAATTTTTAAATTTCAACGCTTTAATTATTTGAATCATTTCTAATTTTGACTCAATCACTAAAGATTCTGCCATCAGTTTAGATTAGTATCTTACTCCGCTTTACTAAAATAACTTTAAAGAAGTCGTCACACATCAATGGTCGAGGAGTAGTCGGCCTTCTTTTATTGGCTAAACTAATATACGATAGTTTACGTCGATTAATGCTTTCCAGAATTGTACATCACTAATCATTCTTACGTACTAATCCCACGAAACGTCTGCGATCGGTTCAATCGTTTCAAATAAGTTTCGCAATAATTTTTTTTCTCGTTTTTTCTTCTCATCTTTGGTGTAGTCTGAGGTGTTTTTATCGCTTTAGTAGGTGTTGTTGTTGTTGATGTTCTTTACGCCAGCATTGTTGTTTTGACTGCCGTCAAGTAGGCGTCGGAACGGTTTGCTTGATGGTGTGATTAATTAGAATTTGATGTGGGTTAGATTTTTCATTTTTTCTCTCGATGGCTGGCGCTTCTATGAATAGCTTTGGAAGAATCTTTTTATTAGTCACAACAACATCAGGCAGTATCCCGCCAGTAAGCGATCATAGGGCGAACATTTAGCTGCCACAATTCTCTTCAGCAGATTTTCTCAGGTTTAGTGGTCCTTTAGTAACATATCTTTGATTTTTATTACTCCATTGATTTTTATTCATGTTTTTTCTGTAGCTTCTCTAGAGCTATTAAAATCCACGGAACACATTGAGAAAATTGAAATTTGCTTGAACCAAAGATATAATCTATAGATCTTATAGCAATCATTTGCTGACCAATCAACTCACTAACGTACTATATAATTAGAGGATTAAGTTATTTTGAAGGCATGGGTTCGCAACGAACTTCCTGTTTCAAATTTAATTATTTTTAGTTAAGACTGGCCTTGTTATTGTTTTAGGTCTTTCCCGCTCGGTCACCTATCTTCTAACAAGAAAGATTATATATGTACGTACATATATATATATATATATATATATATATATATATATATATATATATATATATATATATATATATATATATATATATATATATATATATATATATATATATATATATATATATATATATATATATATATATATATATATATATATATATATATATATATATATATATATATATATATATATATATATATATATATATATATATATATATATATATATATATATATATATATATATATATATATATATATATATATATATATATATATATATATATATATATATATATATATATATATATATATATATATATATATATATATATATATATATATATATATATATATATATATATATATATATATATATATATATATATATATATATATATATATATATATATATATATATATATATATATATATATATATATATATATATATATATATATATATATATATATATATATATATATATATATATATATATATATATATATATATATATATATATATATATATATATATATATATATATATATATATATATATATATATATATATATATATATATATATATATATATATATATATATATATATATATATATATATATATATATATATATATATATATATATATATATATATATATATATATATATATATATATATATATATATATATATATATATATATATATATATATATATATATATATATATATATATATATATATATATATATATATATATATATATATATATATATATATATATATATATATATATATATATATATATATATATATATATATATATATATATATATATATATATATATATATATATATATATATATATATATATATATATATATATATATATATATATATATATATATATATATATATATATATATATATATATCACCTTTGATTGTTATCACGATCACACTGCCCTTCATGAAAAATTCCTTTTTTATTCTTGAATTAACTCTTTGTTTTATTAATTTTCTTTCTAATCTCTCGGATATATTTCTTAATTTTAAAACACGCAGAAAGTGTGTCTCCCTCGTCAATATAAAATAATTTCCTTCGAGCAAAACAGTCTGATTAACTAAATTGCCTCTTAATCGGATGCAAAATCAACGATCATAATAACGATCATCATGAAAATGACAATAAAAATCACTACGATAAGCATAAATGTCATGATAGAGATGAATCAATGGCGTCATCACCAATTCGAGCCTCCAACTATTCGTTAAACAACACACTCCAGCATGGTAAAAGGTCTCTCCTAGTCCTCTATTCATCCGTCATCAATCAACAAAGGAAATTTCCTAGCAATTTGTAGTTGTCGATGTTCGTATATTCCAGACAACATATTTACAATGTTTTCTGTTGTTGTCATGTCAGTTATCGATTGTAATGCTCGGCTGTGAATCAACAAATTCCTTCTGCCCAAAAAAAGCATATTTCAGTTGTAGTCTTCTCGATGCTCTTCAAAAGATTTGACTGATTTGGCTAACAACTCGTTTATATTCCGTTAATGCAACGGCGTTAAGTTGTCTGATCAATCAAATAGTTGTAGTTGCAGAAGAGTAGTAGTAGTAGTAGTAGTAGTGGTAGTAGTAGTGCTAGTAGTATTTGTAGTAGTAGTACATGTGTTGTTGTTATTGTTGCCATTGATGACATTGTTATCACTCATGTTGACAGACGTGCAGACGTAGTTTACATTTCTGTCAGTTATTCAACTTTCTGTTTAGTGAAGTTGCCGATGTTGTAGTTGTTACACGGCAACAACATCAATATAGCCGATAGTGGTTAGTAGTTTTGTAGTTTTTTTGGTCTTTCATCTTTACGCCTACACAAGGCAACCATGAGAAAGTAAAAGTCTGCCTCCTCTTCTTCTTTTGGTCAATAAATAATCAGTGATTTACGAGATATAAGGTTTTCTAATCAATATGAATATCATTCGTTTTACTCTTACCCGCAAACTATAAAACGCACACCATTTGGAATGATATATCATAAAAGACCACACATTTCCAGAAATGATAATTAAGTCACGGGAATAAAAAATAAGAAATTATATCGAGACAATCAATAGGCGGTGTCATTTTATATACCGTATAATTTTTTAACTGGCAACTAAAATAATAATTTCTCTGTTATCACTCAGTTGTCAATTGACAACTAATGATCGAACTCTATTAAATGATCGAGCTCTATTAAATTTTTATAGATATTTCTCAATATATTAAAATAAATATTTTCTTATAATATTTATATTTTTTCAATAATACTTATGTTTTTAATATTTAATCGATCGGATTCTTCCTGCTTTCCTTCATTGATTTCAATTTTTTTTTTGTTAAGAAACAACAAAAAATTTAGAGAATATTCGATTTAGCTCAGAAAACAGTTTCGTTATTCAACCGTTGAAAATACGGACATAGATTGCGTTGCGATATTTTTAACCGATATCTAAAGATTGTGCGATAATCAAGTAATTCAATTAAATGTCAAGTATTGATCGATTAAAGGGATTTATTAATAGGAAAAACTCATCATCTATTTTTTAAAAATATTCAGAAAAACCTACACAAACGCATACATACATATTCAGCTAAAACTTATTATATATTTTCAATGATACTTCATTCATTATTTTCAATGGCATTTTAGAACAATGAACGTGTGATGTCCGCACACAAACCACGAGCAACAGCAACAATAACAACGACACATTTCATGATAAAAATAAATAGAATAGAATAAACAAATTAGTTTTTCTCACGAACATCATCGATGTATCATATCATTGACATTCGAACTAAAGTTCTTGACACGGAAGAATAAGAGTGATGATAGCCATGATGATGATGATAGATATAATAAAAGTAACAACAACAACAACAACCACGACATTACAAAGACAAGGAACAAAATAATTAATTAACAAGTTTATTCTATTTTCTCCGCCATAAGCATTCTAAAACACCCATCGTTCTTTCTTTCCTCCTTCGTTCCTTGTCTTGACACCCTTCCTTCCTTCCTTCCTTCCTTCCTTACTGCCCTTCAATTTAATTTCCTTCCTTTCTGTCATAGAAATGACCTTTAATAAATCAATTCTTATTCTTCTCCTTCCTCTTGCGCAAGCATTCTATTAAAGTAATTGCCAGTGCAAATCATTGACACTTTCAGGCTCACCAGACAGTCTCAACGAATCGAATGTGTCAATGAGTTAAGAAAACTGACTTGAATTTGGAAGAAAAAAAAGACGAATATTTTTGCAAAATTCACTCAATCGTTCATTTATTGATTCATTCAAATGATGACTCGGAAGAATGATGACGTGATGGCGCAATAATTCAAAATTATCTTTGAGTAATTATCGTTTCTCACATAAAGAAGAATAAAAGTGTATAACTCGTTCGACTACAAACGGTGATGACTTCTGAGTGATAATCAGAAGTCATTATTATAGTATTGACGACAAAGTGTTTTAGAATTATATGAAGCATTTCATAAAAAAACTGGTTCAAGTTATCGATATGAATTTTTATACCACGGCTTAAAAAAATCCATTGCGATTCGAATTTAAAAATTAAAATAAAAGGTCACGGAGTTAAATTAGTTTCATAAATCTAAAATTTAATGACGAATCAGAATTGGTGGAGAAAAACATTATTTATCGGCAATAAAATCATTAAGTTTGGTGTTAATTATAATATTGGAATCGTTATAATTTAGCTGAAGACGATATTTATCTATGACATTTTTTAAAAGCTTAAACGGTCATAATTAAATTACTACTTCAATTAATAACTTCTTTAATAATCACTATAAAAAATCAGGCAGAGGTTTTTAAAAATTTCGATGATTCATCGTTGAATTTGTTGCTTCCACTGATTTTTATTCGATTCCTTTAGATATTCCACGAATTTCATCAAAAGACGAGCACCATTAAGAAATCAACCAACCACATTAACTATTTTTTCTCTCTTCTTTCAGCTTCCTTCTTCTTATTCCTTCGCTTCCTAAATTCTTCCAAAACTTAATTATCATCATGAAGATCGCCCCAACCAAGATTTTGGCTTTATTTTATTTTATGTAATTAACGCCCATATATTTTATAAATATTAAGAATAAACAGCTGTCGACAGACGTGGTTTTCGTAACCATCAATATGAATTGAATGGGGAAGCAGGGTGCGGCGACGGCGGGGCGTGGGAGGTAACATATAATTATAGCACATTAAAATTGGCAAAACTAAAGGTTTTTTAATATTGAATATACTATTTTCATCATAAGAGATAAACTTAAATTCAAATTTAATTTTAACTTCATTGAAACTTCTTTGCATTCATTTTATTTACTAAACCATATGAAAACGACGAACTTATTATTGGATTACGATGAATATTATTAAAGAACGTAATTTAATTAACGCAGCAATTATTATTGGCCTTGTTTAGTTTACGCTTCCTTTGACTGGATTCGAAATCTCATGCAATGCCCCTGCAGGAATCGTAACATAAGGCTTTATTTTCCGTTCATGTAATAAACACTTTCCTTCAGGTTTCTTCTCGTACTTTTCACAGTTGATTGCTTCACTTCTACAGGCCTTCCGATGACTTTGATACTCCCAGACGTTGCAATGGATGACGAATATTCATCTTCCGATGCAAAACCAATAACCGCGCCGGGTATGACGAATAAAATAATAAGAAAAAAAAGGAAAAAGAACGACGATGTTCGAGATGTACGATGAGAAACAGTTAAAAGTGGGCCATGACATGCTTTTATTACGAGAAGCAGCATTCAAGAGTCACTCGTTCGTTGTAACCGACTTTATTAAATCATAATTGAATCGATGTCAAGAAGTGGGTTGCTGTGTAGCGGGTGTTGTTGTTACGGTGCTAGTATTGATTGCATAGGCAAAAGACGAGGAACTCAGAAGAGAAAGAAGAAGGAGGAGAAAATGAAGAAGAGGATATTTTAAATACTAAATTCATTTAGTTGCGGCCGAAGTGAAAGAGGAAGCAAAATATATTCACTTGATTTTAAAAACCGTTTATGAAATTTTGCAAGGAATATGCTTCTCATCTAAGCTTAAAATTTAATTTGTTAGAAAAGGCTTTAGATTTTTTTTTAGATAAGATTAAATTAATAATAATTTTTCAAAAAAGTGAGAATAATTTCAAAGTTCATAAATAAAGAGACAGTATGGAAACTTAATATAATTTAAGAGGCGTAATGAGAAAGACTTCAGAACTTCCTTCTGGAGACCTCAATAATTTCTTCTCTTCTTAAGAAGAGATTCTCTTTGAAATACAGATCAAAACGTAAGAGCAAATAGTCCGTTATAAATATAAGGTGCACACATTTCTAGGAATGTGCCATTAGTTGGTTTCTTTTTGGAAATGTTATGCAGAAAGAGCATTTGATATTTCTCAATATATTCTTAATTTTATTTGCACGAGTAAAAGCTTTCGTGCATCCAAAGAAACTCATTTAATTCAAAATCCATGCAGTGGCCCACCCTACACTATAAAAATATAACATAAACGAATGTATTGGCATCAGTTTTCGCCAAAAAAAGGAACACAAACTAACCAACAAAATTACAAAAATCACTACTTCTTCATCATCATCATCATCAACTTCTTCTGATCAGGTTATGCGTTGTTCATTGTTTTTGTTGCTGCTGTTTTTTTTTTGTTGTTGGCGTTGTCTTAAAAGTAAAAACAGCTACAAACGTCGAAATATTTTCATCGTTTTCATGGTTTCCATAGAAAACGTTTGGTGGTCCAGCTCATTTGCAGATGAGCCGCCGCAAAAGGCGCCGCTATACCGTAACAACAACAATAACAGCCAAAACGTTAATGGCAATAAGAAGCAATAACACCAACAACAAAATTCTTCAGAGTCAGTTTGTGAAGACTTCGAGATGTTTATGAGCGAAAAGATTTTACGATTGCGGACGAAAAACAACAGCGACAGCAACAGCAAGAGCAGCAGAAGCAGCACAACACCAGCATCAATAACAACATCAACCAAACCAACCACATTGACTGCCATCTATTATTAAACAGGCAATGAAGAAGCAGAGACGTAGATTTACGTAAATACGCGAACAATTTCGTAGACGCATCCAATGCGGCAATTTTAAGTGACTATTGCGTATGCAAGAAATGGATGAACGGATGGACGTGCAGACAGTTTTAGACGGGTAAAGACAATTATTATTCATTTATTTTATATTTTATGAAAACCTCAACTTTGTTCATTTAATTATTGCAAAAGCGCGACACGTTGCCTCGTGTGAACACGTTTACTCTCTTCCATTTATACGCTTTAATTACTTTAAGTACATTGCGAAAACATCATTTATTAATCAGCATTGACGTCTTCTCTTAAAATTGTCAGATTGCTTCTGAGTCTGCTTCATATATTGCTAGCGCTATAGTGCTGCAGCAGCTGCTGTTGCTGTCGCTGATGCCGTCTTTGCTGCAGCAAACATTATTTTATGTCGTTTGATCGCGATAAGCATTATTGAATTCGTATTCATTTCCATTTTTGCATACTTTTTGTGACACAATTCGTGGTTAGCTCTTCTTTTCATGCTTTTCTTGCCTCCCCCCCCTTCGTCGTCTTCTTCTTCTTCTTCCTGGTCTTCTATCCTCTTCATCTGCCAAAATATGACACACAATGAACGATTTTTCCAATCGTAATTTCATGACGCTGAAAGAGGCAAAATTTGGATTTGAATGCGGTTCATTTGCTGCGACCTGTTGCAATAGGCAACTTAAATTCTTGTTAGCGCTTTTGTTGGTGTTGCTATTGTTGTTGTTATTGTTGTTGTTGTTGTTGTTGTTGTTGTTGTTGCTATTATTGATATCATTTATAGGACAATTCGACATTTTGGCATACGATTAGTCAAGTTTTATTTGGATAAATTCGTGTACCGTTCACTAGAATAGCTTTCAAATAATTTATAATTCTTTCATTCACCTATGCCGCTAAAAAGACAAAGGATTCAATGTTGGCGGTCTAACAAATTGAAAATAAATGATTGAAATACGAAGCAACAAAAATGTGATACGATGCAATAACGGGTAATAACTGTGTTTAGCCTTTCGATTGTAATGGATTGTATGGTAATGAGTAAGTAATGCGTAGGAATTAAGAAACTGTAGCTCTCATTTACAAAACCAAGCCTCCAAATAGCGAAGGCATCTCAACAAAAAATTTTCTATTTAGAATTAAAGAAACCTAAATACTGCTTAATTGAAGCTACTTAAATTGAAGCGGCGTATATTCGTTAATTGTTTAACAATTACCAAATGAAATGAAAAGTGGCAAGACCTTATTTATCCACAAACAATTAAACACACGTTGGTAGTAGCATAATTTTCACGGTATATTGACTTAACTAGTAGATATATGACAATAATTTCCGTCACGGTAGTCATGTTTCTTTATTGAACGGGCAATATTCCTAAAAGGAATTATCGTATATATTTAAAGCTGCTTTTTCTATATTAGTTACTGCGATTGGTGATACAACTGCAATGGTGTTTTGCGATCATTCTTTAGATGATCGACGTTCAATTGCCGCTCTACTAGCCTTTTATGGAACCGAGCAATATATGAGATAATTTCTTTTAATAATGCCTGTTTAGGAACAAACATGCACCAGCTCGTACTCGCCAGTTTTGACATAGTGTCCATCATAATAAAAGAAATAGAATATGTTAAGGACTTTTATTGAAGATGCACGAGTATCTATGAGGATCGATTACCTTTGTTTCCACTTGAACAGAAAATTAATAATTGGACAATATCATTTACATACATGGAATTGTTTAATAAATAGGTTAAGGATAATCTCGTATTAAATCTCCAACTGCATGACAACGTTTTCAGTGTCTCGTTCCGTAATAGCAGTTCTTTTCAACGGTATCTTCCGCTTCATTCAATGCTCTCCAAATTGTATTACAGTGACTTTGCATTAATCAGTAATCACAACTATTTTCAATGTGTGGCAACACTCTTCGCTACATTTCGTTGTGTTGTGACAACTAAAGAGAAATGTCGCCAAAGCTTTCAATTCAAACGTCAATCAAACTGGGTTGTGTTTATTGTTGTCGCTATTGTTGTTGTTGTTGTTGTTGCTTATTCCTTTGGCGGCGGCAACTGAACACTTTATGCAAATTTTTAGTTTCATTTATACGGCACGATTTTAAAGTGGCCATAGGAAATAAATAGACTGACTATAGTCGCGAACGGGCCCATGATTTGGAGAAATTGTTAAATGAAAAAATGCGTCAGCACAAAAATCAATGTGATTCAACGCGGTAACGGTAACGTTTGGGCTATAAAAAATTAAAAATTCAATAGAAACGTCCTACAACGTTCACTACACTCCCGCAGCCACTTTTAAATTGATCCTGCTGTATTGCTTACAACAATTTCGTTTTTCTAACGATTGTTCGATGTTTGGATTGATCCGAATTTGACATTTGTCAATATTCAAATGCAGACTTATACAAACGATTTATCGATTCTGTTGTTCGCCTGATCATGTCCCCCAGCAGTTCAATGATTGGTAGTAGGATATGTTACCAATATGAGCTGACGGCATAAGAAGAGCACAACAAAAACAGCAGAGAATATTTTACTCCCCAAAAATAAACCATTTTGGTCAGTCACCCTTTTATTAATACTCTACTGATGATTGATTAAAGCATTGAAAATCTTCATGTATGGATAAATTGATTAATGATATTATTCATCAAAAATTCATTTTATACGTTTATGAAGTTAAATGTGGTGTCTTGTGCTGTCTAGTAGCGAATTCTAAGGATTTATAATGTACGTCTATACTTGAGTTTTCTAAAAAATAGTAAAAGGTGTCATCATGAATACCTAGAGAAAAGAAAAAATAAGTTTAAAATGAAAAATATTGAGTATAATGACCAAAATACAGACCAATTTTTCATTTAGTTTTTCTCAGACAAACGAAATGAAAATATTTTCATAGTAACCGTTGTTGTATTTGCTGTGGTAACAGTTACTTCTAGTAGTGTTGTCCAGTAGTGTTGTTATTGTTGCTACCTTGCATTGCATACATTACTAATAGTATTGTTGTTGTGGCTAATTGAATGAATCTTCAATATGAGCTCATTCATAAATATTATAGATGATAAATTTCTATCAAAATTTTAAATTAATGATCCCCCTAGCGTGAAAAATGGTTGCGGTCATCGATGACCTCTTCATAAATTTGTGCACTCCGTCGTCTCGATTTCGCATTTAGTTTTCTTACTAAATTTAAGTGTATATGTATCAAGTATATGTATCGAGTATTAATTAAATGTGAACTTGAAGCGACACGAGATATATTAAGAAATATATTTCGAAACTTTAGTTTGGGATTTAACACGATGATAATTCATATTACGTCATGGGGGATTCTTACGATAGTTCCCTTCTCGGTTATCACTTACCACCGAAATGAAATTCCTCAAAATAGGTACAAGAATCATCGATCGTTTTTCGTGATTTTCAAAGCGAGCAAAGAGCACTTGCCTTTTTATACTTTCATTATTATAAAATAGTTAATGTTGCTCAAGCTAATGTTTCGGCTAAGCGAAAATAGCAACCAATTCACACACCTATAGAGAGAAAAAGGCATGTTTGCTTTTACATGCATCCTTAATTGTTTTCTTAATTATTAATTTCTTGCGTATTTTATTTTCTGAATACGTCTATGCAAACAAGAAAGACTTCTTAGGAAACATGTGTAGAACACGGTCGACTACAAAACCCACTCTAAATGTTGGCCACGGTATTCAACTCTCACCTTTTTAAAAACAATTAAGACAGCAACAACAACAACAACAACGGAAAGAACAATATTCTACAGCCTTAGCTAATATAGATAATAACCAAAGTTTGTGGCTAAAATTAACAAGTTGGTTAGTCACAAATAACGGTTTCTGAATGACCAAAATTACTTTAGTGCAGGTGCAGAAACAAACGAGTAGCAAAAGATGCACGGCAGACAAACGGCAGGACAAGAAATAAAACAACAATGTTATTATTAACGAGTAGATAGAACGGAAGGAAAGGAAGATAGAATATGGGTATGAGTTGAAGACCGATCGGCGAATGCTATAAAAAGTGGGCAGTAAAGAAAAAGAGAATTTGCGTGTGCTGCTAAGGATACTTAGGCAGAAAATGCAATCGATTAAGAAGTGTTTAGAGAGAGGGGCATAATGGAAGCGAATGAATAATGATTGAATTAGGCTTAACAGATGACACTTGCTGTAAATTTTTAACCGACCATAATGATGCCCAATAAACCATTACTAACCAACTTTCTTATTTAACGACAATAACAACAACAATAACAACAACAGTCGCATTTGCAAACTGATGGGATTACGCATATATTCCAAACAGTAAATAACATTAATGTTAATAATAATAACAACAACAACTAACCAACAGAAAGCAACAACATCATCTAAGATAAGCTTGCCAATATCGATACGGTGGTTGTGCATCTTACGTTGCTTTCCTCTTTCGCTTCCCGTCGATTCGTTGCGTGTTGCGCCGTAATGTGTTGCGCATGCGCCTCGTACGAAGTAACAGCCAAACGTGGATTATTTCCTTCTTAATCAGTCTTTTCTTTCCTTTTAATTATTCATGGATAGCATCTGCTTCATAACAATTCATAAGTTTGCGTGTGCGAGTGTGTGTTCGTGAGTTCACATTATTTACAGTTAGCATCAATTTATAGATGAGTACCCCAGTAGGGAAAAGAGACTACTCATGAACACTTTATCCACAAATGAGAAGTAAATCTAAATAAATATCTCTTAACAAAACTTTGAAAGAAAAAATTTCCAACGGGATCACTCAAAGCGTTTTGAATTGCATACGTAAATGAGTATACGTAATTTATGAGCTTGCGTGCTCGTGTGCGTACATATCTACTCGCAATGCTTCTCTCACAAGGCTTTTCTTCACTTACCCTCTATCTCGCTCTCTATCTTTTTATCTTAATTCATAAGCAGGAGCTTTTAATTCATTATTGATATAAATTTTTTAAGAAATTAAAATTCATTGAATTAGTATTGTTGTTGTTATTGCTTTTTAATACTTGATGGTTTAAACTGTGTGAGTGAAGAGATAGGCTTAGTGCTGCTAATTTTTCACTATTAAGTCAATCGCCTGTCTGACAATAAACTTGTTTCTATTTTGACGCAGGTGCTTCAACGAAACACGTAAATATTGTTTTGGACACTTACAATAACTTCAAAAATTTAAGATTTCTATGAAAGCAAACTGTCAAAAATATGTTCAGAAGAAAGCTAAGATGAGAGGAAGTAATAGAAAACTATGGAATTGAAACAGTTTTTCCATAAATTTCATGTCCTTTCTAATTCAGTAGAAGGATGTCGAAAAAGTATCGATTTTTAATTTATTCTCCATGATGACGATATTTCTTTTAATATATATAAATTCTCCTGAAAATTAGAGAATGCCGACGTACCAAAACAAATTGGAATACGAAAATTTCGAAAATGATAGATCAATGTATGAGAAGGGTGATATTGCCAATCTCAATAAAATCAGAAACTTAATCAAAAGTCGAAGTTTTACAACAGAGAGCACACATACAAACACTTGCACGCTACCACAATTTTGACACTTCCTCTTGTCCTGTCACAAACATATGATTTCGTGGTTTAACATTTCGTTTCGTTTAACTGTCACAGACACAAAGAAAAATCACAACAAAAAAAACAAACAATATTAATGACCATCATAATCAATAGCAATAGGGAGCGAAAATGCAATAGCCACAGAAAAAAAAACAGCAAGGATAGTGAAAGGGTGGATGGTGTGGATGACAATAAAAAACCACAATTAAACTGTCATTTGCAGGAATCCATAAAAGTGCTTAAGGGATTTGAATGCAACCCTCATTTTTTTACTGTTTTTTCTTTGCAAAGCGAATATTTTAATTGTTTATGGTTGTTATTGTTGCTGCAATTTATAGTACACGTGTATAAATGTAGATGTACGTTGTGACGAAATGTTCCTGATTTAACCGTTTACTATGTAAACCTTTCCATTGATGAAGTTTTCATAATTTTTAACATTATTATTGACGACAATTAAGAGTAATAACACATAATAAGCTCCTCAGCTATTATGGGTAAAATATTATGGGTGACCCAGCTGTTATGGGAGAGAAACGGGAGTATTGCTGTTATGGGTGTATAGCTATTTCTTCAAGTTTTCTCCTCGTGCGTGATCCTATTCAATTTGTTGCAGCTCCTTTCAATTTTAGCAGTTCAATTTGGACTCAGAAAAAATCATGGATTGTTCTACGACCTCGTCTCTGTTAAGAAATCCTATCACATTTGACCCTTTACTTAACTTAACAGTTTGAACTAGAAATCATTCTGGTAAGGATGTACTACTGTACCCAGTTATTATTATATCCGGCCATTATTATGATCATTAACGTTATTTTGACGATATTTTTGTTATCTTCAAAAATTGTATTTTTCCATTAACTGTTATATCATAACTGTTTCCACTTCATCAGTGTAAAATCGCAGCAGTTTTTATTATCAAAATTTTCATGAAGAAACGACATTAGTTTTATTAAAATATTTTTATAAATGATAAACTGTACGTCTGTTTTTCTGTGCAATCAATTGACGAGACGATCTAAAAAGTAATAAATTCCTACTCCTCCTGCTCTTAACGATTTTATATACTTTCTCTCACATCCGTTTATTCGTTTTATGATTATTACTGTTTTTACACCCTACACTCGAAGGGATGAGGATGTTTTTACTTTGTTCTTCCGTTTTTAACGCATTAAAATTATATATTACTGTTCATAATCATCTCTTAAATCTATTACGTCGATATCCGTTTGTAGAAATATCCGTCGAAATATTCTGTCATAAAAAACCGAGTCGTTTGGAAAATGGCCATTTTTTGGACTCTATTGGAATTTTAAAGATGGTACGTTAAAGTCGGGATAGCGTTGTTGGATATTATAAATCCACAAGAAATAGACGTGACACACCCACTAGAATACTCTACAATGTATGGACTTTTCTGGGAAGAATTGTATTGAAGGTCATTTTGTCAATCTAAATTAACCAAGAAAAGGGAAATGTAATATTGAAATGGGGCATGCTCCGCCCCTTTTTACTTAGTTTCAATCAAAAATTTTTACAATATGTCTGTAGGGTGTATGAGTCTCGGAGAAGGCCGAAGTTAACATTTTTACTTATTGCTTATTAATATTTTTTACATAATCTACATCATTTAAACGTGAACTTTAATCATTTTCTCAATAGAAAATTATTGAAATTTAATTAAAAACTTTAAGTGCATAAAAACACGATAAATATAAAGAAATAAGATTTCGAAGGAAATGATAATTAATAGCTAAAAAATTTAAATGCATTCATTAAAAATGTTTGCCGCTCATGAAAACACGACTAGATATTAATTGCTTTCTATAATTTTATTCTGTTTGTTTAGAATTCATCAATTCTGAAAAACCTGACGAAATGAACAGACACAAGAATTTAAGATAAATAAGAGCTAAAGCATAGCGGTTACTCCAAACGTAATATCGGACATGTATCGCCTCCTAATCAATTCTTTATCAAAACAAACGAGCATCGATCAATACAGCGATCATTTATAGCTTGACGGATGTGATCGCGTATTTCGATTATCGTTACGAAAAATCAGGAAAAAATTATTCATTTATTAAAAGCAACAACAGAAATAGTGGTAGTAATGCAAATATGAATTAGCATCACCGCCATCAGCGCCAAGAAAAACCAGCGAAGACAACCAAAGTTTTACAACTCTTCATACATACCGATCAATCGATCATCATCAGTTCGTTGAAATGATCAGTTAAATTCATTCAACTGGTCGAGCAAGTGATCAGTTGATTTGTCAATAACAACAAAAACAACAAAACAATATTACACAGACGGTCTCGCTTGCGGATCTCAATGATGATAAAAGTGCATCGCGTAAGTTTTTTTCAAAACGATATTATTGTGTACTCTCCTTTTCCTCTTCCACCACCTCTTCCGCTCTTTTCGGCCTTCTCTTTACTCCTTAACATTCTCTAAAGCAGTCGAAACGCGAAGAAATCTACGATCACTTTTACAACTGGTTTTTTTATAATGTCACGATTTTTCGTGTGATCGTTTTACTGTTTTAATCGGATAGAAATCAGTTGAAGAAGGCGCATGGAATAAGGAAAAACACTTGCAATTGCTCCGAACATATGGCAACACTGGTCACTTATCAATTAGAAGTAGTAGCATTACAAATGCGCAGTTAATTATCGAATTATCTAATTTTTGTATAATTACTTCTTCTTTTTTGTCTTCTCCTTCTCCTCACAATAAAATTCAAAGCAATTAAATTCCAACAATTTTTCTATATTTTCATTATTTTTTATATTTATTCAATACAAAAAAGTTTTTGCATTTGTGTGATTTTATAAAGATTTCTGTGAGAAAAATTCTTCATCTCCAATTAAAAATTCATTACGTAAAATACTGCATGTTTTACTAGCGTCATTATTCGATATTGAAAAACGATTTTACTTGGTCCTAAGGCTATTACGTCACGACGAGGAGTCATATCTAAAATCCACGTGATTAAAAAATTAATCCGACGTGATCGGTGGCATCAACGAGTCCATTTAGTGATTTGCTTTTCTTCTTCCTTTTCTGGTTTGAGAAAGATTATTTTGCATTATATTTTAGCGATGAAACAACCAAATGCGTACCATTAACTCTTTCAATTTACGAGGAATCCTAGAGTGTGCAACGAATTTGTAACTTTGATTGAAAAAGGAAGCAGAAGAACAATCCACAACATTAAATTTTACGAAGCACATTTTTAAAGGAGCTCCCTGCAATAACGTTAAACATTTATGACAAGGCGTTTATGAATCACAAACGACGAGTCATTTGTGTGGCTTTGGAAAATATTAAGTTCATCCTTGATCAGATTTAAATATTCTAAAATGCGATTGAAATTGCCATGACTTTTATACTTGAGCCGCATTTTGCGATTAAATATTGCACATTTACCACATGCGATCTTGGCTTTTGACAGAATTATGGACAAAAAACTCTGTTGGAATACCACCTTTGATAAAGTTCCAAAACAGTAATTTTCTAACAAAAGCTTCCTGTAAAAACCCAAAATTGAGGAGAAGCTTAACTTTTGTTAGGATCCGAAGTTCGTGGTGGTTTCATAACATAATTTCCAAGGTTCGGATAATTTGTCAGTGATCTTTTAAAATAAATAAAGTTTACATATAGTTTTATGATTTAAATTGATCACATGTATAATAAAAGAACTTAAAACATAACGTAAACTTGTTCCTTTACATCTACATTTGTTTTACACGTTAATGAAATTTCTTAACTGATTCGTTTACGTTTTCTTAAAAACCTTAAAGACTAAGCATTATCTAAAGCCATAAAAAATTAAAAAAAAAAATAAAGAAACACATGTATAAAAACGTCAAGCATAAATATAAAACAATTCATTGGAGTTAGGGAGAAGAACAAAATTCCAAACAAAAACAATGACAATTCAACTTAATCAATTTCTTTATGAGTTGTAATTAAAAAATCATCGGTGGTCGGTTGGTCCAGCGCAAGCGAAATGCATTCAACGAACTACCCAACATCAAAGCAACAATGGCAAGAACTACAACAACAGTAAGAGCAGAAACAAAACAACGAAATTGGCATCAGGTTTAAAAACAAAACTTGATTTAAAAGGAAAACTGCGTTTAAAAGTTGTATTCTTTTTTTTAATAAAAGAATGAAAAAGTTATCGTTTTAAAAAAATGTTTCACGTGCATTTAAATAGCATAAACAAGAACCTCCAAATTGACACCTGACTCTCAGCAAAACCGTCTCAACAGGCTTCACTTTTATTAGCTTTTAATTCCGTTTTTATTAATCCAGTTCGTTCGTGTGTCCATGTATCCAACTGCTTGGATAAATTAACCAATCTTTGGCAATATACTACTGAAAATGCTGGCAAACGATTTATCGGGCAACAGATTAGATAATTAAAATCGCTTAATATGGTATAGTCTAGAAAAATATAAACCCAAAAGAATCACAAAAATAAAACAATAGAACAAGAATGGAATTTCAAAAAATTGTAAAACCTCAATATATTGTATATTGATTGCAGTAAATTGCAACGAAATTAATACGTACACAAAGCAAAAATCGAATAATTAAGTAGAATTAAAAGTATTAAATAAATTTCAAAACCAAAAATAAATTCAAGAACACTTTAAATTACATTAAATGTACGTTAGAGCATATCAAGAAATGTCAAGAATTATCGGTTTTTTATTTATAAAATGTATAGATTTATTTATTTTTATGTTCAGCAATATTAATTATTATTCATGTGATCTTACGATTTAGCGCAGACATAAACCCGCACAATTGTAATATTTGTTTCAAGTACTTCACTCGCTATCTATGAGAATATAATAAATCTTATTATTAAGGTTTTATAATAAAATTATTTGCACAAATAAACGCAGATTAAAAACAAATCCAAAAATTGTTAAGATTCATTTTATTAGCCTAAGTCGTGGCGGCTTAACTCAATGTACATTTTGTTGAAATAAGTTGATAAGACGAAAGAAAACAATATGCACCACTAAGAAGCCCACACCCTCTTTCATTCATAAAAAATTCCCTTTTTTCCTGCTTTTTCAAATTTTTCCATAACAAATTAATTAAATCTTGCCCAAAACATAACCATATCCAACTATATTTTGTAACCATTTCATGCTTTGCTTAATTTTTTTATTATTACTGTAACTATAATTCGTTCCAAAGTTATTCAGCCATCACCGCACTAAAGCATTGAATGACAAAACTCATCACCTTTCATCTACTAAACTGTGACAAAAGGTGTTTACCAGCCAACATAAATAAAACTTACTTTACTTTTACAAAATGCAAACTTTAAAAACCAATCATTTTAAATGTTTGCACTGTTGATTTTCTATGCCGCGCACCAGACCCAAATCGTACCCCAAGCAATCAAAAGGACAACAACAACCAGATATTACAATAACAACGAAAATAGAGTAACATTTGTTCCGAATTTTAATCTTCGAATGGTGCACGATACGCCCCAAAGGACTTTTATTTATGAGCCGAGTGTCAGAGTTGAGTCAAAGTCGAGGCACAGTGGGCGAAAAAACTGCTTGTGTTGAATAATCAGAAAATAAAAATAAATAAAAGAACGCTTAGATTTTACAAATTATTCAAAAAATAATTCTATTTAATTTTTATTTATAAAATAAAACATACAGGAAACATGAAAATAAAATCCTTTTGAAACGGAATTTAATATTTTGGGTTCAGTTGTAAGCTTGTCTATTTTACGCATTGCTCTTTATGGGCTTCTGTAAAATTTTGAAAAGAAATATCATCAGAATATTATATATATCCAAGACAAATGTACTTATCAAAAAAAATTTTTTTAAATATCCCAAAACGTATTTTTATACGAGCTTTCAACTAACTGAACCACGGTACCGTATCCGTCCAAAACAATTGTCATCAAAGTTTTGCAGATTGCAATCGAAAGATATAATCACCAACGTTGAAAATTGGAAAAGGCCCTCCTCATTTCCCGCTTCCTACCCTCCCACGAAATAATAACAAAAACAAAAGCTACGAGCTGAATTGTAACATTTATTATTATGCAAATGTATGTGAGAAAATAGATACCGTTGCGAAGGGCGTGGATCAATTCGCTTTTATCGAAAAACTCTATCGCGAAATTCAGCTGCTGCGAGACACAAAACAACCGTCAACCAGCTCAAACCAATCGAGGGTAAACGGAGAAAGAAGACGGAAAAATTCACAAAAGATTAAACCGAAATAATTATTCCACATGTAGATCGAATTTGGTAAAGCTGAGACGATGGCTATCGATGGAAAATGTTTTCATAAAATTAACCTGTTAAGGCCACGAGGCGAACTGACGCGACTTCAAAGCGATTTTTCATGCGATTGCCACACAAAAAATACTGGCACTGCAACAAGGACAATACCTAGAGGTGTCGGTGGTGTAGGTGGCTCCATAACTTATCTCATAACACCAGAACGACATAATGCAAAAGGGGAAACTGCAAAAACACCGTACACACGCAAATCGCTACAACTGCGAAACATAACTAAAAGCGCCATGACGACAGCGATGACAGCAAGCGAAACCTGCCAGCAATAGGATCGTGAATGATGGAACAGAAGAAGCATTGATGTCCATCATAAATCACAAGTTGACGAAGTGAGCTGATGCAAGAATTGATTAATAGAAAGATCGTGTTGGAAAGAGATAGAAATGTAGAGAGAAGATTGTCAAATATAGATTCATAGATGGACAAACAAATCTACAGATAGTTAAAAGGACAACCAGATAACTTTTTATTCAACAGTTAACAGACTCCACTCAGCACTCAGCACTCACCGGCGCTGAACGACCGAGTGATCAGGCAGGCGACCAATCTTCCCATGTCGAGAATTATATTCAAATATGAAAAACGGCCTAGAGCGTCAACGACCAAACAAATTAGCGTATCACAAACGGATCTGCGACACGACGATCTCACCACATCGAACGAACTCAAATGGCTGATTGCGAATGATGGTGGTGGACGGTTCGCGTCCATTGATTGCTGAACTCTATTGTCGCAATTGTTGCCGTTGTTGTTGTTGTTGTTGTTTTGAAAGATAAACGTGGAAAGAGGCATATGCAAATTTGTCATGTGATCATGACGAGCCACACGATTTCGCTTCTTCGTTTGCATCCCCGCTATAAACCCTTTCCTTCATTCACTTCTTCTTCTCGCTGAAACCTTAAGAAATAGTTGAGCACACGAGTATTTTTTCGGACACAATTTTTTGTTTCCTTTGTTTCAGTTTCTTTGACAAATTTTCTTATTTTGACAAATCTTTTCAAATCAATTCGAAGTGAATCTAAATGCAGAGTTCTTGCTTGTACACCAAACGAAATCCGCGTCCAACATATTCGTCATCACTACGTACGGGCAAAATAATTGGTCCCGCCGCGTTATCCTTTACCGGGGCATTCATACTGAAGTCATCAATTTCGGTGCCGTCGTTAAGTCTTTCGCCGCATAGACGCACCTGATTAATGCCTATGAAGTCGTCCGGACAATTGAATATACCAGCACCCGCTTGACCATCCGGCACTAGATCATTTTCAGCTTGAAGAAAAATTGCGTTATTCGTAACTTATTGAACCACTAGGGCTGTTCCACTAACCTTCATCTTTATTGATCAGCTGGAAGTCCAATTGGTCGCCGCTTATCAATTCGGTTACGTAACGAACACTGCAAGCACCTTTTGCACGCCGTAAACAGATGGCGTAATTTAAATTATTCTAGAAAATAGAAGGGTATGTCTCGTGAAATAAAGGTCGGGTACTATTTTTGTGCTCGTTATTAGAATACTTTCCATACCAAATAGGTTGCCACCGGATTGTCCACTAGAGCTCCATCGATGTCATAGTTGAACGACTTGACAGTGCCTTCATCTTCGGTGTAATATTGTAAGCAACCATCAGGGGCCAGATCATTTTCTAGCTAATTAAGAAAAGGATGGATGCTTTCGATTTTAGATATTATATTTTTTGTGAAACTGATTTCTCTACTAACTTGGCTAATTTGTATATTGAATGATCGCGCGCCCGTCGCAACTTTTGCAAAGAATGACAGATATATTTTCCGTTCCAATGAGTTACCGACATCAATATAAACTGTATTAAATGGTAACATTAAAATATATTTATTAGACTCGATCAATATCTAAAATTGCAACCAACAACCAACGATCGGTGGATCGATCGACGGTCACTTACTGTGCTGTCCCGTATTGATACCACAAAGAGTCGGCACCACAAAATTAATATCCTGACCAGAAACAATAAATTGATCATCGATACAATCGCCGTTCGTGGGACGATTCAACTGTGGATGAAACAGAAACAGAAAAACTTTAATCCCGACAACAAACAGCATCGACGTTTGCAACAGCAAACGTATTCAAACCTCAAACATTAAGAAATCTAGGCGCAGCTGCTGCACTCGGTTACGCAAATCTACCGTCAAGACGCATATAAGCATTTCACGCACAGCATTCGGGTAGTTCGGTGATTCAAAGTATACGATCGGTTGATTGGTGGCATCGCCGCAGCTTGTTAAAACTGTAAATAACAAATAGCATTTAGCGATGAAACCACCAAATGCGACTTCGGAGACAGCCGCTCCAAATATAATTTCATATAAACATACACACACAACAGACCCCAACGCCTTCGGCACAACGTCGCGTGGACACACCACCCAGACTTTTGCATTCGAACTCGTGATAGCAAATACCTTCGAGCGTGCGTATATCGCTCATGGCCACCAAACACTTGCTATTCTCGAATTTAATCACCTCAAAAAGGCTGAGGAAACCTTTGCTCTTCAGAGGCGCCCTTGAAACGACCTGCTGTTTCTCAATTAAATTGGCCTCCAGTGGCGATCCAAAAAGTTGCAAGAGTTGCTGTAAAGTATTGCTGCTGCTGCTGCCAAGTTGATTTGGTGGTGATGGGCGATTAAAGGGTCTCATTATCGTGCTACTCGTTGTTGTGGAATTGGTTAGGGAAGGATGCACTGATTGTGTTGCGGCTAAAGACGTCGATGATTCCAGCACTGGTCCTTCCGTCGATGCCATTGGCGCTAACGTTGTTACGCTCGACATAATTTCGTCATCGGCAATCGACGTAGTAATCGGCTCCATATTGTCTTCTTCTGGTATATCAATTGCTATTGTTGTTGGAGCGGATAACTCCGGTTCCTCCGTGGATTTATCGCTATTAATTTGTTGCTGAGGCTTTTGCCACAAAACTAAATTATCTGGAGACAATTCTGCAGGTCTAAAACGTAATCGGTAACGATTCACCAAACTCCGGTCTACATTCCGAACATTTTCCATTCTAAAATGACCGGGGACAATTTTTCTCGTGGGATACTCAAATGACCAAGAGGTTATAAAAGCTTCCTCGTCATTAATCCGTTTCGAATTATGCCGCTGAGTAAAAAAGTCTGCAAGGAAGGCTTCACTCTTGACAATAACGCAACATATTGTCACCAATACGAGTGAGATGATGATCGTTAGACGACAAATTCCAACTGTGGCAAGTGGCAACATTGTAAAAGAAGATCTCAAATAGGACTGCAATATTTTCCAAGCAACTGACTGCGTCGAAACAACGGTGAATGTCTGCTGCAGTTTGTTGGTGGCTGCGTCTGCTGCCAGCAATTGCATTGCTTTCGATTGCTTCGTTTTCTAGATCTATCAGAGCATTAATTGTCATTTCTCTTCTTTCGTGACTACCTTTTTTATCATCATGTCTTTTTAATTGTTTGGTCTTTATTTCATTTCAGTTACCTTCATTTTTCTAGGTCGTTCTCTTTGATTATGAACATTATGTTTTTATATTTGTTTTTTTTTTCTGTTTGGTATTGCAATGTTAGTCAGAAACGTTGAAAACTCCCAGAATGTGGCGCAGCATAAAGTGTGCCACTTCTGGTAAATATTTCTCAAAACGGTAACAGGTTGGTAATGTAAAACCTTGACGACATGGTGTTTCAGGAATTCTGTATAAAATTAATTAAGAATTCTATTCAAAACTAAAACGAAAAACCAATAGAAATAATCGGTTTGCAATGAATTCATAGTGATTTTTCAATCGTTTATTGGATTTGTTTTTGAAAACATTTTATATAATTTTTAATACATTTAAATGCACTCCATTTCATTAATTATTATTCGATAAAAATCAATATATTTACAATACTTTTATCCAAATCATCAAAAGGTCTTTTATAAAATTTTATAATATATTTTATAATATAAATAATAAAATTTTTATCGTTTTTGAAGTAGTCCGTCATGAAAGCAATATACGATCAATTATTCTTTTAATGCCTGATTTCTTATGTGAATATTGAAAGAAGAGGATGAAATATAGATAGAGGATAAGATCAAGCAGAGATCGTGATAAATACACACGGATGCATATGAACAGTTTAAACAAGTATCAAAAAGTTAATGATAAAAAAACAACCTCTATCCAAACTGATATCTAAAAAACCGTTACAACGTTGTGACTACTATAGCAATTATTTTGTCATGATTTCTTATAGCTAAAAGTTTATTATTATGCAATAGTAATGATGGCGATGATGAGCACGATAATCTCGCGGTATAAGCATACTTCATATAAGCATGCAACTAAGCTCACCCTCTCGTTTCGTGTGCCGCTGCAGCACGCAGCTAAAATTATGCTTATTCGACGCGGTTGTCTATCGTTATTGTCAATTAAATTCACTTGAATGACCGTTAAACGGCTAAGAGATCTCGATTTTCAACAAAAACGAAATACAACGTAAATCATTTGTCCAACTTTGAGTTTAAAAGAAAGTGATTTTACGAGTAATGAAATGCTTTTAAGCATTTTTTCATGCATATAAGTCACAACGTATTAATGTCATACAAGAGGGGAAAACCCCTTTTGTAACCAATAGAAATTCAATGAAAATACCAAAGATAATTTCCAGTAAAATAAGACTAATCAACAGAAATGAAAAAGGCACAATATTCAAAAAATCACTCTACTGACTTTACTCACTCTTTTGATTCAACTATCAAAATTATAACCCCTTTCTACTGTTGAACACTTCTAGTATAAACCGACTTTAGTTGTCAGTGGACTATCCATCCTTCTGAAACACCAGTTTTTAAAGAAATTTTCGTACCTGCATGATGTTCTAATTTCAGTTACCTTTCAATTTCAATCGACTTGTTTTAATCGATATCGATTGGCATGTTTTAGATTTCAACTTGCAAAATTGCTTTTGGTATTTCACTTTAGTTCTCGCCTTGTGTGACCTCAAAATTCCTCTATCTCTTAATCAATCACAGCGTGTATGTTATTTTCATAATAATCTAAAATCCGAGCTAATATTTTTTAATTATTATGCAAATTAATTCTTACTTAAACAGCGAAAAGCTAACTGATCATGAATGTTATTACGTGAAAACCTGTGATGAGTAAATTTCAATTTAGCATCACTATCACATTTAGCATGAGTGAAATCATTTCACAAAAATGTGATGGAAAGAATGTAAACAGAATATACTCGTCCTTCAAGAAAACCAGTTAAAACAATTATTCCTCCCTGGTAAATAAATCGAAATTTCTCAAATTTTGAAATATTTTGAAATTTAGGTATTTCGAGGAGTACTCGACTAACTACCAACACTAATCCCCAATTATATTTCCCGAACACCAATACCTTGCTATAGGAAAGAAAATGCTCACACAATAACATCTACTCTAGCCCGCTTTGACCTAAAACTGGTCAGAAAATATAACACAAAAGCAATTAAGAATAAAGACAATGCTTTTATTTTAAGCTAACGGATTTTAACTAAACTGACAATTTAATTTATACAATGCTTCCATTTAATATACAATGCTTCTCATATACCGTGCGCTGATTATTACAGAAAACAATATAATACTTATGTTAAAAATATATGCACCGGGAGTACTTCCAACCAAGCAGGCAAGTCAGTTTGAAACAGTTTTTGCTCTTGCCATATTATACATCTTCGTATACGTCTTCCTATCACCTGTAGCCATTTTCCATGCAAGGCTTCCAAACGGCTCCGACCTTTTTTCCCTCTCAATCAATCCAAGAGTCGATCTAACTTTATTAATTTCAATAAAATCCCGTGCTGCAAAGACAAAAAAAAATTAAATCTCAACCGCAAAATAATAACTTAATCTTAGCAAAAGATCAACCAATTACGATCGTTCATACGAGCTCCTACGGGTTGGTTTACGATACTTATAGATGGATTAAACTAGAATGGCACAGATTTTAACAATAAGAAAACAAAAAATAATTACCGCAATAACAACAGCAACAACAACAACAGCAACATCAGCAACAATAAAACACGCAACAAAAAATATCTATTGAATTTATTAAAATGTAAAATACTCTATTAGTTAAATAGATAAACGTGTACAGCCAACGAGCGGGTTCCATCTCGTTCGATTAGAAAGCGATTAGATGGATACAATGCGAAAAAACCTCAAAACAACAATGCAAAACAACAATGCAAAACAACAACAACAACAACAACAACAACAACGATGGCATGTGTAGCGGTATAATAAAAACAATAGCAAACAATAAAAATAACAATGGGAGAACAACAACAACAACAAATTACTGAGATGTTCCTCATATTGAATCTGTTTTTATTCATTCAGATTTTACCGAGTAGGTCTAGTTAAGCAGTTAACAACAGATTAACTTGCAAGACAGCAAAAAACAAGAAACCATAACAGCAAAAGCATTAAGTACAATAATAACTACTACGACTGCAGTTTGCTCCACAAAACGAAGGCAGGAAACGTATACGAATATCTGCTCGTCACCAGAAGCGTATTTAGTGGTGTGGGGGCTTTGAAAAATGGCGACATCATTCCAATCTAATTTTGAAATTAACACAAAAAAATCACGTTTTACTAATTACAATTAGAAATTTTGTGGCTAAGCTTTTAAGACAATTAAGACAAGACGATTAAGACAATACATTGACATTAAGACGATTAAGACAATACATTGATATTTGTTCATACCTTAGGGTTATTAAGCCTAGTAAGTAGTTATTGAAGCTTCTAAAGTTTACAGAAATATCCTAACGCAATGGGCAAACTATGGCCCATACGTAATCAGGCCCTTTATGTAATTAGTTCCCTTAAGCCTCTCTTATTCAAACTTTAAACCAACTATTTAATTTTCCTAAATTTAACCTGCCAACAATTACCGAATTCAAATCTCCCGCTACCGACTATTTTTTTAACATTTTTTTAACAGTACGTACACAGTACACTAAGTGAGAATGCTATTCCGAACAGACCTTATAAAGAAAGGGTAAACAGAGACTTAATAGCGAAATATTGGTGTTATTTTTTAAATATGGTAAAATTAAAAAAGCAATAGTAGAATAACAAATATATTTTAGTATATTTATTACACAAGATATTATATCTATTGTTTATATAATAAATAACAATAATAATATGTAATCTATCATTTATTTTTTCTCTTGTAGCTTAAATTATTTCAACTAAAATAATAAAGACCCTTATCAATATCAAAACCGAAATACGCCACTGCTTACAACAAACAAAAATCCTATCAAAATTCCAAACAAAGGCAAAAAACAGCAGTCAACCCTAAATCACATACGAGTTAAAAAAATTACCTAAAACACTTACTCGATATGAACTGCACCGAAATGAAGAAGAAGAGAAAGATATATAGAGAATGCCAGTGAAATATCGCCGCTTTGTACGTTCGTGTTCGGTTCATAACGAAATATTCGCAAATTCGAGAAATTATAGAAGGATAAAAGAACGGAATGGATAAGGGTAAGAAATATCTCTACTAGTTTACTCATCGGAGCAACATCTCTTTCGACAACAGTCGATAGACAAGAGAGGTGGTAGGATAGTTATCAGCCCAGGCGGTCATAATCGGTCATATTTGGCCACAACTAAAAATAAATAACTAACGAATTTACAGGATATTCAAATGCCAACATCTCGAACAAATATTCACTCTACTTTAATACCGGTTTTAGTTTTTTGCCACATCTGATCTCGGTTTTTTTAAGTCATTCAGAGTTCTTTGATCCCCAAAATTTTCTTCACCCTTTATTGAAAAGGAGTGGGGAGGGGCATTTAATTAAGGCTCATTCTGACAAGATGAAGCGTGAAGAAACCGCAACCGAAACCGTAACCGTGTGTCTTTAAGCAGTTGTTTGTTCTCTTTTCATTCCTTTTCCTCTTCTTTATCCAGTATCAGATTTATATGCTTTTTCCTCTTACCTGCCTGCTGCTTCTTCGATACAACACATCCATTTAAATGTTTAACAATCAACGTCTGTTAAATTAAATTATAATCAACTTTGTTGATTTGAAACAATTCGTCTGTCCTTATACGAAACTTGGCAACTCGGAATGGATGCAACGGATGTGCGAGTGATGATAATCATGACCATTTATACTTTTTCATATATTTTTGCAGTGCAACAAAAAACAACAAGAATAAAAACAAAATTACCAAAATAAATTGCATCAGTCGTCTCAACCTTTCATTCAAAATGATGCTCCTTCATATTTTTCTTCCCGAATGAAAAACGATAAGATGAACGAAAAAAATTTCTCTTTATTACGAATTAGTAAAATCAAACCTGTTTTCTTCTTTTTGTGAAATTTTGAAAATAGTGCCCTGAGAAATACCGTTAAATTGTTGACGCCTTAATGAGATGGTGATCCTCCATAAAGAAGAAATTAATCTTAAGCGTTTGTTCCTTTGATTTTCACATAAGATGCACAAAACCTCTTCAGTCTTTCTTCAATTCTTTTCTTCGAAAGTTGCTTTTATGCGATTTTTCGTTATGACTATATATATATTTTACACTTCAAAACGTAAATTTATACCTTTTTAAAATTCATTAACGTAATCAACGTAAATTTTTAGATCGATCGACCTTTATTTACTTTAATCAAACAATTATTTTAGTATTGTTCTAAAACCTCTATATGATTTTATAAGGCTGTATTTAGTGGTCAATCGATGTACTAAAATTTCGGTAAATCCCGAGAAAACATTTCCTTTTCTTATAAAAAAAGTATTTTATTTCAATTGGGCTTATTTAAAGTCTGGTTTTGGAAGACGTCTTGTCTTAAATGCTTGCTCTCTAACGTAGTGAAAAAAGGCACCAATGTGTACATTTTACTCACTAAAATAACATTCTCTCAAAGAATTATAAGAATTACATTCAAATTTATTATTCCCGCAACTTAAAAATATGATAGGATTTAGAAAATGGTACCTATTTTTCAAAGAGGTATATTATATCTATCTATTATGCTTTCTACCATTTCTAATACTGAGAAATATTCTTGGGAATTTTAAATAAATCGACATACAAGAATTTTAGAAAATAATACAGCTCCTGGAGTTCACTCAGAACGAGCCAAACCATGCTTTCTATCATCAACGACTTCCTCTCTTTTCATTCCACCACGAAATTCTTGTGATTTAATCTTATCGACAACTTCATTTAAAGGCTTTCTTCATCAGGCGGTATCTCTAATATTTGATGTATTGAATTTTATTGGTATTTCTTGAAATCAATCATATCTTTGAATTGAAATTATTGTGCGCATACTCTGCCAGTTTCAGTCTAAGTCGGTTCGAAAAATGGTGTGAAAATTTTTTCCCACATTTTACAAATATTTTCTAAGTTTCAGAGCATTTGCTTTTTTTCCCTGTTTAACCCACTTCCCCTCCTACTTTTACAATACACCAATTTCTTCTGCTCTACAATATTTTCTTAGTTTTTCAAATAACACTCTACTTCTAAACTCCAATGCATTACTTTAGGAATGTTCTTTACTTTATCAATTTTTATTTTATTACGATTGTAAATCATTTTATTATTTTTCATTTCGACGTTCAAGAAAGTAAACAAATTACGTTCATTTGTAGCGTTTAATCGAATGCTATAAAATGGTTAAGGTTTGGTATTTCTTTGCAGGGATAGTAAAATTGAAATGAAGAAAAACTACTTCCTCGTAAGAAATTTAATATTATGAAAAATTTAATTGAAAATCGAATACTCGAAATGCCAATGAACGATAAGGATTATACAAACTATTTAAGAAATAAAACGATGACTTTCATGAACTGTCAAATTGATCCACCCAATTCAATTTGTTTTGGCGTTCAATAAAAATAAACAAAGATTTCATAGACCCTTCCTTCGTCTTTTCGGACACTTCGGTCAGTTCAAAGGGGTAAACTGTTGATATAATAAAATGTATCATAAAAGTATCATAAAATGTTATTTATTAGAGAGGAAAATTATTGTGAAAATTCAATATTATATTGATATAATATCTTGAATATAAAATTGTCTCTCAAATGGAAGATTGGCTCTCAAATCCTAAGCAAACCGTTTTAAACTAATAACAATTTTATGTTGCAGTTTTTGGAGAAAATTTGCAAATATAGAAACATACTTTTAAAATCCTTTTTTAAATTGAAATTTATTTTTGTTCAAATTGAAGTCATTTATATTTAAAGTTCTTTGCTTAAGATTTTCTTTGCTTAAGAGCTAACCTTGAGATAAGCATAAAATCGTATTCTGGAGGACAATAAATAATTTTCTCGAAGCTTTTATATTAATAACCTAACCCACTTCCCTTTAAAAGACTTTACCTCATTATCAAGAATTGTGGTATAGGCTTTAAAAAGATTTACGCACGACAACCGCTTTCGGTATTGCGGTTTCGAACAATTGATTGTAATTTTATAATAAAATATAATCAACTTATTTATCTTAATTAAGACTTTAACTATTACTACCACGAATATCATTATTGTTCATCTCCATAAAGAAAGTAGAGAAAATGAAAGTCGGTGATTTTTTATCATTTAATAGTTTCAATGATTGCAATTAGCGGTTTATCGTCGACACTTGCTCATCAAAAGCATTTAACGAGACGCTATTCGCTTCGATCACAGAAAGTGTTACGGATTAATTTACAAGCTGTTGCAACAACAAACCGTAGACAAACCAAGCAATATATGTATAAGTATGTATTTATATACATATAGTTTTTGTCACATGTGCCACAACCATACTCGTTAACTTTGCTGCCATCACTAATTATCATGATCACTCGAAGATCAATAAAAACCATAAGTGTATTGACATTTTACTCGATGGAAAATCACAAGATATCGTCAAAAAGCAATAACAACAACTATTGATGTGATAGATTGATTTGATTTAGATTGTCGTATCTAGTTTGGGAATTGTTTGAATTATTGTTGTGACGGTAACCATGGCTGCTTTCATGATACGTTTTCTACTCTTTCTTAATCTCATTCTTTACTCAACAAATATTTATCTATCTCCTTTCCTCCCTATCTCCCCCCGTCGCTTCAGTTTTGCTTTTGGTATGATCAATAAATCAACTAGATCAAATATGATCATCACCATCGAGGTTTATGATCAAATTGATCAACACACTTAGTTAAAATTAAAAAGCTGATTCGTTTATTCGATGAAAATGAAGCAAATGATCAAACGTTGTGGCGTGGCATAAGCGACCTGTTATCGCTTCAAAAACGCAATCCACACAAACGCACACACACACACTTGCACGCAAATTAAGGACGTCTTGAAGAAAACAAGGAAATTCATTAATCATTCACCGATTATGTATTCATGCTACAAGTTACAAAACCAACAGCAAAACTAACAACAAAAGCAACAATTGCGACATCTTTTATGGCAACGTCTTCGAAAGAACATTGTTGGCTTCAAATGCTGGACAAAACCGCGTGTGCATAAATGACGATGCAGCAGGTTGCTGTTACTTCTGCTGTACGTTCTCTTCCCCTGCCACCCATTCCCTTACAAGCTCCTCTACCGAAATTTGTATGCGCAGCAAGCTTAAGATGATCGATTAAATCTTTTTTATATTTTCGACCAGTTGCAAACTGTTAAGCTGCAGCATCTTCTCTTAACTAACCTTTTGACCAAGTTTTTGTTTTTTTTTCACCTTTTTTTTCGTTTCCAATGCTTTTTAAATAACTTAAGCTGACTGATAAATAAGCGACTAAATAAATTATTAACTAACAAAATAGGCGTTCGTGTGAACGTGTATGTGTGGTTGTGGTTAAGCCATATTATAACTACTACACTAAGCGCTTGTCTTCTCATCTTCAAGCCGCCTTATCCTTCATTTGCAAGAAATCGTAGAGCAAGTGCTTTTTGAAATTAAATTTTTCCTTCTTCCTTTTCTTTCAACTTTATGTTTTTTTCAAATTTTACGGCTGTAAAATACGATTATATGTTTTATATTTGAAATTTTTTCTTTCCATCATTCGATTTTTCGCCCTCTCTCCCTCTATTCTCTCTACCTCTCTCTCTCTCTACCTCTCTCTCTCTCTACCTCTCTCTCTCTCTACCTCTCTCCCTCTCTACGCCTATGTTCTTCACTTTTTTTAACTTTTTTATTCTTTTTCCTTCTTTATTCTAAAGATTAATGATGAACATCCTTAATTTACGTTGCATTTTTACGAAGCAAAATTTTGTGGGAGGAGTCTTTGTAAATGCTTGAATAGATGATAAGCTCTGTCTTCTTACACTAGCCTTAACGATTAGCATTTAGTACTTCCAACTTGTTAGCCAATTTTCGTTAACATGTCTTGATTAATGTTGAAGAAAACATTCTTGACTTCTTTAAGAAAACATTTACCTATTTTTTTTTGTTTTTGGCCATTTTGGCTACAACATTTTTCGCTAAAGTATAAAAAGTTACTTTCTTTTAAGTTAATTATGCGCCGTATTGTTTGCTATTGATTATTTCGCTGCTATTGCTTTTAAGCAACCGTTACTTGACTCATAAAATAAGTCTGGAGAAGGCTATTTATTAGTTTCCATTTAAGTATTAAATACTCTCAAACAAAATCGCTTCGCAAATTTTACAGCTTACGGTAATTCTTTAAAGAAAACTAAAAATCGTTCATTAAAACACAAAATCAGTTATTCCTTCGTTGCTTACACTATTTGATTCAAAGATCGGATGGTTTTGCAAATTAGGTTCTAAAAACTATAACCATAAAAGTTAATACATTTTTATACTTAATTTGTTTTCTTTATATTTCTTAATTTTTCACTTTATAAATTCGAAATTTTTAATGAAAATCTTTTCGAAATTTTTCAAATTGTAAGCATTTACTCTCAAATATTTCCAATGAAATTAAAGAACGAATATTTTTCTTTCTCTCTTTACTAAAATTTCTTTCATAATTTTTGTGTATTTTTACCCGCAAACAACGTAATCATTTAATAACCACCAACTAACCAACCAACAACAACAACATCTATAACAACCATCACGAGAATCAATTAATCAATAACAAATAATTATAAACAACAAAAACAACAATAAACCTAATTAACTGTCTTGTGTGTTTATAAAATCATTAATATGGAAATGCAAGAGCAGACAAAGCCATCCGAACTAACAGAGATTTCACTCTCTGTAGACGATCCCGGGGAGGACGTAACGAAGTCGAACGATAAAAAAGTATCTTCGAAATCGAATTCTTTGCAACGATTTCTTAAGATGTCCACAAAACGGGTCAACGACGTTTTCTCGAGCACTAGTGGAGCAGACGATGCCGAAGTCAAGGGAGCAAAGGATTTAACCGAATCAAATAAAATTGAACCACCAAAACGATTTCATTTGCGTGTGGGCGCTTATCGCAAACATCGTAAGTTTTCAAATATCTTTCATTAAATTTCTTTACCCTGGGGAAAACATTTTTGAAATGTGTGATCTTGTTACGACGTTTTCAGCAACAACCACTTCCGGCACGAAAGAGACGAAAACGAAAAATTCGAAGGAACATGAAGAACTGAATTCTGAAGAGACTCCGAGTGCCTCTAGTGGAAGCAGCAGCCGAAGCCGTTTCAAAGGATCAGTTTCTAATTATTGGAATTTAGTATTTAAACGAACCCAATCAATCGGGAAGACCAATAAAAACAATTTGCCATCTAGCGCAATGAGTGACGAGGATAAAGTCAACGATAGGCAAAGCAACGAAGAGGTGCATCATCTACCAATATCGGACGATTCCGATGATCCATCGAAATTCTGAAACATTCGGCCAGAAATGAACGCGATTTTATGAAAATTAACAAAATTACAGGGTGCACGAACTCGAGCAGGTGTGAGCGCGAGCTCTTTTATTTACTTAAATTGTTTTATACATTCTTTCGTTAATGAAATAAACCTTATTTTGAGAAAAACCCACAAAAGGAAAATAAAAACAATTTCAATCACAGCTGAGTTGCCTTTAGAGTAATTTGACACTCAATTCGCCCCAAAAATGGTTCAAGGTTCAGCTAACTCAGCCGGAAAACTTGTCCGACTCGCCGGTTCGTTAAGCTAAGCCTGATTTGCAACATTAAACTAACAGTGCTTCGAAATCAACATTTAAAACAGACCAAACCAATCCTTACACATTTTCAGAAGGACTCTTTTCTTACTGCATTTTTGTAAATATTTTGAAAAGTTCAAAGGACGAGAAGCAAAAGGATATGTTCAAAAACAACCCTGTTTTAACTAAGTATTAACACCCATAATTATAAACACCAGCTAATATATTCATCATTTGTCGAAAATACTTCTCCTTCGGTTTCTTAATGAATCCTTAAAAGTTTAATTTGTGATTTTCAGGCATAAGGGAATATCCTTTCCGATATAAAGGAATTGTTCGTGTGATTAATTCGTTCGTACTTTGTATCCATGCAATAATATTTTCAACAAATACATATATGCGTAGCGTCCAAGATACGTCAATTTGATGATTCTCTTATTTGTTGTTGGTGTAAAGATTATTAAGATTGCGAAAGCGCACAATGAATAAGGAGTCATTTCTGTAATGAATGTTAACCAAACTGTCTTTCTTTACTTTGCCTTAAAAATTTTTTCATAGTCTTATTTTCAAAAAATCCTTCAATTCTGTATTGCCTTGTAATACCATACTACAAGTACTTTAATCGGAATGTTTGCCCCTTTTTTATTGTTACGCATAGGTATTAATTTCCTTACGCTAAATTGATTTTGAAGTGTAGAATTTATTGCATATCCAATTCGTGATTAATTTCTACCACAGAAATTTTATATTTGGTCTTATCAATTCCAATAAAATAATATTGACGAGCACTTGTATGGAAATTCGGTTACATTGATTTGGGGTGGGGACCTCCTAACCCACAACCCCCTCACCAACACACTTTTATATATTGTTTTCTTGAGAAACAACTTAATAGCAATTATTACACAGTGTAAATTAGTTGATATTTTATGCGTTTTTGAGTGATATTAAACTGCTTAATAATTAAGTTCAACATTAAAATTATTAATATAATTAATAGATTAATAAAATAAAAATAGAGTGGAAATCAGCCCACATTGATTGAAGAATGAGAAAAGGCCGAATGTGCGAATACACTCGTATATGTCTATAATCTCGACTTTGTTAGAAAATCTTCAATTAATCCACACTTCATTTAGAGAACGATATTTTTTTGGAAAGAATGCCATATAAAAATCAGCTGTGCATTTAAAATCAAATGCTAAATCCGAAATTATTTTGTCCCTCAAATTAAAATTGAACTCCAAAAGCTCAACATTTTAACGATTATATTTAAATTTCGATATTTGTGATAATCTCTTTTACGCTGCTTTCTATATCCTCGGTGAGATTCTGCTAATTATTCTTTTGACTCTAACAACTGCAACAACAAAGCCAATGCTACAATACGCTCTTAATGATTGTGTCACCAAAAAGACAAACCACTGACGTTCCCATTCCTACCTACGGTGGCGATAATGAAGCTACTTGTATTTGTGAAGTTTCACCCAAACGCGTTTAAATATTTGCCCTAATCGTAAGTGTATAGCTTTCCCCTATCCCCTCCCCTTCCCCACCGCACAACAGCCAACCACTTTATGTCACGTTTCCTTTAACAGTAACATTTTATCTGTTATTAGAGTTGTTGCCTTCGCTGATGCCCTCGTAATTGTTGCCACGTTAATACTGCGCTCCAGTGGTGTGAAGTCTTTTGTATTTGATTCCTTCGACAGTATTTGAACCCAAATGAAACTGAATGAACAGCAATGTACTGCAATTTGTTGAACGCAGAAAAAATTTTCATCACAAAGCAGAAAAAAGATGAAGCAGTAGCAGATAAAGTGGGGAGAGGAGGAGGCTGGGCGTCCGCTTATTGACGTTGCTATTGTTAGTTCGAGTTCAATTTCATCAAATTGTATTGTTTTCTGCCAGCAGTAAAAGTGATGGGGATGTTGTTAATGTTGCTGGTTATGTTGTAGGTGTTGGGTGTTGATTGTGACAGTATTTGTATGTCGTACCGATGATGCTAATGCTCGTTCTGCCTCCCTTTAGCATTTACTGGTTCAGCTTAATTCTCTTGAGAAATATACACCAATCATAAGCCGGATTGTGAGTAACGATGGTAACTGGTAGCACTTGTTAAGCATTTGTTGTAACAACAACAGATAGAGAAAACAAAAATTAACTGCAAAGCAGTTACTGAATTGCCAAGCAATTGTGCAAGCTTGTGATTTATTTGTAAAGTGCTTGGCAACAGATTTAATAAAGGCGAACACAAGTGAACGCAAATAAACGAAGAAAAGTTAAGGATAACACCACTCGATTCGAGTGTAGTCGACTTTTGATGCCAAGGCAAAACGCAATTGTGAACCCAAACAAAGAATGAAGCGGGATAGGAGCATCGTACCAGAAACAATCAGCATGCAGTAAATTGTACTGTTTTATAAGCGATTGAATCCAAAAGATCGTAGGGTTTGGTGGGCGTCGTTGAGAAATTGTATTCATATAAAACTAAATTTAATTTCGATTCAATTAAAGACAGAGAATTTCTATTGAGAGAATAAAGAAATTTAATTTGGTTTTATATTAATATTAATTGTTTCAATCAATCGAAAAATTCTCCTGCTAATTAATTTCTTACAAGTTTTTGTTCAATAGTTTTCATCAATCGAAAAATCCAATATAGTTCCGATATTCCTGTCTCATTGGTCTCAGAATTCTGAAGAGCATCTTAATCAACATATATCATTTAGGGCGATTGTCTGAACTCTGTCTTTTTTCAGTACTTAATACATGAAAAAAAAATAATTACTTTCAAATTTTTCACATTTTTTAATCATTCCTTGGCTATCTAGATATATTTGTTCTCGCCTTATATCTCTTAACGTCAGCACAAAAAAACAATTAAAAATCTAACGGTCTTTATTGTTTTAATTTTTGTTAGTTTAGGCATTCAATTAACCACCGCTGAAATTAATCACTGCCATTATTTCTATCTGATTATCCCTAACTAAACTAACGATGGTAATTTGCTAAAATAATACAAAAAATTCATTCTTGTGTTATAAAAACATTTACGGCAAATACTCTTTTTCTTAATGCTTTCGTTATTCGTACCCGTAGAAGACGTTCACCATAACCTTCCTCGTCGATTGGGTGGTTGTTACAATGATGCTCATTCTGTTAATGTTGTTGTTGTTGTTGTTGTTGTTGCTACTGTTGTGAATGGCAGATTAGCCAGTAATGGCAATAAGAAAAAATGTTCCAACTTACATTAAGTCCAGGCGCGCTGCAGAAGGGGCCACCTTTTTTTGAGGCCGTTAGAAAACCAAGTAAAAATAAATCATCTGAAGCTAAATAAATCGCAAAATTTTACTAAACCTTCCTAAATTTTGAAAATCTAAAAACTGATTTAATAAATGCCGATGCTGACTAACGAAGTTTTAAGAAAGAAATAATAGAGAATTAGAAAATATTTTCTACCAAATTTTCTCTTATAAAATCAAGCTTTGGTTTTGTATAATCTTAAGTAAAACTAGCCATAACAAGTCCGTGCACTGACTTAGTCCGGCATTGATTTCTTTGGATATTGTTAAAAAATAATGGCCTTGGCGCTGGTGCTGCAGCAATCGAGCAAGAAGCTATTTTAATATCTTTTGCAACCTTCGTTTACCTCATTCCACATTGGTCTAGTGGTTGTACGTAGTTCACTTCTTGTAATTGAAGGAATTGAAAAAGTAAACAAATATTTTAGCCTTTTGTATGGATGAAAAATTGCTTTTCAATTAAATTCCTCACAATAAAAGAAAATTTATAGCAGTTAGTAAAGGAAAGGAAATTCTCTATTGTCACTACCAGCCAGACCATAAACAACAATTCCATAAATCTATTGAAGAAAGAAACTTTTCCAAGGAAATTATTTAGGAAAATTGAAATCCACAAAAAGGAAATAAAAAAATAAGAAACGTTCGGGCAAAAAATGTAATGGTAATTCCTGCAGAAATTTAGAAGTATACATTTTATATCCCAAAATATATCTGTAAATCTGGGTAATATCCATAGATAAATTAAATTCGTATTATTATATATTTTAACTATATTATGTTTGTAACTTAAAATGGGTTTATAACGTATAATTGATGAATAAAATATAATTTACTTCTACTTTACTTTACCTTACTTTTTTCAGCAAATAAAATATAATTAGTAAAATAAAATAAATAGTATATTAAAATATATTTAAGTCCAAAACAAACTCTGAAGAAGACGCTACACCAATCAATATTCATCGAGTAAATACTCACGATTTCATATTCAGTAGTCATCAATAAAAACGTAACTGATAACCACTAAAAAAATTCATCTCTAACAAACCATTACATCGCCCACACCTGTTGTTTTCAAGCTTTATTATAATTTTTTTTAAAAGCCGACATTTGTTTGTAAACAAGAATCAGCATCATATCAAAACCAAATTGTGAACGAGAGGAGAGACCTGTTGATTTCAAATTCATAAGATTAAGTCGGCTCGAAAATCATCCCTCAAATACAGTTCCCTCGAACCGTTAGACGCATGCCCCGCAATCAGCTGTTAGTTTTATTTTGTGTGCGTTCGCGGTGAGAGGCTATTGACTTTGATACAAAAGCACCCAGACCCAAAAGTACTTCCAACCGCGCCACAAGCAAATCAGCACACAGTTAACAATTGTTTATGAAAAGATTATTAGAGCGTCGCATCGAAATCAAAATGGAATTAAAACAAATGATTCATTGAAAGTTTCTGTGAATTATTTTTTTAATATTTAATATTAATATTAATAAAAAAATTGTTCCTTGTAAAATCGAGATACACACCACTATGTACGGAATGTATTTGTGAGTTGTTGTAACATCCTGCGAATAATTTTCGCTATACATACAAAAAATTTTCACATTCTTTTACAGAAGCATTTGGTACATTTTCTGTGAGGTTTGCAAGGAAGAGAAAAATTGTAAAAAATTGCAAATTTATTGAAAAAAATCAAAAATTTTGAGGTAAGTTTATCAATCAAATATAAAAATTCAATTGTCTATGAAATTTTTAAAGTATTTATAAAATTGAGATTAAATTCGTTGAATTTTGGTCACGGCGATGAGAAGTGGTTTTGCGTGGGTTACGCAATAAATTTTCTTTAATCGAGATCAAATAATGTTGATTTGTTAATTCAAAAGTATGAAGTATTCAAGAGTTTAATATAATTAAACAATTTATTCGAATAGCATGCGAAGCCGTTTGGTGGAAATGTGGGTAATGCTAAAGATATATCGGATATAATGACTGGCAGCTTTAAAGTCCAGCTCATCAATATGGGCACTCGTGCAGCCGCCTGTAAGTTGAGAAAAAAGTTGTTTGAACATTTACTCCCATATTTAGGAAACAACTAAATAATATATTTACTTAATATCGTACAATTAACATTGCCTTCTCTGTATTTCATTACTTTTTGTATAATCATCCATACAGTTCAAGCAAAGCTTAGATGCCTCCACGAGTATCACGTCCGCCTCCTGCACAATGTTCTGCCTACGCCCTCTGGCGTCGATATCGCTAATAATATTAAATACTTCTCTCAAACTCTATTAAGTAAGTATTGTTCTTTAAAGACCACATGAACATGTTCTCACCTTCATGATTACAAAAAACTTATTCGGAATTATACCGAATATTATTATTCGGTTAAAAGCAAGCATTAATGTATTTGTGTTGTTTTTACACCCTGCACCCCCAAGAGGTGAAGGGTACATTAACTTTGTTCTTTCGTTTGTAACTTCCGTGGGCGCGGTTCGCCCACTAATTCAAAAGATAGCGGTATCTAGTATGCGGCTGGAGATATTTAAAAGAAATTTTATGTGATTCATAATAACGTCGTTGTGGAAATTGTGGGGGGGTGGGGGAGTGGAATGGGCATATTCCTCCCACCGGTTATTTGATTGAAGTTACAAATTAATATTACGGGTGTAGGGTATATGAGCTTCTGCCAATCCGAAGTCAGCGTTCTTACATTTTACACTTATTAAAACTCTGCCTTTCTTTTGCTTTTCATTCTTTAGCTGTCCTAAAAGATGTGCGCACTTCACCACATGAACTTATACGAAATCCCTCAGAAGATCCTACGCGTATGAGCGCCTATCCCAACCTTGAATATGGAAATCTTTACAATGCTCTAACGATGCTAATTGATGTTGCGCCATGTATTCAGTACGGGCAAATCGGTGAATATAAAATTGAAATTGCAAAAACGATCAATTAATACGACCTCTTCTTCTCTGTGCGCACAATTAAATTGTTAAACAGTTTTTGGTAAAGCCTTGGTGCAATGCCTTTGTTGCATTCTACCATTTCTCGACAAGGACCTCATCGATAATCTCCCCTACTTGGCCAGCTCTACCATATCGGTATTACCACCAGCGCTATATCAGGATATTGTAAATGCTCTTTGCTATTACATCCTCCCGTTTACTATAAGTAAACACAATTAATTAATGATCTATCGTATATCTTTCAAAAGTGCATTAAACGTGATTTACTTTATTTAGCCCGTCGTAATGCCGATGAACAGGAATGTCAAGCTTGCCAATCAATCTCATCAGTTATCATGATGGTATTGCAATACTCCAATAATCCCGGTATTCACGAAGTAATCAACCCAAGCAAATAATACGTAGATTGATTTAATTTTCTTTTTTCCCCATAGCTCATCATTGTCAACTCCTCGAGTGTCTGATGACTCTCAAACATAATGTTGTCAAGGATATTCTCTGTGTGGTAGCCTATGGCACATCCGTATCTCGATCCTCTGCCGCCAAATTACTTTTCTACTACTGGCCCGCATTCGATCCGAATTTATTCGATCGTCGTGTCTTACTAACAAAATTAACTAGTAAGTTTCTTAGAAAAATCATTAATACCATGATGCTCTTTAAAGATACACTATGAACATCATTAACTACCCTCCGACCCCTCCACCATATTTTTTTAACATTTCGCCAGATGACCTTGTCCCATTTGTTTGTCAACGAGAACAATGTCCGAATGCGGGTAATGCCGAAGCCGCTAAAGTTTGCTACGATCATAATGTTAGCATTACGTATGCCCCCGACTGTCCACCCCCACTCTATTTGTGCATCGAGTGTGCCAATGAGATCCATCGTGAGCATGCCAATCTTGAGTTCGGTGACATACTGCACCCCATGCAGCAGGTGTCGATGGTATGCGAGAACAAGAATTGCCGATCCACCGAGAAGTCGGCCTTCTCCATTTGCTTCTCCAATGAATGTGCCAGCTACAATGGCAATCATCCGATTCGCTACTGTGCTCAGTGTCACGGTAATCGCCACAATTCGCGACGTGGCGGCGATCATGTGGTGCATCGTAGTTTGCAACCGGCTTGGCAAATGGATGCGGAGATGCAAATGAATATGGTGGAATCGGTAGTGAGTTTGTTGCGCGAGGCCAAACCACTCAATTTTGAGCCCGGCAAAGAATGCTCATCGAATGATGGATCGAAAAAGAATGGCAGTGATGGTACGGTGGATGTAATATCACTTGAAGAACGTCAGATGCTAGGACGATACGGTATATGGCTATTGGTGGGACGCTGTACACCGACCGCCGATACACCAGTAGAAGTCCTGGGAAGGATGCTTGGCATGCTGTTCCACTGGTTCCACGTAACAGCATATTCATATGACGGTATTCGAATGGCATAGAATTCAATCAGTGTCACTTCGTTATTAAAACTAATTCCACCTTCTTTTGTCGTTTTCCCAACAGCTGCCGGACAAATTGAAAGCACCATCGAAAAATTGAAGGTCGAACATGTTTGTGATTGGTTGAAAGAAATCTGTCGTGTTCATTACAATGTATTTACTTCCTGCTTACTACCCCACCCACCCGAGTATGCACGAGTCGGTGGTCACTGGGAAACGCTGGCATCGCGCACTAGTCATCTGAAAGAGGGCCTTCAAAGACTGATTTGTTTAGTACCATACGAAGTAATCACTTCGGAGATCTGGGACTACGTCATGCCGCATTGGATGGAAGCCATCACAAATGATGTGTCCGAAAAGGAATTACACGAATTGAAGATTGTACTTAGCAAAATATTAGATCCGGTGATGTCGCCACTAGGTTTCGATGCCAAGACGATGTACAATTTTGTAGCCATTCGTTTCGAAAAGACCACAGCAAAAGTTCAACAACAGGCTCTTCATTGGTTACAGATACTATCGAAGCTTGACATTATGATACCGTTGTTGCAACTCTTTGCCATGTTTAGCGATGGAGTGAGGATCATGAAGTGTGGCGTACAGCATGAACTTATGCGTGAGAAAGAGAAGAAAGGAGAGAAAAACCATAAATTGCCCACGAATGACGATAAACCCGATGCGGCCAATCCACCACGGCGCAGCTCAATTTGTAAATTCTCATTTAGAAAAAAATTATCTCAATAAACAATATCAGTTATATCACATTTTGTGCAGCTCCAGTTGTTGAGGATGAATCCGGCAATACGTCAGCCATATCCGACGATGACGCCCCTACTAATCGTCACACCGAATTCTCTACCGACGCTGAACACAATCTTACTTGCTGTATTCTGATGTTGGATATATTATTAAAGCAAATGGAACTGCAAGACATCGAGCAACATCTAGGCATTCATACCTCGGTCTGCGAGAGCGTTTCCCGTCTGCTTAAATGTATGGTAACCGCGGCCCGTGTGGGTCTAAGCAGTCACACTTGTTCACCTAAAGTAAGATCACTTAAAGTGTTTGAAAAGCTATAAAAACCTCCTACTGTCTGACCCTCTCTCTCCTCCCTCTCTCTCTCTCTCTTTGTACCGCAGACGGCTGACTGTGCTTATTGTGAAGCTTCGATCATGTGGCATCAGTTGTCTACTAAATTGGTTCAGTTTATGGCACCGTTAAATCCAGTGCGACCACCAGATGTAAGCATCCTTTCGAATTTTCGTCCCAAACACTTTTTAATGAAATCTTTGAATTCTAGCCGCCTATCGAGGATATCATTGAAGAAGAGAAATCCTCACGAAAGAGTCCTCCCGAGAGTGACAAAGAAAAGCAAAGAGATCGTGATGTTTCACTCTCAATGGCTCCACTTCCCATACCCTTGGGCCCACTGGGTGGTTTCGCAGGTGCTTGATATTTTTTCCTCATTAATTTTGGAATTAGAAATTCTGGGAATACAGATTTGTCTAAAAAAACACAATCAAATTTTCTTAACAAAATATTTAACACATTAATATTTTACTACTATTTGCCATTGCCGATTATCGAAATATTATCATTGAACACACACCCACACATACACACACATGCACACACATATACACACGCACACACACATGCACACACACGTACACACACGTCTATATTTTATAACTAAAATACTTTCTTATTTCCTTCTCCTTTCAACCACACTTCTCACACTCTTTGCACTCTTAAATGTGTAGATTATCCATGAAAGACCTGTAACGTAAAATTGTTAAGTCTTAATCGATTTAAGTAGGTTGAAAAAACACATGCATTATCAATCACAACTGACACACAGATAAAACTATACTAAAAAATCACACAGTATTTATAAATAATTATTCGCAGACTATGGATTTTTATTAATCATATCGTGGCAAGAAATGTAAATATTCTTATAATTTTATTTTATTTCATCTCTTGAAACTCTTTCTCACCCTCTCTCTCTCTCCGCTTTCTTTCTCTCTCTCTATCTCTCGTTCTCTCTCTTTCAATATATACCATATATAAATATCTTTCATTTCCAAATTCCTTTAAATTTGACCTAGTATTGCTTACACCCCTTTCGTCCCATGTAAAAACCTGTAAACAATCATTACACCCAACAAAAACCAAATCCCCCACACCCTACCATTCAATCAAACATCCAAATAATCAACCAACACCTTGAAAAGATCTCTTTAAGCTAGATAAACTTTTTACAGACGATGGCAAGATTATTATCATGGCAGGTGAAGAAACGACATTTAACATATTAATTCTTCAATTAAATTTAAAATGCGTTGAGGAAATGCTTTTCTTGATATTTTTAATTAAGTTGTTCTAATTAATAATTCTACAAACAATAACATTTCGAAAGCTTGATGATTCTAAAGTGTTTTGCTCTTTTTGAATTCATAACACTCTTTCAAACTCTTTTAATCCAGTTCAATGAAATACTTTCTTCTTCGATTTTAATAATCTACTAATAGTATCACAAACACTCTTTCCTTTATGTTATTTGTTCGTTTTATTGACAAAAATGTGCAGGGAGTGCGCACCGAATATGTTGGGAATGATGTGTAGGGGATGCATGTAAATATTTAAAATCGTTGTAGATAAATGCATGAATTAAACAATTTATTATGAAAAACAACACATTTTCTGCAATTCCTGAGAAAATACTAAAAACTATAAATTGCCTCCATTCGAAAGTGATTTGTCTGAGTACGCAAAAGATGTCACTGTATACAAAATATGAAAACAATTTATTAATTTAAATTTCATTGCAACGAATAGATCTTTCTTTCGCATTAAAAAGAAGTAAGACGTTACAGTTCAAATCAAAGTAAAGAATATCACCTAGTCAATTTGAAAAAATAACTCCCTATGAATAATTAAAGACAACCTATTTCAAAATTTAATCAAAATTGTTATCCAAGATATATTCGAGCGTTAACAAACATGTTATAGATAGAAAATTCGGGTAATTTTAAGCGAAAATTCAATACATAAATTTCTCTTTGAAAATAGAATTAATTTCTTTTAATTTCTTTTCCCAAAAAAATAATACTGACGCCCTTCGTTTCATACCTACGTGATGAATTTGCCAAAATGAGATATATTTTTGTAGCATAAGCCAGACTACAGTGAAATATAGACAAGCAATAACACTTCGTCTGCAGGTTATTCTTTTGAGTTAAGTTTAGTACTTTTTAGAAATAACATACTTTAGCTAACAGACTCCAGATAGATTTTGGAAGGTAGATTTTAGACAATACAATATCTTGAGAAGAGTATTCTACTTGACTATACTTTACTATATTTTAATACTTTGTCTATTACTTAACTTACTTTGTATGTAATTATTTCAATTGCATGTTCGTGTCAGTGTCAATTTCTGTATATTTCTGTCGAAACATTCTTCTGTGTATATATTTTGTTATTATAAAAAATACTATATAATAAATATTTTTAATTTGATCAAATTAAAGGAGGTCAAATTAAAGAAGCAAGGTTTTTACGTTATATTTTTACAAAATGTCTCAATGAAAGGTTTTGTTTTTATAAAATAAAACAATTTTATAAATTGTTCCTAAGAATTATGAAAGAAAACAAATTCACAACAAACTAGTTCGATTATATTTGGAAAATCCAAAAAAAAGAAACCAATCATAGAGACACAAATTGATGTGAGTTACTTCTTGGTTACGTGAATTACTTTTATGAACTTGTTGAGTGAATTAAGCCTTGTATAAGCCTCATATTAATTAGCCAATTTAAAAAAAATTGCTATGTTTTTTGCAAAATAGTAGACTGGTATTTGCAAAAACAACTTCTTAATCGAGATGTTTAGAAATTTTTATAAATCTTATAAACTTTTAATCTGTGAATACTTTAACACCGTGTGTATAAAGATTCTTTTCAATTTTAACATTAAAAACATTCATAATACATTCAATAAAATATAACCAAAATTTTTTGACAAAATTCTAAATTCGAGCGCTAATGTAATTCGAAAACCATATTAAATTAAACACATATTAAATTATTGTTAGTATATATTTAAAGAAATCATATGAAACAAGAAATAATATAAGAGGCGAAATATGAAGCTCTGCAGATCAAATGATCACATTCTGGCTATTTTTGATAGTTTTACAACATTTTCAAGCATTCTAAAAATCATTTGTATTTTCTTTTTCAATTTCTTCTTATCCCTGTGTGTGTGTGTCGCGGAAACAATTGCAGGGCCAATGCCAGTCGCCGTACCGCAACCGGAACCACATTCAGTAGGTGGTGTGTTGGTCCATATGCCGCACGTGTGCTCCGTATGTATTAATCTTACTTTAATTTTCTATTGGTTTTGTTCCTAAGTAGTAATCGTTTTTTTTTATTAATTTTTAAAAGTTATTCTAAATACAATTTAATATATATCAAAACCACTCACAATTACCCCAAACATCATTATGAAATTTGAAAAGGAAAAATTGCTTTGAAAGCCACACAACTTGTAGGAAAACATTCTAAAGAAAATTAATTCAACGATATATTTAAAAAGCTCGAGGATAAAATTTGTTTTGAAACTTTGTAGTAAATGAAGGAAATATTTCATTTATTTTGTTAATTTTTTTTTCAATTATTATACTTTCTAGAACATCGAAAATGGGCATTCAGTTGAAAATAATACATTTACTCGAAATGTTTACGCCACAGACGAGGTACTTTGCGCAGTCGAATATCTAAAAGAAAACATTTCTACTGCAATTCTTAATTTGGTTTTAAGCTATTCTTTCTAATTGGAAGCAACAATTTATTACATTTAAATATTGTGTTTTTTATTTATTTATCTTCCCTTTTCGGTTTTCTTGCTTACAATATATTTTTGTATATATTTATAAATATGTAAATATAAAATACAAATTTTGTTTGTATATAATTTATGATTTTTCTCTCTGGAAGCATCAGCCAATTTTTTTTGATTTCTATTCAATGTTTTGTCTTAAAACATTTGTGATCCATCACTTCAGTGTTTCAAAATAATAAAATTTTAATTTTCTGTGTATTCTAAATTTTGGCGTGTTTCGTACTCATAATTAATTTGACTATATGAGGACTAATTAGGTGTTCGAATTTTAATTAAGTGTTAGGAAATCACACTTAGACAAAATTCAGAATTGAATGTTTAGACCCTAGATATGATTTTACATATTTAGTAATTTAAAACAAACATTAATTCTGGAATCCGTTTTGCAACTAATGGCCAGATAAATAATTAAAATTGATTCCTCAGGGCGAAGCAATCAATAAAATACATAGTGAAAAAACGGTTTTTTTTAAATTTCTATAAGAGTTCTATAAGAGTTTCCATAAGAAACATTACGAGAAAGAAACTGGACTTAATATCACAATCGCGAAAATTAAACAGGAAAATTTTGAGGTCATCCTAAACAGTTTCAATTTAAAATTCGCCACAATACAAAATATTTATAGAACGTAAAATAGAAACGTAAATAGAACGCAATAGTATATTATTAGTGTTTAATAATTAGTCGTATTTAAAACAATAGGTATTACTATATTAAAGAATAAATATCGGGTGATTACAGCATTTCTACTTACAACCGTTTGTACTTTTCACAATTACGAACATGTTTAAAAATTCCCTTGCAATCCGAACATATTTATATAAAAACGTTATATCCATTTGAATTTTCTTTTCGTGAATTTTTTATATTTCAAAAATTACTTTATTTATTATTTCCCATAAACCCATTTCTTATTTAATATTTTGTCTCAAAGTATCTTGTATGTGAATGAATCTAACGTATATATCTGTCGAATAATAAATCAGAAAATGGAATTTAAATTTTCAAAATCTTGTAAAAAGTCCATAAATAACAAAATATTTGAATGTCATCCTATAATCGTATGATTTTACGTTTACTTTATTCGTTATATGTGTTTCAACGTATGGCATGATATGATGTCATATATTTGAAAATTATCATCTAATATTTCGTAGAAACCAAAAAAGATTAATAACAAATCGTTCTATTGGAATGCATATTTTTTCCATTTTAAATGAATACGTCTTTTTTGATATCCTAATATTTATATACTGTTATTTTAGCCTAAAAATATTTTATAAAATATCGAGAAAAACAAAGAAATAACAGAAGCATCACGATCCTCTAAATCGTGCCATTTATTACGTTTACATCTTACTCTCCTACAAACGCATATAAGTGTTATATATTATAAATATCTATGTCTGCTTGTTTATATTTAGAACACTCTAACTTATTGTAAAATTAAAAAACATTACTTTAAAAATTTTAATTAAAAATATCTTTCAAATACTTCACAAAATTTAGATTATGACCGCTACCGTTGAAACAGTTTCGGAACAATTAGATTTCGCATCTATAATGCCAACCGATAAAGCTATAGCCAGATCGGTAACACTATCTGATGCTGATGTTGGTGAGTGTAATATAAAGTATTTCCTCTCATAAAAGTCAATATTGAAATATTAAAAAATTGTAATATTAAAAAATGAATTTCAACTAATTTTAAAATAATTAATATTAAAAAAATTCAATATCTGACCAAGTTCAGTTATATTTAAAAATCCTGTCGCGAATAACGAAAGTTTGTTTACAGGTAGTGCCAATGCTAGCGTTACAAAAGCGTCTGTGCTCGGTGAAAATGGCGGTCTAAATGGTAGCACCGGTATAGGCGGCGAAAATTGCAGCATTGACGATGAAAGTGAGGAGGATGAAGATGGTGAAGATTTCTGGCATACTTCAGTAGGAAAATTCAAATTCACTTTAGATCAATTACCGCAAACCTTGCAATACATGCATCAATTACTAACGGTAAGGGAAACACCATTAACAGCATGAATTAAAGGGATTTAAAACTTTTCACTGATACGTTAATATTTTTTGTATAATCTGAATCTTTTTCTGTTCCACATCAGGAGATACCGACTATTAAAAAACCTGAAATACTTTACTATATTCTACAATGTCTTAATATCATGGCTTTGCACGGTGATGCTCTCTCCAAGGCGACTCGTGAACATCGAGGGTTTTTTATTTGGTGCCAAGAGAATTTGCTAATCAAGAAGTTAGTATTGCTTTGGTTGTTTTGTCAACCAAATTGGTAAAACTATACTGGCCATACTAAATGTGATTTATTTTAATAATCCTATATAGTCTTTGGGATTTGTGCAATGCTGAACAATCCCATATTTGTCAGGTTGGCGTTCCATTATTACTTCACTGCATAACACTGCCATTAGGTTCGGATGTCTTTTGGCGTGTTGTTCAAGAGGCATTCCATGATACCGATTGGCGTGTTCGATTCACGGCAGTCGAACGAGTAACCGTAATTACACGATTTATGGATTCGACTCCTTTACGTTCGGAGGTCGGGCTCCAGACAGCGCTTGCCACAGCCTTTTGTCATTTGATTGCCAGCATGGATGACATTAGTGTTTATGTCGCGCAAAGAGCCACCCTCTATATCGGAACCATACATGATTCAGCAATTCGGTCACTCCTCTTCTGCTTAGAATCTCAATTCGATTTATTCATTGTGGATCGACCAGTCGTATTGCAATCGGTTTATCAATTGCATAATTCTCTATCTGATCGTAAAGTTCTTACGTGGGAATTCTTTCTAAATCGTTTCGATACGCTCTTCATTGAGGCTCAGATCAATTTGGAGAAGAGTGGTGATATTTCCTATTTACGCGATTTACGTAATTCAGAAAATGGTAGTGAGGCTTTGTGTAGTAAGATATTGAAAGCGCGTGAGGCTCTCAACCAATCGGATACATGCGGCAGTATGGCAAAAACACTGAGTGCTTCGTTTGGTACTAAGTGGCCGTACAAGCGTACAATGTCAGCACCAGCAAGCATGGCTACACGGCAAGACTCGAAATTTGGTAGTTTCAATTAGATTCCGTCGATGCAATCAATCTGAATACATCTGGTTTTCAGGTAACGAAAAGGAGAAGATTTACAGCCGACAAATTTCTGCACCAATATTAAAACGAAAGACATCACGTTTCGGATTAGGTAAGTGCTAAAATACGAATACTGATGAATTAGTACTAAAAGTAGTACGTTTATTATGGTAAAAAATTAAACATTGATTCGAAATGGACTGAAGTAACAGGAAGTACTTAACAGACTTGGTATTACAGCTTAACTGAAACCACTCTACTACCGCACCGTACCGTACTACTACCGTAGTGAAATCGTAGTATCATAGTTATCACTTCATCACTTCTATATTTCATAGATAATCAAATTCATTCTCTGGGCGGTATTGGCGATGATAATCTGATTGGACTTCTCGGACGCATTACCGAGCTGGAAGAATCGGACCGTGAAACGATACATTTATTAGTCTTCTTGCTAATGCAGTTTATGTCACGCAACGATCAGGCTTTCCCGTCCGACGACAAATTCATTAGTAAGACACAAAATATAGTCCTCAAACATTTCTTCCTTCTGCTGGGACATAATCAGATTGACAAAAGTTTCCATACCACACCGGAATCACTACGGTATGTAAATCACCAATATCCGACCCGTCAGGATCTAGGAAAACATAATACAAGTTTACACGTATTTTCAGTTCATCCGCCGTTTTCAATGCTTTCCTTTCGAATTTACCGCAAGTTCTCGATCAGAATCATTTAATTGGTAGCTTGATTTTACCGTCAGTTATGCAAATCATACTTTTTGCACCTTGCCCAAACAACTTCAGTGCTGACTGTTATCAGAATCTGGTTTTCAATTATTCGCTATGGTATTTGGAGCAACACGCTCGTCGTAATTGGTTGATGACACTTTTGGTAGTACTCTATAAATACTCTTATAATCAGCCGCCTCTAAGTGCGTATATGAATTCGGCCATTCGAGTCATCGTGAACAGTCTACGTGCTCAATTTCATCAATGTAAACGCATTCCAACGACCACCATACTAGATATTCAGGCTACGTCGCGTTCTCGCGATGTAAGCCAACCGTCATTGGGTACCGATGCCAACGAGGAGGAAAAAGACCAACAGAGTCCACCGCAAAGTCCAATGTTTCCCTCGGAAGGAACAAGCGGCGCTTCGAAAGGCAATAAAGGTCAAAACGTTGCTTTCACTCCAAAATTACAGCATGCTTTTCGTAAGTATCCCGACTCTAGTCTCGAGGCTGATGAAACTGAATCCGAACTGGTTGCCATACCTGAAAGTGATTTTTCCGATAGTACTTTGCATGGAAGCAGCGCACCGGTAGGGACGCCCAAACGGGACAGACGTCTATACATTTTTCTAGTAAACACTTTTTCCCACCAATCATTTTAGGGATCCTTCGATGACAACGCACACTACGAGGAAGCCGCTGGTTCCATTCGAAACGACTCTCTTCGTATGCAGGCTATAGCTGGTTCAGTAAACAATACTACCGTACGTACAACGGAATACTCGGAGGAGGTAAACAAAATTGTAACCGAAGTAATTAAATAGCAATAATCTTATTCATTTTGTGCAGAAAACCTCGAAAACTCGAAAGTATTCTATAGTTACCAGAAATGGCGAAACGTTTGTCGGAAGCAGTTTTACGGGTACGGACCAGAGACTGTCAGAGAACGTTACCACTGCCATCATCACGATGCCACCCCGCTGCAGTCCGCAAGAGGGTGTTCGGACTGTTGCTACGCCACTTGTCGGTGCCGGGGAAAATTATGAAAAAGCCATTATCAGCCCGCCACTAGAAGTCCAACGAGCCATAACCGTACGAAACACATCGCATGACAATGCTTCGGCTACTAACAAAATATTCGCTTCGATTGCTACCAATCATATAAAAGCTTTGGGAGCCATTCACGACACCACCAACACACACGATGTGACATCATTAACGGACATAAATGGCGGTGGCGGAAATAGTAGTGGAGCCAGCAGTACCAACCGATCCCATAACAGTAACTCAGTCGACAATTCGGAAAGACGTCAGCACTTGACGCCGAACGTAGCTAGACAGCAAGTGACCAACAAAGCTCTCGGACGAAACAAAACAATCATTGAATGTAGTTCCGCTACTTCAGCGTCAACATCATCGAGCACAAGTGCCGACAATTCACGCAAAAGTGTTCCCAAAAAAGCGAGCACCAATACCAATCGCCATCTTAAACGGTCAGATAAAGCCTACGGTTCCCCAGACTCACCGTTATCCAAAATGAACGTAATGCCAAATCCAGTTGATGATAATGAAGCCAGTAATTTGTCAGGATCTCAAAAAGTCACCACTCTAGAAATACCCACACAAGAGCGTCTGCTGCCAATCGGTACCCAAGAAAACATTACCACTCTGGTAGATCGAGTACGTGAAGGTTTAAATCTGCCCGATATAAGTCACTTGAAGCAAGACAGTTTAGATGTATCCGATAGTACCAAGGACGATATAACACCAAATAGTCGTACAACTTCGCCCAGACGGCTAATCAAACAATTTGCACTGGAATCGCCACCACATGCAATACAATCTGAGCGGTCAGATTTACATTCGTCTATTATAAAGACTGTGAAACCAGATGTTAGACAAGTTCCTGACGCGGCCTTAGGTCCCAACGGTGTTTGTAACGGTGGCGGTGGTAGCGGCGGTAATATAAAAAATTTGAGCATTTCCGCATCAGGCATGCCCTTTCAAAACAGTACTGGCGCCCAAAAGAAAACCTCAGAACGCACGCCACGCCCTCGTCAAAAACGTATTCCTTTTGCCATTAATACGCAAGCTATAACTGATATACGTGCACGTTACGCTGGCTACTGGCCACCACCTCACTTAAGTCATGATCCACAAATGCACGGTGATAAATCGGATGGTGAACGCAAAAGTGTTAGTAATGATCAACCATCGCATCATCAACAAGACAAGCCCGTAAGACATTACTTAAGATTTAACTTTTTGCCAGCAAAATTGTTTTTAATTATGTTTTACGTAATTTACCACAAGAGTTTGGCAAGAGTTGGCGATTACACTGTATGTGAACGTTGCTCAGATTGCGGTTCTATGGTCGAGGAATACAATGATGAAGAGATCGGTATATTAATCATAATATTAGGGACATTTATACATCGCGAACCTGCAATGTCGGCACCCTTCCTTCCTGAGATTTTAACCCTAGTTTCCAAGTAAGTTTCCACATCAATCGTTATCGATCTAATTGTGATTCTATTTAGGGTCGCCATGCATTCGACATACAGTTGGCAATACGATAGCCCGACACATATTCCCGGCAGTTCACAGAGTGTGGCACATCAGTTTATGCGCTGCGTCCTACACCAATTGGCACCGAACAATATATTTTTCCAAATATTTAAGATCAGAATGAAAAGTGAGTTCATTCCGTAAAACTCTTTAAGAATATTTAAAACTCTTCTTTAATATTTTTTTAAAATTCTTTACCAGTGAAAACCCGTCAGACCATTTTCAAAAGTATTGCCAAATCGTTACTCGATTTTCCGCTGCTTAATCCAATCAGTCCTATTTATTTAGCGTGCGAATCAATGATGACTAAGAAATCCTTACCAGTCGAAGAATTGCCCATTGTATTTCGGAATATGTCGGAATATATGCAATGCATTCCAACGGATGTGTGTTTGGGTCAAGCCTCCTGGTCACAGGCTATGCAATCTATGGAATCGCTCTTCCGCCAAGTGGCAATTACATTACCAAATATTGGCAGATTAGAATATTTGTTAGACATTATGGTGACAACGTTACGTCTGGCTGGTATACCCAAAAGCATGCTGGAACCTTTTTCCAAAATACTTGCTTACTGCATTCAGAACATTAACATGGAACATGGTGTTATTTATGACTTATGCACTCTTAATTATCGTTGCTTCTCCAAAGATCGAGACAAAATGTTTCTTTGCCGTCAGCTTATCTTCGTATTCGTGCAGGCTTTGAAATTTAAAGTCAATATGCCCGATCAAAATCTTCTACTCATAATTGGTTTTGCTTTGCAAGATGCTGGTGGCGCTCTACCTTCCGGGACAATACAAGGCTTACCGGACTCCTTGCCAATTTTTTCTACTAGCGCTGGAGAATGCTTGCGACAATATATGAATGATATCATAGATTTCTTGGCCGATTTTCATACACTAAGCAAAATTAAGGTGTGTTTTTTGAAGAAAGAAATGCTTTCTTTTACGATGTAGTTTGGGTAATTTGAGTAGTTTGGTAATTATATAATTTGGATAATTATAATTTGATCCACAATTCAAGCGAGGCCCTAATTTGAAGCATCATTCTTAAAATGCTCCTTATACGATACAATTATATTTATTATGGAAACCAATACGATAGCAAAATCACGGGGCACGAGACCGATCATTGATCTCAGATCGATAGCAGGTCGATCGCAGAACACGAATTAGAGATCGATCGTGGATTTAATACTCTAAATAAATTTAACTGTATTCCATCTTTTCTTTCTCTTTCCACAAAAGAACTTTAAGAATGGTCAGCCTCAAAACGGTTTAAGCGAAGATACACTCGGTGGCGTTTTAAAGGGTGCAGTTGCTCAATACCTCGCTATAGAAATGTCACGCGGAAACTCTCGCGATAGTAAAGCTGTTGCCAGATATTTACCTTGGCTATATAACGCACCGTCATCACTGCAACAGGGGTAAGTAAGCACGCGAGAAAGAATAACTTCCGGTGACTCAATATTGAATCCTCCATCAGACCAAAAGAATTCACCGAATGTGTTGGCCACATGCGTCTCTTGTCGTGGCTATTGTTAGGCACCTTAACCCATACAGCACTTTTACATCGTCGTACTGATACGCAGCCAAACGCATCTCATACATCTGCCGCCGCCGTCCATCTTCACAGTCAGCACCATTTAGCACATATAATCCAGCCAGTACCACAAGAAGCCTCCTGCCATATTGCTGATCATATTCAAGTCATATTTGCTGGATTCACCGAACAATCAAAAGCTTCCGTTCTTCATATGTCATCGCTCTTCCATGCCTTTACCTTGTGTCAATTGTGGACGGTTTATTTGGAACAATTGGCCAAAAATACATCGACTAATAGCGAGGCTAGCACGATTACCATGGGAATTTTATTTGAATTCTGGTCTAAAGTGACGCCTTGTATTCTGCAATTAGTATCCCATTCGAAACCTGCCAAGGATTCCGTGGAAACTTTCCAACAAAGCTCAAATGCTAAAGTACTGAAAGTTTTATATAATTTATTGATTCACTTGAAAAAACAAAGTCTATCTCCTATTCCTTTGATTTAGCTTTCCGAAATGGTTAATCTGCATTTTCTTAGTTTGCTAGAAGCTCTTAAGGAAACACATTCGACGATACTTGGAAAATTGTTACCGCTATGGAGTCCTGTTTTATCTTCGCAATCTCAGGTTTTCTTTAATAATAATTTGATTAGTTCGAGGTCTACGAAATTCGGTTAACATAAAATAAATTCATTTACATAAAGAGAACCAACATAGTTAATGCCTCTGAAAATACTTTAGGATCAGCCTAATTTCGTAGACCATTATTACATGTTATTAAAAAATCTACTCAAATGACTACATATATTTTTTTTTATTATTTGAACACGCAAAGCTCTCCGATACTCTACACGTACGGCTACAAAACGTACGTGATTACGGATCTAATTACGAGGAATTAGAAACGGATCACTCGGAAGCGCTTCTGAAATGGCTACAACGGCTACAATTTAAAATGGGTCAAATTGAACTGCAGTCATCAACAGCTACACAATTTTATTCCATATAAATATTTCATTATAAAAATACCTAAATCACAGTGTGTTTGATGTTGGTACATTACATTAATGCGCTTCTGATCATAAACATCAATTAATTATTCTTCGTTGGAAAATGTTTATGCTCTATAAATCGAAAAAATAAAATTAAAACTAAATTTACTCAATGAAATGGTTTCAATCTTCCTGCGTACTATGTCGAGTTTTTACTCAATTACTGTATAATTTACAATGCTTGTGGATTTTTCCTCATCAAGAGGATCGAGAACTTCGTTGACTTCACCGATTATGTCCCCTTCAATGCTGTTAACAGGATTTCGATAGGAGGTAAATAAAGCTGAGGACTTGAGTTCTTCTGAGAGAAGCTGATCTTTTCTAGATTTCAAACGTTCAATTTTAACAGCCAAACGTTCGGCGGCCTGCTTCTCTTGCAATTCCTGCAAACCATAAAAATCACGCATCATAATACATAATGAAAAAATAGAGGGCTAAAGTAAAAAAAAATAAAGTAAAATTACCTTTAATTTTGCTAAGTAACTACTTTGCAATTCGACTGAATCCATAAGAGTTAATAATTTAGTACCAGCGTGATTAATTGGTGGCGGAGTCGCTGCCGTGATTTCCCAATGTTTGTTCTTCTTTCGTAGTTTTTCCTTTTCCGGATCATGAACATGCGAAATTGTTGTTTGATAAGGTTTGAATTTCTCACCTTTCGATGGTTTTTCTGATTCAACCAAATCGACTATATATCGAGCATGCTGATCAACTTCAACACCAGAATGAGTCCTAGTTTGTTTTATGCATTTATGTAAATCATCCGAAATGTCCTTCTGGGAATTATTGCAATCATTTGGCAGTTGTTTAGCTTTCTGTAGTTGTTGCAATTTTGGCTTTATGTTCTCCAACTTTTCTCTGACATCTATTGCAATAACATTAGCTTCAACACATTCCGCAGTTTCAGATCCCGGTACTTGATTTGAATCTGTGTCAAAAGATTTGATATCTTCCAAATCCTCAACAGTAATAAGTGTTTTTTCCGCAGGTATATTTTTGATTTTGCGTTCATGCATACTACGTTGGGCAATCAAACGCAAAGGATCCATTTCCGTTTCGTCATCACTATCCAAAACATCTTCATCGGGATCGTGATCGGAGATTTTATTCAGTTTTCCATTCCATTCCAATTGATTGATTTGATTTTGTCCTTTATCAGCAATATTAAGCTCTGAAAACATATTTGCTGCCTCGTCAACATTGGCTCGCCTTTGCAACTCACTTAACACTTTATCATAGAATTCCTGTATGCGTTTTCCCTTGTCAGGCAGACGATTTATTTTCGATCTAAAGGAGAGTAGGTTTTAGGTTAGAACATTAAAAGGATTACATATACCAAACGTACTTATTACAAAGCAGACGACTCTCGCGGTCTTTTATTTCCTGCAATTCAATTAGCGTTAATTTGGTTAAATCTTTATTATGACTATCGCGTTTAGCCAGTGGCATTCCACCACCAGGAATTTTATTTAATCTTGGACGCGGTATTGATGCCATTAGAATTTAAATTTTTTATTATTATCAATACAAAATTATGTTAACGATTTTCTGAGGAACAACAGTTTTACGTCGAATGGATAGTATTTTTGTTTGTTAATAGCAACATATGGTAAAGACAGAAAAAATATTCGAAACAAGTTCCATTCTCTACCACTGTTCGCAAATACATGTAAGCGATTAATTTGGAAGCATAACAAAAATATTTCACATATCTTTGCATAACATTATAAAATGGTTTGATAGCTCAAGTGGATTCCTAAAATTAACAAGACAATATTTATTTTTCTTAATCAAACAGAATAATTATTAATGGCTTCATGAACATTTTAACGATAGTTGCTTAACAATATATTCCTTCGGTAACCTCTAAACTTGTAGGAACCAAAGGGCACAATTTTGAAAGAACATATATTTAACGATATGAACACAACGTTACCTGTAATTTAAAGTTAAAAGTTAAAAGTTACCTGTAATTAAATAAATGTAAATATATCAGTCACAATATATGTAAGAAATTATACAAATGTTATAACTCAGCCATAAAAATCTAAACTTACAAGAAGAGAATGTTAAGTTACTGACCACTGACATAAGTGAACAAAAACGAAAGGAAGCCAAACTCATATGATGTAAATTTTTGATTATTTTTCCTGAGCTCCTTACAAACTGAATAATAACTCCTTAGAAAGCCAGAATAATAAACAAAAATGCAAGGGAATTTTCATTTTAGAAATTGTTGTATTTCTAATACGCGGTTATTTACATTAAAAAGTATTTTCAATATAATTCTGCTTTTTAATACAATTAAACCGTTGTTCGGTATTAACTTTATGTGACTGTTACGATACTTCAAGACATTCAGAAATATCAACGAAATTAAATTTCTAATTTCTCGGACTAAATTAACAGTGGATCTTGTGGCATATCTAACAAACTTGGCAGCACCAGAATTACGACCAGCAGCCTTCCACATTGCTCCATATTTTCCCTGCAGCGTTGACGTTTCGTAAACGCCATTAAAATCAAAAATTATTTGAAAAGTAAAATATTATTAGCGTTTTTATAAGAGTATCTGCTAAATTCCAAAAAAATTGCAGATACATCAAAATGGTAGACTGCAGTGAACTTACGGAGCAATTCCTCGCTCTCGGTATGAGTGAACAAAAGGTTAAGGAAACCTTGAAAAATGCCACCTTGACCAAAAATCTTCAACAAGCTATTGCAGAATCGCACGGTGCCAAATTAGACGATGGTGCCGGAATGTTATTGTATCACATGGTTACCAAATTGAAACCTCAAATCAACACTGAGCTACCTCTGCTGGTTCGTTATATTGTCGAGAGGAAATTAGATTCCACAATGCGTGTGGATGCCGCCCTAGATTATTTACTTAAAGTTGGAAAGAGAAAAGGAGCCGCTGTTAACTTAGGAGAGTTTGAGAAAGAGTGCGGCGTTGGTGTTATTGTTACTCCTGAGGAAATAGATCAATGTGTAGAGGAACATATAAAACTTCACAAAGAAGCGTTGCTGGCTCAACGTTATCACTTCAATACTTTCAAGATTATGCAAGAAGTGCGCACGAAATTACGCTGGGCTGATGCAAAAGCAATAAAAGCTGAAATAGATGTTCAAGTCTTCGATCTCCTGGGGCCCAAGACTGAAGATGATATGAAACCGCTTGCTAAGAGTGACAAGAGAAAGGAGAAACCACCAGCCGTGGGTAAATATTGTGCTCAAAATATTATTAGTTATGCTTTTTTAGACTGAACTATTTATTATTTCTATCGTAAGACAAAGAAACGCTTCCAACCGTGAATGGAAATCAAGTGCACATTGATTCCGATGGAGCTCAAACCATCGCAGAGCTGATGAGAACCAAAGTACATTTTCACGCTCCAGGTGAAAATTACAAAACAGATGGATATGTCATCACAGAAAATACGGAAAATCTATTGAAAGAGCATCTGCGTCAAACCGGCGGAAAAGTGCGTACTCGGTTTCCGCCAGAACCGAACGGTATTCTACATATCGGTCATGCCAAAGCAATTAATATTAATTTCGGATATGCTGAGTCTCAAGGTGGTGTTTGTTTTTTGCGCTATGACGATACCAATCCCGAAAAGGAAGAAGAGCAATTTTTTGTTGGTATTAGGGATATGGTAGAGTGGCTGGGCTATAAGCCTTTTAAAGTGACGCATTCATCCGACTACTTCCAACAATTATACGAATGGGCAATAATTTTGATTAAAAAGGGATTAGCTTACGTTTGCCATCAAACAGCCGATGAAATGAAGGGCTTCAATCCGAAACCAAGCGAATGGAGAGATCGACCTATCGAGGAGTCTTTACAATTATTTGAAAATATGAAGAATGGATTGATTGATGAAGGTGCAGCAACCTTGCGATTGAAATTGACGCTGGAAGAAGGGAAAGTTGATCCTGTAGCATATCGTATTAAATTTATCCCACATCACCGCACTGGAAATAAATGGTATATTTCATTTATCTTTTCGCGATTTATATTTGATTGGTGTCTTCTGTACTCAGGTGCATTTATCCAACTTATGATTACACGCATTGCCTCTGCGATTCTCTGGAAAACATTACACACTCTCTCTGCACTAAAGAGTTCCAATCACGACGTTCATCTTACTATTGGCTGTGTAACGCTTTAAATGTCTATTGCCCAGTTCAATGGGAATATGGCCGACTCAATATGAATTATACACTTGTTTCTAAGCGGAAGATTGCAAAACTAATCTCGGAACGAATTGTAAACGGCTGGGATGATCCACGTTTATTCACTTTAACAGCATTACGAAGACGAGGATTTCCTCCTGAAGCCATTAATAACTTCTGTGCACAAATGGGTGTGACTGGAGCTCAAATTTCAGTTGATCCCTCAATGCTTGAAGCTGCAGTACGTGATGTATTAAATACAACAGCTCCCCGTCGTTTGGTTGTCTTGGAACCCTTAAAGATTTCTATCGTCAATTTTCCTCACGCGGAACCCATAGAAATTGAAATACCAAATTTCCCCCAAAATCCACAGCTTGGGAAACACAAGGTTCTATTGGATCGTGTTGTTTATATTGAACAAAGTGATTTTAAGTTGAATACAGAGAAAGGTTATCGTCGTCTTTCGCCACAGCAAGCAGTTGGACTACGCCATGCCGGTCTCGTTATATTCGTAAAAGATATCAAACGAGACAGTGCTAGTGGTAAAGTCGTGGAACTTTTATGTGAATGTAAGTCCACGGAAGAATGTGAGAAGCCAAAGGCATTTATTCAGTGGGTGTCTCAACCAACAAGTGTAGAAGTAAGAATTTATGAGCAACTCTTTAAGCATAAGAATCCAGAAGATCCCAATGAGGTGCCCGGCGGCTTTTTAACTGATATAAACGAAAGTTCTATAACACGCTTGCAAGCTTATGCCGATCGTGTGATAAAACTTATTGCAATCTATGATAAATTCCAATTTGAGCGCATAGGATTCTTCTCCGTAGACCCAGATACATCTCAGGATCGTATCGTTTTTAATCGCACCGTCAGCCTTAAGGAAGATGCCGGAAGAAAATAACCAAGCATATTTTCAAAAGGAATGAGCTTTTTTATGAAATAAAACGGTTGACAATAAATAACTTGATCATTTATTTCTTGCCTTCGACCATTATTATATGATATCCGAATTTTGTCTTAATGGGTGGATCTGTGTACACAGGGTTGTTCACATTTGAAATAGGAAGCGCAAATGCCGCATCTTGGAACGGTCCAACCATAGAGCCCCGTATTTGCCAACCTAGATCACCTCCTTGACGAGCTTTATCCTCACTATACGCTGCAGCAACTTCTGGAAATTTCTGACCAGCTTTCAATTTTTCCATTGCCTCTAATATTTTACTTTGCTTTTCGCAAAGAATATGCCTCACTTTCACGGCGTTTCCTCCTTTTTTTTCTTTTCCACCTTTGATGTAAATTGTAATCAAAAATATATATTTCGCTTCGTTTCTTTTTTCAAACCTTTCTCATCGGCTCCACCGCTTGTAGCGGATTTTTTGCTTCCTACTGCTTTATTATCCTTGCTTTTCGTGTCCTTTTTTGGTGGCATGTTTACAAATTATAAACATTTTATACCATTAGTAAAACCCACGGATTTGAGGTTATGCAGCTCTAATTGTCAAGCTCCTCAATATATTAGTGATTCCAAATCAAAATTAATTTTAATTGGATCTATGAATAGTATTCACAATAAGTGAATTAATGAAATGGGATGAATTCTAGATAGCATTGTCAGCAGAAGGGTTTTAAAAGCTGTAATTGCAAATTGTGGCTGATTTAAGCATATAAAATATATAATGAAAAATTTTTTACTTCAAACTCTGATTTGAACGTTCGGTATAATAGTGGAAAATTGCCCGTAGTAATATATCAATCTATTAATGTATTTATAACATCTCAATATATTAATAGCTACACAATATGCGAATAACGTTATACAGGCAGTATATAATTAAATATGTTTTTGTATGTTCTTGTACCCTATATTTACTAAAAAGAAAGGCGGAATTAAGTTGTAATATAATGTCGAACTGAATTAAATAAACAAATAAACTTAATCAGATTCTTAAACAAATAAATTTATATACATTTTGTTTTATTTGCGCCTCGTTTTGCCAAAGCACCACGAATTTATGATCTTCACCGAAAATTTAATCGGTAATAGAGATTAGGGAAATGACAAGGAAAACGGGAATTTTTTAGTGAAATTTTTCAATAGAATTGATTAATATATATCTCCATTTATCAAAATGAAACAGGGATTTTATTTGTTAATTACAAAGATTTAAATTAACAACAGAATTAATTTTTTGTTTCGAGATATGATATGTTTAGTGTCGTATGTAAACGACACTATGTTACATTAATATCCTGATCTGGTAAGACATCGAATCAGTTCCACATCCAAGTTTTTATTCATAAGCAACCATTTTATTAAAACAACTTATTTCTCTTTCTCACGTATAACAATACACAGCAGAACGGGTTAAAAATCTTATTCTTCAATATTCCATTTTTCGTTCTTTCTCTTTCTGACCGCTTCGAAGCAGGAGTTTGATTTACAGAAGTGAAAAATTCGTGAGTTAATATTTTGCAAAATTAACTAGAATCATCACGAAAATTTTGATAATGAAATTTTAAGTGTTTCTTTCATATATTTTTTCAATAGATTGATAAATACGTAATTGAGAGTAATCGTTTAATTATAATACGAGATGCCTAAAAATAAAGGAAAAGGTGGTAAAAACCGTCGTCGTGGAAAAAACGAGAATGAATTCGAGAAACGTGAATTGATTTTCAAGGAAGATCAACAGGAATATGCACAGGTTACAAAAATGCTTGGTAATGGAAGGCTGGAGGCAATGTGTTTCGACGGAGTCAAGCGCTTATGTCACATACGTGGAAAGTTAAGAAAAAAGGTATTCGACAAATTGACAATATTTGGAAGTCCCTTTCCGATTTTTCTAAGGTTTATGTTGAAGGTCGCAAAAATTGTCCTTTTTAGAAAACTGAACTAAGAGTAGATTCAGGGTCTTCATAGCTTTTTACATAGTCAATAATTTGAAGGTCTTCAGATGTATTAATTTTTCTATTTATTTTAAAGGTTTGGATAAATCAAGGTGAAATTATATTGGTGGGTCTACGTGACTATCAGGATTCAAAAGCCGATGTTATTTTGAAATATACTCCCGATGAAGCTAGGAATTTGAAAACTTACGGCGAATTTCCTGAATCAGTACGAATCAATGATACGGTCACATTCGTTGAAGATGGTTTCGATGAAGATATTGAATTTGGCGATGAGATTAGTTCAGAGGACGACGCGGATTCAGTAGATAATATCTGATTAACAAGGAATGAGAGAGTTGAATGAGGAGTAAAATAAATGATATTCATGGATCCGGAGAATACGCGTCATTCTCATTTTTGTTATTCGACGTAATTGATGTGAGCGTAATAATAATTAAACATTTAAAAAGGGAAAGGGAAAAATTAAAGGAAAGCTAATGGAGTGTAGGAAGTTAAAAGAGGTTCCAGTTGAACTACAGTCCAGTATAATCTGAAAAATATTTATTCAAATTTAAAATAAATACTATCAACTTCTATGTGGATGGTGAAACAAAAGGAGTGGTCATACCATCCATCATTAGTTTCAAATTTATTTCGAAAAGCGAACAAAGTAATTCGTTAGGAATCCGCTCTTCATCGTGTTTCATTATTAATCGAGTCACACTACACGAATCCCAAAATAAATACAAATTTTAGTAACTATTATAAACGAAATAATGTTATAAACAAGATAAAGGAAAATAAAAATATATTTAAACCGAATGAGATTTGCATTTTTCGATGAATAAATCTGAAGTGCATTTCATTCCCCACCTTCGTTTACGGATAACCCTGAAAATGTGTTACTGGTTGCACATCGGGGTTCGATTTAGTTTAGAATAGTTAAAATTAAGATGACTATAAGAAATTAATGTTTACTATATCCAGGTATTTTATACATTCCAGTTCATTTTGACATCGTACAACTTATTTTGCGACATATCTCGCTTATAAATTGAAATTACGAATGCCTTCTATTAAATTGGTGACATCACAATGTTTTGCAACGTCATTGTGTGAAAGCCAAAGATTTTATTTGAATAAAAAGGTTGTCAGTAATTTTACACATCAATCATGAAATTCAATACGGCATTGATTTGCTATAATCTATTACAACAATTACAAATCGTAATCGAAATCACGAAAGACGCAATTATCTAAAATTCATATTTAGTTAGGTGGCAACATTTGAACATCCACGGAAGTTTTAATCATTCAGATCATCACCTGTTTCTTTCAAGTTGTTAGGTTTTCAAAATAATAATAAGCTACAAAGAGAAAAGTATTTCCAAATATATCGCATTTCGTCGTAAAATCTTGCACTTTGCTTACTTTTTAGGTAGCGTCAAAAATTGTTAACAGACCTTAAAATTTTTTAATTGATAACAGACCAAACGATACATGTATAAATTTATATAAATGTATAAATAATGCATAAATTTAGTAAAATATGTCAGAGACGAATAAATTGACATTTAGGCAGTAATACCCATCATTATAAGAAAACAACAAGTTGCACATTATTGTATGACAATGTTGTAAAAACTAAAAAAAGGATGGCTAATATCGTAAACTATTACATAATGCCTTGTATTCAAAATATAACAAATTCGCTTTTTTCGTTCTTTGAAATCTATATATTTCTGATAATAAAGCTGTCCTCACACTACCGAATATTGTCTTCATTTTGTATAAGCGAAAGGGTAGTTCCTAAAGTTGCATCCAACAGCAAATATCGACCGTGTAAATACGGATTTATATTTGTTGTGTTCTGTGAGCATTCTAATTCTCGCGAGCAGTAGTCTTTCTTCGTCATTGAAGTTGAGTGTGGTTGGGCGAAGTGGCAAAGCTTGTATCCAGCTGCGAAAGAAAATAAGCTGGAGAAATTGTGTAAATTAGGTACAATTTATGAGTGTGTGTAAAATGTTTTATTGAAACGGTTTGGGATTTTTTAAAAAAGAATAGAAAAAACAGGGATCACGATGTTAAAGGAAGAAAAATTAATAAAAAATATTAAATTAATATGTCTTAGTTTTAAATACTCGGTTCTAAAATACAAATTGTTTGGCGAACATTTGCGTAGGGTTGGTTCAATACCGTCGGGGTACTAGAGAATTTGCAAGAAAATTGTGAGATGAGCACTAATTCCTAATCCAGATTTGGGGTTGGACATGACATTCAATGCCATTGAGAAATATATTTGGAAATACTTCACTGCAAAAACTTAACAAAATTTAAATGGGAAAGATAAAAGGATGAAATGACACTCCTGCGGAGTCTTCCTAATTGCTGAAGGTGCAAGAGCTCGTTGGTTGATTGGTAAGATTTTCTTAGATCAATTTCATCTCTTATTATATTCGTTAAGATAATATTAAAAAATTTAATATATTAATAAAGATTAATTAATATTGCTATTTCTTAATTTAATTTTCGAATCAATACTTGATGTTTTTGCATTCGATACTTTTTATTTAATTGTTAATTTAAAATAAAACAGCAGAATGTAATCTTCGACCTGGCCGAAGCTCGAATACCCTACACACGTATTACAATATAGATTAACCTCCTTTTTTCCAAAGGGTAAATAATTATAACAATATTAGTAGTTCATATTCTTCAAATATCACTGGAATACTTATAATTTTTTATTATAAATTACCATCTATGACCGTTAAAATATGACCAGCTCTTAGATAGAATTTCCACAATTTCTGGTACAACGTTATGATCACTCGTTATATTTCATTCAAATATCTACAATCGTTTATGAGATATTGCCAATTTCTTTGCTTGGCGGGCCACGACAATTTTTGTAAATGGTATTTTACATTTTCTAATAACATTTCGTCTTAATATTTTAAGCCGTTGTTGATAAAAAAAAGTAGGTGCGGCATTGCTGTGGCTTGACCTGTCGATGCCATATAGTGCATAATGACGGAATAGTCATAACAAATTCGTGTAACGATACCTCTATGTATAAATACCTCTAGTATGTATAAATTCTATACCTGGTATGCCTTTTTTAATGCGTTATATTCAGAGAATGGATTCGATAAACGCTCATCGCTTCGGTTGTAGGGTACAAAAAAATGTGTTGGTCGTAATAAGTTCACCCATGCTTGTTTGCAAGTGGATTAATGTGTCCTCTATATTGTATTATATTTACAGTGATGTAGATTTGTAGATTGATTAATTGAACCCTAAATAATTTGCTGGTATCAAATTAAATTTGAATTTCCAGCGTTAAAGAACTTGAAGAGTGCGACATATGGTGTTTTTCTACGACTAATTGATTACCACCAAAATGAGAGATTTAGCACTGTATGTGTCCTTGGCACAACCGAGGGCAAGGAGTAACCAATTTCCATAATTTCCATAAAAAATCCTCAAATTCAAAACGTTCAAAATAAAGTCACCAAAAGATGCTCAATTTAAAAATCTCTAAAAAATCATCAAATTTAGAACGTGAATGATGAATTTATAAGAAAGCTATAAAAGAACACTATTCTTTAAATAAATTCTTCTGCGCAAAATTTATTCCATGTCATTCCTTCGTCACAACAGAGATATTTTTTAGCCCTATTCAACAGAACTCTTTCTGCAAATTAATATCCCTTTGTAAACAAGCGAGGTACTTCAAAATGTCCTTTCGGTAATATATCTGTTTCTTATTATAGTTTTCCTTTTCGGTCGCTTTATCTGAAACTCGTGGATATTAATGCCCACCACTAACAAAAAGGTGGAAAGGGTCTCACTTTTCGTTAGTGACGAAATTATTATATTTTTAGTATTATTTTTAATTTGGTGAGTTTTAGAGAATTGATCCATAAACTATACGTTAATGGAAATTTTTCACCAAGAACATTTTAGAAATGATGGAGATTTTTTGTTTTGGAGATTTCGTGCTCCTTTCATAATTTTTATTATTTATTAATATTATTCATATTGAATACTAATTATACGGAGAACTATTCGTGAGTAAGAATTCACTAATTAAATAGTTATCACTAATTCTAATTATAAAATTCTTTTAACAAAGCATTTTTGCGGGCTAGACAAAACCAATTTTAAATATTATGCGTTCGACTAAAGTAGGTCTCATTGCTGACGTCACATTCATCTTTTCACTTAATTAATGGATAGCATTTGATCGTAAACAAGCTAAGAAAAAATTCAGACCACATAAATTTGTCTCGCCGATGTCGCACAATCGCATTCATTATTTACGTCATTTTAGCCTAGTTACATAAAAATAAACAACAAACATTACAACACCTTCTGTTCCCAATTTGTCTCACGGATACTTTGGATTTGCCAAAATTCGCCAGAGTTCAACGCTTCGTAAATAAATAAAAAAATTTATTTAATCATAAATAAAATGTGACTGGACCGAGTGTGATTGAATGAATGACTTGCTTTGGGGGAGCGGGCGGAAGGAAAAGTGAGAATAAATTAAAAAACATTCGATTAATGAAATCGATTATTTTTGTTGTTATTATTATTGTTGGAATTGTTATTGTCATTTATAAATATTAACTTTTAATTACGAGTATAAGTTCATTTTGTTATTTGGTATTTTTCAACAAGCGCATAACACTTTTGCGCTTTTAGTACGAACACATTTTCGAAGATTTTTTATTATCTGAAAATCTCAGATTATCAATACATGTTCACCATTTTCATGTTACGAACATTTTGCAATTTCGCGGTGGTAATTCTTAATAAACGATCGTAATTTTATTCCAAGTTTCGATCATAAGAATTGTGCCAGCCTGCTGGCTGTTTGGCTATAGTGAATAAATTTTGTGTAAAAATATTCACTACTAGAAGATATCATGTCGATAAGACGATACAGTGGTCGAATCAATAAAAATATCGTAGCCGTAAGAGCCATAAGAACAAGAAAAGAGGATGAGTCAAACCAGTGAACTTTTCAGAAATTGGGCGAATATTTTTCAGATATCCTTTACACATTTTATAGAATAAAACAAAGAAGCCAAGAATGGAGGTAAATTGAACGATCACAGATTCTCAGTTCGGGGACGTTTAGCTAAAGTTATGTTATGTTCTTATTGGAAATCCATTGAGGTCGTTAATTTTCTTCACTCCATTTTCATTTCTTTGGAATAGAAAGAATACAAAACCGACGGGATATATTAAATTATCAAAATATCTTTTTTAACTCGTTTATTATTATTATTCGAAAGATTGCTTACATTCATTTAAATCAATCATCAATTAAAATTATAATTTTTTAATAATTCATCTAACCGCGCTTTCATTTCTTTTGCAACCACCTCTAGTTATTTGTATTTTTATCTTCTTTCATGACTTGAAGGTCATCCAATTGCCATCCACAGGATTCATCCATCCATTTAATGCAATACTTAGTTCGTTTCTTCCATTTGTCCATCTCCTGAAGGTGATGATGACGTTGAAGGAACATCAGCATTTTTCTGTTGCAAATTGCGTTGCTGAAGGTATTCATTCAGTTTAGCTTGTTGTGACTCACGTTTTGGTGTACGCATCTCATAATTGGAAAAGCTGAAACTTATTTTGCCACTACTGCGCACTGCAGTCAATGGTCTTCTCGGAGCTGGAGTCTTCTTAGCATTAATTTGCTTCAAACCGGAATTGCTGCCACAACCTGACGTTCCCTCACTTATCGCTGCTGCTGCTGCTGTTGTTGTTGTTGTTGCAGTCTTCACCTGAGATACGTTCCGATCAGAAACACTTGTTTCTTTTGGGATAATGTCCCCCGAGAAAGCCTCACGACAAGCTGCCTCTTGGAATTGTTTGAATCGGTCTCGCATTGCCGTTTCCCGACGTACTTCTTTTTCGATTTCAGCACGTTTCTTTTGTTCGTAAATTAACAAAGCTTGTTCATCTTGCTCCTTATTACGTTGAATTATTCCGTCGGTTATTTCCAAACGTTTTTGCTTCAATTCCTCTTTCGATAAATTTTGAAAGAGTTCCGGCCAGATACCTTTATTACGTTTAATCAACACGATACGCGCTTCATTTTTATAAAGTCGACACAAGCTGGACCCTTCATCGATATCATCGACGAAGTGACGCTCGAAGAACGTCGGGGGACAGTTAAATTTGAAATAGCGTGGTAACAGCACAATATCGGGCTTTTGTTTCGTCACACGATTTAATTCGATTATAATCTTAATTTCCTCTTCGGTCTGCGTGATTTGTACCATTTCGTCGTAATTAAATTATTATTTTTATTTTTTAATAATTGAGAGTATATTTCTGTATTTGAAAACTATATTTGTCATTTATGAAATGTTCGAAGTCTGGCATTTATCGATCTAACAAAGTTGCCAACCAGTGAGGTGAAAATGTTTCGTATTTTTGACACTTCTATCGTTTTCAACAAATTAAGGTAGAATCAAACTGTCGGTCTTCCTCTCCATGTATCCTTTTCTTTCCTCTCTCTATCTCTCTCTTTCGTAGTAAAATCGTCTAGAGGATTTCATACAAATTTATTTTATTTGCATGAATCGAAAAGGAAGTTTTAAGTTTTTGCACGAATTGTTCGTTTCGTTTTAGAAAGAAATAATATTTTAATTTTATTAATCTTCCCTGGGAATTTTTTGACAATAAAAATATTTCTTATTTGACATTCAGAGTAAAAGACATTCTTTTTTTTTATGCGAACTTTGGTTTTCATATTAACCATCTCAATGCCAACGCCCCGGCATTGAATCACGTCTCTATTAATGCATTTTTGTCTCAAAATCGTTTAGTTTACGAAGTCTTTGGCTTAGACTTAAGAAAAGCCTGAGGTCTGATAAACTCTTCAGATGCCAACCTCTAAAAAAGTATAATTGATGCCAACCTCTAAAAGTCGTATAATTTTTTTACTATTTTTATACCCCACATCCAAAGGGATATGACATTGTTAGTTAGCAAGTTATTGTTAGTTCTTACTCTATGGTTAAACAGACATTTTTTGTTAATCTAATCCAATTCTTGACTTAATATCTAAGATCATAAGTTATTATTTATAATTAGAACGATAGTAATAATTAATAATCTCCATTAATGCTTCCCCTAAATAAAGTATCGTAGTTCAAACTTGAGAAAGTCGATTAAAAGATGAAGATCCAAACACGCAAATTCATCTCGTGAATGTACTAAAAATATATCACAGACTCTCCGGTCCGTTTCATTTGACTTGAACGTGTTCGTATATAAGCGCGCAATTGTTGGCTGTGTTGGCGTTGCTGTTGTTGTTGCTGTAGTTGTTGTTGTTTGCTGAATGTGTAAGAAATAAATATGCATGATGCATGACGTATTTGAGTGTATTTTTACCTCGGTTCAGTAGCAACAATTGCGGCTACGTTTAAATGATTTAATTGGGTTACCAGAACAACAAGAACGCCAGCAGCAACAACAACAACAACAACGACGGCACGTAGCAGCTGTTGTCTGGTTGGAAAAAGGGAAATGTGTTATTAATTTGTTTTGATTCGTCAAATGGAAAACAAGAATTAGAAGAAGAAAAAGTGTCACATTTTACTCATCACTTATTATTCTCTAATTATGCTCGTTTTTTTAATGTATAGTTCGATAAATTTTAATTGGGTGCATTTTATTTAGTGACATGACAATTATAAAAACGAACGGAAGTATTTGTAGATGAATATGATGATTATAGTGCGTCAATTAGAGAATAGATAATATTCCAGTCGAATTTCATGACAATACCTCGCCGCTTATTTCCACGTAATCGCGAATTAAACAGCCCGACAGGCAGAGAGTGTCTGCCTCTACCGGTAACGAATGAACGCGTATGGGCTCAAACGAATCACAAGCTGGTTCAGAGTCGGTAGATATATACATATCTACTATCTGCCATGTCTTCTTTCATGCGTTACCCCTCTCCCTTCGGGAAGAAGGCAAAAAATATTTTTAAGATTGTTTAGATAATTGCTCGATCATTTTATGAAAATATTATCATAAATTTGTACTAATACAATCTTTTGTATTAGTGTATCAATCTTTATTATGTATTTTGATGTATCAATCTTTAGATGCAATTTTTTATACAATCTTGTATACAATCTTTTAGATGTTATACAAGTTTTTTTACGGAAATTTGTTTAATGATTTTTATCGAGTTTTTCTAATGATTATTATAATTGCTTACGCGAGTTCTTTATTAGAGATAAAGATTTAATTGATTTCAGTGTAGTTTTTTTGCTTTCGTACCGCCAAACAATTCAATAATTAGTTTAATTTTTTCTGCAAAATTAATATGACAATAATAATGAAAATAAATCATTAAAAAATCTTGATTATGATTTATGACTTGACTTTAGAAAAAAATAATTAAAAAGGGGCTAAACTTCAAATTTGTTCTTCTTCTGTTCTTAATTTAGTTATGTTTTACGTACACGTTTTTAAGATAATACGTCATAGTCTTAATTTTATACAATTTGTTATTCTTATTTACTTTACTTAAGTATTTTTTATGGTTAAAGAAGGCTCAATAAATTTCTCGATTTCAAAAAAAATTATTTCATTTTCGATTTTTATTTTTTTTGCGATAAAACAAACAACACTCGGTTTGATGAGAGTTTTAGAAAATTTCCTAAAAATTGTAATTACATAATTCGAATTCAGAATACGCAGATAATAATCATTGTATAATTATGACAAAAAGAGAAACTAAATTAGTTTTAAAACCTAAATGAGCACCACTTGAATTACTGTCGGCCGAATAGTCGGTCGATTATCAGTACTATATCTGTACTATCTGTACAATATATGTGAATGTGTGTGTGTTGAACGTTTTTTAATTGTTTTACTTTGGTATGAGTTCCTATAAAAGACAATTCGGTGTTGTTTGAGTTTTTCTTTCTAAATCTCTTTAGACGACAATTTTTTCTTCTTCGGCGTTTATTCATTATAGTAGTTATTTGCTTTTTGCCGCTTTCCTGGTCATCACTTGTGGTGCCTCTAAGTATATCTCCATTCGATGGTTAATTCTTCTTAAAAAACACATAAACACACGTAACATTTTTTCCCGATTTTCTTCAAAATAACAATTCACAAAACTTTATAGAAGAATTGAATGAATGTCAACTAATTGTTGAAGAAAATAATTGTAGAAATATTATACAATGTTTTTAAAATAACATTAATTATAATTGCATTTAATTATTCGTTATTGTAATGATCACAATGATAACGATGATGAGAAACTGAAAGGTTGTTGGTTATAAAAAAGTTTTATATAAAATTCACGTATTTTGTATTTACTCAGCAGATAATTGATAATTCTTTAGCATTTAATATTTCAATTGATAATGATCAATAATCAGCTTATTCGTAAGCCCGTCTCAATTATCAACAACTGATACTATTAAAATTAAAGCATAATTTGTCAGATCTTATATTTTTTAAAGTTTTGCTTAAGCAGTGGATAATAATTTTGTATTTGGGCGTGTGTGTGCAAATGCGTTTGTGTGTATTTGTATGCGATATGAAAACAGACGATTGGTTTGAGGTTTTATGGTTGTTTATTTTCCTCTGAAGTCCTTTTTATCGCTGGCTTTGTAACTGCTTCAGTAATTTATTTGTCATTTTAATTGCGCTTGTGTTTTCTTCTTCTTCTTCCTTTCATCCAGTTTTTGTTCCTGCTTCTGCTTTTGCTGATTTCTACAGCTTCATTGTGTTTTGTTTTGTATCAGACGACAAAGTTGTTTGGCTGAAAGGATTCTACAAAAGAAGAATGAACTCACTTCCTTTTCTTTTTCCGCTTTAACAGAGAGATTATTTTCCTTCTTTTTTAAAAATTTAATTATGACCGGCAGTATAGGGTATAAGTAATCTCGTATTTATGATAAAACAACGAAGAATTCGACTTGGCCTGAAATCAAAATTCCTAAAAAAAATCACTAATTGTTCTTTTTGTAAATCATTGGATGTAACTCCGTGAGCATATTGTAAGAGAACGATTCATTCGGGAATAAAATTTTAATTGGAAACTCAAGCTATAGGCTGGAGTGCGTATACATTATAGAAGGTGGGTGTATCACTTGTTCGATATTGTCCGTTCTTTGATGGAGCGTTCTCCATCAAAGATGAATTGTTCTTTTCTAATCATGTCATCAAAAGGCAAACGAACGATGCTAGACCGACTGAAGAAATATTTCTGAGAATGAATATAAATATTTTTCTCTATAACTACTATTCTTTCTCTCATACGTGGTTTTAATCGTGGTTAAAGAACGTTTGAAGTTAAAAGAGCAAGCCTTTTTTGCCCTTAATATTCAACAAAGAGAATACTCTTCTAGTGGTGAGTAGAAGAATTAATATATTACTTTATGAACTCAAAACAGTCGAAAACACGGAAATTTACTTCTTTGAATTAAACCCAATCAGCATTGACTAATTTATAAAGCATTTATAGAAAAGAATCAGAAAATTAAAAAAACAATGAAATAAACATTATTTCTTATCAAATTATGTACTCTTGTAATTTTATAAAAAAATTTAGATTTGCACAAGTTTTTGTTTATAAATTAGATTAAATTTTTCAAAATTATCCACATATTTTAATTGCTCTCAAAAATGTTTATTTTTTGTGGATTCATTAGCGGTGTGATTATATGAGAATAAATACATGTGTATTATAATACCATTAGTACATTCATGCGTTTGAAATTTTTACGATTCCGAAAAGTATAACGCTGTGAATGCGGGGGAAGGTGTTCTCATCATACTCTGTCATAATTGGTTGATCTAGCTTTTCCTTTTTATATAAAATTAAGAAGCACTTCTTTGTGGTTGAACATGCGTATTTTTCTCAAATACTTATTGCTCTTCGATACGTTTCTGCTGAGAGTAACACATTTTGGTTTGTGTGACGACTAAATTGGATATTCTGAATCTCAAGGAATCTCAGCAAAATATTAGAGACTATGTTAACGTACGGCATACGAAAGTTACAATGTTATATTGCATTTTATTTTTAATTGGCATATATAATTTATATTTATTATAATATATATAATGTAAAATTATCCATTGCTTAAAAAGTGGTAAAAAGTCACTTTCTTTAATAACGTAATTTTTTTAATTTTCTTCTTGACTTGATTTAATTCTTTCACAAGTTTACCTAAAAGAGGACAAAATTATTAAAAATAAATCCTCTATCAACTAAATAGCATAAAAATCTTTTATACATAATACCATTTATACATGATACATATTTATAAAAATCATTTATACCAAATTTTTTTAATATCGAAATTATTTTGTTGATAAAAAACTAATGACTGCTCGTTAATCGCCTTAATAAATAAATAGAATTATGACTGTTTCGTTCCCTCAACATTTTGTTTGTGAATTGTATTCATATTTTGTTTGCTTATGGCTTTATTCGCCGTTTTTTTCAATGTTTTGTTCTTGAAATGAAAACAAACAGTGCGGGGTAACCAAAGAATAAAAGAAATTCATCAGTGTTGGTGAAGAAGGGTGTGGCTGAGATGTGATGTTCTTTCATGGTCTTGTTCCATTTCGTTCTCATTGTCTATTATTTAATTGTTTGTTTTTATTGTATTTTTTTTAATCGCTAGAGCTTGTTTTCATTTATGTCAGCACGAATTATGCGGCTCATTATCCGCTTAAGTGCTGTTGAAAATGATCTTGATTTTACAAAGTTGTGACCTGTGTCATCGCATGACCATCGATGTAGTTGTGTTTCCACAAGATTTAATATTTCTACCCGTTTATTTGCACCTTATAAAATACAATTAATGCCATAATACTGTCAGAATTTATATTTCTTAAGAATTGTTTTTATTTATTTAAAAAAAATTTTTACTTTTATAAAAGTATTTATGAATTCCTTTGAATTTGTTATTCGTGCTAAAATGGAAATATAATTAAGGTGAGCGATGCATAAATTAAATAAAAAGCTTAGAAAATTTAATAATAAGAATAAAACAACTTTATAAAATATTTTAACTTCTTTTTTCTCTTGCAATAAAATAACCGATGCAAGTGTATGACTTAGTAGTCCCTAGAATAAATTTCCGTTTTTCACTTCCTTTTGCGCGCATTCGCTTTCGCAACAACGAATTAGTGAAGAACCCTTTTGCAAAATGTTTGCTCTTTGTTTTTGTTAGTAATTTTTTTGATTATTTTATAAAACAATGTTTGTTTTGGCGTCGTGCGTCTTTTATCATTGAAATCAATAAATTGCTACCTTTCTGCGAATGCAATGAACTACACACACACATACACACACACACACACTTACACATACACATACACACATGCATACACACATAAACACACGCATACACACATACACACAGACATACATATACGTACACACATAAACATGTGCAAACATCATCCCCTAAATCTTAAACTGGTTACTCACAAATACTGAATTTCGCGATCTCCCCTTTTTCGTCTTTCTCGTTCATTTTCATATAAATATACCTGTGCACACATTCACACCTACACACTCCCGCATAAAATATAGTTCCTTTTGTTTCAGGGCACGTCTGAAGTGTTCTTGTTGTTGCTTTGACCCTTTGCTTGCGAAAAGTAGTCGTTGTTTGTTTTTTTTTGCTTTATTAAACCCTTAAACGTTCATATTTAGGGTTGATTTTAATGCACCCGAAACTTGCTTTAATTCCACGAAAAACAGAAATTGCATAAAAGAAGAAGTTCTTTTTGAAAGAACTTCGAAAGAATAGTCTCAATATTAAAGAACGGTTTGAATGCAAAATTAATTTTTATTGTTTTAGAAATTAATTGAGAAAAATTTTAGTTTAGTTTTAGTTTTAGTTAATTAATTGATAAAAAGGAAAACAATAAATTATCAATTGTAAAATTTAGTTAAAATTTTTTTTCAATACGCGCGTTTATTAAACAATTGATTTTCTTTCGAAATCGTCTCCATTTAAAAATTGTTAGAGAAATTTTTAAATTTTTAGGGTTTCGTAAATAAAACCGGCAAATTACTCACACGTTAGTTTTTAAAGTTAATAAAACTGACGCTTTTGAATTTGCCAACAATTTTTATTAAATCAAATATAATATTTTTATGCGCCTAAATTAAAACCAATAGGATTTGTGAGAAGAAGAGATAAGAAAAACTCGAAAGAATGAAATGAAATTTAATTCAACTATAGATCGGATTTATGAGAGTTCAATGTATTCTCAATATCGGAGTGAATCGGTGGTAATTTAATAATCTGAAATTATTAGTATTCATATCATATCAAGAGAACAAATATAGAATTTCATTCCTTTTTAACCCTTTATTGACAAGAAAGGTATGACACCATCAATTCAGTATCCTTTGCGTTTAAAGAAAAAGGTCGCGGAAAAATGACTGCTGCTGAGTTTCTCCTTCACGACAACGTGTCCATTCACACAGCACCGATTTCGAAGGCTGTTGTAGGAGAATTTTATTTCGAAGAAAGTAATAACACATTCCACCGTCCAGATCTGGGTCATAGTGATTTTTATTTATTTATTTCCGGAAAGTTGCAAAAGACTTTTCAATAATGAGTTAGGTTGCCTCATTGGGGAATTACGATTGAACGGGAACGATATTAATACGAACGAGCAAGGGAAGAACGTGCGATTACTAGAATATCAGAAAGGTATCATTCTTTTATATTTTACCTTTCTACATTTCTACATCTTTCTAAATAAATCATCGTCAACATCGTGAGATCATCAGTGTTTACATTCTATGAGAAACGATGGTGTCTGCTTTACAATTTCAAAATTAGCCTTTCGTACGTGATTAAATTTCGACTAGTGTTATGAATATTAAATTCACAAATTTTAGGCTTTATATCGAATACAGAGAATATATCGAGAGTCCGAAGTATTTTTGAAAAATGCGAAAGTGAAAATTATATTGAAGAATTCATTTTATGATTAAAAGCTCTATTTGGTAAAAAATATTTTCTTAGAATAATTAAGTGAGTTAATACTTTTCTATTTAATTCTGTTTTCTACCGAAGTTATGCTTACAATGTCAGCGATAAAGAAGAAACAGGATTTCAATTCATTGCTCAAGCAAAATGTTTAGCTTAAATCACAAATAATGTTGTTGCAGTCCATTTGTTTTTAGTAAGAAATTCTTATGATATTTGTCCGCTTCAATTTTATTACTAGACGAAATTTTATTTGTTTTGTTTGTTTGTCTTACGCTATAATAAAAATAAGGGTTCAAGCTATAACGTAGTCGTTTAAATAGTGATCGATTTTAACAATTAATTTCTCTTATTTTGTTTTCGTATTTGTATGAATTTATCCTTTTTTTTAAACATTTTCTACCAGCATTCCATATTCTACTCGCTACGATTTCCTTCAAGGCTCTTCTTAAACTCTTCATCACATACACACGCTCACGTACATAAATGTCGTATGTGCTTATTGCATTCGATGAGAACTTCTTTCCAATTTCGCTCATTTTTCATGCGCATTGATTGCTACCATTCGGAACGCTGTAGGTTTTACATCAATAAGACTGACTGCAACAGCACAACACACACGAATTATTCGTTGTTGCTGCTGCTTTTACTTTTTTAACAGAGAGACCTGTTTGCAGAGTAATTTTGTTTGGGCTGTTGTTGAATTGTTGTTGTTTTATTGTTGTATTTGGTAAAAACACATAGGAAAGGTGAAGAGTGTATGACGCAGTACGACGTCAGGGATAAATATGCGACGTTATTGACAGCATTTTGGCTTAACGACGAGAATTCTGGTTTGTGGTTTGCTCAAAAACAGTTTCGTGCACTGAAGCTACTCTTAGTTTCATTTTGTGCTCGTATCTTGTCGGAGGAAGAATCCAAGAACAGTCCGAGGCCGTGAATTCAAGAGTTAATACATTTTTTTTAAAAAAAATATTCATTTAAAAATGTACGAGTGAGAGAAAAATATCCTTTTCAGGCAATTTTTTGGTTTTTCTTAATTCTGAAGTGATTTAATTCTTCATCGGTGAATGACTTGATATTAATACGTTTCGGTGGACCCCTCTGTTTTTATAAATCGATGAAGAGTAGAGTATGGCCGTATTCTGAAGTTAATATTCGATGATAAATGTATTTGAGAAATGATTAATTGATGGAAAACATAATTAAATTATGATTAATAATATTAGCTAATTAAAAAATCAAAAAAAATTATTAAATTTGAATTAATATAACAATAATTAAAAATCTCATTTTGAATAATTATATTTAAATTACTTGAAGAAAATACATTAATTTTCAAAAACATTTTATGCCTTTAACAAATATCAGACGGTATAAAATCGTATTTTTTCGTTCATCAATAAAAATTAAAAATTAATCCCAATCAAAACGGTCTACGACCTGGCCAATCATACAAAACGTACGGCGAAACAAACGACCGATCAAAACCATTCTCACCGAGTTGCTCTTTGTTTACCTCAAGATTTGCTTCATCTGTTCGTTTTTATGACAGAACATGATAGTTCTGTAGTATTACTGATTTTGTATGTGTTTTGGCTATACCACCCTACACAGGAAGTGACCAGGATATATTCGATTAGCGCATCCGTTTGTCACGCACTATAGAAGCCCTGTTTGTTTGTTCGCAGAACTCACGATTACGGGATAATGTAAAGAATTTAAAAATGAATGTATCACAAGAAAACGAATAAAGACATCGTCATGAAATTTTGTGCGTACATTTTTCACATTCCTGCGATGTTTGACATTAAAAGTGTCCGTCCCAAACTACATGACTACCAGCCATAGCCTTGAAAATAATGGCGATAAAGGGTGCTTTAAACATATTTTCTTCCCTTGTGGAGAAATTTTGAAGCTGGAATTGTATTTTTAAATCTAATGTCTAAGAAAAAGTGTACTCTTAAGAATTCTATGGAGCATCTTCCACTGGCCAATCAAATTGAACTATGAATTGTTACTCCAGGGTAGGGTGCATGAACTTCTACCAGACCGAAGTTGTTTGGTTGGTTGGTCTTACTTGCATTTTATTTTGTTTTTATTCCTTTGATCGAAAATATTTTGAGTGGTAACGCTAAAAAGGTATCTCGTAACGCTCAGTAAAAAATAATTTGAAAATCCTTTCAGAGAATACTAATAATTTTTCGATGCATAAAAAGGAAGAGATGTGTAATAAAATGTATTCATTGAAAAAATACGATCCATCATTACAGTAATAAAAGTTTCTAAAAATGAAATTATTATGATTATTTTATATAAGATATGAAATATATTATTTTATATATTGTTTATTTTATATATTATTATATAGATTATTTTATATATTGATCGGGCAGGATTGTATTTTATATAGTTTTGTTAAAGATCGTTTTTTAATTACCTTTAAGTAATTAAAATAATTATTTGTCATGAAAAATTTAAAAAATAGACAGTTTTTTAATTGTTTCAATTCAGCGATAAAAAAGAAAAGTTTCTGTCATGTATTTAATTTTATACTTTTATTTTATACTTTTATTTTATATTTAACATTTTTCATACCGTCGAGTAATAAGTTTTTTATTGTTGATTTTATAATACATTTGGAAATTATTACTTATTTCGTTTCATGGTCGATTATCTAATGAAACCGCAGCAATTATAAAATTGTTAGCAAAAGTTTGCGTGTTTCCCAGAGTCATTGTCACGCCGAAACAAGACAAAATACACAAAAAATAATAGTCATAGATAAATCATTGATATAACGATATAGAATAAGTGACACGCAAGGTATCCTTGTTTTTTTCTATGAATATTGCATACAGATATGCAAATAAATTATTGCATTAATTTCAAACTAAAAATGACAGAAATGCTCACAAATTAATTCTAAAGAGGTGGGAGAAAAATTTTGAACATTTTCATTCAAAGAAAGCAACATTTGAATGGGTGGGGCCGGCCTGTCCGTTTTCAAACATGATTTTATAGTTTACATAAAATTTCAAGAATATTTTAAAGCAATAAAGTAATTTCATCTAAAACTCAGGATCAGTCTTAAAGTTGCAGAGAATAAAGTTCTTTCCAATTTGAATATCATTAATGACATTTTTAGATGTTTCACAAAGAACGCATTTTCATACTCCCAACAGGTTCTCCCTTCTTCCCACCTTTTTCCTTTTTTCTCTATTTGCCTACCTCTCCATTTTCTCCACCCCCGCCTTTCTCTATCCTTTCTTTCTTTATATTTTCTTTCCTTTTCTTACTATTTTCTTCCTGAATTTTTAACTTTTATTAGTAGTCAATATTTTTTTGATTTCATCGTTGGCCCAATTTTATCTTCCTCTTTAAAATCGTATAACCATAAGCCGTCTCTTCTTCTTACATTTATAGCCTATTTAAATAAGCATATCTTTTGTTAAATACATTTTCAATGAGAAAAAACGTATGGCAAAATATAGTTAAATATTTCGTTATCGCTATAAATTATATGTTATGATTTTCAATGCATATATTTATACAGTTTATATTGCAAAACGATGTTTGCCTTAGTTATGATGTCGAAAGAATACATCGATGAGTCCACAACAACTTCTACCAGACGAAGTGGGCAGACACATGAATGAAATGAGAGGGAGAAAATCTTAAACTACTTGAATAAATCATTATATTTTCATTTCTGGCCATTGACAAGACAAACAGTCAGTTTTATAAATATTGTAATAGATGTTTTTGAAACTCATTAATGGAAAAGTTTGTTCGATATTTGTGCTCATAATTTTAGTTGGTTTTGAAGGGTTGATTGGTTGGTTGGTTTCGAAGCAATTTTAAAACATGCAAGAATAAGTACAATAATGAGAGAAAGCAGGACGGAGGGGAAGCGGCATAGATGCATCACAACACATCCAACTACTTTTCTTATTAAACGATATTTTTCGAATGAAGTTATTACTTCATTCATATTTGAACCATAAGTATGAATACATACCGTATAATTAGAGCAGAAACCATCAAAGTAGACCGAAAGTAATTTTATATGAGCTCCATTGCAACCGTTTCTTCAGCCAACAATACTAACCGGTGCGCAATTGCAAGTCATTCCGTCAGAGCGCATCAAAAACGCATCTACCACAAAACATTTAATCCAACAACATTTTGGGTAATTCATATCGTTGGATAAATGAGTTACGAAGCCGTACAATGAAAGTTAATACAAAAAAAAAATTAAACGGAAAACCTTACAAAAACAAAGACGACAGCATAAAATTGTATTTTGGTGGATTAAGTTCGTAAAGTTATCAAATTACTTAAAAGTTAAAAAATCTACCAAAAAAAAATCGGGATACAGGAAAATAATAATAAAAGATAGTCTAATAAAGTGTACCGCCCATTCACAAAATATTCATAAGAAAAATTTTATAAAATCATAAATTATGAGAGGGCAAATTTCATAAAAAATACCAAAAATTAATAAATAAAAAAATAACATGAAATTGTAAATGGTTGAAGTTTATACACTCTACTTTCTCTAGTATAAGTTTATGGTTTAATACCAGAGTTCGGATCGGGTAGAGAGGTCTGATAACTAGTGGTGGGTCATGCGCACTTATAAAGTCACATACGTTCGATAGAATATGACTCGTTTCTTTCAAATTTACATTTCAGAATGAGCCGAGAAATTCATTCTAAAGCATTGATAAAATCACTTTAGTTTCGAAAAATAATTTCGGTTTTCGGAAACTTCAAAATTATGTGATCAACTCATTGTGAGACATCAATGGCATTACTTTTGCCCCAAACCCGAAGCGTCACTGTATGTTATTAAGCTCCTCGCATCGTTTGTAATGCATTAAAGGAGACTGATACGTAGAAGTATATATATTCTGACTCGGATTCATCCCTCGAGTAGATTTATCCCTGTCCGTTCGCCTTCTTATGAAATCGGGTGAGAACCACGCCCACTTCAGGTACCTAATATGAACATGGCTACTTCTGTGGTTCATTTTCAACGTTTGTAGACGGAATTCTATGACAAAATTTTGGCATTAATGTTACGGGTGGTAGAGTACATAAGCCTCGTTCTTACTTATTTTACCTTCATTCCGAATCTGATCCTATTCTGATGTACCGTTTGCGCCTCTTCTGTTTGTGGCGGCAACTGAGCTCGGTTACCTTTGGGTGCGTACATGCATGCTTAATACGTTTGACTATAAAAGTTTTTAGAAAATTTCAAAAGAAGAAAACCCTTTCGTAAACTTGTTCAAAATTGTTAGTTGGAAATTTTCGAGTATAAAAAACCATAAAAAATCCTCAAAAAGTCAAACAGACACGACGACCAATTAGTAAAATTATTTGGTATTCTGTCTAAAACGTAGAACGAACATAAAAAAATGAATGAGGTACTCTCACCAAGATTTGTCATTTAGCCTTTTTCTATTTTGTTTATTTTCTTTAATTTCATCCGGCTGAGAAAATTTGAGATGTATAAAAAAAATTAAAAGAAAACAATTAAAAGAAAAAAAACTCATACAACCCAAACCCAAACTATTCGTGTCAACATTTATTCGTAATGACGAAAACTGGGGCGTGGGATCGGGTAAAGTTTCGCAGGTCATAAATATGATCAAATATCCAAAAAGTAACGGTCGGTCGTAAATCATATTTTTAATCATAATTTAATTTTTATTCATATTTTTAAATCATAATTTTCAAATTAAAATCATTCCTATGATTACTAACGCCCCATTTTTTAATTAATGACACAGTTCTGTCCATTACATGCTCCGTAAAATACTTGATTAATGAATGACAATTACGAAGAAATCCTCTTTTTTTGCAAGCCATTAAATCAGTTTTAATTGTGCTTGTGTTTGCAGATCGTGCTGCAATTGCTTTAAAACAGGAAATGTGACAATTTTTGTAATTAATTTCTTTTGCAGAAATCAACGCTTCCTTTTAAAATTATGCGCTCTTAAGAAAATTAATCAGTATTATTAATTCTTTGGTAAAAGGCTGGGATTAAAACTATACAAGTGTATCGGCAATTAAATACTTTTCATCAACTGATTATCATTATCATGATACTACTAAGAGTATTTTATAAAAAATATTCCAAACTCAAAATTTAATCGTATGATATTTTAAATACTGGCAAAGAAAATTGTTTTCATTCTTTTGCAGGACTATACTTTAGTATATTTTCGATGAAAAAATTTTGAATTTTATTTTCACAAGATTTTCATTAAGATTTGTTCGTGAATTTTAATACTTTTCGGTCTGACAAACATTTTGGATTTGTTTTATCTTCTGGAATGCGTTAAATAAATGTGTGGAGTAAGAGTGTAATAATTTGAAGCTAAAAATTTTGATTTGTGAGTGTGATTTTAATCTCTGGGTAAAAAATTCGCTTTGGGATTTCGCAACAAAAAATTCATTAATTTATTTTTAATTTAATCATTTATTTCGGTTCTACATGCTCTTTAATTTAATTTATTTTTTATACAAACAAAGTATTATAATGCCGTATTATAGAATTTGTCTAACGTGATACATTTGATACATTTTAATTAATTTTTATATTTTAATTTATATTTATAAATCGGCTATATTTTCATTATAATAATAAAATAAATTTGAAAGAGAATTCCATATAATTCCATCTAAATTATAATGTCAATTAAATTCTAATGGAAACATCAAGAAAATCTTTCTTTATTTTTATTTTTTAATTTATTTATTTACTATCTTTTTTTTATTGAAATTATCGTATTACTGAAATGCCGATATATGCAATCTTATGCGGCGAGCAATAAATCTAAGCCTTGCTTAGACGATATCGCGAGATTGGAATCAATAATAATAAAAAATAAAAAAATATTTTATTTGTATAATCGCGTACGTGTTTTAATGTTGCACGTGATGCCGGTCATTTATATCAAATATAAAGAATTTTGTTTTCTTTTTCGAACTTAATTCGTACGATGACGAGCCATTGATTTTGAAAATGTGGCAAATCCACATTTGATTTTATTTGTTTGGTCTGTAGATTTTATCTTAGGAAAAGCGAATTGATTGTTTTGAAAACGCGATAATCTTGTCAATTGAACGGGATGTTGTTTTTTTATCAACGATTCAATTCATTTGCAAGCAATAGAATTTGGTTGCTTTCAAGCTTAGCAGCAGCTTGATTGTTTAATGGGAATAGACTTGAATTGTGAGACTTGCTTTCGGCATTTCTATTGCTACGCGTGTATTTTTATTATTGCTTGCCTTGCTTGCCAATTGTCATTATGAATTACTATTGTTTCTCTTTTGATAATTCCATTGCTATTGACGTCGAATTTATTGCTTTTGTATTATTTCTTTTTTTCTAATGATTTTATTATTATTATTATTATTATTATTATTATTATTATTACTATTATTTGTCGTGACTATCAATTACAAGAGTTGACCAAGCAAATTATATGCGCGCTTGCTCGCACGCAGTCAGACACAAAAGGCACTCAAACACAAATTATTTGCTTTTGATATCATTTTACATGAATGAAAAAAATTGCAATTTGTATTTTATTGTTCGTGAAACGAACCGCATGTTTTGCTTTTGAAATCTCGTTTTATATTTCTAAATCGTTAAGATCTCTGCAATGACTATAAACTATCAGGATTGGTAAAGGTTTGTTATTTGATTCTTAATATTTATTTCGGTTCTCTTTGATTTTAGCAAACAAAAATTCAGTAATTGGGCTACAGAAATAATATGCTGTGTGAACACTTCTAAGGACAGGATCCCATGAGTACAACTATTTTCATTAATACCAGACTAAAGGCTTTCGCAACCACCAAACATGTCGTTTCGAACAAAAGCGACAACTAACAATTAAAAGACCTGGAAAGTATTAAAAAATTCGGGAGAGTTTCTAAGGGGCTAACCGGAAAGCACTAACACGACCTATCAAAATAAATTAGGAAATAAATTAAATTGAATTAAATGCACAATTAGAAAACTAAACAAAGACGATCTCAATCCAAACAACAAAATAATATAATCTCGTGAATATAATCTCGTACCACCAAAAATAAAAGATTGAGTAATTAATTACAAAAATTAAAACTTAATTTAAAACTAATAATCTTAAGAGGAAAATTCTTAAATGATTTAAATTCAACAAAAGGAGCTCCAGAATTGCATTAACAAATAAAGAAGAAAACCTAACGCTTATCATCGACGTAATCAAGGCAAAAAAGAAAAAAAAGGAAATAAATAAATAAAACCGGAAATCATGACATTTAAGCTTTTTCGACGCGGTTCAGCTCGTTGCTTTGGTTTACTTTCAGCATTTGTTACAATTTTACTTTGCCTTTATTACATTTCAATGGGCCAACCGTCGCCGCAGCTTCAATCAAAGGAAACAATGTTGCCGAGTGGTGCGGGCATGGATAGTGGTGGCGGTGGTAGCGGTGGTAGCGGTGGTCTTACAGGATCTGATGCGACTAGCACACAAAATCAAAGTAGTGGGAAATTTCAACAAATCCAACGAAATTATAAAATGTTAGCAAAAGACGCACATTATCACCAACAACAACAACAACAACAACACTCACAAATACACTTACACTACGATCAACAGCAGAAGCTTCAGCAGCAGCTCAAAAACGGTGTCATTTCAATTAACGACCAACAGTCCGGTCACGGAAATTTAGAGTTTGATGACGAAGAAGAAGATTTACTGCAACCAGCTGCCTCGAATCTCATTAATTTATCGTGGGGTAAAAAGTGTTACGTTTTAGAAGAAAGCGTAACAAATATCACTGCAAGAGAGGAATACTCGAAATTCGATTTTCAGGTAAGATTTCGCATGCATTGAAGAAGAATTATTAGTTAGGTGACGGTGGTGAATGGAATGTTCGATAATATATTTATTATATCCTTTTTTCCTTGGGACAGCCTGAATGGTTACGAACCAAAGAGTTTTGGGATCGAGGCTTTGAGGATCGTTTTGAGATGCAAGGGAAGGATAAGACGCGGCCACCTTTGAAAGTAATCGTCTAGTCCCATATAGTGCATTTGAAACTAATTAAAAAAAAATCATTCACTTTCTCAGATAATCGTCGTACCTCATTCGCACAACGACCCCGGTTGGTTGAAGACATTTGTCAATTATTTCCAAACCGATTCTCGTCAGATACTTAATTTGATGGTTACGAAAATGCAGGAATACACCGATATGACTTTCATTTGGTCGGAAATTAGTTTTCTGCAAATGTGGTGGGATCAGGCGCATCCGACTAAACAGCGAGCCCTGAAGAAATTGATTAATAGTGGCCGTTTCGAAATAACCACTGGAGGCTGGGTAATGACGGACGAAGCTAATGTTCATCTATATCCTATGCTGGATCAGCTCATCGAAGGACATCAATGGTTGCGTAATAATCTTAATATTACTCCGACAGTAGGTTGGTCCATCGATCCCTTTGGTCATGGCAGTGCGGTACCCTATCTATTATCGAACAGTCAATTCGAAGGCACCATTATTCAACGCATCCATTATGCTTGGAAACAATGGTTCGCCCGTCAACAATCGGGTGATTTTATTTGGACGCCTTACTGGAATTTAAAGAATGATAAGCAAGACTCGCGGCGGGGCCAACTTTTGACACATAATATGCCGTTCGATATTTACTCCATAAAGGGTTCTTGCGGTCCACATCCATTCATTTGTTTGAATTTTGATTTTCGAAAAATTCCCGGCGAATATACCGAATATTCGATTAAGGCACAATTCATCACCGACGATAACGTCGAGGAGAAGGCGCAATTGTTGTTGGAGCAATACGCTCGCACTGCCTCGCTCTTTCCGCATAACGTAGCTCTAATTCCCGTCGGCGATGATTTTCGTTACAACAAAGAACGCGAAGTAGATCAGCAATATGTTAATTACAAGAAGCTAATTGATCACATAATGGCCAACAAGAACATCTACAATGTGGACATAGCCTTCGGTAGGTAGGAGTAGCTCTCAATAGTTGTAATTTCTTATTATTGTTTTAAATGTTTGGGTTTTTTCATCCGTAGGCACTCCGCGTGATTATTTTCGTGAGATCCGCAAACGGTCTGATACTTTTCCAACGTTTAAAGGAGACTTCTTTGTATACTCGGATGTCTTTTCAGAAGGTAGACCAGCCTATTGGTCGGGATATTTTACAACACGCCCCTTTTATAAAATACTGAGCTCCGATCTAGAACAGAATCTACGAGCTGCCGAAATACTTTTCACCATTGCTTACAATACGGCACGGCAATTTCACCACGAAAATGCTATAAAAATTTTTGAGAAAAATTACGAAAAAATGATTTTAGCTCGTCGTAATTTGGGATTGTTTCAACATCATGACGCCATTACGGGGACTTCTAAAGCCGTTGTCATGCGAGATTACGGTATGCGTCTTTACGAGAGTATTCAAGATGTGGTGAAGATGCAGGAATCCACTATAGAGCTATTAATACAAAATGGCACATCACGTCACAATTTCCTTCTCAGCGAATTGGAGCGAGAGAATTTTAGCAAATTGCCACGTAAGACACCCATCACGCTAATCCCGGAAGAAGATGTCAGTGAGGCTGATCCGGCTGCTGCACCGGATGCAAGTAATGAAAATGAACCCAGATCAGCGAGTTTCGTTGTTTTCAATTCGTTGACTCAGCAACGTTTAGAAGTTATCACGATACGCACGCAGCAACCTCAAATAAAAATACTTAACGCTCGGGGAGAGGAGATTAAGCATATTCAAATAAATCCAGTGTGGAATATAAGTGACGGTTATGACAACATCGGCGGTGGTATTGGTGTCGGAGTTGGTTCAGGGTTTGCCGGACGTATACGAATTTCTAATAAACAATACGAGGTTATGTTTGTGGCTTTGTTGGAACCGCTATCGCTGACGACTTTTCGAGTAATCAGTGATAGTGTCAACTATAGGAATTCGTTATCAAGCATCTATTGTGATCAGTGTACCGATAAAATAACCCCGGCAACGGAAAATCCAATTTTCGTTGTGAAATCAAAACCGGCCGGTAAGTCTCGATTGAAATATAAGCCCATACGATTCTTCTATATAAAACCAATAAACATTGAAAAATTTACCTGAATTTTCTTTAAAAAAATCAGGTGATATACAACTTGAAAATAATCATATGCGTATGCTCTTTGACGAAAAATCGGGCTTCTTGAAAACTATTACGCGAAAGTCATCAAATCAGCATCCATTACGTCCTATGCAGTGTGCCATTAAATTTGCCGCATACCGTAGTGCCCAATTTCATTCCGGTGCTTATCTTTTTAAGACCGATCCCGAAATGACAGAGGCCGAAAAGGATGTGCTGGAGCAATATGAAGACGTACGCATTATCATTACTTCAGGTCCTATTGCCAGTGATGTTACTGTCATTTATGGTCCTTTTTTGGCTCATACGGTGCGCTTATTTAACACGCACACCCATTTGGATGCTACCATTTACATTGAAAATGATATAGACTTTGAACCACCTCCGAAAAATCGTGAAACGGAACTATTTATGCGTTTTATAACGGATATTGAAAATATTGCCACGGTTACCAAAGGAAAAGGGGGCGGTGGACAAGGGCAGAATGAAGCTCACGTCTTGCCTGAATTAACTGAATTCTATACCGATCAGAACGGTTTTCAATATCATAAGTGAGTTAGACCCTCTACATTATTTCCGACATCGATATCTATTAAACTTTATCATTTACAGACGCATAAAAGTGCCTGCTATTGGAATTGAAGGGAATTACTTTCCTATTACTACCGCCGCATTCATGCAGGATTCGAAGGTGCGCCTGACATTGCTTACAACGCATGCTCAAGGTGCGGCCAGCAATGAACCGGGACAGCTTGAGGTTATGTTGGATCGTCGTACGCTTTATGATGACTATCGCGGTATGGGCGAGGGTGTCGTTGATAGTCGTTTGACACGCCACAAATTTTGGTTGCTCATCGAGGATATGCCAACGACTCTGGAGAATTCCTATCAAGTTCCAAGTTTGCTGGCCATCCAGATTTCCAATGGTTTACGCTATCCTCCCAATATATTCTATGTTGAGAATTTCGATGCAAATGTCGCAGCAGTTCAGCTCAAACCACAAGCTCTGCTACTCCCGAACGGTGCTTTGCCCTGCGATGTTCATATGATGAATTTTCGCACACTCTCTGAGGAGCAACTCTCATTGTTTCCCTCCTCATCGGCATTACTGATACTTCAGCGTCAAGGATTCGATTGCAGTGTGGGTCAGAATATAGAACTTACAACGTGTCAGCAATCGCATTCGATGACTTCGCCGAATGGCAATGGCTTAGGCAATATTAAATTTAATGGTTTGCGTGTAAAACGTCTTGAAAGCACTAGCCTGACGGGCACGTTATCAAAGCACGAACGACAGCGTTTGAACTCATTTGCGGCAATAACGTTGAATCCTATGGATTTAAAGACTTTTAATGTGACTTTTAGAATTTAAAGTGAATGCAATTTACGGAATTGTTATTAGGATTTACAGTACAGTCACTTGTAGTAAAGCTAACTCGATGGCGAACGCTTTTTGGTTGTTACAAAAATCCGCTCCGGTGAATACTTATCAAACGAACAAATTTTTCCTTTTATTTTATGATCCTATTTTAGTTTTATTAGTCTGATTATTTCTATAAAACCGTTAAGCGTACCACGACATAACGGAAATTATATTCTTTTAATTAATTTCATTTTATTTTTCTTCATGATCGTTAATGCAGATGCATCCAAGAAGTAAACACACACACATCCATCCACACACTCCCTCTCAACATCATTCCAAAGTAGTCAGTCAGTATTTCAAGCAGTAATGTACATCACAGATAGACAGACAAGCAGAGTTTCCGAAATATACCTCCGATATATTTATAAAAATAATTTTAATTTTAATAACTTACATGAATTCATTAACAATATCTATCCTCACAGAGTTTCTAAAGTAGGTCATATTTGAATAACGTATTCTCGAACAATATCCAGCAAAATCTCAAATCATTCAAAAAATGATTTTAATGAAAATTTTTATTGGTTATTTTTTAATGATTTTTATAATTACTTTCGTACGTATTTATTAATTCTAGTAGAATTTATTTAAAAACAAGGTAATATCGAAATAATACTTAATTCGGGAGAAAATATAAATTTGAACAGTATTTGAAATCGGTTTATAGTATTTAAAAGTTATTTATTTATAAAATATCAAAAACATTTATGGCTACACAGCCACCTATATACCATAGAAACCTTTTAATATCATAACAATTATAGTGTTTCCTAGACTACTTCATAAAAGAGTTTTCTTCATTTCTCAGGCAGCAAAAGTGAACTAAATGTTCGCTAAAAGTATATTACAATTTTTAACATAAAAAGGTATTATAAGTAATTTAATTTTATTTCAAACAAAAACAAATTAGAAACAAAAAATTAACAGAATATTAATAGATATAGTAGTGTTTAAATATTGACCTATGAGATAAATAACAAGCCCACAGACAGAATTAAATTGAAGAATTTAAAACTTTGCTCGTTGATTAATGGGCGACAGTAATTATTCCCGGTAAATTATAGATAAAGTATTTTCACATGATATAGCTAACTAACATTTAACTGTAATCTGTCCGTTATCTGATTACTTTTCTGCAAAACTTCCAGACAATGAATTTACACAGTTTTTCACGTTTTATCTAAAATTGTTGAGGAAATTTTATTTAAAGAAAATTTCAAGGAAAAATAATTTTTAGTTGCTTCGTTTATCTAAAAGAAGTTTAATTAACCTGAAATATTTTTTAAAAATATTTTTGTATATTGGCTATATTACTTTTAATAACTATTATTACTATAATACTTTTTAATAACTATTATTTCTAAATTTAAAAAGGGCAGAAAGCACTGACAGTATGTTTTAAAATTGGTTTTATATCCATTGATTCCATAAAGCTCCATTATTTTTTCGCTTGATTATTTTAGATCATTGCCTTCGAAAATTGCACAATACGCTTAAAAGGTGAAGAAGAAGAGGAAGAATAAACCCTATTTCACGTAATCTGGTCTACATTTAGATTACTAATCTCTTGTAATTTATCCGGGAGTACTTTCATATTTCAATCTTATGAAAATGAACTTTTAGGATCTGTGTAGGGTACTATTTAAATGCTCCCACTGGGCTTTATTAAAGTGATCATAATTTTAATATTTTTAAAGAATTTCTTGAAATATCGTAGCCATCTAATTCAGTACGAATTCAGTACCAGTAATTAAAAAGAAAAGCAAAGTATGATGAACAATTCTTCGTATCTTTCATCGATTATTCTTCGAATTTAATATCGAGACAATTTGAATAAATGATAGGCGAAAATAGTTATTGAATTAATGTCTAACTGTCGATTATTTTATAATGAATTGCTTAAATTGGAATTTTTCTCGTTGATCATATTATATTGCCACAAATATAAAGCCTTCTATATACTAGAATATTGAAAGCACCAATTTTTTAAAAAAATTAGCACATATTTTAAATGTATAGAACCTGTAGTAGATCTAAGAGTATTACAAAAAAAGGAGTAGATAAATACTCGAATAATCGAGAATTCGTGAAGAATTTAAAGAACAAAACCATAAAAACAAAAAGTTTTATATTTATTCAAAAATTAGATATTTAGTCACGGCATTATTTTAAAACTGAATAATATAAAAATTCATTTATAATAAATTAAGGCGACTACGAGAATAGAAAATTGTCCCAACCATTTTGTGCATTTGCTTCAATCTCATTTCCTAGACTGATTAGCGTAAATATTTAGACATAAAATATTTCAAATAAATAATAAAAGCAGCTGTTTTATTTTATTGCAATCATATTTTTTTTTCTTATTTATCTTTAAGTACTTTTGTATAGCTTGTTTGCTTTTATTTACTTTGTAGCGGTTAAAATAAAAAGGAATCAATCCAAATTATGTTTTAAATTGTAAATTTAATTTATTCCTGTAAAAGACATTATCATTTATAATGTTAAAATTGGATTCTTGCCACCTTTTTATAAATATTCAATTTTTATTTGAATTACATTATTCCTGATATTATTTAAAAGAACACAACATTAATATTAAGTTAGTTTTAACTAAAATCAATAAATAATAAAAAAAAGAAAACTGTTGTTGAAAATTTTGTGTTTGCGCAGATGATACTCGAATAATTACCGGATTATAGTCTATAAATTTTAATTATTTTGTTTTTATCAATTTAAATAGAATCGAAAATAGCTTTTTAGTGTTGAAGAAAACAAACAAATGGCAAAATGTACACTCGTTAAAATCTAAAATCTTTGTTCTTAATTTGTTTTCATTCGACTTTGTCCATGTTTGTAAATAGTTTAGAATATGTATAAAAACAACAAGAAATATTTAATTTTGTTGTATATAATTATATATATTGATATAAAACTAGAACTTAAACAGAAAACACTTAAATTCATCCAGTGAAATAAAAACAATTAAAAGACGAATATTTTAGATGAATAACGTTATACGAAATTATATAATTAGTTGATGGTATGATGTAAAAATATACAGATAAATAAAATTCAAAAATTATTCAAATATATCCAGCAGTTTTTTTTTTGTTAAAATCATATTTTAAATCAACAGCATTCAGTGAAATCGCCCGAAAGAAATTTTAAATTTATGGAAGGTTTCAAAATACGCCGAAATTTTCGCGTATCGTTAGAGGCATACATTTATTCCCAACCAATTCAAACACATTTATACAAAAAACAGCGTAGGTCAATTCAATAAAATTTCAGTATATTTTCATGTATTTATATTTAAGAATGATCAAATCGAATTTAATTGCGTAGGAATAGAATGAACGAAAATTAATGATTTTTTGGGGTTTTGTAGGCACGATCAGAAATCAATCATCCATGACTTCATAGATATTCGGTCCCTTTTTCAGAAGATAACCTTGTAAATTAGCAATATCAATTAAATTGGTTACACCGCTGGATACACCAGCACGCCTTGCTATATCTTTAAGTTCACTAAAATCGAAAACTCGTCGCCCTAATGCATTCGAACGTAATTGCAGTACTTGAATAAATCGTTTAGCTTTACTGTTATTGCTGCCGCCGCTGCTGCTTCCCTGACCAATATTGCAATAGATGCTAGGATTACAATCGATATAATCACCGACTGTCGTATCAGCCATACTTTGACGTACAATACAAAGAACATCACGTACGTGCAGCTCGGTAACTTCAGCCGAGAAGTCGATACGAGCTCGAGCTTGTGCTAAACGTATAAGTCCTTCCAATTGACTGAAAATCAAAGAAAGGAAAATATGAGAAAATGGCAAAATGTGGGATTAAAACATTTTTATGTATTAAGCGTGTTTTATAAAAATTCCAATAGTAAAAAATTTATATTCGAATAAAGACATTTTATGAGAATTTTCTAATAAAATGTTCAAACAATGAAATATTTTCTTCGCCATAATGGTTGCAAAAGTTTGGGTCTATTAAATGGATATCAATCTCATTACTATTTAATTATTACATACTATTTTGGTGTTTTCGGGTAGAGGCACAATACTGAAATTATTTTATTGGTTGTTCAAAAGGCTTCAAGTGTTTATTTTATAATTCACAACATTATTCAGGCAAAATAGTAAAATGTATTTCATTCAAAGTATATGCCATTATTCGTTACGACAAACAATTAATTTCATTCTCCAACACTCCTGTCCCACCGGCACCGCTAAGCTTTCCTTCTGGTAGTGCATGAATTTCGTTATGAAATAATTGCTAGTTGTTTGAATCGATTTACGAATCGATACAACAAATTTTTCCGTCGGAAGGAATGAGATACCACCACTGGTCATCAAAGAAAACAAGTTCTGATCGGGAGTAGGACCAATCCACGTATTCTTGATGACCTTGACGAACCAAAGTGATGACCTTCACTTTGCCATCCCGTTTAGCATATTCGGGACGCATGACGATCTACAATACTTAGCTCCCCGCTAGTTTTAATACCCGGCAAAAATTCTGTTAGGCTGTGATGATTTTTCATCGCCTTCAACTCTTCTTCATGAGTTTTCTGTGGCTAATGCCATAAACGCCGCATAGAATTTCAGAACGTATGCCATTATATCATATTGATGTAGACAATATATCCGACGGCTTTGTTAGATCCTTCAAAACGTATTTGTGTCCACAATAAATTGCCGCAATTGTGAATTATGAGCTAATCATCGCTAAGAGAAGACGAATTAGGAGATTATTTCGAATTTTACTTATACCATCTGCTAGAAGAAAAGCAACATTGCGGGATGGGAGGCATGATAATCATGGCATAATAAATTAATAACAAATCTATCCCTAAAAAATTCATGCCGTGGTTTTCGTTTAATGATTTCATATTGCTTATTTTAATTTACCTTATTTTATGTTCAATACATACAATATTTCAATAAAATATTAATATATTACATACTTGATAAACAAACGCATACACATACACACATTAACATATTCCTTACCAATTTCCGCGCTTTTAATTATTGAACGATTACTAATGATATGTTTAATGAAAACGCTAGTAAGTATTTAATGTGGAATTAATTAAATTGGGACTCATATCGTATGTAATGTTTTTATGAACCCGTATCAGTATCGTTGAGTTATATCATAGCATAATGATATGATAGCATATCATAGCATACAGTATACTAAAAGTAAAATCAGCGGGCAGCATCTATATATAAGAACGTTTACAGCGTTCGCGTAGTTTCATTCTGACTGCATCCGTTGAGGCGTTCGATTACTGATGTAGATCGTCACTGATCGTTCGATGATCGTTTAGTACAGATCATTTGTAATTTTTTTTAAAAAATTCTTAAAATCTAGACAAATGAAATAATTATATTTAAATTAATTTGGGAATTGTGAAAGAAAAAAATGATCTCTACGTTAGAATTTATCTTGGTTTTAGCGATGGTCTGCCATCGTTTGTGCAATGTCCACAGTATTGAAATAAATAGTGAGTTAAATAATACAAAAATAAATTTTGGTGAAAATATTGCATGCTACAAACGAAAGACTTAAGTGACAAACCAGTTTTGTTATTTAAAAATTGAAACGGTTAAGAAAAAATTATCTTAGTCTCATCAATTACAAATTTCAGGATTATTATTAATGAATTTATTATCGTAATATTTTTGTGCGTATTACAAAAGATCCAGGTCCTTCAATAATTATTTCTTAAAAATAAATTATTGAGTAAATAGTTGATAATTTATTTCTTTATTAATTTTGTTATCTCACAAACGCGATTTGAAAAATTTCCTGACAATTTAAAACAGTCATGTTAATAATTACGTGTAAATTATATTATATTTTTTAAATTAATTCCCTTAAAATTCATGGAAATTTCCTGATCGACCCTGAAAATTATTGAACACTAAAAACTTACACATACATATAATGAAAAATTGTGTCGGGTAGCAAAACCAATGCGCATATTTAAGAAAAAAAAATACTCTTCACCAAAAGGAGTAAATTATAATAAAATAGTAATTTTAAGAGTCGGCAGCAGAAGGAAGCAAATAATACTTGTATACCTGTCTACGTCTTGAATCTTGTTCATTACATTATCTCTGATGGAATTCAAACTAGTTTTCAGAAGATTCTTTTCGTTCTATAGACTGCGGTTAACCGTGACCGACGGATCACAGATAATATTCAGTAAGATAAATTAAAACGAAAGCAGACAAAATATTACAAAAAATGAAATGAGTTAATAAGGTTTTTTTTTTTGGGACTACAAAAATTTTTATCCTAACAAGAACTTGAATGAAATGAAGTTCTTATTTGCTCTTATTCCTCTTTATTTTATTTGCTTATGTTTTGATTTAGTGACTACATATTTTGAAATGCCCCCTTTGTACGAATTCGATGATTATGACCGTTGTTTGCAAGACGATCAAAGTTTATCTTCACCATCATCAGCCATATCGTCATTGTCGACATATTGCTTGGTACGAGCACAAGTACTACCGCAGAATAATTCTAGTATATGGCAAGTCATTGAGGAAGTGTCCAAATATGATAGACATCATTTTGATCACCGGCAACTGTATTTCGGGGTGTGTGTACGTTGGTGTGAGAATCTTTTGGAGCATTTGAATGCATCGGCTAAAGAATCGTTGTATGGCGGCAATCTTGTAAATAATAAGAAGGTAATTCAATAAATTTAGAAGAGTTTAATCAGGACGTATATAAACTTCTTGGAATTTATTTCCGTGACAGGATAATTTTAAAAAGCCTTAATATCCTTTTCTCTCGTTAAAGATCAATGTTTATGTGAAATTGTTTTCTACGGAAGATGATAATCGACGCCTTTACAATAACTTGCTTAATCAATGCATAAATTTACGTTTGAGGGAACGGTATAATCTTAAATCACAAAGCATTGTTGAATATTGTGATACGAAGAGTCAAATAATAGAAAATGGTATAAAAACTATAATAATTTTCTACTACTTTTGTCTCAAAATAAATGACTCAATTCGTAAAAATAATTAAGCCTCAAAATAAATGTTTGATTTTACCAAAACAAACATTTTGTGGATTGTTCGGAAAGTAATTTCGTTTCCCTTTTCGGTAAGAAAACTCCCGCCTTTTTTACACAGACGCTCCACGTGATCGCAAATAGTCAGATTTCATAAATTTTATCATATTCGTTTCATAAGACTTAGTAATGACTTTCTGTATATTAAGCAGCCTTTATTTCAACTAAATCGGTTAGATTACTAGATTAGAATTGTTAGAAAACTGTTAGATTAGAATTGTATAAATAACCTTTGACTCTTTTCAATATGTATCCGTTGCTTATGGATTACTTTTTCTTACTTAAACAGGATTAAGAAAAAATCTATAGAAAAAAAGCTCGTAATGTAATGTCAAAAATGCTAGACTTTAAAATATTGTTCAAAATCTAGAATTGACAGTTTTGGAATTATGTAATGGCAATGCGGTTTAATTGTAAATGTGTTTATGCGGAAGGCAATGTGTTCGAAAAAATGAAACAACTTCCTGAACGGTTTAGTGGTTTTGGGACAAAGGTAGGACCAGTACTATATTAAAAAATTTCATAGTCTCTTCCATTTCGACAGATCTTTGGGATCAAACTTTCTACATTACCACAAGTATATTAATACTTTTAATTATATTGAGCTCATTTTATGATTTGTTTTTAAAAAATCAACGTAAGGAAATGTTTTTAACAGATCGTGACCACTACCGAACACCCGTAACCGGTATAGGTACAGTAAAACTGATCAACATTATTTCTATTTTCGATGTCATTGATCAATCTATATTTCCAATTAGGCAATACAATTGCGGTTACATTCTCATTGACGCGCAATTGGTATCGACTCAATCAGAAACATTTAAAGCAAATTGGGCGTGATTTTCGTTTTCTTGATTGCTATAGGTTTTGCTCAATGTTCGTTGTAATATTCGCTCATGTCATATGGATTATATACGAAGGCGGTATATCGAATCCTCAAGACCCTGAACGCCTTTCGAATACAAAAATTGGAACATTCATCACCTCCGGCGCATTGGTGACGTTAACATTTTTTGTAATTAGTGGCTTTCTTTTGTGTATGAGCTGGGCGGCAGCCAATGAAGTAAACAACAATCCCAGCTGGACTGAATGCGCGATGAGATTTGTCAAATTTAATATTTTTCGCTATATCAGGTAGTTATTATTTTATAAACTAAATATCTAATGGCTAACATAAATTGATATTTATGCGATAGTTGGCTCTTAATTTTATTTTAGATTAACAGGACTTTACGCATTTATAGTGCTTTTGAATGGTGTGCACTTGAGGAATCCCGGGGGACCACTTTGGCGGCATATTGTTGAGCGGCAGCAGCTTGTGTGCCGCAAAAATTGGTATACAAATTTGTTCTATATTAACACTTTTGTAAATACTAATGAACGAGTAAGGAATATTTTGAGTGGAATTATTTTTATTCTTCTTTCATTCTCGTGCCTTTGTCTCTAATTTCCAGTGCCTTTTGCAGACCTGGTACTTAACTTCCGATACACATGCCTTCATTATAAGTCTAATTCTATTGATAATTGTCACAAAGTAAGTATTATTTATTTATATAAACAAATTTTTCATTTATAATTTTATTACAGATGGCCTAAAATACGCTACTATGTTTTTGGCACAATCATCGTGATTTGTTTCATTATTCCTGGGGCTTTTGTTTATATAAAAAATGAGAGACCGATTTATATAGCAGCGCCGCAGTGAGTAATAATAATTCATCGATATCTTATTATACTATTTATAATTCCACCTTAAATAGATCACAGCGAGATTCTTTTATAGAAGATCATTCCTTCACTCAATTCTACACTCCATTCTATATGAATTTTGGGCCATATTTCTTTGGCGTGATAGCCGCATTTATTTATAATGACCGGATCTCGACGGGCTGTAAAATAGGCCAGCGCAAAGTTTTTCAAATCTTTTGTTATGCCCTTGTTCCGTTGGGTATTTTGTGGCTCTTCTCATCGCATGTTATGATTCAGAATTACGAAAATCAGCCTTCGCTCATTTGGAGGGCTCTGTATGCGTCAATTCATCGGAATATTTGGGGACTTGGTGTAGCCGTTTTAATTATTGGGATGTCTGTAAAAATTGGCTGTATGTTTTATTAATTATTATTTTTAATTCCTTTAAACATTGTATTAATTTGATGTTTCTTCTCATAGGGGTCTTTCGAGAATTTGCTTGCCTGCCAATTTTTCGTGTTTTAGGTCGTTTAACTTATGGCGCTTTTATTATTCATACCTTACCGGCCAGCATTGTTTTGGCAACATTACGACAACCCATTTATTTTGGTAAGGGCATGCTGGTATGTATTGGCTCATTCAATAATATTCATTGATTCTTAAAATTCTTTATTTTCGTTATAGATCGCATTCACTTTCTTCACATTTATAGCCTCATATTTAGTTTCTTTTGTGTTAGCATTTCTTATAGAGTTACCGATTTCATCAATTTTAAAGCTAATGAAATAATCAAATCGGAGGAGAATCGATTAAATAATCGCCACTCAGGGACAAATATATTTCCCACAAAAACAATAATATTAAATATCCATAAAAAACATCGAGCAAATTTTAATTTCATTCTCTATTTTTCATTACGCATTTTTGTATAAAATCTAAAACTGCCTACATAGTATAAAAGCCTTATCTTTTGAAGGAGCCTCAATCAGGTGAGACATCGATTTAAAAAAATTTGGTACGCGCAATATATGAACTCTTTCTACAATTATTGAATCATACCTAATTATTTTAAATCAAATAAATTGTAACCAAATGGAGAGGCGGTTACAAATAAATACATACAAACAAACGTTCGTACGTCTGGCGACGCCAGTAAGAATCAGTCAAAATCGATTCGGGGATGTTCAGGATGTATAATTCTTTCGAAACCCGAACCTTGAAAATTTTAGCGATTACGATACTTCCGTACTCCGGAAGTAAAAAATACATTTATCTATTATAATTTAAAAACATACCGTGTACTGTAGTTGCTTAATTTTTCATTACTCGATTGATGCCTTAGATCCATATAAAACTTCTTTAAATTGTCTGCAGCTTCTTTTGTTAAGAGCGGATGTACTTGCTGTCGTGCGTATACTAAATAAAGTACAATCACAATAAGATTTGAAATAAACAGCTACTTTAGAAAGCCGGCATATATTCTTACAAATAAATTTTTTCATTAACAGCGATGGCAACAAATCCAATTCAGCTTCTTTATCTGCCCCGATTGATATTTGCACTTGTAACCGTTTTTCTAAATCATAATTTTCGCGTTCATCACAATTTGCAGCTTCTGTGCTGTTAAGTGAATTATTTGCTTTTGGCTTTAGCTCGTAACGTGATGCAATAACCGAAGCCTTTTTGGCCCCAGCATGCACTGCCTTCACGTGTTCTGTTAGCGACGTATCCGTATCTTTGTTAGGTTTATCAATCAGCACAAATACTAAATGAAATTGCCTTAGCAATGATGGATGGACGCGTATATTTTCTGTTATGAGTCTTGAATGATCATAGTGACCACGTATAGAATTGGCGGTGGCCATAATGGAGGTGGAAGTTTTAAAGGTAGCAAAGAGAGTGGAGAAGGACAGACAAAGTGTTTGTGTTTGCATAACTTGAAGCAGGGTTTCTTGCTGTGCAATTAAACGATCAATATCGTCGACGGCGCAATGTCCACCGCTGGCAGAAATAAGAGAACCAGCATTAACAGAAGTTTTCGAACGTCCCTGTGCGGTAGCAGCAAGCTGTTGAGATGAGCGTTTCCCATTGGTGAAAGTTCCTACAGGTAAAATTCCAACAACAATATCAGCACAATCGATAATTTCAATCGATTCAATTATTTGTACCATTTGGGGAAGCTTTTGATGCCATCTGCAGTAAAGCGGATTTGCCAACACCTGGATCGCCAACTAAAAGAACACTAATTTCGTTCTCATCGTGCAATTGCGAACCAGCCCCACCAAAAAGAGTCAATAAAATGCCAGCTTTTGCCAACTCTTGCCCATGTATCTCCGGTGCTAGAGATTGCACTAAAAGTTTGAAACTATCAGGGTCGCTATTAATTATTCGAATTGCTTCCATATCACGTTCGCTAAATTGGTATCTCTTACGTTCTCCATTCTCAACGAATACTGCCTGAATATATGGGAAATTACTAGACTTTCCAACGGATAGATCGTTCGTATGATGCATTTGCTGCTGTTCCTCCGTTAATGGTCGTAGTTTTAGAATGCCTGTGACTATTATGTCCTGGCCCGGAGATACTGCGTCCACTAGATCATTGCGTAATTCTATTTCTATACTTGCCGGTGATTCGGTGTCTGAATTGAATTCGGTCAAGCGAATTATCTGCACTGAAGATACTTTTGTATAGGGTGATGACCGTTGTTCCACGAAACCGCTTTTTGCATGACACTGTGAACCCAGGCAATTGTCCGGACGTATTGGATATAATCCTAAAAGTGGTTAAAAATTTAAAAAAGCGTAAGAGTTTATGATTTTAGAGAAAGACGAACCCTTTTGTTTCAATGCTTGCTCCTGTCCACATCGTGCACATTTATAAGCTATCCAACTGAAACGAGTTTCTACAGATCCCACACCATCCACATGACCACGCACGCAATATAAATGATCGATATCTTCTGTCGTTATCGATGATACGAATTTTACGTCTAGGAAACTTTCAGGACGAGCATAAATTTTGCGTACTCTCTTAAATCTTGGAAAGTACCGCCGGTAGTTGCTTACTGGTTGACTCAACGAGGCATCAATGGCAGCAGCTGTCACAATCGTATGCATAGCCAGGCCAAGAATGGCCAATACTGATTCGGGCTTAAACTGTAAATCTTGCATTATTGAGGGCCACTTTTCCACAGTCTGCTTGTCCACTATGAGATTTTTGGTTACCAGTTTAAACCAACCACCTTTCTGTATTGACATAAGATCATATTGAATCGGATTTCTTGTATAGTATTTCTCTAATATTTTAACTCTTTTCACTATTTCTGAATCTTCATTATATACATCATTTGGAAAATATAACCGCCAGCCGGGATATTGTACCGGACAATCTGTGTTAATACACGTAATTTCGACCGAATTTTCGGGAGCTACATGAAATGCCGGGCGCAAAAAGGATGAGTTTAGTAATTCAGGAACACCAAACGTTGGGACCTGACCGGCTGCTGCATTGCCCAAATTATTCCGTGGAAATCGAGTCATTCCCGTTCCTCTCCACGGCCTTGACTGACCAGGCCTTCCATGAGCTGGAATAGTACGTCCGTTTCTTTTGAAATAAAAGTAAGGACGAAATGCTCCACCGCCTCGGAAGCGACCTCGAGTAAAGCGAGGCTTTGAAGGATTCATTAAGTGGTTTTGGTATTTATGATCAAACGGCTTTTGTTCCTCCCTAAAGTATAATTCAAAAATTGATTCAAACGTTTCGGCACTACAGTATTCAACATTTACCAGAGTTGCCATCGCGCAAAAAATTATTAGAGTGCGATTACCATTCATATAATAAAAAACAGTTTTGAATAATAATTTTATTTACTGTAATATTTGTTTTTTAATTTTGCATACATTTTCTTCAAATAAAAGAACATATTTCCATAACTGTAGTAACTCCAAGTTTATATCGGTTTATTTTTGCTTTTATGATCGATTTCTTTTTTTAATTTTTTACGAATAAGGAAATTACTAACAATTTTATATTGCGCTTCTCTCAAAAATTGTTAACATTTAATAAAATGTCTCTGCATAAGATAGCGACATCTATATCAGCTTTAAAATGGTACTAATATCTCCTAAAACCCTTTGTACTTAGTAAAAATGGCTAGTTACATTTCTCTTGACCAAGATGAGAGCGAAGTTTCAGTTTGTTTTTTGACGTCAGGAAGGAAGTGGGGAAAAACATAAAACCGGTGAAAATTTTTGAGAAACTACGATAATGGAAGTATAAGCCCAAATTAATTTCATTAGATGCTTGGAAATAAGTTTAAAATAATGTGATTTTGCTCGCTCAGGGTTAAGACATGTCCAACGAGTTGAGGCAACAAATCGAAGAAAATTAGTACTCGTTGTGTACACAAATATTGTACTGTCCAGTTAGAAAGCTTTCTATGCTTCAATGATAATCAATCTTTTAGCATTTATAAAAAATAGAAAATTGTTATTCAGTTGAAAAAACTTGAAACAGTTTGTATATTAGTATTTCATTTTATATAATTAACATTTACGTCAAATTCACTTTTTAGTGCTAACGTGTTATACATTGATTAAAAAGAGTATTGATTAAATACATTGATTAAAACGTGTTATACATTGATTAAATTGATTAAATACTTATATATATATTTTTATCTACTCTACATGATTGAAATTGTACCACTATCAATATACAACGTTGTGAATGAAATAAAGCGTTGAAAAAGTTAATTCAAACAATTTGTAATAAAAGTTATGCATAGTGAAACATAGTGATTTTTATCAAGTCTAGTGTGAAACTCTTTTCTGATAACTTTAATTTTTGATTTTAACTTAACTTTGATTTCACTGGTGTTTTTACATTTGATATTTAGCGTGCGTGAATTGAGGTAGCTTTTGTATTAAAAAAGGAGCAATTCTATATATTACTCGTTATCTACTAAAGTAAAAACGAAATAAAAAAAGGATTTATATAAAAACCTTTTTCACAATAAATTTATTGGCCTCCTCAAGTATTTGATGCCTAAGTGTATGTGATATATTTAACATTTTGTTAGCACAGGACAGTACGCAAAAAAGATTGATCTTATAATGTTTTCAGAAAAGTTTGAAAGAAATTTCTGTTTTAAATACAAATACTATTTCTGATATTGAATAATTTTTAAATGATCGAAAACAGGTAATTATAAATTTATTTATTCCGCAATAATATTACTAGATTTATACATATTTAAAAATTTTAGATTGTGGTATATTTAGTTATTTTTGAAAAATAGAATCTTCAGTTTCAAATTGCAAGAGTGAATATTTTTTTTTAATAATAAAATAATAGATAGGCGACACTAACCTCAATGTGTCACTACTAATATGATATATACGTTTGTATATATGTAAGTACATGAATATATATACTCGAGTGCAAATAAGTAAAATTTCTTTGGATTTAATGTTATAAATAATTTTTAGGTGGCGATGAAGTCAGACAAGCGGAAGTGATAGAAACAGACAGACAGGCAATTCGGACGCACGGACAAATTACCAGAGAAATAGACAGACAAACACACATAAGCCGGTTAACCGTTAAATAGAAAGACAAACGGTTCAGTGTTCGGCAAATGGATCGCGTGCTTCCGTCGCACGCGAAGCAAAAACATTACTTTAGGGCAAATCTGCAATAAAATATTAAAATGAAGAACAAGAATAAAAACAACAACAAAAAAGGCAAGGGCAACGGCAACAATAATAAAAATGGCAGCAATAATAACAACGTCAAATTAAGTCACATACGAGCACTGTTAAAACAACACTTGTATTTAATTGACAAGCCTACATTGAAGTACATGAACCCACACACACACCCACACACACACAAAAACATGAACTCATACTTATTTCCACATAAACGCCGACACTTGTGCGCTTGTAGCCTAATTTGGATAAACAAGGGCTGTTCAATAAATTCTCGGAAATATTAATTATATTGATAAAAATACGATCATTTAGCCTTTGTAGGCTTTCTAATTTTTTGTTAATTTTGTCACACAAAAAGACTAAGATTATTTTGAAATTTTCTTTAAAAAAATTACGCCCTTTTGAACGAGACTTACAATTTTGATGATATAATTGCAATTTTTACAATTATTTTCTTTATATTCCTTTAGGGAAGACAATTTTATTGTATAAGTTTTTTATCGTGCGTAATATTCCTTAGTTTGTATTAAAATCGAATTAATTTTTTTTAATAAAATTATTTTCGATTGATCATACTGCTTGTCATCAGTTTATGAATTGTTTGATCGAACCTTATTCTCGCTAACTTACTGATGTGTATGGGCGCATATTCGTACGCTCTCGTATGTGGATCAGCTGTCGTTCAAGGTAAAAAGCTATGAACTTATTTTATAAGATTTCTACACATTGAAAAAATATACGCATTTGTCAAATAAATCCCAAAAAAATATTCATGGAATTTCAATTTTTTTGTCATTGCTTTTTAAAAATAAAATAAAAAATTTTTCAACAAATTTTTATCTTTTTTTATTTTTTTCAATTATTGTTTATCTTGCAATTGTTACAAACGTTTTTTTTAAATGTGTTTTTTTTTAAGTGTTTTACTTGACTTACATCAACATTTTTATACAATTTTTTCTGATTCCCACTTATTATTTTTCTATTTTTCCTTATCTTTCCCCCACAATTTTCATATAGTCTTAGGAGGGGGAATATTTGTTGGTAGAGTTTCTTTTATTCGTTAAACGTTGGATTTCTGCACATGATTAGTTTGTTGGCTTTCCTTTATTAATTTAGTAAAGCACCGAATGTCAGGACGATTAAAAGGACGATTTTTGTGAAATCTGGAAAGTAAATAAAAGTTCTATGTGTTAAAAAGATGTTGCCAAAAGAAAAATATTCAATTGAGAGAAGTGAATAAATGCAAACATTATTTGTAGTATTTCATACGTTGCGATTGTTTTGAGCAATCTTTAAAACAGTTTTCTCGAATTTAAGTAAAAGTTTATTAAAAAAGTCTTTTGATATAAATTGCTGTATTTTTCAAAATTAATTAAAATAATAATAAAAATATTAATGATATATTTCGAAAATACTTCAGAATTAGCTTTTGTAACATTTAATTGATAAAAATAAAGTAATTTCAGAAAAATTCGAAATACTTTATGGAATATTCTATCTAAGTTCAATTTAGTGAACCTTTTTTTAAAAAACACACAAATTTTTTTTCAATAAAAAACTAATTATTTCCAGCATTCACATTACTAAATATATGACATACTTTAATTAGCGTGTAATAATAACTTATTATTATTTAAAGTAATCGCAAGTTCGAACTTCAAAACAAACACTTAGTCACATCAAATAATTAATTTAATATAAGAAATGAACTATTGGGAAAAACTCTAAGCCCGAAGTGCATTTGTTTGTATGAAGGTAGCTGGTTTTGCATCTTAAGTAGACTTTAATGGCAACGAATGCTCTTAAGAATCGAGCACAATCCATCCATTCATCCATCATTCATACATCACATCAATTTACTTTGTCCCTTACAAGTTCTCCAAACGTAAGATAAAATTCATTAATATATCTTGTTGACTACTGTTAAGAAAGGGATGGAAAAGGAGGTGGTTGGGGGAAGAGGTGGCATGCATTGAAGTGGCACTTAATCTAGTTTTTAATTTGTAATGAAATTGCGATTACTTGCTTTTCTAGTTGAGAAAATATTCGACGTTTGAACATAAAGAGAATATTCATGCATTTTGTTTTGAGATTAACTATTTTGGTTTTCTGTTTTATTGAAAGAAGTTAGAGTTTTTCGTTTAGGTTTTCTCCTTCGTTTAGTTTCGTTTACTTTGATATTTATTACGTTTTAGGTTTTCATTGTTTAAAATAATGGAACATTTTCCTTATTTTTTTTACTTGCAAAGCGTCTGCCTTATAAACAATTAAATATTTGTAACCGGCGATTTTATTACACTTGGCCCAAATCAGTAAAATATAAAAATAATATTAAAAATAAAAGAGTACTGTAATACATTTGTATTCATTAAATTTCGAGAGAATGGCAATAAAATAATGACAAACTAATATGCTTGACTTTATTTGAACAAATATAATAAATATAATAAATAAAATATATGTTTTAAATAAAACGCATAAGATGCATTTCACAGTGATCATTATTTAAAGAAATATAAATAAAAAAATTTTTTATACAAAATGTATACAAGAAATATTATAATATTATATTGCGTTAAAATAATAGGCAAGCTTTAATTTGTTTGATCAAATATATAATATTTTATATAGATATATAGTTTGTAGGTAGATTGATTGAATAATCGATAGTAGTATACATTTATTTATTTATAAATAATATATAAAAGCTTGAGCTCAATATATGTCATATAGTATGCAATATAGCTTAAACAATACCAGTATTTTCTTCGAAATATCCAACTGTGATCAAACGAGTCTCTAAGTGTTTCTCCTTCTTTCGCATTGCGCTGACGGTTTTTGGTAAAAACATGAACCATAGAAGGGTTACACAAATCACAAATTGTTATTGAACGGTTTTTTTCAAACAAGTTAATGAAGATGAAGGCAAAACTTTTGGTAGCAATTGCCAAACATTAGCACGAAAAAATCCAAAAATTTCACACAAACGCACGTACTTATAAACACATACAATAAATAATTGTACGCACACGCACTTTTACGCACACACACACACATATACACTCATTCTCTGTAAAACAACCAGCAATAAAATGAATAACCAAAAAAGTATTATTGGAATGTGTTAACGTGTATGAAATGCAGCTGCGTTTAAATGTGTGGATAATTCTTTTATAGAATGAGGTTAATAATATTGAAAACAAAAATGGTTAGTGTAATCACATCAACGGCAGCAGCAGCAACAACAACAAAAATTCAAACACGGTTATGGCTAATTCAATTTTTGTGAGAAAAAAACCATGAGTAATGATTTTATTTTGGGATTTTTTATTTTAAGGTTTCTTTTGAGGAATACGCACTTATTAATTTTCTTTATTCTCCTCTGAGGAATCAATAACGCATATTTTTATTTGATTTTTTCGTTTTATTTTTTATAAAGCTTTCAAGGTGTTTCCGACATATAAAGAAATATGTATGTATATAATTTTAAGCATTGTTGATAAAAATTATAAATTGTTAATTAGATCAAGAAATTAATCAGATAAATTAATAATTTTTTAATTCATAAATTTTTTTAATTTTTTTAAAAATGAATTAATTTTTTAAATATTTACTATGTTATAATTTTTATTGATGTTATTTTTTTATCTCTTATAACGTTTTATACATATTTAAATTAGGAATGTTTCAGGTATTACAAAAATATTGCTTTACTGTAATTTCTTTATAGTAATTTATTACTATTACTTGATTGTGCTTTAAAAAATTTTAAATTATTTACAAAATATTTCTTTCTGAAAGTAATTTATTTTAGTCATTTTATATTGTTTTAAAACATTTTAATACTGTTCAAAATAGAAATAATTGAAATATTTTCAAAACAATTCTTTTCTCATAATAATTCGTTACTTTTACTTGATTTTGCATTAAAACATTTTAAAAAGAATTCAATTAAAAATTCTTAATATATTTGAAAATATTCCTTTGTTTGCAATTATTTCTTAATATTATTTTATTTGTTTGACAATGTTTTCTTCTAAAAACTCAGTGATATTTGATTAATTAAATTCAGAATTAGTATCAATGTGTCATACTTTATTGAAGCAATTTTAAACCTAACTAACCTGATTTTATGAAGCCAGTTTTTTAAAAGCTCCCTCGATATTAATCACTCGGATATTTTTTAATTGATTGTCATGTTTTCTTAAAATATAAACTCGCATCGTGAAGTAAAGTATTTCGTTTGAATTGTTAAACCTATAAAAAAAAGTTTAGAGGATGAGAAATAATCAAATGGAGCCGTTAAATATCAACGAACCAGGATCATATAATTAATAAATAGGTAGCTTGCTGTTTATTAATAATTTCAATCACGTGTGCAAAGGAATTAATTCGTCGGTATGCACGCAGCATATGCGCCAAGTTTTCATTCATTTATATGAATCATACATTCAAGAAAGCGTAAACGAATCATGCATGATCTATTAAGAACAATCACGCAAGGGCATCGACGTTATAGAAATTTTGCAATTTTCTTTGTCTAAGCAAGATCCTGTCCTGTAATTTTCAATTATGCTATTACTAATAAGAAATTGGATATATTGGAAACTGTTAGTGATCTTGGAGTGGTTCTTGATCATAAATTGCGCTTTCATGTGCATATAAACCGCATGTGTAGTAAAGCCAACAGTGTACTAGGATGTATAAAACGTTGGGCGAAAGAATTTAACGATCCTTATATTACAAAACTTTTATTTACCTCACTGGTAAGGCCTACTCTGGAGTATGCTTCGCCCGTCTGGAGCCCATACTATAATTTCTACATCTCAAAAATCGAATCAGTGCAAAAGCAGCTTCTGCTTTTCTGCCTGCGAAATCTTCGATGGGATTTTGTTCGGAGATTACCCCCTTATGAGTCCAGATTGAAGCTTATTAACTTACCTTCATTAGTTAATCGAAGAAAAATGCTTAACAGTAATTTTATACTGGATTTACTTCAAGGCGCCATGGATAGATAGTCCATATTTGTTAAGCAAAATTCAAGTTTACATACCTCGTAGTAATAGTAGAAGAAATGATTTCCTGTATCTTAGTTTTTGTAGGTCATCATATCTAATGTATGAGCCATTTCGGAATGCCTGTATTGACTTTAATTTTGTATATCCAGTTATAAATTTTTCTGATTCTGTAAATACGACTAAACATAAAATATTACAATATCTATCTAATTAATACTGTTGTAACTATAAAGCTGCAGATAGGCTTAGTTTAAAATCTTTATTTATTTAATGAATAATGAATAAATAAATAAATAAATTAATTAATAAATAAATAAATAAATAAAACTAAAAACAGAAAATGAACACGGGCAACCGACAAAAGTTGGCGCGCCGTTTTAGACGTGGTTTCCCCGAATTGTCGTCACTGAGTCATGCAAGTTTTCTCTTGAATGAAATTGAATGTCTTTGGGATTTTGCAGTTGGTTCCGTCAGAGTTATTTATCAAATAAAACAGGTTCGGATTATTCTCTAACGGTGACGCTTATTGTTTTCAAGATTTTTTCCTGCTTCTTGGCCGCTAATTATATATTGGACACACGCTCTATTGACTAACCGGTTGTTGTTGTTGTTGCGATTGTTTTTGTTGCCACTTTAGCTACTTTTTTATAACAAACTTTTTATAGTTATATATTTTTCTCTTAATTATTTTTAATAAATTCGAACACTTTTATTTTTCTTTGAAACTTGTTTCTCCGATGTAAAATATTTGTCCTTATATTTCTGTCTCTAACTCGTACCGTCATGCATTTTTTATCAATGTTTTTTCTTTCTTCATTTAAAATATTTATTTTTCTCTTATCAAAAGTGTGGTTGATTCGTGGTTTGCTTTTCTGTTAATTGTTTCTAAATTTATTTATTGAATTTCGTTTCTTTAAAATAATTTTGGATAAATAAATAAATAATGTATACACATCTTAATCAATGTAATAAATTTAATAGTAAAAGAATGTCTCTCCCATTAAATCCAACACAGTTATTTTGAAATCTTGTACTAAACAACAATGGCATCATATTGACGTCATCAATACAGTATCTTTATCTCACTATATTTTTTTATAAAAATCAATCACGAATAGACTCAACAAGAAAGCAACAAAATCTTCAAAATCATTCAAAGTAACCAGTAACGTATAATAGGGAATGTTTAAGTGAAGAATAATTATCATCGGAATGGAAAATTTTACAAATTTGAATGTCTTTTAGAAACGTCCAACAACAACAACAACCACAGCAATTCCTCCACGTGATTGAAAAACAAAGAAAGTCAAACAGCATCTACGCAGCATCGCCATTCAATTATTCATTTATGCATTCAATTCAAAAATGGCCAGGGTCATTTTTTAGCTTTCGCGACCAACATTTCATTGGCTATATGTGCCAGCAGCCATAACAGTTACAGCCATAAACGCAGGTACAACATAAATAACGACAAGTAAGAAATCGATTTTTAACCTCGATCGGACCAAAGCTCAAATACCCTACAACACCATCGACAGAAATGGTAGCATAAACTGGTAGGGTAAATATTCGGATTTGTCTTAGTTCTTGACATAAAGAGGTCCTCGTATGTGAAAGCATATTTTCTTCCCAAATGACGGTATTTGGATCGTTCTTTTTTAAAAGTTTTTTTACATCAATGTAGAGAAGAATAATTTTTCGGGACAGATTTGAATACAAAATTTCAGCATCCAATGTACTCTGAAAACTAAGAAATTGCATAATAAATAATCTTAGCACGAAAAGCATGAAAACTAGACTAAAGCTATACGATGAAACTATTAACCATACTCTAATCGTGATACCCATAGATTGACAGGCAGGCTCGATGCCCGACAGGACAGGACACGATTAATTCAGGGGTGGATTGTAAATGAAAATATATAATTTTTCCCTTAAATGTCACTCCTCCTATATTTTTAAAATGAATGAAGTTAGAGTTGCCTTATTACTTGTTTAGGATTTGTAGCGATTGTAGAGGTATAACAAAACTATTGACAATGGCCGAAATATTCGTAGTAACCATGAAAAATTGCAACATTTTGCCAATAGTGCTAGTAAAACATTAGCGTTAGACCGGCTTTAGTGTCAGTATTAGTGCTAGATTTTAAGATTGGAAAAAAATTGTTGAGTCTTAAATGGAGCGCTATTGCTACTTGACAATGGCAGGGATGAAAGGAAGTACTATCTCACCACTAATCGACAACTTCCTGCTATTGTTGTTGCTGCTGGTATTATGGCAGTTGATGTTATTGCTTCCTCAACAGACAAGAAAATCAGTCAGAGTAAACTGTAAGATGCGGGAAATGCAAAGCATGAAAATTATGCTGACTGTTGTCAGCTGGTTGTTGCTGGCTGGAATGTACAATATTTGCAATATTTATGGCTGAATTATGTTTGTGTGTATATGGGTTTCCATAAGGAAAGGTATTGGTTGCAATAATTACTTACTGCTTCATTGGTCTCATAAACACTAATCTAGTTATTTAATTTAATCAACAATCAAAATGGGATTCTTTAACACATTTTAATGCCATTTTAACAGTTTCAATAGACAATGTTTGTTATATGGAATTTATCAATGCAAAATAATACTTTGGTTTTAACAAACCCTTTTTTCTACTTATATAAATCATCATTTAAATCATCACGAGCTTAAGAGAGACTATATAATAACGCATTAAATTATTACTATCTAAATCAAAAGAAGAGTTAATGTAAATCTTTATCATCAAATTTGCTAACAAAAATATATTGGATAATTGAATATTGAAATCGAAAAATGTAATTGTTTTTAAAAACGTTTCTATATTCGGAGATAGAAGTCAATTCAAAGAGCCTTAAATAATGATAGCTAATCGTTGAACGTTTTTTAATTGCATTTACGTTATAATTAAACAGATACTAACTTCGAAAATTGATCAAGCTAAAACTCATTTCCGAAATTTTCGTCTTAAAAGCCTAATAAACCATTTTCATTTTCCAAGTATAATAATTAAATTAATATGTTTAACTAATGGTTTACACCTCAGCAATTACAAGTAATTAACACTGTATGATAAAAAATCAAAACATTTTTATTATTTTTATTGCTTATAATATTTCCTTAATTAATTGATATAGTAGAATTAGTAATAATTAGTTTTCATCGTTCAAGGTCACGACCGAAAGAAACACTTGTTTCTTTTGATTTAAAGAAGCTTATACAATACGGTTTTATGCGGTTAATTGTAAAATTACCGTGAACGGTCGTGCGGTTTTTATCATCGCTTCTGTACGAAATATTTAGATGAATATTTAGTTTATGGAAAGTATTTGATCGCTTAAATGCTTTTTGATACTCTTGAGAATTAGATCGAAATTTAAAGGGATTTGGTCTTTAGAGTGAGGTCCCATCGTTATAAAAATTTGCTGAGCAGTCGATATTTAATTTGTATAAAACTTATTAAGATTTATATCATGTGTTTCAGGTTCGTTTCTATAACTTCATTATAAATTTCATTTCATTTTGCTTTATTTAATTTTCGGTAATAAAATCATATAAAGTATGTTTCAAAACAGAAGATTTAAGCGACAAACCTCACTAGTTCAGTTTCAAGAAAGAAAAAGTTTACTCGACTTTACAATGCTTCATATCTTCCATCTTCCATCCCTTTTTTCATTGAATCAGTTTTTATTCGCTTATCAAGCGAAGCGTGCAACCATCAAATTCAATCGTTGTGACCTAATTAAAAGATCGATTCTTGTTTTATTAGCTTTAAAAAAATCCGAGCATTTATAAAATTGTGTACGTGTTGTGATGAACGAAGTCCAAAAATACTGTAGAAAGTGTTAAAGACTTGTGTACTTTGATTCCTTCAAATTGTAAAGATTTGTAATAATATAAATGAGCATTTATAATTTATGTCTTTATTATATTCGCTCACACACGATTGAATCGATGCCATTAAAACCTGGTAATTTATTCCTCATACGCCTTGAACAAGATGCTTAAATGCCTTAAAATGCTTTTCATTAAAAATATATTTAATTCTTTGCATTTTTTCTTGCCTTTTATAATTGATATATTGTAGCCTTACTTTATAAGCTGCATCATTGACTGTACGATCAAGCAATAATATAAAGAACCTGATTTCTGAAGGTAAACTAGTTGTTTTTTTTTTGGATTCAAACAGATATTTCTCCGTCACTAAACAAATATTTTCGTGCTTATCTCTATATTTGATATTTGTTACAAACGCTTTGTGCCATTAATAATTACAATAACTTCTAAAAGATTTTAATCAAAGAGAGAAAGCAAATTTTTAAAAGTCTATGCGCAAAACTTTTAAACAAGAAAGAGAAAAAAATGGAAAGGAAACGTGAAGGTTTACTGAAAGTTATTTTTATTCTTTCTAGGTTGGAAATATGGGAATAAAAAATATCAGTTAATTGTTAAATTAAACAAAAGATTTAATGCTAATTTTAAAATTAGCATTTAACTTTTTCATTCTGCGATACTAACTATATGAGTGCATTATAAAACTTATTATTCAGAGAAATAATAAAAATAATAAACCAAAGAAAATAATATCCAAGTCAAAATTAAAATCCAGCCTTTTTTCTCTTCTTCAATGTATCCATTGTCATTTTTATGGTTTTCGAGATAGTATTAGTGGTAGAAGTAGTGTTAGCTTTAGTAAATATAATTAAAATTCAACAAAGAATTTCGCGGCAAATACCATCACACACACATACACACACATGCTATAAAATATACAAATGCAGTAATTGCAAAAAAGGAAAACAAAATCAAAGGCAAATATTCGTAAAGAGCACAAGCCAATAAAAGTACATTCTTCAAGTCGGCAACTTGTTGTCATTGCTGCCGCTGTTGCTCCAGCTTACTTCTGAATAGACAACGCGTACTGACGTTATAAAAAAGCAAACTGACGAAATATCATCAACACTGACAACTCGAGTACGGTAAAAAAGTATATATCTATATGCATTGCTTGTTGCTTTCGTCGCTTTGTCGTTATCGTTATCGTCATTGTTAACAAGAGTAATTACTGTTGATGCCGTTACCGCTGCCACTGTCGATATCACCACTCGCGTATTGGTAACACAGTGTAGGAATATCATTATTGTCTACACGCCTACAAACACACTTCATCTTTTCGTTTCGTTTCAGAGAACCTCGCCTGCCATGAATTAAATTAATGCCATTCCACGATTTCAAGACATTCGAATAAATATGCATTTTAGAATTTTATTAGTATTTCATTTATTTTCTTAGTATTTATTTTTTTAGTACTGGTTTCTATTGTTTGCTTCGCATTTATGGCTTGCTTTTCAAGCATTGCCGGGGTACATTGCACTTTACCTTTTTTTAATAATACAAAATAACAGACAATAACAAAAACAACTGTCTTGCTTGTCTCTAATTTCTAGATCAGTTATCAAGATTTTATTTGGGTATATTGCCTTTTCAAACCAGAATATCTCGAAAACTTTGAGTATCAAATCAATTCATATTCGTTTGGTTTTCAAATCTGGTCGTTAAAATGCTTTTAGAAAAAACAATAAAATTATGGGTTGTTCTAAAAGAATTACAACAACATAACCTTTACCAATTTTCAACTTGATTATATTTAGGAAATCGTTTAGATGAATTCAGATCGAATCAGTCAGACCGACATTCTGGTCTCTTTGACCAAGTATCAAGATATGTCTGTTAGCGCACTCCGAATGCTATCCAATGTTACCCCCTCTAACCATCTTCTGAAAGCAACACAATACACACAGCGAAATTAACAAACAACAACAAAATTTGTTAACAGCATCAAAAAATTGGGATGAGACCCAATAACGATAGTAATAAATTGGAAGAGGAAGAGTTTTGTTGTGCTTCTTTATAAGCATACAGAAGACGACGACGAAGAAGAAGAATATCATAAGCAGTTATCGTATAAAAACACAAGTCAATATGACGGGCTTTTTGATGAACGTCGAAACAAATCAATTTACTTTTAATCTGCTAAAAATATCTGCACCTCAACAAAAATAATTGCATACGATTGCTTACAGAAATAATTGCACTCACACTAGCACACATCCCATTCATGGATTCATAAATTTATCATGAGTTCATCTCCTTCTTGTCAGTTTTGTTTTCAAGTCTAAGGAATAATTACCACGAAAATGGCCACTTTTCTGGGTTTTGTAATTTTTAAATAATGATAAATTTTGTTTATTTTTCAAAATCAGTTTAATTTCAATTTTACGGGCTTAGGAAATGCTCTTGCTAAAGAATGTGTCGTTCATTTCAAATCCAGTTCGATTGAAAATAACACATTCGTGAAAGTGTTGAGACGACCTCTGCACAAATCCTCAAAAGACGAGAAACGCTATTGACCTCTACAAAGGAGTCATTGCGCTCTGAGTAAACATCATTTGACCTATGCAGGTATGATTGACCGTAGGACAAAAGTCGTTGACTTCAGGTAAAAAACAATGGAATTAGGGAATATTCAATGACTTCGGAGCAAAGGTTTTTAATTTCGGAGCAAAGGCTATTGACATGAACGCACTAAACTTTTCCCCGAAGACCAATTACATTTGCAGCACGGGGTCTATGGTTCCAATCCATGAATAAGTACTTATGCGATTTTTTCTTGTACGATTTATAAATTAAAGATAGATTATCAAAAAAATTGATTTATCAAAAAAAAATTTTTGTGTTTTATAAAGTGTTCGTGAAACATTTCGGTCATTTGTCTTGTAAATAAAATAGTACTATTGTTAAAAATAACTCGAGCGATTAATAAAAATTTCAGTATAGAAGGATTTCGAGAATTAATTTTTTTGTATTTAATAAAGAAATTCGATTATTCATTTTAACGTTAAATTTAATATATCTAATGACGTATCGGTCTGATAGTACTCATTTATTCAAAGTGAGCTCTGACGTGTAAATCCGTGCCGAGTTATTGAATCGGCAAATCAGTCAGTCGGTCAATTTATCACTTGGATTAATAAACACATAGGAAGCTATCCCGAAAGAGGCGCATGACATCACTCTCAGGCATTATTATTTCATCTTAAGGATACATTTTTTATTCTTAGTGGTTTGTGACTCTAGAATATTTTTAAATCCGAAGAAATTCAACGGAATCCAACAAAAAGTGTGTAATATATTGAAATTGAAAGGAATGTTAGGATTCAAGCGGAGGCACAGGCGAGGGATTTCAGCATATGAAAATCGTTCCAAATTCAAAATATCAAAAGCGTTCGCAAAGGGCTGAGAGGGGTAACGTTAAGATGTGAGGTGGGATCGGAGTGGCAAACACGTTTGTTTCAAATCTAGTAAATTTTTTTTGTTTATCGTTTTTACGATCTTCTATTTATGTGAAATGGGTTTCCGTTGTGATTTTTGAAATTTGAAACGTTGAAACCTTGAAATTCTTTTCATAAATGCAGTTAAAATTGTTTACAGCTCAGCGATTTCTGGTGACGTGATTTTATAGTAAACGTATTTGATACTTATTTTCTTTATTTTCAAATTCTAATATTTTTGTCTTTTTATTAGACAAAAATCATCAAGGCATGAGTTTTGTGCATTCGTACAATTTACCTTCGTTTGTGTCTTACATTAAAATTGTGTCTTATAGTAAAAGCCGCAATATTTCCATTAACAATTACAGAAACTGTTCACTTCTTAGATACTTTATTTACTTTGCTCTTAATTTGGGTTTCTTATTTCCTTAAAATTTCTTCCTTCATTGTAATTCATATTTTGGTTATGAGTTCGTTTGCCCAACTAGGTTTCTTTTGTTTTATTTTAATATTGTCGTGGCTTTTCTTTTCGGCAAATGTGTCTATTAATGCGTTTATTTATTTTATGTTGTTTTGTATGACAACTACTTTTACTTTCATTTTTAACTGGTTTGTGAACGCATTAAAAAGTGTTATGCAGTAACTTGCCTGAACAACAAAAACAGGGTGCATTGCTACCAAACGTGGTTGAATATTGTGCATACGTTACGTTTATCGCTTATCGTCATTTTTATCGTCTGCTTCTTATTCTGCTGAAATTATATGTTTTTCCAATTAATTTCAAAAAGAAAAGTCAATCATCAGCGTGACAAATAATAGAAAATATCGATTACGCCCGATTGATTGATGAAGCACAACGAATTTGTTTTCAATCGTTTTAAAATTATGTTTTCAAAATAAATTATTTTGAAAATGTTAAATAATTCCAGCCCAAACTTAATGGATATTTTTTTACTTTTAAAAATTAATAACTGTAGTCTATAATTTTGAAAGACTTTACTATTAAAATATTCTGTCTAGATTTATTCTCAAAGAACATCACTTCAACTCTCTTGAAATCTGGAAAGAGAATGGAAGAGAAAGAGCTATTGGTTAAATAATCTGTGCCTGTGTGTGCGTGGAGCATTCTAAATGTCAACAATTTCAATGAAAGAATACAAAAATTCCCTAATACTGGTTCCTGCGTCTGGGTTGGCTCAAACTTGAAACTGGTCGTGACTCATGCCAGCAATCGTTATGTCCGTTCTTATTATTTCTAAGTTCTTCTATCTGTACCATTAACTTTTCAAAAAAAAAAATCTATTAGCTTCCACCACTTATTTCCAACCAAGGAAACAAATAAATGAATGATATTTTGAAAGTGTTTTACATCGGTAATACTTTATTAGTATTCATAAAATAACTATTATTGGTTAATGTTTAATATTAATAATTATTAAATTATTTGCATAAATGCAATAAATAATTAATTCCATTCAAAATAAATGTAAATATTTAAAATAACTGAAATAGGGTTTGTTTCTTAAGTCTTTTGTTTTTTGCTTAAAATCCACATTATTTTTCTCATTATTCATTCTCCGTTTCTCTCTCTATCCTCACCTTCTCACACATACTATTTTATTATTATCTGCATATTTATTTCCTCACCTACAAACTATCCCCCGTGTGCTAGAGTGAAATGCAAACAGAATCAAAAACTGTTGATTGAAAGCGATTTGTAAAAATTCACCATTCTGCCATATTTATTTTGTTTATTTTCAGCAATGCTGTAAATCTTTTGATCCCTCTTATTTTCTTTTTTTCTTATCTCTCCTTGTTATTTCTCTTTCTTCAGCGTCACTCTCTCTCTCTCTACCTTAGAGAGCAGAGGCAGGCTTATTCATTTTGCTTTGTTGTGTCTAATTATTTATTTTCTCTATCTCTCTCTTACTCTCTCTCTCTCTATCTTTTTATCAGAATACTTTTTCTGCTTCTGTATTCTTCTGTTATAATTTTTTTATTTCAATATTTTCTATTATTTTTATAATTTTTTTATTGGTTTCATTAATCGATTCTCTTTTTTTAAGATCGCAATAAACTCAGTAACAATCTCTTTCATTCTCTATTTTTTTCCTCATCCCTTTTCTATTATGTATCGTTTATATTTATCTCTTTCTCTAATTCCTTCTTTCTCTAAAAGTTTTTTAGATTTTGGTAAGCAATAATGAATTAAGCTTGAATTAATTAATTGTTTGAACATTTATGAATGGATCTTCAGATCTCAAATTGCATTACTTTGGGGGAATAAATAGATCGAAAATTTAGCTGTGTGGGAAGTTAAGCTGTGGTGAAAAGTAATGAGGTGGACTTATGTAAATGCCATAGGATTGAAATCTATTTAAAAATTCGATGTTATTCATTCTATTTATAAGTTATTCTTTTTTATATGTTATTGCGTCAATAGTAATTAATCTAATTATTGAAATTATTACGCTTACTAAAACTATCTTATTAATGGAAATAATTTCATTCATAGAAAAAAATTGCACGTATTTTCCGTTTTGTGATTTATTGTAATTTTTTTATTTTGTGATTGTATAAAACCTATGTCGATTTAATGACAATATTATTATTTGCATGGAATTGTTTCAACAATACGTGGACAGTTAGAAAAAGCAAACTATCAAACATTTATAATTTTTTCAAATTCATTTCATTTCATTTCACTTCAACCGATATTCGATCGTATTTACCAGTTTTCGACAAAAGCTTACAAGAAACTTTTTTCTCCTCAGCTGTGCAAGAGCAATAACAAGAGCAGCAGCAACAGCAACAAAAATAACAACGTTAGCCAGAGTCAGAGCCACAGCCAAACCATATTCGTTGGCAAATGATTCCGTCAAATCCGGCTTTAGTCGTAGTTCGGGCTTTAACGTCAACGGTTGACGGTCGTATTTAACGGAATATTTTTTCAATTTGTTATTTTTTTTTTTTGTATTGAATAACTTTTAAGCAAGGTCTTTTTGGTGCCTTTCTTGTTATTGTGAGTGAGTCAAAATTGCGATACGTGAATGTACGTGACTGTAAAAGACTGGGTGCATACGTGTGTGTAGTACCAATATATAGAAATATTAAAAAAGTATTTATTTCATTATAATTTTTTATACTTAAAATCATTTAACTTAAAAGATTTAGTGATATAAACATTTTTAAGAGACTTTAGTAAAGTTTAAATAAAAGAGATATTAAATAAAAACAGTTCATTAAAAACACTTCGTAACAATAAATAGCAATAACGGAATAATCAAACCAATTTTATTTTTCAAGTAATTCGGCCACAGAGCAACAATTTATTACCCTCAGCACATTTTATGAAATCATCGAAATATCAAAAAAATATATAAATTTTGGTAGTGTTACCAATCCCTTTCACTTCTCCTTCAACTATCTTAAGACTACTATCGAAACAGTTTGATATTATGTATCACCCTTCTACGTTGGATGCTTTACAACTATCATAAAATGAAGACCATCTCTATTATAAAATGTTATTCAAATACTGAAATATTTTAATTTATTTGTTTTTCCCTCCGTCCCGTTTTGGCTCCTCTTTATGATGTCTATATTTTTCCCATTCGTATTTTGATGAGTTTTTTATTTGAAAATCTTCAAGCTCTTGGCAGCAGCTCCGGACTTTGGCTTGTATTTTGCAGACATTGTTTGAGCTTGATACAATGTAAGAAACAATTTTGAACTTATTTGGTTAAAGTAAAAGAAACAAACAATATGAGATTACGAATGGATGATGGGATCATCGGATCATTGGATTGTATGCTTCTTATACCTAGATGAAGTTATATTAAAAATTAGCAACTAGTCGCTTGTTTATTTGTCGTTCAATCAGTTTTAAAATTTCTGTGACGAGGCAAATTAAATTCAATTTCAAGTCAAATTGTTGCTTATACTGCAATTTCAACGATTTTATAGAAATTGTGTCCTTATTAGTACATTTTTCAACGATTTCTTATTGAATTTTCTCCTTATAATGCCCACGCTTTTATTATAAATGTCTATAAAAAATTTCCTTTAATTTGCTGTAAATTTAATATTATTTGTATTGTAAATTATTGAAAAGTGATTTTTATCCACCCCGTTCGTGTTTCTAACAAAAGACTTAAGGGACGAACTCCAGTAACGAGTTCGGCAATGAAAACGAAAATTCCACAAAAGTTATTTTCTTTATAGCACCCAGTATGGTACTAATACCGAGAACCACATCGAAAATGTGTCAAACAACGTTACTAATAAAATAAAATCGTAAAATCCCGCTCGGGGATATTTGATACCCTTAATGTTTTATTAAGCGAATCAGTTTTTGAAAAAGTTAAAAAAACAAGTCTATTACAATATATCTTGAAAGAAGAACAAGAAGAAGGAGGAAATTTATCCGATTTGTATAAATTTTCCACACAAAAAATTTGTGCAAGAAATAAAGTCTCCCTGTATCCTAAAATCGTAACGAGAAAAAAGATATCGAAACAAAGAAGCTTAGGAATAAGAAGGAATGAAATAGATAAACAGATAAAAAACTGAAAACAATAATTACGTACAACAAAACAATAATAACAGTGTCAAGCGTCAACAATTGTTGCAAAAATACAATAACAACACCAACAAAACCAATAACGCCGTGAAAATGTTTTATAACAAAAGAAGAAAATCTCAGCAACTGTTACTTTTCGTGCCAACATTCATCGTTGGAATACTTTTTGTATTATCTGGTATTCAAAATGTTCGTGCAGCGGATGAGGCAAATGTTGAAGATGCAGTAATAACGACTACAACAACAACATCCGCACCAACAACAGTAATAATGCATAACACATCTTTAACACCGTCAGTACTCGTACCGGCATCAACACCGACACCGACTATAAGCGTCGATCGCGTAGTAACTATGATGCACAATAGTAGTGATAGTATGAGCAACAGCAACAACAACAATTCATCTGGTGAAGATGGTTCAACGACTTCAATAGATTCAGCTACCAAGCAGCCTGACGGATTCACAACAACAACAGTAGCAGGAGCAACAACAAATATCACGCAACACACAATTTTTGACAGTGTTACAGAAAAAGAAGAAGAAGAAGAAGGTAAGTACGAATACCAACCGTAATAATAAAAATAATAATGCTCTTAATAATAATAATAGACGATAAAAAAGAAAATAGTTGAAGATAATGATGAAAAAATGCCCGTAAAAATCTATCTCAAAGAGGGAGTGAGAGAGGGAGAAAGGCCAAGAATGAAAGGGAGATTAAGAAAGAGTAATGAGGGAGTAATAAAATTTAAATATTATCAATTGATATAAAATATTTAATTTAAATTTGAAAATTTTTCAAAAAATTCCTGAAATTTTCGTAGGAGTGAGATGGTGATGATGATGCATCATCCTTTGATGATGATGATGATGTATTCCACAATATCAGCCTTTGGTAAATAACTTTTTATTGAAACTTTGACTTCCCAAAATATTACATTTCCTTTAATGATTATGAGTCTAGTTAGAATAAAAATCCTTTAATTCAACTTAAGTCGAGTTTTAACATTAAATGAAGACTGAGCTCATTAGAACTGACGTAGATTCACGTACATAAATCAGTATTTCGATACAATTTTTCACGACAATTTTTCTAAAAACATTTCTTACTTCAGGTTTTCGAGATATCACAAACTAATTTAAAATTAGCAGGAAATAAAAAACGATCAAATTCGTTGAAGAAAATGATTATTTTGAATATGTTGAAAGCACGAAGCGAGATAATAAATACAGATTTTTCTAGTAACCGGTTCTGAGGTACAAATACTGTTCGAATACTGTCGGTCAATGTAAAATATTCGTATGAATGATTTTTCGTGAAGTTTTTCGTTGTTGCTTGTTTTCCATCAAAACTCTTCAGGTTGCGCTCGGGTCAAGCTCAATGACCTCGATTAAAGTTTTCAAAAGCAAAAAGCAAAATAAAATTCTAAGATTAAAATTGTGTTGTGTGTAAAGAATATATAGAAGAGAAGAAAATTGCATAGTCATGAAGAATAAGTTTTTTAGAAGTTATGGTAAAATTATTTTCATTTCTTTTTCGATATTATTATTCTTTTTTTCTATTATGCTTGGAAAAGTGCATACCTTAATTCATAAAAAATAATTCGTGAAATTAGTATTTTTTTTTTTGAATAATATTTTTGCTTTCCAATCAAAAAATTGGAAAAATTGGAAAATAAAATTTATTAAAATAAAAAAATCTTTTAGTACTTTAGTTTTCATTCGCAATTAAAATATGAATTAAAATATGAAAAATATGAAAAAAAATCAATAACAATTATTTAATAAAACTTAATGCAAACGAGAAACAAGTTTTTTGAAAATTGTTTTTCGAAGATTAAGAATTTAAAATCAAAAGAAAGATATTGAAAAGTTTTTGAACTTCTAGTTTCTTTCGGGAATTTATTTTCTTTTGATAATTAAGTTTATGGAGAAAGTAGAAACTCTTATGAAGGCAAGCACAGCATAATGATATTAAAAATTATCTTGATTAATTTTTTGGCGTATAAAATCCATTACTCTTTTTCTTTCCCGCCTTTAACCGAAATGTTAGAATTTCGATGATGCTTCGATGATAAAGACTTTACAATATTCTTTCTTCTATCTACTCTCTATTTCTTTCTATCTTTCTCTATCTCTGTCCCTTCCTCATTCTCTCTCTTTAATTTTTTCGTTTTGCCCTTTTCCCGATTTCTCTTTTTTTTAACACGCACCTGCAACTAATTCATTTCCGCTACTTTTAAAAGTATTCCCCTAAAAGAACAAGCGTGGGCATTTGCATCTTAACCCTTATCTGCCTCGCGAATTAAAAAAAATTATCCCGACAAAAATCAGACACAAAATATATATCGCTTAACACTCGACTAACTACGAAGTGCATAATTGTGCGAGTTTACCACCACCAATTATTCGAAAATATAATGGCATAATTTATCATATTTTCTTAGGGTCGAAACTGACCCTGTCATTGGCTCGGCGGTTAAAGACGAATCATATAAATTATTAAGTGGAAAACGAACACTTTTTAACGAACGGGGGGAGGGAGGGTAATGTGGTGATGCGAAGAAAGACATGTTGCGGAAAAGGTGACAGTGGTTGAACGTGAAAGCGGTTGCCCGTGGAATGGCCGAGAGCGAGAAAGGGGAGAGGGCTGGTTTATACTATCGAGTTGCTTCATGCAGTGGAATGTACTCAGACCTGTAAACGAAACATTGCAAAGCAAAATAAAATCCATTCAGGCGGCACGCGAAAAAAAAAACAAAAATAAAACCAAAACCAAATCAAGGAAAAAACTACACAATCGCGATGTAAGCAAAACTCTTAAAGCATCAAGTGTTTCGATCAATTGGCTGGTTGTTGTTGTTGCTGTTGTTGTTGTTGATGTTATTGATAGTTGGTTGGCTACATAAACACTAACACATAAACACTTTCTGTGTATTTCCATAATGCATACGAGGAATTTATGAAATATTTAATAAAAAATATCAGTTAATTTCGCCCGAGAGAAATCATCCTCCTCAATCCTCAAATACATTCCACATGCTTTCAATACATTGAGGGCTACTTAAAATGATCAAATATGATAACAGTTTTAACTAAAGTTCATGCAGCGCTTGGATGTGGTACAGACAGATGCTTTACTTTTATCTTTCCTCTGAAATCAATTTTACTTTACCCTTGCAAATAAATTTGTTTGGATATCCGCAAATATTTCAGTAAGAGTTAACGAAAAAAAATATTTCATATCCATTTCCTTTATTTCCACTCCTTTGCATATTCCTAAGTATTATTCGTAACTATAAGAGAAATAAATAAAATAATAGAAAAGATTTCCTAAAATCTCGTGTTCGAGCTAAAATCGATTAAAAATAATTATAAGCGAGCTTTTCGCCGGATATATCTTCATTAACTTCAACAGAACGCAATTTGCCAAACGCTATGACAACAATACTAGAATATATAAACATTTTTTTATAATCAAGAAAGAAGGTGTCAAGGTTTCCGGAGAAATTCCCGGTGAGGAGAATTATTACGACGAGAAAGAGAGGTAGAGTAAGGTCACGAAGAAAGTGATATAAAGAAGCAACAAAAACATGAACGACGAAAGAAATTAAAAACGTATAAATCAATTAAGCATTGGGTTCGGTTTGTCTATAAAAACTTGTCCCCAGATGTGACAAACGAGGATGATGCCTCTTACTTTCTTCTTAATAAAGAAAGAAAAACTTTTCCCACAATAAGGTTAAAACACTACCATACAACACAAAAGAAAATACCAAAGTTTTGAATGAAACAATGACAACAAACACCAACAACAATGTCTCGAAAACAGTTCGCAGTTTATAAGATTTTCTGGGTTGCTTGGATTGGGATTTTTGGTGGTTTTTTGCTTTTGGTTATAACTCGTTTTCAAAAAAAAACTGAAATTTTTTAAATAATTTATCAAAGTGGCGAAATAATGTAATTTGTGCAAGAAAAACAACAACTTTCGGAAATACATGTTTATATTTTTTTTTTGTTTTTATATGATTATATTAATTGTTTGAATGAAAGATAAAAAGAAAGTTTAATTTTGAAAAAAATTTTTGAAGAATGTAAGAGAAATGAAGTATTGCGAAAATGAAATTGATGAAAAAGCAAAGCGAAAATAGAAAACAAATTTAAATGATTTAATTTAAAGTCAATAAAATTTTAAATAATTAGAAAATTATAGTTTAATTAATTCCAAACCAAGCAAAAATTATTTATAAATATTAATTTAAGCATTAATAAAACATTAGTAAGAAAAGCTAAAGATAAGATAAACAATTAAATTTAGAATTTATTAGATAATGATCGTCGACAACGATAATAAAAAAACTAATACATAATTAATAAACATTTTGAAATTTAAATTTTTGAGATTAAGAAGAAGAACAACAACAACAAAGTAGTAATAAAACGTAACATTATTAAATAAAAAACAGAAGATAACCTAAAGAGCAAAACACTTGCAATTTCATTGATTTAATTAAAACTTGTTCGAAGCCTGATTTTTACGCTGAAAACGACCTGAGACCCTGATTCCATTCAGTATTCATTAGTTCAATTCTCAAGATTTAATAACTCGCCTTCAATCCGCCTCCAGTGTTTCTTTCAGACACCTGCACTTCGGGGGGGGCGCTACGGAGATTCGGGGGGGCAGACTGAATAAAATGATAGTTTAAATAACATTTAAATAATGGGTTCGGGTTTCTTCGGGGGGGCGCTAGGTCCTCTCCGGGGGAGCTGAGCCCCTCCGGAGAAGTACCTGAAAGAAACACTGTCCGCCTCGCACTGAGATTGGTTCAAACGACTAATAATTTCTAATTCTTCCTTTCAAAAAACTGGTCTGGTATTTTTTTTAAGAAGAATTATTAACCAAAGCAACACCAAAAAGTAAAAGAATAAATTAATACAATTCAATTCTTAACTTGTGGAACTTGTTCTTCATAAAATTTTGCACCGCATCCTCGTAAAAAAAGGGGGCGGGGGAGAGAGATTATTAGTTTAAACAACGCAGTTAAAGCGTGAAGGTGCTGAAGTTAAAATTTTAGCGAGAAGTTGCAACAAAAGTGCGTTCCGTTGAAAAGGGAGAAAATGAAAAGCAACGCAAAAGAACATTAGTGTGTACGATCGTTGCTTGTCTTTACGAGTATTCATCTATCGTACAAGTCATCTACAAGTATTCTTAATAAATAAAGCTTTAGAAAAAGAGAAAAGGCTTCAAAAGACATAAAAAATCTAAATAAAATTCCAATAAAAATTTCAAAGTATTCAACTAATTATTTTAAATTTTTAAACTAATTCCCCAAAATATGATTTTAATCCTGATTCGATATAACTTAAAATTTCTTTTCCTAATTATCCGAATCAAATCTTTTAGATTTTTCAAAAGTTTCCAATACCTGCCCCCCCTTTTCTTCCCTTTACTTTATTGCTTCGCTTATTTATTAAATCCGATAATCCATGTTTTTCTTCAACGGCAACTCATACTTTGTGGAATTCTAACGAAGTCACTGGAAAAACCAGTTAAAGCCGATGTTAGGATGCTAACGTTGTTTTTGTTGTTGTTTTTAATATTGTTGTTGCTAATGTTGTTGTTCTGGTAGTTATAGAAATGGCGGCTATTTCTTAACTCGCCTACTATTCGTTTGGTGTTTCGATTGTTGTTTTTGTTAGTTGTAAGATTTCTGCTGTGGAAATTTGTAGAGTGTAAAATATGCAAGTTTGTAAACATTTTACACTTGATGCTGATAATGATCATGACGTTGAGTATGCTTCAGAACGGGTTTCACTGACTTTAAAAACTCAATAGAATTCGACTGATTTTCAAGAGTTAGAAAGTCAGAAGAAAATCAGATTCAGGAAATTAGTCAAATCAGAAAAATTATCGCCTAATTAATGTCAAAAGTTAATGGAGAATATCTCGAAAACTTTATTCATATAAGAATTAAGGATTAGATGAGTTCTCAAAACGAGTTTTTATAGATTCTTACATTCATTATTCACGATATTTCAACATTTTTTCTTTAATAATAAATCGCAACTGTACTTATTAAAATAACGGTTTATTATTATTTACGCCGATGAAAAATTCTATATTTAATAGTTTTCCTTATTTTCATTTTCTTGTACGCAGTAAAAGAAATATTATATTTATCACAATTTTCGAAAGAGAGATTGTTTTAACAAAATATATATTTGGACTACCTCTGAATCAGCTTCGATTGGTTTTGTGGTGTCTGTATCGCTTATAACTCATAAACTACGAGACGACCATAATATGGAAGTACTTTGTTTGGAAGAGTTTTGGTATTTTTTTGCTTTCTCATTTTATGCTTAAGGTTTAAAGGGGCTCATGCTATGAAGGGGTTAATGCAATGTTTAGGAGATACTCCCATAAAGGCCTTTTCATATCCCAAAAGGAATTAAACACAATTTAAAAAAGACCTGCCCTAAAGTCTTGATATTTTACATTTTGGAATGCTGCGATATAATATTCATGTGTGTAACCCGCGATTAACTTACTTTTAATCCCACTGGACTTCATTTATGGTTTTTAATAGTGTAATGACGCTACAACTCTTTTATTGAAACTATAATTTAAATTCTCCAAAAAAAGCAACAAATAATTAAAAGCTCTGCCGTTTGGTTTTGTTTAACCGACTCTTTTCCTTTTCTCGTGGCGTTTACACCTTGGTTTTTTTTTTTGCTTATATGGGATTATTCTGATAATTTCATGGTCAACCGCTTAAATGACTTTTGTATTTAACATTGGAAAATTTTAAAATAAAAAAATATATAATTTATGTATTTATTTAAATTTTGGGGCTATCAAAATTTTAATAAATACCTTCATTTCTATAATACTTACTATAATCTTAAGAAAAAATATTCACTTTACAAAAATTTTTGGAATTAAATAATAAATTTTTTAATTTATATTAAAATATAAAACAAAAGCAAAAAATCAAATTCAATGCCAACATATTTTTGCTGAGATGGTAATTATCGTTGTTGTTGTTGCGGCCACTAGTCAGTTGACACTTCTTGGTGATTCGTAAGTTATGCAAGAGTGTCCGACTTATCGAGTGTTTAAAATTCGTTATCTAAAATATATAAATTCACAACATGCGTGCGTGTCGTGCGTATTGAAAACGAAATTAAATTATAAGAATTATCGCAACAATAAAACGAGATCTATTTTTAAATAAAAGGCGGATATTGCATACAAATTCAATATTATGTATACTAGCGATTTTTATGAAAATTATTATAGTTATAAAAAACTTTAATAATCGAAAATGTTCCCAAGACTCGTCTCGAGAACAATTTCTTGTATTCTTTACGTACTTTTCCTTTCCAAATAAATTCAAATTTCTTTTATCGCTGCAAAATTCTCCGCAAAAAACTCTTCTCTGCCTGACTCCACCCAAGACTTTGGTATGTTTTTTGTTTTTTTTTCTTTATAGAATTTTTTATTGTAATATTCAATTTTTTCTATTTGAAGTCTTTTTTCAGCGCACTTCCTTCATTTTTTTCTCTAAAGAGTTTTTATGCATATGCTTTTGCAAAACACAATAACTTTAACAATAACGATAACGACAACGACAATTTAGCAAAATCCACGTAAGTCGTGGTTGTTGTTGGTTTTGCGTGGCCACACTTTAGAATTCTGTTCATGTGCAGTAAAAATTTTTATTATTTATTGTTTGGTATTTTTCGCTTTCTGGAGTTTATTAAAATGGTGGTATAGGTAATGACGACGATGAAGGTGATGGTGATGATGACGATGATTATGACAATGTTGATGTTTTGAGTGATTGAGTTTTTACTGAATCTTTCGCTTTGCGTTTGGCCTGTATGAGCTGTAGACTATTCCGGATTATTAATGACTTCTGACTTAGCACCAGAATTTGCATGAGATATGTTTGCAATATATACGTACAAGAATTAATACAGTTTAATAATGACCAACCATGTATGGATGAAACGTAATCATTGAGACTATTATGAGTATTGGCATAAACTGAATTGACATTTGAAATTATGTAATAAATTATGATAATTAAATGATTAAGCTCTAAAGGGCTTCATTCCAAACAAAACCTTCTATTCATCGTATTCTATTAAAATATAAAAATATATACAAATTCGTTAATTCAATCATTCCGTCATGTGCCATCGACGCTTGTCTGTAAGTCTGTTAAAAAGTATTTAAACCAGAAAAGGTTTCTTTTTAGCAACCATAAGTACACTTCCTCCTCGGAATATCAAAATATCGTAACTCTGATTCAGTATGGTATAATTTAGAATGAAATCGTGGGAGCCTTTTCCCTTCCCTCAAAAGTCAGAGTTCACCTAAATTGTCAAAAATCTGTGAGCAACACTTTTTTCAGAGTTTTTTCTCACGTTTCTCTTCCTTATATTTAACTTCATTACTTCCAAGAAGCTTCCAAGATTGTTTTTTTTTCGTTAATCGCCTATAACTCTTTAATCACCTTTCAAAATTAATCATCTTACTTGCAACAACAAATATAGCTTATGTGTGTGTATGATTTCGTGAGGGTGTGTGTAGTTTTATGAGTATGTTGTGTCTGTGTGTGCACGCAAAGGTGTGTTTTTGTGTATGTGTGAGCAAGCATGTGTGTGTGCAAACTTACAATAGCAAACATTTTTCAACAAAAATGACAAAAATTCAAAAACTAACAACAACAGCCACAAAAGCACCAATTTTTCTGAAGAAAAAGCAACACAAGTTTGAAAAATATTGTACGAGTAAAATTCAAGGTTCATGTCACTAACCCGAAGGCAACCAGAAAAAACCGCGGCTATGTTGGAGATTGTGGCGGCGGCCGCTTTGGCGAATGTTGTGGAAGAAAACATAACCACAAAAATAACAAAACATAACTAAATAAAAGAAAAGAAAACAAAACAAAAAAAGCTGTATTCTTTTCGAAAACCTTCGCAACACTATTCAAAAATTAACAGCCGTATGTTGTTGTTGCTGTTGTTGTTTCTGGAAGTTTGTAATGACGTCGCCGAAGGCATGACGCGTCGCGCTCTTAAATCTTTTTCATTGCATTGTACAGAATTTTCTGTTTACAGTGCTCGATAAATTGCAAACTATTTATTTTCATCTATTCTTCTTTCTTTATTTTCTTCACCCTTTTCACTTTATTTTCATCTTCTATTTCTTTTACTTAGATATCTTTTCTAGGATTTTTTATTGGTTTGCATTGATGTCCATAGCGCTTGGTGTGCATATTCTTTTTGCTGAGTTTCACATCCTCTTGCGCTTAAAACTCTTTAATGTTTATGCCATTTATTCTCGTCACATTTGTTTGTCTGCCCTCACACCGTTCAAAATTCAAGTAAAAATGCTTTTCTTGAAACTCTGAATACGACCCATAATAACGTAAAAGATAACATAATTTCAATTTTCTGGTTCAAATTCATTAAGAACGAGAATTGAAATAATGGCGATTTAATTAGTAAAAGGCAGGCAATTCTCTCATTTGACCATATACGAACGAGTACAGAGGATGACTTACCTACCTACCCAGGTGCAAAAATCTATTAAGAAAAATTTAATTTCAAAATTTACAATTCTGCGAAAAATGTTGTTAGAAAAAATTGTTATATTTATCGTACTTGTTACAGGGAGAACTAAGTACTGTTTTTCGTTGACGCAAAATAATAATTCTAATAATTCATAATTGGACATTAAATGTTTGCTAGATCCGTGCTTTGATCAGAAAACCTTTCTCGGCGCGTTGTCCATTAGATTTGTTATTTCTTGCTTTCCTATTCTTTACTTATTTCCATGTTACTTCACTTTATGTTCTTTCCTTTATTCCTTACGTACCGTGTTGTTGGTAATCAAAATTATTTTAAAAAATTATACAGATTTTCCACAACATATTTTTCAATATTTTGATCATTCTTTTTTCTTTATTTTGGTAAAACCACTTTGCGGTTTAGTGTGGCGTATTGTGCTGAATTGATTTAATTGCGCACAGGCGTGGGCACTGAGGAAGGAGTTTGAAAAGAATGCATTGGCATTTTGAATTAAGTTACTTACCCCAAGGAATTTTTGTGGTTTTGTTCGTGCGCTATGCAATGCAATAATTACGAAATGAATTAACTTAATCTCTTGAGGTCTTTCAAATACGCTAACACCCTCTAAAGAACGTATACATGCTCTGTATCAAGAAACTGTATTAAGTTTTCATAAACATTCTCTGAAACAAAAGACTTAAGCGCCAAACTTCAAGCAGGTTTGCTTAAAATTAGTTTCTGATATTTTAAACCTTTTTCTATTTTTTTCTAATAGAAAGTTTTCTCATTTAGAAATATCGATTGCTTGATAAATTTAATGTAGAGGAGTTATTGTTAACTAGTGAGGTTAGTTATCAATGTGCGCACATTCGATATTTTGCGTATATAATATTTGGAAAGTTTGAATATTGAAAAAAATTTATTTGTCAGGTATGGATACAAACATTTATTCAACTAAAAAATATATTTATTAACTAAAAATATTGAGAAATTCATAACATTTTTACGATCGTTTTCTCTTTCATTGAAAATTATCTTTTATTATTTTTTATTTTTTTTCTTCAGTTGTCTCCGCAATGGAAAAATTCACTAAAAATGGTAATGACAAAGTCATCTCGGAAAACGGAGAAACCACTTCAAAAAATCCCAGCACCACTACTACCACCAGCAGCACCACTACAAACGCAGACAACAAAGGAGATGAATCGTCAGCATTATCAAAACCTACAGAATCCTTAGCGACAACATTACCCATCACTACTATTGAACCTATAACAACTACTGAGCCAACACCGACACCCATTTACGAACACGCTATGGAGAAAAACGCTAATGAATTATCATTGTCTACTACGGAAAATCAAACAGTTTCAGATCACGATGAGACAACATTACGAAGCCAAATAAATTATGAACAGCATCATATCGCTCACTTGGCGCATGCGCATCATGCGGAACACGCGACAAATAGCAGCAGCATTGGCGGCGACGACATTACGTTAATTGAAAATGACGAAATTGCGGAAAAGATGACGAAAAATAAAGAAAAGAAAGGCAGAGAGAAAAAGTTTGAGAGAAGTGAAGAGAATTCAACAGAAAATATTATATCATCGACGATAAATGATATCTTCAGTGAACGGGAATTTGATGGTGCGGACAGTGACCCAAATAATAAAAACAACAGCGACAACCGAGACGGTCTCTTTAATCTACAATATCGCACTGCAACAACAACAACACACATGCCCGTGGAAGCAACAACAGAGACAATGGAGAAAATATCATCTACGCCTTCGTCTTCCTCTTCTTCAGTGACTGCGGCGAATGTAACCAACTCTACCGATCATCAAGCCGAAACTTTAATCAATCAAATTTCAAGAGAAATCGAGGGTGACGATGGCGATGTTAAAGATTTGAATAATTTCAGACATCCCGCCACTTTAATCACTGCCAGCAACAGCGACGAAACCATGCATTTGGGTACAATGATGGCAGCGGCGGCAGCAGCAGCCGCCAAAGAAAATGAAAGGGACAATCGTGATCATGATGCGAGACGGCAAATGATGACGTTGATGACAAAAACGTCTGAGATGGGCAATGCTATGAATAATGGACATCATGGTGTGCGATTGCAGGATAATGAAGATAACGAGGATCAAGACCAATTGGATCGTGAAGAAGATCCATATCATGCGCACATATTGTCCGAACAACATGATCGCCTTGCTGAACATGCTGGCGATTATCAAATGTTGAGTAGTACGGAAGAATCGGTGGAAATGGTTGAAGGGAAGCCAAGAAATGCAACAACAACTGCACCAACAGCAACAACAACAACACGAGTAAATACTTCTGCAGAAATCGATTCACAAACCAGAAATGAAGGCACTGCTGGTAATGAGAGTAAAGCAACAGATTCGGAATTACAAATGACCAAACCCAGCCAAACATTAATACCAGAGCCTGAAACAACAACAACAATAACCTCAACAACAACAACAACAACTACAACATCGAACTCTATGGAAAGCGTGGATGCAAAAGCGCGTTCATTAAACGTTATTGATCAAGAAATCACTTCGAAATCGGAATCGCACCCGAATATAATATTAAACGGACTTACGACATCCCCGCCGGCAACGTTAAACAATATAGAAACGACAACAACAACACCAATGACAACCGTCATCAACGTCAACGCAGAAGAAGAGAAATCTGATGAAAAGCATGAGACGCGCCAACAATATCCAGCATATGCCTTTGTGGGCGAAGGTCGTTCGGCGGGTTTTACCGATATTGTTGCTGAAGATGAAAGTAGTGATGACGAAAACAACAACAATAACAATAACAATTATACAAAGAATAATTACGATCACGGTGATCGTTTGAACACGAATCCTCAACTTAATTTTGTCACCACTGAATCGAATAACAAAAACAATACCAACACCAACAACAATGACATGTTTTCTAAAACGAAGAAAACGATGCCGCAACATTCGAGCAAAATGGATTTAAGTGATGTTAGTATGGATACTAATGAAGATCAGAATGAAAATAATGACGAATTAATTAATATTCAAAATGGCCAAAAACCATATGATCATAATAATCATGTGCACCATGAACACCATGATCACGAACATCAACAGCATCAATTGAAAATCACCGAAGTAACCACGTCTGGCGATTCGATGCATCGCGCATGCTTATCGGATGGTCAAAGCTACAAAGTGAGTAATTTTTGTATTTATTATTATTATATTGAAGTTATGCTGTCGTTGTTGTTGTTGTTATTTTTGTAGTCCAACCTGTTCTTTAAGCTGTCCTATAAGTTAATGACATTGATTAAGTTCGGCACGGGCACCGGCGTCGACAACGGCATCATTTATCGCTTGCCGCGCATCGTTTGTTGTTTGACGCCTTTATGCCTTGCAGTTAAAACAATTTCAATTCATAATGCTAAAAACTTTCATAATTGAAGATAGTTTTGGTTATAAACTAAGTAAGCTAAACAATAACAATAATAGTCATTGAAAATGTTTATCTTGTTTATGAATCTATCTAAACATCTCCGAGATAATGGAGAATCATTAATCAATTTTCGACAAAGGGAGAACTTTTTTAATTAGAGTTTTAATCAACTATTAATCTTAGTGTTATTCTCAGTAATTAGTTTTCCTTGAATCATTAGAGACTCACCTCAAAAACTTCACTTTAGTAATAAAATTAAGTTTCAATGATCTAAAGAATTTAATTTAATACTCTACTAAGTGGTAGCGCTAAAAGACTAAGTTTAGTATCAAATCCGTTCAATTAATTTTAGTTGGATAAAGCTCTTAAGTGAACTCTTTATTCGTAAAACCGTTCATATATTTTGTACTAAACTAGGTGCTAAATACTTACGGCAACTGTTTTGAAAGTCTTATTAAATTTGCCAGATTATAAAAAGGTATGAAGTCATTGGGGTTGCCGTTCTCTTTAATTCGTATCTATAGGCTTTAGAACTATTTAATAAATTTTAGTACAATATCGATCGGCTTCGAAACGTTTAATTCAAATAATTAATTGCACTTCGTTTATTTTATAATTAATTATTATTAATTATTTAGTTCAATTTCGACATTAAATTTGAGAGACAAACACTGGAGTTTTATACTAAACTCCAGGTCTAAGATTTAGTACTAATCCGAAGTAATATACGATAACAGAAGCATTGTTGCGAATATTGAAATAATGCAGAAACCTAGCTACAAAATAGAGTACTAAAAGCGACAGATATATTTAGTACTACATATTACAGTTTCATTTCAAGTAATAATCACAATTTCCAAGAGAACTACAACCTCTTTTAAGTCTTAACCATCTATACTCTCATTTAGAAAACGAAATCAGGACGAGAAAATAGATTATTAAATTAATTTAATTAATCTTTAATTTAATTTATTTGAAATTAAAGCAGCTAACTGTTGAAAATGCCTGATGACCGTTATTAATTCTGTTACTTTCTTCAAAATTCGTTCCAAACGTTGCATTCGTAATATTTTTTAGATGTTTTCTTTTCTGTTTTTTCTGTTTTCAAAACATAAAGATATAACAGACACACCATTATGCAGCTTTCTGCAAACAAGATGAAGTTGACCAAATAAAATACAAAGATTTACTAATATTGCAGTAGAAAAAGAAGAAGAAGAAGAAATTGAATAAATACGAAATATCAATAAAACAACCTCTACCAATGCATCAATTGTTTGGAGTGGTACAAAAATTTACGATTCATTTTTTTTCGGTGTGCCGGTATTTGCTTGCTCCAAATGTGCTGTTGGTGAGAAAGGCGTTGGGGAGGAGAGGGTGATAAATGAAAAGTATACAAGACTTACCACTTGGCATCTGTTGCCAAATTCCATGGCAATTAAATGAGTGAGCGAATGAGTGTGTGTGTATTCATGTGTGTATAAGTGCGGTAAGCTGCTATTGTTGTTGTTGTTGTTGTTGCTGTTTTTATTACTGTCGGTGCCGGCAATAGTAAAAGTACCGCGATGCTTATGCTGCTGCCTTTGCAACCCACCTTCGGTTTATTTTGCACATTTTGATCTCTGCAATTTAGAAATGCCTTTACTTGTCCCTTCATCCCTCCCTCCATCTCTTTAGTTGCTCAGAAATTTTTTATATATTTTTCATTATAATTTCGCATTTTCCTCTAAATCACAGTATGCTGAAAATAATATAAAGTTATATCAATGGAAATATTATTTTTAAAATGGAAATATTATTTTTCAAAAATTTTATATTTTTTACATTTAAAATTTTTAATAATATAAAAATCTTCAATTCCTAGGGAGTAATTTTTCTGTGTTTGAGCATTTTCGCTTGTTCAGAAATATTTGCAAAATCTTAAAAAAATTAAAAATTCATGAAACCTTTTAAACTATTATGCATTTATTGATTACTAAGTTGTTGAACACTATTTTCTCAAGGATATCCTAAATGTCCTAATTTAAGCTTTATATGCTTTGCCAAAAAATATCGCGTAATCTATTTGAAATCTATTTATTTAAGGTGAAATATTTAATTAAAATCAAATTTGCTTTCAAAACCGCACGTTATCGAGGCTCGTACTTAATACTAACACATAGTATTGAGTTTACCACGTTAACTAAAAATTATGCAAGATATATTTTTTCAATCAACACACGTTCGAAAGGACGTAACAGCATACATGAAGAGTGCATAAAGAGTAAAGATATTTCTCTTGCCAAAAACTGTTGGTTCTTAAATATCTTGTTAAGACTTGTGTCGATTTTATGAAAAACAATTTCAGTATAATTTTTTTCAATTTTTAAAAAATTATGGTAAACTTAGTTTTCTTAAACATTATTATATTAAAATTTTTAATCTGTTTTTTTATTATGTTTTCAATTGTTTACTTTTGATTATTTCGCTGGTTGATTTAGTTTTTTCGTTTATGCGTCAAAAAAGGAACCAGTTTCAGTAATTCTTACTGAATTTTTCGATTTTTGGCGCGCGGTAGAAAATGCTGCTACTAAAATTGTTGAACGTTTGATACGCTTTAGGTATGATATTATATAATTGCTGTTTGCATTTGTAAAATAAATAAAACATTTCACTTTTTCAACGTACTTAAATTTCATTCTGCCCGACGTCTATTTCATTAAGGTGAAAAATTACAATTACATTTTCTTTCTTTTTTCTGCATAAAATACAAAAAACGAATATTTTACAAGAAAATAACGAAAATGTAACCAAACCGGATTCAGATTTATTGAATTTTCTTCATAATTTGCTTTCATATTTTGCCTCCAGACTGAATTTTCTGTGTTTTCAAATGGATTTTAAATCAAAGATTTTTAATCTAGCAATTATCTAATGTTACCTTATGTATTTTTGTCTTAATTTAAATATCAAAATTATACCGAAAAAAGTGAATACCTTCAAAACACAATTATTTCGAAATAACTCTCAAACAAACAAACTCTTAAATTTCGTGAGCTATGCCATAAATTTGGTAACGTCAAATCAATAACAATAAAAAGATCGAAAACAATAATTTTTAATAATTGAATTCACCCAATAAAACCTTTTCGATTTATATAATCGCAATGATAACCTCCCTAACCTTTAACACAGAAAATTGGTAGCGAATAAATCTTTTTTAATTAAACGAACCGGCTTTTTGATTTTTTCTTCTTTAATAATTGAACATTTTATTATTTTGGCTTCGCTAACCAAATTCAGTTTCTGAATAACGAGCTAAATATTTGTAAACCAAACTGACAAACAACAACAACAACAACAAAGCATACTTTCACTTTTTTAGTAACTCGTTATTTCAATTTTCTGTACAAGTGGGACAGCACATAAATTGAGTAGCACTCATTTCATAAAATCCTTTCCTCGATTTCTTTTCATCAAGCAATCGTATGCAATTGTAATAAACGCTCTAATTTCTGGTTAAAAAATCTTATATTATTTTAATTAAAAAATTATACTTTACAAGATTTTTCGTTGCTCTTTAGACTTTGAATTCGCCCCAGACAAACAAATACGTATGTAATCGTTACTTTTCACGCTTAAACATAAAACTCACAAATTAGTTAGCTGTTACGTCCTTCATCGCTTATTGACGACCTTTTGTCTCGTGCTATTCTTCATAAATAATTTATTGAAAATGCGTTCAAAGGGCAATGATCATTTCGTATTATGACTTGTTTAATTGCTATGCAAAGTACTTTTCAGATTTTAACAATATTAAACAATTTTACCTACAAAAACAGATATGAAATAAATATTTTTTTTTGTAAGTCAAACAAGAAATATTTCACTAACTTGAAAATAACGGCCTTATATATCGTAAAATTTATAGACGCCGACAAATAGTATGCGTAGAGAAATAGTATTTTAAGATGCTACATTACAAAAGACTTAAGAACGAAACCCTCTTCAAAGCAGCGATGGGAAAAATTGTATCAGCGTGTTACATCCGTAGATTTTTTTAAATGCACTAAAAAGAAAGGTTTATATTTTAGAAATTTTATAATTCTACAATTCTTAATATTCTTTTGGTTTTCCGACAGGGTGAGTCGAATGTTGAATGAAATATTTGAAACGTTTTTCCGTCATTCCTTGTTAAGTTTGGTTTGTAGACAAGCCGATTTCGGCGATGTGCCATCTTCGGTGACTTTTTTCGTTCGAATTAATGAGAGAGGGACAAAGGGAATGAAAAAAGCCAGCCTGTCGACAACCCAAGCTTGACAAAGGATGGCGGTGAATTGTTCCAAATATTTCTTATTTTACAATTTAACGCCTTTCTTGATCTTCTAGGAAGCATTAAAGAACATTTACAAATTATAATATTCAACATGATAAGCTCTTAAAATGTACTGTTTAGTGCCGTTTAGCGATTATCTAAATTTCAGTGTATGAATCAGAAAAATGTATGGCATTTTCTAATTGTTACAGCTTGAGAGCTATAAACTGTTTTAATGTTATAACTAAATACGTAAATGCGTTTGCAAAAAAAAAATAATGAAAACCATAAAAACTCGGCGCTACTTAGGGAATAAAAAAGCAGTTGAACTTTCGAAGTAAAAACAAAGCAATTAAAAGATTTTAAACAATTAATTAAATGGAACAGTAGTTATTTTTATATCTTAGAATGATAATGATGTATGAATCATATGTAGAGAAGGAGCAAAATACGTAGAGAGAGAGGCATGGGAATTTTTCTTAAAAAAGAAATTTAATTATAAAAACGTGTGGGTTGTTCATTTTGTTATTGTTTTAAATGATGTGAATGTAAAGTATTTAAGAAGCTAAACAAGTTATATTTTTCTATAGAGCTATATTATACCCACGAAGGTTGAAACTTTCTAAGATTTTCTATCATTTGACCTTTCTCTTTTATGTCTTTTATTAGATTATGTTTAACTCTTTTAAACCCTCTTTCCCTGAAAATATTCAAATTCGATTTGAATGAATTTGAAGACTAATTAAAATACTTTGCAACAAAATATTGCATAAGAAAATCAATAAATAATATATAACAAAATTAAAAAACTTTAATAATATATAATAAAAAATTATTAGAAATATTAATATTGCTAAATAATATATTAATTTTTATTTTTTGAAAAACGATCACTGCACGCGTTGTGGATTCCCTAAAAAGAATGAAATCTTTAAATTTGTTTAGAAGAAATTCTTTTTTTCACTAATAAATCAATTTACATTGATGTCCAGACTTAATAACTCTGCCTTCTTTATACTTTACAAAAAAAAATTTTGTTTTTAAAAAATTTTCCACAAAAAAGTCTCATTTTATGCATATTTTGCCAATAATTTCAGAAATTTACAAGTATTTCTTTAATCTGGAGCATGTCATATATTTTGCAGACTTTTTAGGTTTATTTTATGCACCCGCGCCATTTTCATTCTGGCAAATTATATGCGCTCCAGTTGGGTTTAATTCAATGCAATTGATTGTAACGAGAGTGGGCTCAGATTTTTAATAATTCTTACCTTGTTGCGAAACGAAGCGATAACGAAGCATTCTTCGAGAAAATTTTTATTATCTTAAAATGCGCTTTAGAAATTTTTCTTCTAGCAAAGTATTTCTAGATTGATATTCGTTAGTTAATTTCTACTCGTTAGTTGTGGGTGTTTTTGTTGTTTTGTGAGTTGTTGTTGTTGTTGTGGTAATTTCGTTAGTTTCCATTTAGTAAATTCCGTCCAACGTGTAGACACAATATTCCTTACCTTAATGATTGATTGTTGTTGTTTTTAGTGTATTTTCTTTTTTCCCATTGCTCTCAATATTTGTTGTTGTTGTTGTTGATGTTGTTGTTAACATATTTTTACTTTATTTTCATAAATTTTATGTCGCAGAATGGCGAGACGTTTGAGCGCGGCTGTGACGAGCGATGCACTTGCAATCGTGGCGAATGGATTTGCGTGGCTCGCTGCATGGGTTCAACATTCAAACGCAATAGTGGGCGTGCATTGGAGCCAAATTGTCGCGAATTACCTATAGAAGATGATGACTGTTGCGCGACAATGGAATGCGATGAAAAGCTGTTGACGATGTCAACATCCTCTTCATCGCAATTGAATGACGATGCAATGAATAGTGAGTTAATTTCCTTTAGTAAGTGTTAGTGTAAGAAAATAGAAATGTGACAAAATTTGCGTGCTATGAATTCTAAGAATTATTATGATAAACAATGAGTGGATGGAATGAGCGAATGAATTGAATGGAATAAAAGGAATGGATGGAAAGGAGTTGTCTGAAATAAACGTTATGGTAGTAATTGTGGTTTCTTCATTATATATTTCCATTAACGTTGTAGTTTTTAATCTCCGTTATTAATTTTAAACCCCTAACAATTTTTAAAAATTAAAAAATGAATCATCACCGATAAATTAATTACAATGATGATTATACTACGTCTTACCACGGACCAATTCCATTCATGCCTCTCCCATAGCATTCAAAAGGAAAAAAGGAAAACGCTAGCAAATAATTTTATTTTCTTCCATTAGCCACCACCCAGAAACCACGTGTCGATTGCCATTACGATGGCGGCACCTATAAATTCCGCGAGCGCCTCGAAATTGGTTGCGAACAGATCTGTCATTGCGACGAAGGCGGTGAAATGAATTGTCGGCCTCGCTGTCCCGAGCGTAATTATACGCGATTGGATAAGTGCGTTTATGTTAAGGATCCAAAAGACATTTGTTGTCAGTTAGAATTGTGTGACGTCACATTAGACGATCACGAACAGACATCATCACCGATCAGCTCACACAATGCAATTGGCGGCGGGGGTGTTGGTGGTGATAATGATGGCGATGGCGATGATCACTTTGGACTCGACAATGGTAGTATTGAAAATGAGGCAGAATCTTATGGCGAGGCACGAGAAGGAGGAGGAAATAATGACGGCATCAGTCATTGCATGCATAAGGAACAAACTTACCAGGAGGGGCAGCAATTCCACATAGGCTGCGAACAATTGTGCATCTGCACGGATAAGGGCGTGCATTGCGCCAAATTACAATGCCCTTCCACGTTTGGTTTGGACGCATTGAATCCGCATTGTTTGCGTTGGGAACCAGAGCCAGCTAATTTCAAACCAATGGCGCCTAATTGTTGCCCGGATAGCATGCGTTGCATCGATAATGGCACATGTGAATTCCGTGGCGAAATGTTTGAAAATTGGTCACCCATTCCGACAAATTTGACAGGTAAGAAGAAGAAGAGTAGGAGAAAGAGGCATCAATTTTTGATTGTCAGGATGACACTTGAAAAGTTTTTGTCATTTATTCATAGGCTGTGAACAGCATTGCTATTGCGAGAATGGTAAAGTTGAGTGTCGGCCCGCTTGCCCACCTGTCTTGGCCCTACCACCTTCAGATCTGCCTTGTCATCCAGCTCAGGCACGCCTTCTACCCATACCAGATGATGAATGCTGCAAGCATTGGGGCTGTGCCACGCCATCATTAAATCCAAAAACCGACGCTCCAGCCATAGCGTCAACGATACCGACCAATTTTGCGAAGGGCGTGGCAAGTGGTAAGTGCACTGAAACATTTAAATTTATTCTGTTAGAAATACTTCTCTTGGTGCTCGGTGACACAAAGAGAAGAGGATGGAAGAGTCAGCAAACAGCTTTTTTTGCCAATGCTTTGTAAATCGCGTGCATGCGGGCGCGGTTAAGACGCTTTATTCACGGGGTTTATGATTAAAACGCGCCTTTCGAAAAGCCATAAGAAACCTAAATTTTTAATACAGTTAGCTGTTTTTTTTTGTACATTTTTTTTAGCATTTTCGATGCAATTGCACGTCGCAAAAAGGAATCGTGGATGTTGTTTCGGCGCGTTTGGATGTAATTTATTACAATTTTAATAACAAAGTGTTCTCTCAGATAACTGAGAATACGTTTTTCAAGATAAAATCAAATTCTTGTAAATTCAATTGAAAAATCTCGACGGAAAATATTTTTTGTGGGGGCTCAATAATCGAAGATAATCTTGAATAAATTTGTGTTTATTAAAAAATTTTAATAATTTTCAAAAATTTGGTAATTTTTGTTAATAATTTTTTTAGCATTTTTACAAACTTATGAAAAAAAGAATTAAAATCTTTCTTCTGAATTTTTGAATGAATTTTAAATAATTATTTTGATCAATTTTATATAGAATTTTATATAAACCAAAATCGTCTTTTTTATATCTAATGCATGTAAACTTCTGGATAATAATTTCTAATTAAAACCATTGTCATTAATCATTAATCATTAATTATTTGATTATTATACTCACAAGACAATTATTTTATTCGTACGGCGTCGGTTTCGGACATTTTCTGAATTTCTTTTTTCCTTCAAAATCAATTACTCCATGATTTTTTGTAAATAGTTTTTTAAAATTGTTCTTCATTATCATTCACTTTTTTATTATCATTTTTGTATTTCTCTCGTTTTCTCATTTTGCCTCTTGGCTTTACTTCGTTTGTTATCTTCATTATCTTTTTCGTTCATTTGACCATTCGACAATTTTGAAAAAAAAAATCTATGAAATACCAAAATACCAAACAACAACAACAACGAACCCTTTCGGACAATAGATGACAAAAACAACAACGAGAATATTGTCAGTAATTTGAATAAAAATACCATCATGACCGAAAAACCTCTCATGGGTGCACCATTTTATCCCACTGTCGATGGAAAACCTCCGAAGAATGTACCGCAGCCATCACAGCCGGTGCAGACACAAACGACCTTCACCGAATCGATGAAACCGGAGAAGCACGAGAAACATGAAAAACACTTAAAGAAACAAATGCAACAAATTCCAAAACCGCAGCAAAACGATGTCAAATTTAATGTTCATGAATTGCATTCGTTGCCAGATCATGAATTGCAACAACAACACGGTATTGGTTACATACCGATTCATTTGGGTGGTGGAGCGGATGGTATTTCGCCCTACGATAGCATAAATTATAATCAACATTTAGGACCGCATCATTCAGGAGCGGCAGGACCACCGCCACCACCACCGTACGGCAGCAATTTCTTCAATCATCCAAATCTACATTCGCATCAATTGCCTGATAAAGGGCATCGATACGATAATTACAGTCCATACGAAATCTACGATCCAAATCCGAATGGTATACCACAGGGTAAACCACCGCCGATTCCAACATCGCAGTCAGATCTTTTCAATATATTGGGCGCGGCAGGACCAGGTGGCGTGAAAAGAGGCAGCAATGGGATTGTTAATAATGGTAGCAATAGTGGTAGTAGTGGTAGTGGTGGTGGTGGTGCTGCTGGTGGGAGTAACGCTAATGATATTGCAATGCCTTCGACTACAGGCAATCTAATTCATCCGTCGGCCATTCTTCCATCGCACGTACGTCTCGAACACATTTTACAACATTTACAACAGAATGGTATCCATAATCAAGTCTTACAACAAAAACAACTGCAGCAACAACAACAACAACAGCAACAGCAACAACAGCAGCAACAACAACACTTCGATTATAATTATATTAATATGAGTAACGGTTTGATAGCACATCCCCATTATGTACCGATTGTGCATACTGGTCTACCACCACCGCCACCACCGCATAGTATTGCCATTGTTGATGGCGAGGCAGTAAATTATGGTGATGTTAGTGATAGTGGTGGTATTGGTGATACCACTGCTGCTTATGCTTTACTGCCGTCCACATTTGACAAACAACACCAACATCAGCAGCAACAGCAGCAGGATCAACAGCATCATCATTATCATCCGCAACAATTGACCGATCCGACGTATGCTTCATCCACCACTTCATCTTCCGGTTTGTTAGCTCAGTCCACAGAGTATATAAAATCTGATGGCGTTGCTGCAGACGCATCACAACGTCCACAAACAGGTTGAACCCGCTAACTTATTCATCATTCATTCAGTCATTCAATATTTACGTTCTTCAATATTTATAAAAAAGCTATCAGAGAGAATAGTTGTTAGTCCCTTCCTTCTCTAATTTTCATTTTGGCGCAATATTTAAAAACTAATACTAATCAAAACAAAAATTACGACGCGACAGAATCTCGACACAGAAAATTTGCAGAGTTGACTGTGTGTGTATATGTGTTTGTTTGCATGTGTATATGCATGTGTGTGTATGTATGTAAGTTTAAATGTGTGTGTATATGTGTGTTTGTGTGCATGTGTGTTCGAGGATTTTGTCCTTTCGTAATTTTAACTTTTCGAAAAAGAAACTGAAGGAAAAAAGTTGAACAAAACCATAACGCACGCTTCTTCTAATTCACATTTGCATGCTTGCTCATTAGTTCTGACGAATTTGGGTATGCATGAAATTCTTAAACAACCTTCAAATTTAAATCCAACCGAACCTAAAGCGATAAAATAGATCTTGAGACCCTTCGCGTTTATTGATGAGTTTGAATAATAATAAAAATTATCCTGAATAATTAAAATTAATTAAAAAATTCTTATAAATGTCGCGCCATAAATTGCATGAATGATATGGTTAATCAATATTATTGAGAGTCGTACGTTTTGGGGTTATTAATTTTGAGGTTACGTCATTAATTTGATATTGTTTATCCTGAGGCTAATCATTTTGTGAGTAAATGGCAAAGATATTATTCACGAAAACTAGTAATTTCATAATCTTTTTTCCTTCAATTTAATTCTTCTAAATTCATCTCTTGCTTATACGAATCGCAGTATTGAAATTAAAAAATTTGGCATTAGTTAAAAATTTGTTAAAAAATACAAATATTTAAACCTTTTGAAATAATTTAGATTTTCAGACTTACTTTGTACGAATTGGGCTTTATATTAAAAACTTTAAGATGCTTAATTATTACATTTAAAATGTTTAAATTCTAAATTCGGTTTTAAATTCTAAAAATCGCGTGACATTTTTTGGTTTAAATTTTTTTGGAATCTATGTCGGTACAAAAAGTAAATTTTTATGAAGCTCAAATAACTTTTTTATTAATTTATCTTTGAATTCATTCTCGATAATTCTCCAGTATGTAGTTTTTATCAATTCATAAAATCAAAATTAATCTTTCTTAGAGTTTTATTGAATTTCCGACGTCCTTTGGATTTCAATAAAATTTTAAATTGAATTTAGTTTGAGTTGGTTCCTTATTCTTTTAAAACATAATTTGTTTTCATACTTTTTTATTTAATTACTTACAATGCAGGGCCGTCCAATCTGCAACCCAACATTGAGGTTCTCACTCTCGAAGCCATTGATGCTCACAGTATCCGCATTGTGTTTACCGTTCCTCAAGTTTACGTTAATTTGCACGGTCGAGTCGAACTACGCTACACAAACGGTCCTGGGAATGACACGTCTAAGTGGCAACATCAAATATTTGCACCGCCCGAAGACCTCATAGCCACATCACAAATGGAGTTCGATCTGCCCGGTCTGGAGGCAAATTCGTTATACAAAGTCAAAATTACACTCACATTGCGCGATTTAAGCTCGCAGCCTTCCAGCAGCATCTACACGGTAAAAACACCAGCCGACAGACTTATAACGCCGCCACCACCTATGCACGGCACCGACTATCGTCCCGATTTCCAAGACATTTTTAGAAATGTCGAAGATGCAGAATTGAATGTTAGCGAAACCAATTCGACGTGGCTTCAGTTGACTTGGAATAAGTTGCCCGATAATCAATTGGAATACGTCGATGGGGTACAATTGCGTTATAAAGAATTAACCGGTATGATATATTCGGCAACGCCGTTAGTACATCGTACCGTGACTTCATACATAATTGAGAACCTCCAACCGGATACTGGCTACGAAATTGGTCTTTTCTATATACCGTTTGCCGGACACGGTGGCGAATTACGTGCCGGGCATATGATAAAAGTACGAACTGCTGCCAAGGTCGATGTTTTCGGCTTCGAGGTGACCGTGAATGTGACGAAAGTAAAATCGCAAAGCGTTGAGGTGTCGTGGAATGGTGTACCGTATCCAGAAGATAAATACGTGAATATCTATCGGGCGATATACCAGAGTGATGCTGGCAAAGAGGATTCAAGTGTGTTCAAAGTGGCCAAACGTGATAGCAGTACGGGCACTTTAATAATGGATCTAAAGCCGGGCACCAAGTATAGATTATGGTTGGAAATGTATCTGACGAATGGCAATATTAAGAAGAGTAATGTTGTGAACTTCATCACGAAACCGGGAGGACCGGCAGCGCCGGGAAAAACTGGTGAGTAAGATTGGAACAATTCAAAAGAAATAAAAGGAAGATACTGTGAGATTGAGGGTATCTGAGGGTATCAGATTTCAATACATTATTAGGGTTTATTTGGTGGTTTACAAGCGTGTCTTTACGGTATTGATATTCAGTATATTTTTTAAAACATTTGTATAATTTTTAAACGTAATACAAATCGTTTAATATCAAAGCAACTTAAAAACGTGTTTGTTAAACCATTTAAATAGCCCTTACAAATATTTTTGGTTAAACTAGAAAACTAATAAAACACAATTTTAGCTATCGTTCAAAGGATTAAGGATTTTTTTAATAATTTGGGTAAATGAAAGAAAACGAATTTCTTGAAAATGTTTTAAGTTTAATGAGGTTTTAATTAATTTACCTCTATATTTTATAAAGTTATGAAACCGTATCGGACATTAAATTTCTCTCTGAGTAATATTATTCTCACTTTTGCTAGGTAAACTTCTTACAGCCGGTCTAGATCAACCAGTCGGTGATTATTATGGTCCTCTCGTTGTGGTTTCTGTAGTTGCCGCCTTGGCCATAATGTCGACATTAGTCTTATTACTAATATTAACCAGAAGGCGTGTACATCAAACAGCATCAATAACGCCACCACGAAAAAGTGATGCTGCCTACGATAATCCTTCATATAAAGTAGAAATCCAGCAAGAGACCATGAGTAAGTAAAGTAAAAGTAAAGCTGTTTCAACGTCTTCAAATTTTCTAATTTGTACATAATTTTTTTCCATTACTGTTATAGATCTGTAGCGGTTTTAAAATAAATCAGAATACCATTATTAAAAACTCAGAGGACCAACCCATTGGAGTAAGGAAGTAACGAAGTTGGTAGCGAAAAAGATGAAGCAGACGGACAGATAAAAGAGAAGAAAACGTGAATAAACGAAATCCAACTAAAGTCTAATTTTAATAGACTTTAGAATCTTTTAAAAAAATATGCGCATGCCTGAAAAAATTTTTGTAAATATTTATTTTTCACTTTTGGTTCCGTTTATATTTTTTTTCATTTTCAAAAATCAAAAAGAAATTTAGTTTAATTTTAAAACTGCAGAGAAATTCTGTAAAATAACTGTTATATCAATAAACACCACGTGCCAGCCAGCCACATTCATCACAATTTCGAAATTCACAAAAACAAATTTATTTCCTTAAATAATAGAAAGAACTACCTAATTATTTTAGAGAAAAACATTTTCTAATCTTTCTAATCGCCAAATATTTCTGAATTCCTTACGTATGCGTTAAAGTGAAATATTTGAAAACGAAAAAAAATTATATTGTTTTTGTTAGTGATGCACTTGAGAAACATTTTTAAATTCCTTTCATTGGTCTATAAGATTAACATAACCCTTTAATTCCAATATCCAAAAAGTAAACGCCAGCGATGAAAAGTGAAGCCATTTTTATGCAAAATAAAATATTAAGCAAGAAATGAAAATAATTTAGATTTAAGAAAAAAAATGGTTTTAATTTTATTTGGTATTGTATTAATTTACTGTAAATAATTCCAATATTGAACTCTTGCATAAAAATGACTAAATGTTTTTTATTTTAAAGTTCATTAATATCCGTAAAAAGAATTTTCGTTTAATTCATTTCGTTACAAACGAAAGCGAATTAAACTCGCATTTTATGCAAAGTTTGATTAATTTTTCACAATTTTGTTCGTCTTCTTACTAAATTTCTTTTAACAATTTAATTTTATAATTGCAAAACTTGAAATGACAGTCATATCTTTTCACAAAGAAATCAGAACATAAAAACACAAAACACAGTATATTTGCACAGTAAAATATATTGATAATTTTTAATTTTTAATCAATATACACAAGGCCAATAATTATTATGATTAGTAATTAATTATAGTAACAAAAATCCATAGCTTTTATGTAAAAGCAACGAATGATTTCAAGTAAAAGAATCACACTATGATGTTGCAATAATATTTAAATGTAATAAATGTATAGAGTATTTATTACCAAATAAAAAATATATTAATAAAATATCTCCGATTCATAGTAGTTTTATTTTGAATACCGCGCAAGGGCAAGAAATACGTTGAAAATTTAATCATAACAAAAATTGCAAGAAAACGTTTCCTGTGTTTGCAGTCTTTACAGAGTGACCTAAACAAGATTATATTCAAATATAATCCCATTGAGCGATTTCGTTAGCGGAGAACAAAATATAAATAAAAAGAATTGTAAAAATTAGAAATATGAAAAGAATTCTTCTGTATTAAAAATCATACTTCTTAACATCCAATTATTTAGCATTTAAAATGTAAAAAGTAGCAAAAATTCTGTAGAAAAATTTCACTTACAATTTTGTGATACAAAATTTACAATTACACGTAATTTGCGTTCATTATTTTTTTTAAATCTGACACTCGTACACGAAGTTCAAATTTTCAAGGCGTCCAAACGTTGTTCTATTACACTACTTTCTTCTGCATCACTTGCCGACGATAATTCGTCTTCACCACTTTCAGAACCGTCATCGAGATCAACGTCTTCACCATCATCATCTTCATCGCTATCATTACAGTCATATTCCATTGATGACCCACTACTTGTGGTGTTTTGTAAATGTATATCTTCTACTAATTCCTTTAATAACTCTTTTTCAATATCATATAAATCAAGCTTTAATTGTTTTTTAGTAACATCGAGTAAGGCATTTTTAAGATTCTGTGCGAGCATTTGTAGATGTATTTCACTACAGCGTATGCCTTCAGAGACATATCTGATGTAATCTTCAATATAGTAACGATTTAGTGCTTCGCGTGAACAATTGCTTGTTAGAAAGAGTTTATGCGTTATCAATAATTGTTTAACAACCCACTTAGAATTACTCTGTAATGCATTTATGGCATCTTGTACGCACATAATACCAAAGTCGTAGTTTCTATATAATGGATATATAATTGAGCGGCGAAGAAAGTTTACAACGACATCTCTGAGGCATTGAAATGGCTCAAAATAGATAAGAACAGCTGAGAGTATACTACGTGTCCAGTCGCTCTCACATGTCGGTTCTCCGCCGGTAGACCTTTAATGAAATAAGATAAATCTAACATAGCAAGGTTGATAAACAATTAAGTAATTCCTGCTTTACCGCACATCGTAGCAAATCGCTAAAAGTATACTTATCAATCCACAATCAACCTCGGCCTGATCGTAGACATCGGGCATATATTCGTGCTCTTTTACGCGTGTAAGATTATGCAGCTGACAATTCTCATCATTGGTTAAAGTTGCAGCTGGACACATTTAATCAGATATAATGCGTTATGATTAAACGAATTATATTAATTTTCAGATATAACTATACCGTTAAAGTTAATATAAAATTTCATAGGATTCTCGTGACCTTCCGGAACTTGTAATTCCACAAAGTTTAACTTATATTGCTCACGGGAGAAATCCCTCAGTTCGTCAATTTCACGATCTATCCTTCGCTGCAGTGGGCTATTCAGATAAGGCTCTGATATCCGGCTTATATACATAATGTCACTCTGATGTAGGAGAAATTAGTGTGTTAAGCAAAACATATGCTCGTGGAAAATACCCACCTCGCCGCAATTAATCTTGCCTTTGAATTTTCCGGCAAATCCATAATCGAAATTTGAAATAAATTTTACGAGCTCTGTACGGTCATCGATTTTTAGTCTACAATTGTCTGTAATACGCTTCAGTTTCCATAAATCCAAACTGCGTTCCCCAGTTTTTAATCGCTCCGTAACAGACTTTCGTTCCAATTGTCCTTTTTCAAGAGGTACTTGGTCCGGGTCCGACTGATCAACTACCTCCGACAAACACGGTAGCTCTAGATAATAACAATGTTGCGCAGTATTGTATCTTATGACCAATTGCTTCATATCCTTGATGTCAAACTGACGTGGTGATTTAAATCTATTTAAAAAGATTTAGTCGTTAACAAACTCTGAGAGAAGGAAAAATAATTCCCAACGTACTCGAATAATCGTACATCGACATAAAATAGGAAATGGAAGTCCTCAACAAATATATCACAATTTCGTACATTTTCAACATATTTGCCATTGCCGGCTACGCCCACACAAGAGGTTTCCTTTTCAAATGCCCGGACCGGTTGATCTAACTGCAGCCGCAAGTGGCACAGATCTCCAAAAAAATCGTGCTGCAAAACGCTTTGATCGCTTTGTGGTTGTTGCATTTTTATTATAGTGGGCTAGTTGAGCCTAATTGGAATTCACACAAAATTTTATTTTAATTAAAGAACACCTCGACAAAAAGTGCTTTGATATCTATTTTTTATGGATCTTTTACATCACTAACACTACACTCAGAGACAATGAGGGGGCAGACTCGCAGCGTCCTAAAAAACCAAATGGGGCACTCCCTGCTTATCCGTATACATTTGCTCCATAGTAGAGATAAACAGATAGAGCGTCTCGCACTAATGCACTTGCATTTACTCTTTACTTTACAATTAACGTGTTTATGCACATTTTGCGTACAATTTGGTACATATTTCATAATAAATATGTACCTGACGGAACAGGAATCGAAAGAGTTTAGTGGGCAGAAAAAGCAACGTGTTTCACTACACATAAACAAAAGTAGTGCAAAATCTGAAATTATTGCAACGGGGTCTCATAGAGCATCAATTGCGGCAATTATATACCAAATATTGTATTCTTAAGGGTCAGAGAGACCAAATCCGATATCCAATATTAACAAAATTCTCTATCTGTTAATTATTTAACTGTGTTTTGACAAGATAGATGTAAACTTTATTGTAAAATTTATAAAACTCCTCACAAAGATACAATCAAGTTCCATACCTTTACGCTTGAAATTACCTTTGACGTCATTACCTTTGACGCTTGAAATTCAACGCACTCTCCATTCGAGACCTATCTTTTCACTTGTTAGTGACAACGGTACATCTCTTTCACTCTGGTGTACGTGATGTAAACAATCCATGAAGAATGCACGTCAAAAAAAATTTTTATGTGGTGAATTAAGTGTGGCATATCTCCTTATCATTGCTCAGAGGTTTCAACCAAATTCACCTAATCTTTGACACTTAAAATTCAAGACACCCTCCACTCAAATCCCATGATATTGATTATTGTTGGCGCAGATACATATTTCTTAAGAAATAGGTACCGAATTCCAGCTAAATTTGTACTATTCTGTAATCGTATAGAGCGAATTTATTAATTTCAATTAATTTTCCAACTATAAACAATAGTGGTGTGGTTTCTATCCCAATGTCGATTTTTTATATTAGAATTTTTGATTTTTTTTCATTTTTGCATTTTTATTCACAATTGGTGAAAATTCTATAGTTTACAGCTCCCAACTTTTCAATGAAAGCTAAAGCACATCATTCATTCTGCCGCGTCCGCAAAAAACATGTTTTTACAAAAAAGCAATTCTTAGACCCCCTCTCTCTTTCACAAGAGCAATGCTTCTGTAATTTTTATCATTTTTTCTATTACATTTTTCGATTATACGACATTCTGACGGAATTTCCTTTAGTACAAGTTTTGTGGAAAAGTAATATGTAGAGAAGAGATTAAGAGATAGGACACTTTTGCACAAACCCACATGCATTTCCTCTATGCAATCACAGATTGCTAAAAATTTAGCTGGAATTAGGTACTTATTTCTTAGAAAACGCGTATTCGCGTCAACGGCAATCAAACGTAGGCTTCGAGTAGAGGATGTTTTAAATTTTAATCATCAAAGCTTTTGTGAATATAGCTGGACCTTCTGGGGATTTTGATTAATTTTCTCACAAAATATGCTTTTTTATTGTTAAGAAATAGCTCAGCGATGAATAGGGAGGTAATTGTGTGGAAATTGGAGACAGTTTTTAGTTTCTCAAGCTTTTAAAACACAATAGTTGGTTGAGTTGAGGGACGTACCGCTCTATGGGACCCCGTTACAATTGTTACAGATATCACACCACCTTTGTTTAGGCTCGGTGAAACATGTTGTTTTTTCCTATCTGTTCTATCTCTTTATCTCTGATGTAGCGTAAAAAAATTCTAATTCGAACTTTTGATGGATATTTGTTTCAATTCCGATGTTATAGGAACGGATCTAGGGATGTGTTTCTGTAGCAAAATTGAATAGAAAAGATTCGACTGACTTTTTCTACTGCGCATGAGCAATCGAAAATCAGTTAATATTTGAAATGTTTGAAGAAAAAAATATTAGTACAAGTTTTTTACTGTAATAAAATTTTATTGTTATTGAAAAAAATAAATTAAAAAAATTTATATGCATAATTCTTGGAAATTTGTTATAATTAAAGAAAAATTGATTTTTTAAATAATAATAAAAATATAAATTAAAAGGGTAGGGCAATACAAGGCCACAAAACATAATGAAGAAAAGTAATCCTTTAAATCTCTATCGATAAACGGCGTAATTGCATTAAGTAATTCAATTGTTGCTTCGTTAAAGAATCGAAATAGTTCAAAATCATGAGCCTCCGTAGGGATCCGTACATTCTCTTAATTTTTTATTGAATACGTACTATACTCTCCCGGTCATGTTGAGCGGCATACAAAAGTAACGTAATTTCGATCTTCTATGTAGTAAAAGAGTTTTATTTCGAATATTTATTTAATGTTGCACTTATTAAGTGCTAGATTGTCACTTTTATTCGTGTGTGAACAATAAATCTTTTTAAAAGACTTTTAATTATAACTGATAGTTTGTTCTGTTTTCTTTCCATTAATATTTCATTTCCGTGGTGTGACAATTTTCATCTGTTTATATTGCGATTTTTGTCACAGAACAGTGAACTCTTCAAAAATTTACCAGGTTGCTAACGTACTCGAGAAAGACCAGCTAATCAGACATTATATCTGGGATGGATACCGATGGGGTATCACAGATTTACGTGGATGTATTAAAGGAATATTTGGGTCATAGTTGTCACGTGCGTGGTCGTTTTTTGTGCCATTTGCAAAATACAAATTTGTTTTTTCTGCTTTTCCGTCCTGTCACTATCCCACAACATTTTCCTTCCTCCCTCTCTTCCGACCCTTTCTGAAGAGTCTCAATGCGAACCTTTATTTCAGGGTTTCTTTCACTCATCCTCTTTTTCTGTCGCACCCTCTCTACCATTTTCACTACCCCTATTGCTTTTCTCTCTCCCTCACCCTTTTCCTATTACTCTATCTACCGCACTCACTTTCTCCCTTCCATTCTCTAACTATTATTTTCCACCTTTCTTACTCATCTTTTTTATTCTTCTTCAGTCTAACTCACTCTCTCTCTCTCTCATTGTTTCGCTTTATTCCGCACTCCGAATCTTTCGAACACTTTTTCTCCTTTTCCCTCGCACTCCTGCCCTTGTCATATTACTGACCATGTCACTATCTGCCCCTTCTGTTATATTAGAAATGGAAATATCTTGTATGGATTCGGAGCTCTTATCCTAAAAATTTGGCAACGCCACCGAAATATTCAATTAGTAGATGTTTGATGGAATCCATCACATAAATAAAATAGAACATTTTAAACACAATTTTGCAAATATTTGCAATCAACGGAAACATTTTAACAATAATTAATCTAATTTTACAAATTAGTTGTGAATGAATTATCTCTAAAACTGAACAATTTTCTATTGCTCCTAAATTTCTTGTTATCGTACCAGTATGCCAGGCTGTGGAGGTAACCTTTATTTTGATAATTTTGATAAAATTTGGAACGATTTTCCGTCATCCCTAGTCAACTTTGGTTTGTAGACATAGTTTGATAATTTTGTTCGTATATATTGTATTATTATAGTAAAATACTTTTTATGGTATTTTTGTTATGGCACGTGTGATTTTAGCAGGGACAATTAAGCAGAGCCCTACGAATGCAAGTCCTCAACCTTCTGCCTCTTCGAGGAATTGTATGTATTTGTGTAACACTTAATTGCGGCAACGCCCTCATTGCAATGACATTAGAATTTGATTTATTTGTTCAGTTATAATTTAGATTCAGCGGTATTGCATTTGCAGTTACGGTAAATAAATATTTATTTATAAAGCATGTTATTTGTGTTACGATTTTTTTCTTACTGCGATTGTGTACGCGCGATAATTGACGCTTATTATGATTTTGGGTGGCCGCAGTTAAAGCAAGGGAAGTGCCGTTATTTGACTTTCATTATAGTTGTGTCAAATCATCGCTTTTTCACGCGACACTCGACGATAACTAAACAGCTCAGTCAAACAATTGAAATTGTTGAAAATCGAAGCTACGCGAATAAAGAAATCACAGAAACCAAAGCATGTGTAAACGAAAGGGATTGCCGAGGACAATAACGATTATCAACTATTTTCTTGGAAGACAGTTTTAAGTGGCAGGATATCAAAATAATGTTGAAAAAATAAACCAAAGGGAAGTAGTCATTATGGTTTATACCATATAAAGGACGACCGTTATTCCAGTAACGCTTCAGTTTAACCGCGATTTCCGTCTTCGTCGGAAGTGAAAATTGTTTCATTATTTTTCATGACTGCCAATGACGTGGCCGACGATTGTCTCGTTTGTGGCGATCAAAGCTCTGGTAAACACTATGGCGCCATCTGTTGCGATGGCTGTTCGTGCTTTTTTAAACGTAGTGTGCGCAAGCGCAGAATCTACGCCTGCATAGCGATAAGGGGTAATTGTATTGTAGATAAAGCGCGACGGAATTGGTGTCCATATTGTCGCTTCCAACGCTGTTTGGCTATTGGTATGAATATCGATGCGGTCCAAAAAGAACGTGGGCCTCGTGGAAATTCTTTGAAACCACAAAACAGAAGTCTGCATTCTTTTACTCAGCGTCGTCGAATAAAAGAAGTAGGAAGAGCGAAGTCCATGACAATGGCAGCAGCAATGTTGTCGCGTGCCTCTAACAACAATTACAATAATGGATCGCACTTTAGAACTCTTATACAAATATTGGCGTCCAGTTTGCGTCAAGCGAGATGCAATGAGCAGTTGCGCTCTTTAGATCTCTGCCAGCAAGAAACAATACTGAATGCCGTTTGGAGTGAATGTTTCGTGTTGCGGGCATCACACTGGTCGCTCGATATTAGTCCCATTATTGATGCATGTGGTGACCAGCAACTGAGATGGCTTATTATGGAAACGAAAAAGCTACGCGCCGATGTCATGGAACTAAATTATTTAGAGACACTAATTCTCTGTCGCAGCGGTGAGGAGAGGCGATAATCGTGGAATTATCCCGATTGAATTTATATAATTCGGATTAATATCTTCTCTAGAATTCGCTTTGAACGATGACAATGCTTTGCGAATGGAAACGTATGCTAACAGCGCATTACTCGACCTGGCACGTTACACTCTGCAACAATCGTCTTGGTTTCGATTCGGTTCTCTATTGCTTGGCTTGAGACAATTGTCTCTACGCGGCTGTGAAAGTATTTTATCATCTCTGTTTCAATCCGTTGTTCGTGATATATTAAAAAGCATTTACTAAATGGGATGCAGCGGTTTTTAGAATAAAATTTAAAGTAATTTTGGGTGCCTTCAAAAAAAAAAAAAAATAAAAACAAAACATTAATCTGACGAACAAATGAAATAATTGGTAGGGGAGTGCTGATGGCTTTTTTCCAGATGAATTTTTGTCTTCAACTGAAGATTTCGAGAAAAAGCTTTAATAAATAATTAAAAATCTTAAAAGTGAGTATAAAATATAACAATATTAAAAAATGTGTTTTTAAGGATTCATTATCCTTAGAGTAATTATTCTGTGTATATTCTGTAATTATTCGCACAGAATTATGATTCTTAGGTAGAAAACCATAAAACAATATATATTTCCATATATGTTCTATAGAGTAATGATAAATAATGAGTATGCATATTTAAAAGAAAAAAGAGCTTGTAAGAATTTCCAGTTTCTAAATTAATTAACATTTATAGTTATAATGATACAAAATAATACAATAATATTGTCCTAGTAGTTCGTTTTAAATCGTTTACAAGTCAACGTAATTTTCGACGGATCATTCAACTGTCTCGAACAATCCCCTGAATTTCCTTATAAGATGACACCGTTCGTTAAACTTTTCTTTGCATAGTTTTAGGCTTGGCTGAGTTTTTTGTTAGTTGTGCAAATTGGCAAGTTACAAATCCTGTAGAAATTTTTTTGCCTTGGTGTTCCAACTGATTTCTTTATTTATTATCTAAATTATCGACTTCCTCCTTCGTGTCTTACCTGTCTAATTTACTATATGTAATTTCTTACAATCGTTTTAGACACTTCCAAAAACAGAATAGAGATAAATTTATAGTGGGGGAAATCTTTCAACCGTTCGAAAGAAATGAAAAATGCGATTTTCGAATTTTGTTTATTGAATTTTAATTTCACTTTTTTATGTTGACTTCTTCGTAGTTTTCAGTGTTTCTTTTATTATTCCCAGGTCTTAAAATTTTTGTTATTTCGGCATTTATGATTTTTGGCATTTACGTACTTTCGTTTTGGGGAAATTCAAGATTTCATTATATCTGACACATAAATTCTTAAAATGTTAGTCTCATTAGATTAGTTATGTTTTGTTTTGCCTTTTTTTCTAAAGAATTTTGTTACTTAAATTAATAATTTTTTTATTGGACGAAATACTTAATACGTATTTGTATTGAACACCATTGCATGCCTCTTAATTTAACATTTTCTAATTTATTTGAGTATCTTATTTATTAATAACAATAACAACACATTTAAATTTGTATTAATGACAATTTCATACCAGCACTATTTTTGGGATAGGAGGGAAATACATGGAAATTGCTTTAGTTAAAAGTTTTTTCAGCATTAGTAACGATTGTCTTTTTCACAAACAATATTTTTTATATGAATTAAATTTTTCATATTTATGCTATTTTCATTAGCTTCAGCTTCGGAATATTTGAAAATCTCGAAAATAATCTTATAGTTTCATAATGCTTTTTGATAGTCTTAAAAGTAATCGGCTTAACAAAGAAATAGCGGTAGATGTTAAAATATAACAAGTGTATCTGTTATAACAAAGCAGTATACAACTTGAAATTTTACCTTTTTAGAATCGACACTATCTACCATAATCAGTATATTTTAAAATCGATCACTATAAATGTCCAACCGATTTCTTTTATATCACGGAAATAGTTTTTTCATGTTTGGTTTTTAAAAATGATGCTAGTAATTATTGTTTTTTTTTAATAATTCAGGCTTTATTTGTACAAATGTATGTATGGAAGGTACCTTTTTTAGGTACTGACTAGTTTATTCATTCTATCACATTTCCTATTGGCGAAATTTTGGCATAAGAGGAGGTAATGATTGATAAATACATTTAAATTCAAAATTAAATTATATTTAATTAAAAAAATACATTTCTACGAGTACATCCATTTGTAAGCGACAAATATACCAATAAAATTATTTAAAGCTTTGAAAGCTTTGAATGGAAAATTAATGTAGTTCAGCAATCGTTGGATTTTGTAACAATCCTGATTTAGGGGCTCTAACTATGGCTGAATAATTTGCTGCTGCCACAAGTGTAAGTTTTTTCAATCTATTCTGTTATTCTGTAATTCACCACACCTAGTTTGCTCATTGTCAATACTAAATATTGCCCCATCACACTAAAGAAAAAATTATACCCACATTTAAGGCTCTACTTGTGAATTCGCGATCGACGGGTATACTTTTAAATGCGTAAACGTACTAAAGGAAGGAACAGATACATTTCTTTTCGATGGTTTAGTTCGGCGTTTCGGCTTAGAAGTAACATTTTGTATTTGCCTTTTTTCGAAAACCATTTCCAAATGTCAGAATCGCCAAATAACACAATCCTGAACAAATAATACAGCCTAGCGAAAATATTCATACCGTTAGCACTGAAGTCGACGTTTCGCTCACTTAGGGTTGTAATCCTTGCCGCGACCGAAAGCCGCCACGGCTTTTTTTATATAAAAAAGTAATGTTTAAGGATGTTAAATTTTAGTGCAAGCATTTCGGATATAATCAGGCTATTTTTTTCAACATTTGACCCTTTTGGGGTTTTATTATTTCGGGATTTTGTCGTCTCAGTGCTTTGTCCACTAGGCTTTTTTCGTTTGGGATTTTGTCGATCGTAATTTTGTTTCAACCACCGTTTGAATTTCTCATTAGTTTACTCTAGATTCCTGGCTCCCAATTACACTGTATCCTATCTGGTCAGCAGAGTTTCTACATTTAGGGCTAATTCAATTTTGTTACCATCGCTTTTAGTGTCTTCGACCGATGTAGTAGTTTCAAACTTATTCATCACTTGAATTGTAGGTGGAGTCGTCAGTACCCTTGTTGGGGTCACTGCATTGTTTGCTGCGCCAATTTCCAGATTACCGACCTTCTCTGTCATAGTCGGTGATAATGAAATCGGTAATAGTTGTGGTGACGCTACTGACGAATTCGAAATTGAACCATCGGCTGATGTTCCCGATCCCTCCAGAGCTATTATTGCTTTTCTGTTAGGCGTCAACATTGTGTTAGTACTGGTGCTATTTGTAGCTATACCCGTTACCGAGGGAGGACTTCGATTACTGCTACCGTCCAGACTACTATGCTGTTGTGACGATGCTGGTGAGAGCGGTATCTCTTCGATTTTCTCTAGATCCTGAGCAACAGAATTGGAATTCTGTTTCTGAACCATACGGCCCAAAGCAGTTTTCGGGCTACGCGCCATATCGTGTAAAATTGGTATGTCCAACGTGCTATTTTTGTAGCTAAGCATTAAAGTATGCGTGGCCTGCAATGAAGAGTGATGTAGTTGCTGGTGATGTACATCGGGACGTGAATGCGAATCATCTCGATCGAGGCTGAATTGACGACGCAGTAATCGAGTGGAACCCGGTTTGCTGTCAAATTTCGCAGACCCGGAATAATTAATACCACCACCACCGCCACCTCCACAACTAGCACCGCCCGATGACGTACTACCAGCAGCACTACCAACACTACTATACAAATATTTGCCTTCGCCGCAAAACTGAATGAGATTGCTTTCGCTGGGACTTAGACATTTGTAATGATTGTAGGGTGAGCTGAGGTCTATCATTTCTTCGATTTTCTTGTAAAGTCGCGACGATGATCCACCAGCCGAATTAGGTAACCGATTGAAGCTGTGCGGGTTGAGCAGACTATCTGGAGTGAGCTCGGAGAACTTACGTGACTGCGGGCTTGGGGTTTTGGAGGGGAAGTCCGGACATAGTGTCATATTTGGACTGATTGTATTGGTGGAGGTAGAGTCGATTGAGTAGGAATTGGCTAAATTGGCTGAATTGATGTCGCCGTTTGTAGGCGGAGTAATTTCTACTTTCACTTCCACGGATTCACCAGCAAGTGAGGAGGATTGACTGGACGAAGGATTGGTGCTGGTACGAGATTTGTTTGCTTGCGCTTTCAAAGTAATTGAATGGCGAATTAGAGACTCGTCAAGACTGAAGAAGGGGATAAAGAAGAAAAGGAGGTATCGGAAGGTTTTAATAAGAAGTAGTGATGCGATGTGTTTTCTATACCCCTGAGACTTACCCATGAGATTCGCTGAGGTCAGCGTGAAAATATTCGAAAATTAAATACTAGAACGATGATAAACAATTTTAAAGTCTTTCTACCAGACTTACCCGATTGGAGGGGGTGTGGGTAAAGGCTTATCAAAGCCTTTTTTGCCCAGCAGCCAGAAAGTATTCATTATGCCCTTTCCTTTGACTTCGATAAGCCCGCGCGGTTCAATCATATATCCACCACGTGCTTCCAGCCGATCGCGAGTTTCTTGCGACATATGAATTCGCCAAGAAGAGCCTAAACGGACGAACGGAAATTGAAAAAATACTTCTTCAAAATGTTCCAGCCCGATTATAAAACGATCAAAAAGTACCGCTGGATTCCATTCTGGATGCCGTATTGACCGTATCACCGAACAAACAATAACGTGGCATGGTAAGGCCGACGACGCCGGCGCAACATGGTCCAGTATGTAAACCGATACGCAATTGCACCGGCACACCGGGCAGATGCTTCACATTAAAACGTCCACTCTGATGTAAGAGATCCAAAGCCATTGTGGCGATCTGTTCCGCGTGATCGTGTATTCTAACCGGTAAACCGCTCACCACCATATAAGCATCACCAATAGTTTCCACCTACGATTAAATAACGGTGTGAATGCAATACAAAACTATAGTACATTCTCTTTTATATTCATTGGATTGGTAGGTACCTTATAGACGTTATAGGCATTGATCGTAGCATCAAAAATTGTGTAGAGGTCATTTAGAAGGTCAACAACTTGCACGGGTGTGGAATGAGCGGCAATTGTTGTAAAACCAACGATATCGCTAAAATAGATTGTAACATCTGAAAACTCTTCCGGATCGACAGCTAGACCCATTTTCAACTTTTCCGCTACGGAACTATAAAATCAGTGAAACTCTGAATTGTGATAATATTCTTTAACAGAACCTCAATCTCACCTTGGCAACATCCGATTCAACAGATGCTCAGTTTTCTTTCTTTCCACATCTAATTGTTCGGTTCTCTCGCGAATCAATTCCTCGAGATTATTCGAATACTTTTCAAGCATTTGAAACATTGTATCGACAAAATTGACTTTACGACCATGATTTAGCATTTTAAACCGTTCGTAAACTCTAGCGATGGAATCGATATGAAAACAACCAAAATTGAATTATTAAAAGAATTCCTACGAATTTGTAGTTTATAACAGTTTTATAGAGTCATCACTTACGAATTGAAATCGGGTCGCATTTCCGGTTGTTCCGCCCAACATTGACGCATTATATTTATCGCTTCCGGCGGTGCGGCACCTTTCGAAACGGATGGTCGTATTAGCGGTGGCGGTTTCTTTAATTTTGCGATTATCTCTTCCGCAGTGAGTGACAGCATGCAATACGGTTCACCGCGTACAATCACCTCTTGCATGATAATACCAAACGAATACACATCACCCAATTGAGTGCCGACCATGCGTCCGATATGATGTCGCTGATTGTGCGATCTAACTTGACGCAATAATTCTGGTGCCATCCAGAGCAATTCTTTGGCATTGCAGGGTTGTCTCGATAATCCTTGTGCCTCGTAGATAGGGTTCAAGCCATAGTCAGTGATTTTAAGGACCCAACGGGCGTCCACTAAGCAATTGCGTGACGAAAGCGCCCCATGCACGCGTAGTGGTGAGGCATGTAAATATCGCATACCACGTACCAAGTCTGTCAACAGGCTCAAACGAAACGACCAGTCGAGTTTAATTTCATCCATTATGAGAACATCCTGCAGTGAACCACGTGAGCAATATTCGAAAACCATAGCCGTCCGATTTGGATCCGAAAGCCAGCCTTTTGCACAGAAATCAATCAAGGCACTCAATTGTGTATTGAATACTATCCTTCATTCATTACTTACCAATCAAAGGATTTATATTTTCATGTCGTAAACTATGAGCCATTATTAATAAGTCCATAGCCTTCGATTTCAATTCCATCGATCCATTCAAATGTACCTCTTTCATTTGTACGAGATCGCCATTATAGCGTGCTCGCATATCCATTAATGCCGGATTGTGTCGTATCAAGCTTCCCGAGCCAGAACTATTCTTACCATTCGCTGCAATTGGTATCATCGAACCTGGTATTAATAGTCCAAGATTCTTTAAAGAACCAATTGAGCCTTTTAACAGATCTGGTTTATCGACCTCGGGACCACCGAATTCCTGTAATTGTTGCAACCAACAACAAAGCATGGCCTCAATACCTTCATCGACCTAGATACATTTTATTTTTGATGGAAGACAAATGCATTTAGGATAATTTTAGAACAATTGGTAAATATTTTTATCCTTAACTTACTCGACGAGCATCAACCGGAAATACAAAATCGCTGGCCGAAAGAACGATTCTATTGGGTCCTTTAGATAAACGTTTACGCAGATAATAATTTCTGATAATAAAATATGAAATATTCTTTATATTCGATTTATAATGAATTTATTAATTATTTTAGAAAATTTTGAAAAGTTTTTTAATTATGTATTGAGGTAATTTTTTCCTTGAAATCGGTAAAAGCCTTTCATATAGCAAAGTCTTTTAAAAGACAATATTTATTTAAATTCATACAAAATATTGCCCATAAAGAAACAAATTACTTGTTAAATAACCTCAAAGAAACTGAAGAGACTTCTCATCAAATTTTAATGGAATGCAAAATGTTTCTTGAAGACGGCAACCCCATGCAGTATAAGGATCCATACGAGTAAACGCATACGAATACGGAGAATAATAAATTGAATAATTTGATTTGAAGAATTATCCACAAAAACCACTAGAGAAGGGCACACTGACAATGAAGGGTGTCGTAGAATTTGTTTGAAAAATACTTAAAGTTTCTTTCGTTAATTGTTCATTTCTCTTCTCCCCCTCTCCATCTACTTGTCACTATCTCTCTCTGTCTCCCTCTTCCTCTCCTTCTCTCTAATAGTTTCTCTCCCGTCTTCACAAATCTGTGATACGATACGATACCATACGGTTTCGTATGGTCAGCAATTACTTAAAGTGTGGCAACATTTTTGCCACAATTACTTCTAGTTTAAAGACATTCGCAAGGCGAACGCAAGTCGCAATTTAGAGAAGCTGGATAAAGAAAAACTACAGAAAATTATAGGAGAGATTTCTAAGTATTTTTTAAGTACAGATAAATAGCCAAAGTTTAGGCAGTAATAATGAGCTAAGTAGGTGGGATAGGGGGGAGGGTGAAGGCAAGAGAGTAGACTATACAAATCTTGAAAAAAATCAGCAATGGCTTTCAAGATATAAATAGTACATAAAAGTAATTAAATGTGTTGGTTAAGGATATAAAAATAATGGAAAGCTATTCGTCCAATGACTGACACTAATTTGTTTTAACAGCATTTCAAGTTTTGCAAATCGTTGACAAATTTTTTTATGACGGAAAGTTTTGTTAATCATTAAGTTTGAACGATAAACAAAAACAAGTTAGAACAATAACTTCGGTTTGGTCGAAGCTTATATACGCTACACTCCTAATATAATGTTATAGTTTGATCCTAATAATCAATGGGCGGTACACACGTCTTTTAATATTAAATGTCAAAAGCAATTTTTTTGAAAAAAGTGGGCGCGTTGTGCATATTTTGGTGAATGAATTCATAATGTCCAATACTGCCATATCGACCATAATATTTTAGCTTAAGTATTTTAAAAAAAGGCCGAAAAAATTAGACTTTGCAATTTTAGTTCATAAAAAATAGGCATGGCACTTTATAGATTTTGCCCGTTTTCATTCCCAACCAGCCTTTAATACGAAGGAATATTGACGACAAATTCGATATTTCTTTCTATTTGACAGTAATTATGATTTCCACAGACAGGCAGACAGAGAGACGAATAGACAAACGAATGGGCCTGGCTGAGTTAAATCAGGTGGTAATTCTGAGAAAGAATATATATACTTTTCTATAACTATAACGCCTCATTTAATGCGTTACAAACGGAAGAAATAAGTGAATATAGCATACCCCTTCGGGTGTAGGGTATAATAACAAAAATACAAATAGAAATATTATGACAACAAAAATATTTTTGATAATATTTCCATCGATAAGAATTTTCTAACAGACGTTGTTTAATTAATTCTGAATCAATGAAAGTAGAAAACAACTTTAAAGCTTTTGTGGTTTTGTGGTTCTTCTTATGGGATAGCAAAAAAAATTAATCAATTAATTTCAATATTAAATATATTAAATATGCTGAATTGAATTTGTTTTCGAATAATTATGTTTTCATAAAATTCAACTAAAGTTTTCGTTAAGACCATTGAAATTTAACAAGGTTAAATATTTTAACATAGAGTGGCACAAGATATCTTGAACGTGCATTCACACGTCTACCTTTTTCAGCTTGGACTGAAATTTTACCAAATGTTGGCACATCAAACCTTGACCAAACCGACATAAATATCAAAATTTTCACTAAAATTCATAAAAACTCTCTTGCTTTAATGTTCGTTACACATTTCATTACATTTCGTTACATTTTGAATGTTCGTTACACTCACCTGACCGCGATGCCAGCTGCCACGCTGGCGGCCACAATTATTAACAAAATGCTGACACTGATAGCAATCAGAGTCCAGCAAATGGCACCGCAATGAGTTAGTTGAGCTTTACCCATCAGCAGCCAGTCATCATAGCCAGGTAACACCGAGTGTGTAATGTATGTTTTAAAGTTGATTTCTTGTTGTTCGAGTATTAAAAGGGGACGCCACTTAAATGATGCTGATGTGGTAATTATTGTTGTCGGCTTAGGAATCATTGCCGGTGTCGCCGGTGTAGGTGATGGTGTTGTATTTGGAGTTACTTCGTTATGAATTCTATGATTGTTGTGGTCTTTGCTGGCGCTGATGCCATCAGTGCTGTTTTCATTTATTTCTTTGTCAATTCGGTGCATGCTGTCATTTTTGTTGTTGTATCCCGTTTTACTTTTTACTTTATTTGCCCAAATAAACCCATCTGGTCTTGTTGTTAAATTCAATGAACTCTCGCCGCGCACAATATCCAAAACGATAAAATCATACCTAGCCTGTTCAACATCGCTTTGAGCGACTTTCGGCCGCAGCTGATGCTGTCCGCTTGTTCGATAGCCGCTTGCAATCAGGAAGTCATATAAATTAAAATAATCAATGAAATTTCGTAACTCATCAATTTGCTTTTGACTCGGTCGTAGCGGTTGTGACGACGATGATGGTGATGAATGATGCTGAGCCTGCAACAGCTGATAACAATGCTTCTCTAAAGTCAATTCTAGTGCAGCAGTCGCGGTTTCATTGAGCTGCGTACAAATTGATCGCAACAACACTTTCCACGCTCTTTGACACTCAGCCTGATTGATAAAATTGACATTATTTGTGGCATTCTGCAGCAGTAGCAAATTGCATTCACCACTAAAGTTTTCGACCTTTAAAGGTCGTGGTTTTGTCAACGGCGTTGTTGTTGTTGTTGGGAAAATTTGTGCCACTGAACTATCCAAATGTATGAGCCAGTCATCGCCGGAATGTTCTGCGGCTGTCTTAGCATTGTTTGTGTCATGCCATCGCTGTATTCGCCGAAAATTTTGCAATTTATCGATGCCGTTATTCTCGAAAGCCACACTCAAGAAATGCCTGTACTTATCGCTCAGTATTGTCAACAACAAAAGATTCGAAAATAGCTGTGATGTCCTTTCGATACGGGCGAGATTTTTATAGAAACGATTTTTGGCGTTGAATGATGTTGCCACAATGTCGATGAGTAATACTTTTGTAAAACGCATTGTTTCCATTTGACGTAGCAATAGCAATGTAGATTCATCATTCATATTTGCCGTAACGATAATTGCTGTTGTTATGTTTAAATGGATTTTAGGAAGGGGAAATGGCATGTTGGGATGGAAAGGAGTGAGTACAAAATATTATTGGGACTCATTACAATAAATCTTACCTTTACCAACTTTATCTTGTCGTTGGTTATCATTACGTTGGTCTTTTCCGGCAATCGTTATGCTGTAGGGTATATGTAAATTAGCTGCTATAGCCAGAGGTAACGCCCAGTTTTCATCTGGAAGAATGTTAACAATTCGGGCTCTAATAAATGGCTTTCGAAGGAGATTGTTAATTTCTTGACATTTAAAATAAATTAATAAGAAAAACCTTCTGGAGAAAAAATGTTCGTAATTTTGAAACTTGCACCAATAGTTATTAAACGGAGAGGCAGAAAGAAGGAAAAGTTCATCTTTTTTTCTTGTTTGTTAATTTAGCTTGACTGCTATTTCACGTACAAGAAACGTGAACGGAAATTATTTAGAGTGCAATCAAAATCTAAAATCGACAAAATTTCGATCTGTCACGGCCTTTTTGTTTCCAAAAGAAAAGAAGATCACAAACAAGTTAAATACAAAACAAGTTTGTTATGCCATTGATACTAATTGCATTGCAGCAGTTCGATGCAACGACCGAAAAATGCAACGAAGTGTCACGTTTCGGACAAATCGTATAAGAATCCTTAAAGAATTATTGCTTTGACATATGTACGCATAATGCTTTTTGCTAGTAATTATCATGAATACTTAATACGGGAAAATTAAGACAGTGTTGACTTCTCTTTATCATGTATTCCCGATTTGTTGTTGTGGTCATTGGTTTTGTTATCCTTTTAATAGTTTAAGCATTTAGTTTAATTTAAGCATTAAATAGATTAAGTATTTAATAATAGATATATTACAAAAGTAACTCCTTTCGGAATTAACTTCAGTTCTTCAACCGCAGTTAACGCTCTTAATTGTTTTAATTTGCGCCCCATAAAATTTATCTTTCGGTTGAGTTTGTGTTTAATTCATTCAGTTAAGCGGTTTGAGTATATTTTCAGCTCTGAAATCGGATTATGCACATGTATATTTTTGTGTTGTATTTTGTATGTGTTGACATTTACCGAAAACTGCCAAAAAAATGCAAATTTGTCACATTTGTGGCACATACCTATACACATATCCATAACGCATTCACATGCACAATACTTGTCAAAAATATGCGAGGAACGCAAACCCATTTGCACAATTTTTCATAAAATAACATGCGGAAATATGCGAATCTGTTGTAATGAATTATTTAATATATTCCCAGTTTTTGTCCAACTTTCGGAATATTAATACAGACAATTACAACAACAACAACAACGGCAGGAACGACCGTAGTAATGATAGCGATAACAACAACAACCACTTCTACTGTAGCAGTAGCGAGAGCAATTGCCACGTCTACAAGAACAACAATAAGAGCAACAACAACAACTATTATAGTATTAAATATAATTATTCTGCAAAAACAGAATTTGTATTATTGCTTGTTAAGACCTAATACAACGGAATTTCGTAAAGAGGGTCACAAAACATTATTCGCCTTCAAGAGTGATACACCAATATCAAGTAGTAGCTGCAGCTGTCTTTATTTTAGAAATTATCAGTAATATTTATAAGAATTTTTCAATTTTTCATATATCGTTAAGTATCAGCTAATCGGCAATTTAATCAGGAGTTATTTAAGAAATTCTGATTTTCCTCCAATGTTAGAGCAATTTAATCGATATTTCAATTAATCTCGATAAGTCGTGATTTTGCGATAAAATGGATTATAATGTTAAAAGTTTAAAATATTCGAAAAATGTTTCTCAAAACAGTTTCAGTTTATTCTTACGCAAATACTATTAGTTGTTTACTACAAAGCAAATTATTGTCATAAGTTATTTCTTGTCATGAATTATTTTTTGAATTACGTATAGTAATTAAATTTTCTATAAGTGATTACCATCATATTTTTATGTATAATAAATACAATTTAATATAAACGAGACTCTAATCAATGCCTTAAGATTAAACTCCAGTAATTCATTAAATAACTCACAACAAATTTAATGTTTACAAAATTTCCTCCCTCCAGACTGTAATTTTATTTTGGTTAAACTTATTTGAAAACAAGTGCAGAATACATACTTAAAAACTTATTCTAAACACATTTAAAATTCACTCAATCAAATAAACACAGACTTTAAACGTTCTTTTGTGCATAACAAATTAAAATATTTTTGAAGATAAACAGATATTCTGTTTGGCTTTATAAGATAATGGATAGACAACAAGCGAAACAAAAACACAAAAATTTCAAAAATATTACAACAAAATTGCTGATAAATCCAGAAAAAAGGATATCAGTGTCTCCAATAGACCCAAAACAATTTAGCATTTTAATATGAAGGCACTGGTGGAAGCGTTCTGTGATTTAATGATGTCAGTACGGTAGACGAATTTCACATTTTTTATTAATGTCTACATTAAATTCATTTTTAATGCATTCAATCATTTTCTGTAGTGTTTCAAACATTCGTCAAATTTCAATGAAAGTTGTGAAGTCTTTAATGTTTTTATTTTGTCTCGATAATTCTTGGGCAGACGTTAGTTATATTAAATCGTTTAAATTTCAAATAAATTTTGGCTAAATTGTATTTTTTAATGTATTTCTTTTAACAAATATGGCGACAAAATATTAACTAGTGTTGGTGACTGTACGCATCATTAGTTTTACGACCAAGCGTAATTAAAACGATTAATTAGTGGTTTGATTAAGCTGTTGCTGACGCTGCTACTGAGATTATTCATGCGTCGTTGATAAAGCTGCTGATGATTTCTTTAAAAGTAATTTTAAGGATTTAAAAAATGTCAATATAAAAACAAATGGAATAAACATCAAAATGTGGAATATAAAGATATAATAATTGCAAACAACAAATGGTTGAATTCCCAAGAAAAATATAATCATGTAGTTTTCTCAATACAATAAAAGCAACAATGCTAAGTTATAGTAATTAATCAAGCGATATAAATTATATTTCAACACACAATAATTAAGTTATAAGCTGTTATTTTCATGTCAATCCCTTTATCTTCGTTTACGCATTGCTTCTTTATTTACAAAAAACACTGTTATCGACTTTCGTCTTATTTGCTTTACGAGATTTTCTGTTTTTTTTTTGTTTGTTTTGTTTTTTATTTAACAACAGATCGTGTGTACATTTCATAGAATCCAACAAATTTATATATGTATTATAGTGTTTTTCTTTAAAGGCGGTTAAATAGTTTGATTTGATTGTAGCCATGTACTCTTATTGACTGTTATTGTACTCTTATGTTTTGGAAATTTGTTGTTATTTTTTTTGTTGAACTCGTATAAACGAAAGCTATTTTGTATTCCAGTTGTCGGTGTTGTTGTTGCTGGTGGTGTTGTTTTTATTTAGCTCGCTTCATTCTTTGTAATGTGTTAAGCTCGTAGAAGTTTGTGGCTACTGTTATTTAAACCACCCCTCCCCACTCCTCCCGGCTATATTTTCAAATTCCTTTTTCTTTCTACATCCTGTCTTTTACTACTCTCCATAACGCGCTTTTATTAGCCAATGACTTTAGACCGCTTGAATTTTTGTTTCATTGATTTTTGCTTCAATGGATCTGTTTGGTTTTTTTACTCTTATATTTTCTTTTCTATTTTCAATGGTTTATTTTTTGCATCTTTTTCCTCTTCCTTTTTATTTTATTATGAGCATTGGTGCTTTTATCCTTTTTTAGTCTAGTTATCTGGTCTGGCTGATCTGGTTGTCTGGCTTATACTTGTATATGTACCACACACATACATATATATTTATAAATCAATGACTTCAAATCTATTTTTGTGTGAGTGATCGTCTAACTATCAACTGTTTGCTTCTTAGTCAGAGCTGTCAGATTTATTTAAAGCAATAAAGACAAATTGGCTAAAATCGGTTGAGTAGAATCATGTTCAATTGCCTTAAGAGGTTAACAAATTTGAAGAATTTTATTTGGGATAAATTTCCTCAATTTTTTAAAACTTCAATGTATCGTAATCATTCCTAGTGGATAAATAAGAACGTCGGATTGAACCAAACTTCTTGGTTCATAAATCTGGTCTTTTGTGAAAAATCATATAGATATGAATTCCAGCTTCGACGGGGAAGGAAATTCAATGCATTTGATGCAACTTTGTTGATGCAGCTTATCTCCATTATTCTATGTATTTATCTATTTATTAGTTCTTCTACATTTTTTAGAGTCCTTAAATAATTTCACTTCGGATTACTCAAAAATATTTTAGCTCTGCTTGTTCTCGATTTTTATTTGGAATTTTTCTCAGTTTTTATCATGAAGACTTAAGACATTTATATACCATGAAAATGAATCTGTAGTGGGTTGTGCCTTACCCAGAGGAAACAAGGGTCGATTTAGAAGACCATAAATATTTTTTTCTCCATGTACTTTAACGTAATAATTATTTCTTTTATTAAAAATTTGCTTACGTTTGCATGAATCGTTTGTCTGAGAATTTCGCTAATGTCTGATAATTAAATTTATTACATGTATTAGTCACACGCTATTAAGGAGATTGTGAAGCCTTATATAAATTCTTCGCCACTTTATAATCATAATAATTCTTTTTTATTAGCATAAAAATTGAGCAGCTCTCGAAATATTGAGCGTCACTCGCAGGTTAAAGCTCTTTCTTCTTTTTCATGGACATTTTTTAAAATGATTATGTTACTTCTACCAGTCTTAAACACCTTCGCTAAACAACTTAATATTTCACATAAAACTGAATAAAAGATTCCTGAAGAAAATATGCTGAAAGTCAATGAAGGAAAATGACTATGTAGCCTATCATTCTATTTAATTTAAATTCATTCTTTACAAATAGATTTTTATACACATTGATATGGATTTTGGTATTGAAAAGTATTTGGTATTTTGGTATTGAAAAGGCCTAACCGATCATACACGAGTATAACTGATCTGTTAATACCTCTTGCATCGAAAACAGTGCTATGAAGAAGATCGAATTCTGCTTATGGTGAAGGTGCAATTTTTCTTCGGAGCCTTGTATATTAGCATCAATATATTTCGTTTAAAAGAAAGAACTTTAAAAGTAAACATTAATATTTACTATAGATAAAAGTGAAAGCGGAGAAAATAAAGGCGAATGTGCAAAAACTTACCGCCAACAAATATTTCCACTTGTGACCAATTCAATTTTATTGCTATGCTTTGTACTGCATAGGAAATCGCTTCGAACGATGGTAGAAAAATTGAAGATTCCTGCAATAAGAGAACAAAAACAAACAGAACTAAGAAAGAATGCAATCCTTATCCTCGAAAAATACATACAGCAAACAACGTAATTCGCACATAAATAATATTTTTAAGACGATTGTCATCAGAAGATCAGAGACCTCTTTTATTTATACCGGTGTGAAATTAGCATCCTCCGAATTCAGTATCCGACGAATTCAGCAGCATAGCTGTTTTAAAACTCTGTATTTTTTGACACGGCGAAAATATCGCAGTTGCGTAAGCTAAAGAGAAAGCACGTGCTCCAGCTCAATTTTGTTACTATGCAATAGAGTAGTAACTAAGGTATAAAGGCGAATCCCCAAATTAGTAATTGATTTTATATAAATTAAAAAAATGTATCACAAAAATTGCTCGCACTTTGCCAACTTTTCTACAATTTAAAAATATTAGGCAATTGGATGTAATTTGTAACTCGTATGCAACCGTACTATGTAATTTGTACTAAAAAAGTTGATGTAATTCGTTTCATTGGCTCCATAGCACACTTTCTTTAATATAAATAATTTACAAGTAATTGCCATGCCCTTTTAGAGGAATATAATATGATCAAATATACAATAGCAATCGACAAGTATCTATTGTATCAATTCAATCGATAAGATATGGGAGAATTTAATATCAATACATAGGGTAAACGGACACCAAATGGAGAGTCTGAATAATTGTTCCAATCTGTTCCAGTCCTACCGAAGTCTCAAGAAGGCACATTTAGTTGAACAGGCTGATATAGGGAGCACTTTTCGACGACCATACACCCTTAGATTCAGAAAAGAAGATTTCAGATATTATTTAGCACGCTGAGCATTTCTAAATTATTGATTATTTTTAACAAATCTTGACGAAAGAATAAAGCACGCTGAACATTTCTAAATAATTCCTAAGCTTGTAGATGTATTTTTTAAACATTTGGAAATACCTTGATGATTTTCAGCAAATCTTAAAAAAGACATCTACAGGCTTGATAGTCATTTAGAAATTTTCAGCATGCTTTCTTTTCTGACAGAGTTTTATTGATGATAATCTAGAAATTTAGAGAAAGGTAGAGATGATTGACTTCATTGATAGGTCATTGAAGTCATTAACAGTCATTCTAGAGAGTTCCATGAAAAATTTAAGACCACTCCTACTAATTTCCTATACGTAAGCACTATATGTACCAGTACAAATTCTGATAAAAGACAATCTAAATTCTGTTATGTCTCAGTTTTTTACGTTACGTATTTTTGCTTGTATCTTAAGGCTTTTAACAATCTATACCGTCTTTTATAATTTCCTTGTCTCTAATAATTGACCGAAACGTGAAAATTGAACCATTTTTAATGTTTTTTTAAAATTATCAATCCCAACTTTTTTGTACTTGACGAACATTTAGAAGTAATATTTAGAGCTTTTCATTAAAATTAAACCAAGCATTTCGCAGAAGATTTGGAGAAATTTACATAATTGAAATAAGAAAATGGTCTTTAAATATATAACATATTGCAAAATATTGTGCTTCCACAAACATTTTTTACAATAAAAAAATTTTACTTAAATTTTTACAAATTTCAAACAAAAGTTCACCTTTTTCCCCCAAATTCAAAAACATTCATAATTTTTAATTACAAATTTTTAAATGTTCTAAGCATTCTATAGTCTCTGGTGTAGCTGTATTAATTATTTGTTATTAGATAAAAGTAAATTTCAAAATACACACAGAAATTCAACATATTCAACCATTTGAATCAGTTGAAATCGTGTGCTGCGCAATTTTGGTACATTGGTACATTTTTTAAGTTATATAAAATCAATTACTAATTTAGGGATTCGCCCTTATACTTTGATTACTACTCTATTGTATAGTGACAAAATTGTTTTGGAGCACGTGCTTTCTCTTTAGCTTCCGCAACTGTGATATTTTCGCCGTGTCACAAGATACAAAGCTTTAAAACAGTAATGCAGTTGAATTCGCAGCATGCCAATTTCACACCGGTGATTTCTAATATCTATCATTTTTCAAATCTATTAACTACTTCTATAAAGTAGATACATCTTTTTAAAATTATATACGATTTCGTATGCATTAAAAATTATAGAAAATTTTGAAAACCGACATTAAAAATACAGTAACTAACAAAAAGATTAAGTTTATAAAAAAAGCATTGCTGGGACGTGGTGGAGACAAATTACAACTACATTTAAATACTATCTTATGCTTAAACTTAAAGGCTGAAGCAACATTTTGACAATTAGGTTGTTTTGCTTTTTTAATCATAGTTTTTTGCGGCTATACAACAATTTTTGAATACAAAGAATTTATTGAGTTTCTCCTTCGTTAGTTTTTCGGAGTATAACTACGCAGATAAGAAGGTTTACTAATTTTTCTCCATCTCCATTTTATTGATTCATTCGATTGTTTTCATTGTTCTTCTATTTTAGTTCTTTAGATTGGCGATCTTTCTTGGGTTTTTCAGTTATTCCTTTCAAATCTACCATTCGCATATATTTGAGCTGCGTATGTTTGTACTTGAAATAATAAAAAGTAAGAACCATTTATACATTTTCATTGTTTGTCCAAGCAATAATTTTTTTTTATTTCTTCTTGGGATCATTGAAACGTCGTTTCGTCGTTTTTGGGCTATGAAGCTTCACTTACCACCCGTTTTTCACTGACATAATTCGTTTGATTTTAATTTAGATTTCTAACGATTTACGTTATTCGATATTTATTCATAATGAGCTAGTAATTGTTTGTAATAAAGCAAGCCCTGTTAGCAGGCGCCATCATCATTCAAGTTCACTCCTCTGTATAGAGCATATTTTGCAAATTTTGAGTTATCCCCGCCGACGACTCTCAAGAAATATTTCACATATATCAATTTTACTACAAACTTCTATAATATTGATATCAAAGCAACGGAAAAATTACAGTAATTGATAAAAACTTCTAGAACAACATTAAGTAACTCCTAATAATTTTCGGCTTTCAAGCACCTAGCAGAAATGTTTCAATTAAGATATAATTTTCAAAATAAACCATTATAGAAGAAAGGAACAGAAACCTAATTTTATTACAATAAAACGATAGGTGCCGGGTGTGTTACTGGATCGACTACTTTTAACATTATGGGCCTACAGAAATGGAGAATATATTTAAAAAGTCTCTTGGGAGAAAACACTGTTTTCTTGGCTGCTTTATGGAGTAAAATTTTGCAAGCTGTTTTCTTGGACTATAGCGAGCAGTAATAGTAACAATAATTCCATGTCGATGATGAAATTAATTTCCATTGACAGAGAGACCGATAGACCGATAAAAGTAAATCGGCATAGGAGCAAGATTATATATACTATTCAGATATAAATTTTTCGAAGCATAAATATATATATTCTTCAATACCTATCATCCATCCTTAAGGCGATACAAACAGAAGAATTAAGTTAATATACTTTATCGCTTCGGGTGTAGGGTATCAAAATGGTTTTTCTAACAAAAAATAAAATCAACATTTTGACGATAGGGCAATAAATTTTGAAATTATCGATACGCACAAATAAGCTATTGTTTCTATTGCTTTTAATATGTGAATATAATGGAATTACGTAATATAATTATCGATATTAGGATATCTAAATATGGGCCATAACTTTAAATTCACTACAACCATAAAAACTTCAGGACTATAAAGGAACAAAATATTTGGAGTATTACTCAGTCAAGGAAAGTGCTTTCAGAAGTTCGCATTAATTATAAAGACCGAGAATAATGAGGCCGTTGTTTTTCTTAATAGTTCTAATGGTTTACAGCCTCATATTCGTTTCTTCAAGATCGTCTGCTCGTTTGGATCCCGATTTACTTTTGGATGATATAATTCCTGAAAGTCTGTCTCGAAGTGCTGTCGCGTCTTCGGATGAAATTTGGCCTAATGGAACAGTATATTATAAAATCAGCAAGGAATTTGGTAAGTGAGTAGGCCCCCATATCTATAGACACTACAGGTCCCTTTTTTGTTTTCAGATGAAGAACATGTTGAATATATATATAGAGCAATGGATAAAATAGCGTCAGTCTCATGTGTGAGTTTTATACCAGCAACTGAAAATATGGTTGCATTTCTTAATATAAGACCGAGCGAAAGTGTATGTGAAGCTTCTGTTGGATACGGAGAGTGTACTCGAGATATGGACCTTAAGATAGGTCCACTGGGTACAGAATGCTTTTCAACTAGTTTTATGGAGCATTTGCTAATGCATGCCTTAGGATTTTTTCATGAACACCGTTTACCAAGTCGAGATAAATATGTCAAAATTAATTATGAAAATATAATAGAGAAATACGTAGCAGAGTTTGACAAGCTGAACGAGTCTAAAATTACAAATTTAAGTCTTCCATACGATTACGAAAGCATCATGCAGGTTCCGACAAGGACATTTTCGGTTAATGGAAAAGAAACTATCAAACCACTTTTGGCTCCCGCAGACATTAAAATTGGTGAAGCCAAGGGGCTTAGTCAAATTGATATTCTAAAACTGAATAAATTGTATAATTGTTGCGATTAAATGCAATGGAAAATTATAATCGTACGCGTCGTTTTAAAAATGATGATAATGTACAATAATTTCAATGTATAAATTGTCAATAAATTACGTTATTAATTACAATAGTGAATGGTTGCAATTATGACCGTTCATAAGATGAATTTTATGAAAAATATAAAAAATGCAATTTTTTATTCAAACAAATCCTTCTTTGTCCCGTCTTTCTCACTCTATCCTCTCTGTATTTGCATAGAAAGAAAAAATGGAACTAATATGAAACTAAACATGACGTGATTTCATGTCTTCAATCAACTTCTCTGGCAAACATTAATCCAATAACTGACAGATCTACACAGTATCAAAATAATACTGATTGATATAAAGCTTATAAAGCTGACTTATTGCCTCTAAGACTTTTTTAACAAAATTTTTGTTTTTCAATATTAATTTAGAGGAGCTCAAAGAAATCCTCTGTCGAAATCTAAATCGAATTCTCAAAAGTGGGTTTTGATGGTGGTTCCTCATCTTCAAATTCTTTCTACTCATCGTAAATTAAGACCAAATTAATTTGATTTAGCTCAATCGTTGCAAATTCAACGGACAAATTTCTTTTCAAACTTCAAATGAAATGAAGAATCTTTTATCAATTGTTTGGCTCCGAACAGTTCATAGAAAGAATATCTGTTGGGATATATAAATTTGTAATTGGTAATTTGGATGTAATTGGATGAGTGCACATAACAAAACTGCGCTCATCACATTGTAATTACACCATATAATATCATAAACTCTTCGATTTACTGATTCCGAAGCTAATCTGCTAACATGATGCGCTAACAATGATTTTCACGTGGCGCCACCTATTTGGATGTCTTCCAGGGTTTCTCACAAACCGTCAGAGAGACTTCGCGGTCTCGCGACATAGGCGGGATTTGCGCGGTATGCTGCGACATATTATGTAAATACCTGTGACAGTTTGAGCTGTGACAGGTGATCACTGTTAGCAGATTAGTTTCGGAATCAGAATTGCAATTCTCACTTATGAATGTACTGTAAGTCGAAAAGTTTATGATATTATATGCTGGAATTATAATGTGATGAGCGCAAATTGGTCATATGCGTACAAATTACACCCAAATTACAAATTACGAACACCACTACTGTTTAAGAAGCATTATTTAGAAGCGTGATTTTTTGCTATATATACCTTTACCTATATTTTAACTATTGCACTGTAAGTACCAGCACTTGATTCTGATAGAAAACAATTTAAATTACATTATTTTTCAGTTTTCGTTACGTATTTTTTGCTTAAATTTTTGTTTCTACCATCTTTCATAATTTCTTTATATCTAATAATTGACTGAAACTTGAAAATGAACACATTTTCACCGACGTGAAGTCGGCATCCTGCGAATTCAGCATTCGGCGAATTCAATTGTCTAACTGTTTTAAAACTCTGTATCTTGTGAAACGACGAAAATATCACAGTTACGAAAGCTAACGAGAAAGCACGTGCACTAACCCAATTTTGTTACTATGCAATAGAAGCTGTGTTTTTTTAGTGAACTGGGGTTTTGGAAATTTGTTAACGTTTTGACAACTCAAAAGCAGAAACACAATAACAAAACTTGTTGTTGTTTGTTCTGTGCCACAAATTTCCATTCGTAAGTGGTTCTAAAATTCTGATTTGCGAAATATATATAAATATTTTAAAAATATAGTCGCATTTTTACAATTTACCCATAGTCTGGATAGAAACCTACATTAAACCTGGTTAAGTGTCATTTGTATAGCCCAGACCTATAGAGTTCATTAAAGAAATATAACTAGAGTAGTAATCAAGGGTGAATCCCCAAATTAGTAGTTGATTTATTTATACAAATTAAAATAATGTATCACAAAATTGCACAGCACACGATTTCAACTGATCGGAAATGGTGCATATGTTAAATTCCTGTGCATATTTTGATATTTGCATTTAATTAATAACAAATAATTAATATAGCTGCACCGTAGACTCTAGAATGCTAAGAACATTTGAAAATTTGTAACAAAACTATGAGTTACCTTTGAATTTAAGACAAAAGAAATGAAATTATTTTTGAAATTTGTAGAAATCTAAATAAAATTTTTTTATTATAAAAAAATTTTTTGTAAGAGCAAAGATGATTTTAATTAGTTTTAAATTTAAAAGAAATTTTCTTATTTTAATTAAGTAGATTTTTCCGAATCTTCTTTGAAGTGCTTGATCTAAAAAAAGTTGGAATTAGTAATTACAAAAACAACATTGGAATAATTACAAAAACAACAGTAATTACAAAAACAAACATTGTTTAATTATCATCTTTCAATCAATTATTAGCGATAAGAAAATTTCAGAAGATTATAGATATTATTTAAAGCTCTAAGATATAAATAAAAATTTTGAGAAGAAATACGTAACAAAAACTGAAAAAGAAAGGAATTTGAATTATTTCCTATCAGAATTTGTGCTCACACATATGATACATAAAAATCATTCTTCCAAACTGTGCTTCTTAAACAGTAGCGACGTTCTTGTGGTGCGAAACTTTTCTAATTTTGGTACAGTTTAAAAATATGTGGTATTAGGCAGTTAGATATAAGATATACTATACGTTCTAAATTGTATGCATCTCACTATAATTACAGCATATAATATCATGAGTTTTTCGATTCTATTCTATAGAAGTGTGTTTTAACTTATAAGTGGTCATTTATGGTGATCACATACATATGTATGTATGTCAGAAATATTTCACAATTTCGTTGTTAAGGACCATGTCAAAAGATGATTTCGGATCTATTTCAATTTCGATACAAGTAAAATTGTTCTCCAGAATTTACTTAGACTTTGAATAATCGAGGTAATTATGCATCATAAAAAGTCTCAAGTCTCAGAAAGTTAACTTCTTTTGCCCCGAATTCAAAGACAATTCATAATTTTTAATTACAAATTTTTAAATGTTCTAAGCATTCTATAGGCTCTGGTGTAGCTGTATTAATTATTTGTTATTAGTTAAAAGTAAATTTCAAAATACACACAGAAATTCAACATATTATGTACCATTTGAATCAGTTGAAATCGTGGCAGCGCAATTTTAGCGGTACATTTTTTAAGTTATATAAAATCAATTACTAACCAGGTTATTCTGTAAACTCACATCCTGCGTTCAGTTCGATTCTATTCTCTATTCTCTTTTGTTATTTTCGTAAAACAGATGTTCCGTTGTCAGAAAAAAATAAACTCTAACGCATCCTATCCCATGCATTTGTGACGTGTGTATTTGCTACTTTTATATGCTTTTCGAAAGATTTTCCGAAAACACACGTGCTGAACTTGTTGAGATTTGCATGGTAAAATTGAAACAACGTCTATGATGATATGATGTGACTTTACAGAATAACCTGGTAATTTAGAGATTCGCCCTTATACTTTGATTACTACTCTATTGTATAGTGACAAAATTGTGTTGGAGCACGTGCTTTCTCTTTAGCTTCCGCAACTGTGATATTTTCGCCGTGTCACAAGATACACAGCTTTAAAACAGTAATGCAGTTGAATTCGCAGCATGCCAATTTCACATATTAACTACTTCTATAAAGTAGATACATCTTTTAAAATTAAATACGATTTCGTATGCATTAAAAATTATAGAAAATTTTGAAAACCGACATTAAAAATACAGTAACTAACAAAAACATTAAGTTTATAAAAAAAGCATTGCTGGGACGCGGTAGAGACAAATTACAACTACATTTATTTATTTATTTATTTATTTATTAATTATTCATTAAATAAATAAAGATTTGAAAGTAAGCCTATCTACAGCTTTATAGTTACAACAGTATTAATTAGATAGATATTGTAATATTTTATGTTTAGTCGTATTTACAGAATCAGAAAAATTTATAACTGGATATACAAAATTAAAGTCAATACAGGCATTCCGAAATGGCTCATACATTATATATGATGACCTACAAAAACTAAGATACAGGAAATCATTTCTTCTACTATTACTACGAGGTATGTAAACTTGAATTTTGCTTAACAAATATGGACTATCCATGGCGCCTTGAAGTAAATCCAGTATAAAAGTACTGTTAAGCATTTTTCTTCGATTAACTAATGAAGGTAAGTTAATAAGCTTCAATCTGGCCTCATAAGGGGGTAATCTCCGAACAAAATCCCATCGAAGATTTCGCAGGCAGAAAAGCAGAAGCTGCTTTTGCACTGATTCGATTTTTGAGATGTAGAAATTATAGTATGGGCTCCAGACGGGCGAAGCATACTCCAGAGTAGGCCTTACCAGTGAGGTAAATAAAAGTTTTGTAATATAAGGATCGTTAAATTCTTTCGCCCAACGTTTTATACATCCTAGTACACTGTTGGCTTTACTACACATGCGGTTTATATGCACATGAAAGCGCAATTTATGATCAAGAACCACTCCAAGATCATTAACAGTTTCCAATATATCCAATTTCTTATTAGTAATAGCATAATTGAAAATTACAGGACAGGATCTAGAAAAAGTCATCTGATAGCATTTCTTTAGATTCAGGTTCATGCAATTTACATTGCACCATTTACTTAATTGATCCAAATCAGATTGGAGAAGCACGGCACCCATCCCATTCTTATGCGAAAGAAATAACTTTACATCATCAGCGAACATTAATACATTCGCACTTTTTAAAATTGTTGTTTTCAGTTATTTAAATACTATCTTATGCCTAAACTTAAAGGCTGAAGCAACATTTTGACAATTAGGTCGTTTTGCTTTTTTAATCATAGCTTTTTGCGGCTATACAACAATTTTTGAATACGAAGAATTTATTGAGTTTCTCCTTCGTTAGTTTTTCGGAGTATAACTACGCAGATAAGGCAAGGTTTACTAATTTTTCTCCCTCTCCATTTTATTGATTCATTCGATTGTTTTAAAATTCATTGTTCTCTTTTAGTTCTTTAGGTTCGCGATCCTTCTTGCGTTTTTCAGTTATTCCTTTCAAATCTACCATCCGTATACATTTGACCTGCGTATGTTTGTACTTGAATCATAAAGAGTAAGAACCATTTAAACAGTTTTATTGTTTGTCCAACCAATAAATTTTTTGTATTTCTTCTTGGGGCTCATTGAAACGTTTGTGTTCTTTTAAAATTTTGTAAAAGAACTTTTGTAAGAGAAATTTTGTAAAATTTGTAAATCGTCGCCGACGTTTCCCAAGAAATGTTACGTACAAGAACTTTTGTAATATTGATATTAAGGCAATGGAAAAATTACAGTAATCGATAAAAACTTCTAGAGCAACGTTAAGTAACTCCTAATAATTTTCGGCTTTCAAGCACCTAGCAGGAATGTTTCAATTAAGACATAATTTTCAAAATAAACCTTTATAGAAGAAAGGAACAGAAACCTAATTTCATTACAATAAAACGGTAGGTGCCGGGTGTGTTACTGGCTCGACTACTTTTAAAATTATGGGGCCTACAGAAATGCAGAATATAAGTAAAAAGACTCTTGGGAGAAAACACTGTTATCTTGGCTGCTTTATGGAGTAAAATTTCGCAAGCTGCTTCCTTGGACTATAGCAGAGCAGTAACAGTAATGCTATAAACACAACCACACGACAGTTTGAATATCCGCGCCGCGACTTGCCAAAATTACATAGTCTTACGGGAATTGAGAAAAAATAAAACTGTCGCGCTGCTGACGCGTACGACAACGACAGTAGTAGAAAATTTTCTACTTTTTTTGTTGTCGCTCGTCTTGTTCTTCTTTTTCTCGTTTGTTTATTCTAGATGACATTAGCAATTATTAAAATTGTGTTGAAATTACAGACGTGTTCTCTGCTAACTTCAGCGACAGCAGAGTTTTGATGTGTCGACGCGACAACTGTCGCAAGGTTGTGTTTATAGCATAACAATAACAGAAATAACAGAACTATCCGTACAAGTTTAAAAAATCAGGCTTGACGCCAATCCGATGTCATCCATTTCATCAATACCAGAACACTCTAGGAAGACAAAGAATATTCACACCAACTTCCATGCCGATGATGAAATTAATTTCCATTGACAGAAAGACCGATAGACAGATAGACAGACACAAAAATAAAAGTAAATCGGCATAGGAGTAGGATTATATATACGATTCAGATATATATTTTTCGGAGCATGAATATATATATTCTTCAATAGCTACCATGCATCCTTGAGGCGTTACAAACGGAAGAATTAAGTGAATATACTTTATCGCTTCGGGTGTAGGGTATCAAAATGACTTTTCTAACAAAAAATAAAATCAACATTTTGACGATAGGGCAACAAATTTTGAAATTATCGATACGCACAAATAAGCTATTGTTTCTATTGCTTTTAATATGTGAATATAATGGAATTACGTAATATAATTATCGATATTAGGATATCTAAATATGGGCCATAACTTTGAATTCACTACAACCATAAAAACTTCAGGACTATAAAGGAACAAAATATTTGGAGAATTACTCAGTCAAGAAAAGTGTTTTCAGAAGTTCGTATTAATTATAAACACCGAGAGCCATGAGGCCGTTGTTTTTCTTACTAGTTGTAATGGTTTACAGCCTCATAGTCGTTTCTTCAAAATCGTCTGCTCGTTTGGATCCCGATTTTCTTTTAGATGATATAATCCCTGATAGTCTGTCTCGAAACGCTCTCATTTCTGCCAGAGATATTTGGCCTAATGGAACAGTATATTATAAAATCAGCAAGGAATTCGGTAAGTGAGTAGGCCCCTATATCTATAGAGACTACAGGTTCCGATTTTTTTTGTTTCCAGATGAAGAACGTGTTCGATATATATATGGAGCAATAGAGAAATTAACGTCATTCTCATGTGTGAGTTTTATACCAGCAACTAAAAATATGACTACATTTCTTAAAATCGAAGCGAGCGAAAGCGCATGTCAAGCTCATATTGGATATAAAGATGGCATTCGAGAATTGGACTTAATGTTGGATCCACTGGGTACGGGATGCTTTTCAACTAGTAGTATTCAACATTTGCTAATGCACGCTTTAGGGTTTATTCATCAACACAATTTACCAAATCGTAATAGATATGTAAAAATTAATTATGAAAATATCAAAAGGGAATACTTAGTAAACTTTTACAAGGTGAACGAGAGTGAAGTTACAAATTTAGGTCTTCCATACGATTACGAAAGCATCATGCACCTTCCGACAACGGTATTTTCGGTTAATGGAAAAGAAACTATCAAACCACTTTCGGCTCCTGCAGACATTAAAATTGGTGAAGCCAAGGGGCTTAGTCAGATTGATATTCTAAAATTGAATAAATTGTATAATTGTTGCGATTAAACGAGATGAACAATTATAATCGTACACGTCGTTTTAAAAATGATGATAATGTACGATAATTTCAATGGATAAATTGTCAATAAATTATATTATCAATTACAATTACGAATATTTGTAATATATATATATATATATATATATATATATATATATATATATATATATATATATATATATATATATATATATATATATATATATATATATATATATATATATATATATATATATATATATATATATATATATATATATATATATATATATATATATATATATATATATATATATATATATATATATATATATATATATATATATATATATATATATATATATATATATATATATATATATATATATATATATATATATATATATATATATATATATATATATATATATATATATATATATATATATATATATATATATATATATATATATATATATATATATATATATATATATATATATATATATATATATATATATATATATATATATATATATATATATATATATATATATATATATATATATATATATATATATATATATATATATATATATATATATATATATATATATATATATATATATATATATATATATATATATATATATATATATATATATATATATATATATATATATATATATATATATATATATATATATATATATATATATATATATATATATATATATATATATATATATATATATATATATATATATATATATATATACATATATATATATATATATATATATATATATATATATATATATATATATATATATATATATATATATATATATATATATATATATATATATATATATATATATATATATATATATATATATATATATATATATATATATATATATATATATATATATATATATATATATATATATATATATATATATATATATATATATATATATATATATATATATATATATATATATATATATATATATATATATATATATATATATATATATATATATATATATATATATATATATATATATATATATATATATATAATTTGTGCACGGTTCACTCTCCAGTCTACGCTTTTAAAAAATCGTGTGAATTGTTTTTTATCCTTGAAACATTACCTGTTTAACAAAGACAAAAATTTAACAGCTTAAATTGCGGTCGAATAAATTTTATTTTCAATATAATTTTTATATTTTCTTATTTATCAATATATATACTGAAGTTTTTCAATGCATTTTCGATATCGTTATCAAAATAAACTTTATGCAATTCATATAATTTTTATTTTCAATTTTTCATATTCCTATGATCCTATAATCTCAATACTGTCCTCACATCTGAATATTTAATTTTCAATTCCCCACAAAAAAACTTCCCCCATCTCTGAAAAATTAACCACAATTTTCGCCTTAAGCTTTTCACGGACAGAAATTAATTTTCATCACAATTTCTCGTAGCGTCCTGTGAGATTCTCACAGTGTGAGCGGAAACTTGAGGATGCAGCACTCCGCCGTTCAGCTTACCACGTGTTTTTCCTTTGATTGGCTTACGCAAATTACGTATACAATTTATTAAAAATTATGCGTTCAGTAAATTAAAAGTAAATTCTGCTCGCCAGGGAAATTATTTTGGATTCCAAAATACTGTGGCAATGACTGTACTAGCTAAAGGAATTACTTTTTTGCTTTACTTTAACGGAATATCTAACGGGGTCGCTACCAATCTTGTGCCACTGCTTCTTATTATTATTATTAATTATTATTATTACTAATCTGGTATTGAATTGGCAATTTCCACAAATTATACCAGAATTATAGGACATTATTTCATTGATAATTTAAACACAAAACGAAGGTTTTGAGTCCTATAAAAACTAATTTAGTTTCGTTTATTTTCATAAATGGAATATTCCCTTAATTCAATCCATTAAATAGAAAACTATAATATAAATTTATAACCTACAAGCAGTTAAGCATTGGTTATGAACAAAAAAATACTCTTAAAAAATATTTAAGCATAAAACAATGAAAAACTTTTCCTTGATTGCGAAATTTGAGTAAATAAATAAGTTTTAATCTTTCTGAATATCATAATTTTACAGCACAAAAACTTCTCATCGAAAAAATGTATAGAAGTATAAACGATCTCTGAACCAACTTAGTATTCTCGTAACGTTCACAAGCTCGCCGTTCACAAATACTTTCCACGCTTCCACAAACTTATCCAACAGACTTTTACTTTCTTAATAAGAAAGGGTTGACGTGTCAGTTGGTCATTGCCATTCTATTTAACCATAATGATATCACGTAACTTGCATATTAAATTGACTTTTGAGTTATTAACTTCTTAAGAAATTTTCTTTATTTTGTTAATTAAAAACAACTGAAATGGAAGGGTTGTTAGCCATCACACGAAATGAATTAGAACGAATGTTTAAAGTTCTGAAAGAGTGCTTAGTGAAATTTATTTTTCAATTAAAATTTCTTCAATTAAATGATAGTTTGTGTTAATTAAAGTATATTTAATGACAAAATTATGCTTTATTTAAGTGACGAAATGAAACAGATTTCAAAACAACATCACGAGGGATTTCAAAAGCCGCAACGATACCGTACCGATCGGAACTGAAATTAAGATGTTTGCTGTTCTCTCAGACAATAAAAGGATAATTAATATCATCAAAGCTTATGATAGTATCAGACTTAACTGTATGATTAATAAACAGATTAGTATAATATAATTATTTAGTTTATGTTTAATAAGTTTAGTTTAAATAAGGTCACAAGCAATTTCAGAAGCTAAACGTCATTTCAATTTTGCACTCTTCATGATTTTGTTGCAATAACTTTTTGTTCTTAATTTTTAGTTGCATTTCATGTCGCGTGAGGATCGTGAGGGGGGCGGGAACTTAGTAGTTCTCTGACAAAATCTCAAAAATTACAGCGAAGTCTATAGAAAATATTTACAAAAACATTAAGTACTTTACAATGGATATAAAGCCTTTCATGGAATTGATTACAAAATAAACCAGAGAAAACCATATTAATGATTTCTGCTCATATTGAAATACTCTGAGATTTTTTTGTTATTGACATGAAGCTATCAATATTCATTTGCTATCATAAAACTAAAATTCACAGCATTGACAAAAGGATTGTCAAGTTCACGTAAATACCACTTGACAACCATTTTCAAGAGCTTGTAATATTGTGACGCCTAAAACTCAGAAACAAGAAAATCAACAAACTAATTCGACGCAATGAGAAACAGAGGAACGACGATCAATGGTGTCATCACCACCTTGCATGCAAAACCTTATCCCATGTTGACTGTTGTGGGCGGTCACGCTAAAGATGAGCAGAAATTAGGAGCGATATACGTTTAAGCTCATTAAAAACATTTTTTTTAATTTTCGTTTCAAATATTTTTCATTTATAAGCAAATGATCAATTTTTATAAAAATTTTCTTATTCATGAAACCGCAGGAAATGCGATGGCTTTTATGTAGAAATTTAATGAGTTTCTTCTTGATGGCGAGAAAAAGTCAATAATTTGACAATACATTGTAATATCCTGCATAAATTCAAAATGTTACAATTTGTTAAGCATAAAATCTTAAAAAAAATTGATTTCAACTAACGCTTCTTTACATTGTAATTGATGTAAACACATACAAAATTACAAGCCAATAATTCGAACCTAATAAAAAAATTATAGATATGAAACGGAACTCACATAAAGAGAATGGAAAGAAGGGAGATGATACGTTTACCGCAAGAATATTTATTTGCATTCGAGTTATTGATTCGGGAATAAATACACTCCCGCAGTCATGAAGAAATTCTTTTATAAATTTCTAGTTTCAATACGGCTCAATCAAGATATTTTTTTTTGAATTCGTTTATTTACTTACGCAAATTCTTATTCGTAGCAGCAAAATAATGTTACCCTTTTTTATGCCTTCCTTCTCATTTCCACGTCAGTCTTCCATAGAGGTTTATGCATTCATTAAAAACACAATCAACACAAACAAGACGAAAAACATAAACAACACAAACAATATAAACAACACAAACAACATAATAGGAAAGTCTGATCGAAACATGCAAATTAAAGAAATCCGAAACTTTTCGTTGTGCGCCACAAAATGGCATGTTTTTTTATGTATAAGTTTGCATCGAAGAGTGAAAGAGTGAAAGAGAGGGAAAGGGAGTTATGGTAGGAGAATAGAAAAATGGAGCACATATTATGTGTGCTCATTACACACACATATATAAACAGAAAAATCCTGCACATCTCCACGCACTTCAAGGCAAAAAATAGTGTCACCCGAAAAAAATGTTATTCATGGAGTTGTCTAAACAAAACTATGAATCCATTCGCAATTAAAAATGACAAACGTTGACAAAGAGCATAGGGTGGGGGGGTGTGTGCTTTTCATAAAAATCTAACAGTCGGTCAGCACCACGCCCCAACGTAAATCTGCTTTAATTCCACCGAAAGCCTTGAATATTGCAGAGACTGAATGGTGGGGGGATACTTTTATTCGCTCGTTTCATGATATTCATTCAGCTGATAAGGATACCGTTTCCGAGACTTTTTCATTTTGAAAGGGCACGATATTGTTTGGTAGTCTTGTTTAGCCCCTCCAAAATTCGTCTCGATTACTTTTTTAACAATTGAAAAAAATTAAATTAAAAAAAATTAGTTTTAATTGAAAATAATTATCTCGACTAATTCAGAGCCCAAACTATTCTTCAAAATTCGATACGTTTCGAAATGATAGATGAACACCTTGTTGAGTCCACTCGGAATTCTGTAGACAAAAAAGTACTATTTTTGTCTTTAGAATTATTGTTCGTTATTCAATAATTTTTATTATAAATAATGAATTTTTTTATTTGAATAATCTTAGAACAGTCGACATCCTTAACTAATCATATTCGTCTGCTCTGTGATTTATCTCCACTACTATTATTCTTGCATTCGAAAGAGGTTACTACTACTACTACTACTACTAATACTACTACTACTACTACTACTGCTACTACTTTTGCATTCGACTTACCTTCATTCTGGCACACGGCCAAATTAGAACACTTTTGTTGTACTCTTGAGAAAGACGTTCACCCAAATGACAGAGACTCATTTCATCAGCTTCACTAACTTTTAAAAAGTCATCATATCCAGCTCTTCTGCCATCATCATCATCATCATCACGATCATCATGAAAATATTTTTTTTCGCTGGTAACAAAATTATGCTCGCGGCCTTTTGGACTATGATGTTCTCCCATTATGGTAATGATATTATTATCGTTGGAAGTACTGGTGGTGAGGATATCGCTTTCACTACTGCTACTGCTACTGTTTCTGCTGTTCCCACTGCTGATGTTGGTTGTAGTTGGACCTCCTTCAACAAGGTCATCATCACCATTAGTACACACATTAAGTGTCTTTACGATGACCGAGTATTTAGGATTCTCCAGAAGATTAATGAAGTCATTTAGACCTGTAAGACACAAACACACACAAACAAATAAAGAAGTATTTCGTTAAGAGAAATATGAAGCTTTCTCAAAGCGGGAGAGTAATAGAAAAAAATAATAGAAAAGGAAGTGAATAAATAAAGAAGGAAGTGAAATATTATAGAGATTATAAGTCTATTTAAGATCATGAAATGACGGGGTTTCAACAATTAAAAATGCATAAAAAGAAAATCTTAAAACGATGATACAACCAGATTATAATTGAGAATGTTTTGGATATCATTACTATCGACAAGTCCACGCTAACCCTGTATTTTGTCCACCAAACTGTTCAGTCATAATTTTTAACAATATTTTTTTTTTAAAAATAACAGAACAATAAAACTAGTGTTTCATAATCATTTTTATGGCGCAACAAAATTATTTTTTTCTAATGACATACATTTTGTGATAAATTCATGGAAAAAAACCCAGAAAAGAACTCGATAAACAGCATATTGTTTGTGTGATAATGGTATTTTATAGCGTCAATACTACAAACCAATTAAATATATTTTGCTTTTTTTTGAAAAATTATATTGAAGAAATTTATAAGCACTCATAAATTTTCTCAATTTTTATTCTCCTTTCCCTCGGCTTCAATTTTCTGATGCCTTAAGAAACTATTATAAAAAGTTTCTATATAAATAAAAAAACAAAACTTTAATAAAGGCATTGGGACTATAAATTCTACGTAATTACATACCCAACAAGAATGAACGCAAACTGCGGCCTGGCCGAAGCTCATATACCCTACATCCGTAGTAGAAATTTATGGTTTAAATCCAATAAGCAGTGGATGAAACACTGCCATTTATATAACTGTAACTGTAGTTACCAGTGAGCAAATCGAGCCCATTATTGAAAGTATTCCCTAAATTTCATCCCCCATAAAAAATCATACTAGATGTAAAGTGTAGGCGTTTTTAAGTTTTAACAGAACCATTCCCCCCAACAGAACCATCAACGCGTTCAGAATTTGAGTTTATTCGAATATTAATCGTCGCTTCTTGAATTCTTTCTGATCCAATAGTTTTAATAATGGCTAAAATTGTAAACATTGTAAATGGGTTTTATTAAAAACACCCCACAAAGCCAACGCGAGAGAGGAATGTACAAATTATAAAAACAAATTGTCATACCCAAGAGGAGCCTTACCCCTCCGGATGGTTTAACAACGGTAGAAAAACTAGTAGTCGTTAAACAAAAGAAAAAACGTCTATGTGCCAAGATTTACTCTTGGCACAACTCCTGGGGACATTCGATGTCATATATATTCGCAGTCAGGTTTCGACGACTCTGATATATCGACTATAATTGTAAGCTGTGGAAACCTTATGTCCCATTCGATATTAACTTTTTAATTACGCGATTTCATGCATCGAGTATTGCTGCCCGAATTATATCCTTCAGACCAAAGGTATTCGTGGAATTGTTATTGGTTCTTATAAGGCTGGAAATTTAATTAGACGTGATGTGACACCTTCAGAAAACTAGATAAACAATCACTTTTATTTCTTACTCATCTTCATATCAATTGAAGAATAATTCTTCAATGAATTATTTAACAATTTTATATCGATATGTTAGAGACCTGAACACACAGTTGAATTTGTGTAATAAGTCCATGTGTCTCGCTTATGATGTTATTGCATTTATCGAAGCGCGGTTAAAGACAGATGCATCGAGTTTGGAAAGGTTATCAACAGAATTCATCATCTACCGTAATGGTCTAACATCCAACTAATGTATCCAGGGGTAAAGACAGAGCTATAGATGCCCTGTTGGCGTTTAAGGTTTCTTCCTTTTCACAGGAGGAAAAGTGTTCTATTTACGGTGATATTGGAACTGACTTTTGCTGCACTTATTTGAAATCGAATGCATCGCCATTTTATGTTACATGCTCATACACCAAAATCTAGTATTCGGACGTTTTACAATCACCTTTTATGGCATTCGGAGTGACCTAAATTACGCAATTTATGGCGTTATCGTGATTTATTCGTAATTTAGAGCTTAATCACGAATAAATTATATAATATAGTCATACAATAGTTGTCACATATATCATCTACCGTTCGAAATTTTTCATACATTATTTCATAAATTACAAAGAAAACAGTCTGCAACTCTGAATTTTGTGCTAACTTTGTACTAAGTGGTTACTGTTGTTGCTTTTCATGGCTTCACTGACATTTGGAACAATCGATTGTGTTAAATTTCAGGAAAACATAAATGAAATGAAAATTTTGAATTTAAGAAAATTTAATTGGAAAATGAATGAAATAATATAATTAGAAGGAGGAAATCTCAACTTTAGGGGTGAGGTAAACAATCCCCATATTCTAGGAAATAAATTTCGGCACATTTGGGAGACATGGTCACAATTTCACACCGGCAGACGTGCGCTCAAAAATCCACAGCAATAAAACAATAATACAAAACTGTTAAAACAATTTAAGTTTCTTAATTTAGCCACTCCGAACGCATGTAATTTATATCTGAATGACATAATTACAAATTACCTCGAAAAGCCACCCCGAACAAGACATTATCTGCCTTGATCAACCATTCTCTTCCTTATAATTAATAATCTTTCTCACACTCTTTTCATAATAATTCTTAAATGAAATTGAATCGATTTCTGAATACCAAAACTCTCTAGGAAGACAAAGAATATTCACAACTTTCATGTCGACAGGCAGCTAGAAAGAGCGATAGACAGATCAGACACAAAGGCGGACATGTGGATAAGAGTAAATCGCCATAGGAGCAAGATTATATTTACTATTCAGATATATATTTTTTGGAGCACGAATATATATATATATATATATATATATATATATATATATATATATATATATATATATATATATATATATATATATATATATATATATATATATATATATATATATATATATATATATATATATATATATATATATATATATATATATATATATATATATATATATATATATATATATATATATATATATATATATATATATATATATATATATATATATATATATATATATATATATATATATATATATATATATATATATATATATATATATATATATATATATATATATATATATATATATATATATATATATATATATATATATATATATATATATATATATATATATATATATATATATATATATATATATATATATATATATATATATATATATATATATATATATATATATATATATATATATATATATATATATATATATATATATATATATATATATATATATATATATATATATATATATATATATATATATATATATATATATATATATATATATATATATATATATATATATATATATATATATATATATATATATATATATATATATATATATATATATATATATATATATATATATATATATATATATATATATATATATATATATATATATATATATATATATATATATATATATATATATATATATATATATATATATATATATATATATATATATATATATATATATATATATATATATATATATATATATATATATATATATATATATATATATATATATATATATATATATATATATATATATATATATATATATATATATATATATATATATATATATATATATATATATATATATATATATATATATATATATATATATATATATTCTTCGATACCTATCATCCAGCCTTAAGGCTTACAAACGGAAGGACTAAATGAATATACTTTATCGCTTCGGGTGTAGGGAATAAAAATGGCTTTTCTATCAAAAAATATAACCAACATTTACACAATATAATAAAACAATGAAATCAACATTTTGACGATAGGGCAATAAATTTTGAAATTATCGATACGCACAAATAAGCTATTGTTTCTATTGCTTTTAATATGTGAATGTAATATGATTATGTCATATCATTATCTATATAACGATATCTGATATGATCTATAACCTAGTTGTTGATGTTCAATATTTGAATTCACTATAACCATAAAAACTTCTGGACTATAAAAGAACAAAATATTTGGAGTATTACTCAGTCAAGAAAAGTGTTTTCAGAAGTTCGCATTAATTATAAACACCGAGAGCAATGAGGCCGTTGTTTTTCATAATAGTTCTAATGGTTTACAGCCTCATATTCGTTTCTTCAAGATCGTCTGCCCGTTTGGATCCCGATTTACTTTTGGATGATATAATTCCTGAAAGTCTGTCTCTGTCTGTCGGGTCTTCGAATAGAATTTGGCCTAATGGAACAGTATATTACAAAATCGGCAAGGAATTTGGTAAGTGAATTGGCCCCTATATCTATAGAGACTACAGATTCCCACTTTTCTTTTGTTTTCAGATGAAGAACATGTTCAATCTATATATAAAGCAATGGATCAAATAGCGTCAGTCTCATGTGTGAGTTTTATACCAGCAACTGAAAATATGGCTACATTTCTAAAATTCGAAGTGAGCGAAAGCGCATGTGAATGTTATAGTGGATATACAGAAGGTATTCGAAAATTGGAGATGATGATGCATCCTGTGGGTAAAGGATGCTTTTCAAATGTTGTTATTCAACAATTACTAATGCTTGCTTTGGGATTTTATTTTGAACACCGATTACCAAATCGAGATAAATATGTCAAAATTAATTATGGAAATATAAAGAAGGGATACGAAATAGAGTTTGACAAGGAGTACGAGTCTCAAATTACAAATTTAAATCTCCCATACGATTACGAAAGCATCATGCACCTTTCGACAAAGGCATTTACGATTAATGGAAAAGAAACTATGGAACCACTTTTGGCTCCTGCAGACATTAAAATTGGTGAAGCCAAGGGGCTTAGTCAAATTGATATTCTAAAATTGAATAAATTGTATAATTGTTGCGATTAAACGAGATGAACAATTATAATCGTACACGTCGTTTTAAAAATGATGATAATGTACGATAATTTCAATGGATAAATTGTCAATAAATTATATTATCAATTACAATTACGAATATTTGTCATTATGATATATATATATATATATATATATATATATATATATATATATATATATATATATATATATATATATATATATATATATATATATATATATATATATATATATATATATATATATATATATATATATATATATATATATATATATATATATATATATATATATATATATATATATATATATATATATATATATATATATATATATATATATATATATATATATATATATATATATATATATATATATATATATATATATATATATATATATATATATATATATATATATATATATATATATATATATATATATATATATATATATATATATATATATATATATATATATATATATATATATATATATATATATATATATATATATATATATATATATATATATATATATATATATATATATATATATATATATATATATATATATATATATATATATATATATATATATATATATATATATATATATATATATATATATATATATATATATATATATATATATATATATATATATATATATATATATATATATATATATATATATATATATATATATATATATATATATATATATATATATATATATATATATATATATATATATATATTCTGTTTTATATAAACATTATAAGCATTTCGGACTGTATGCGTTTATCCTAATTGTGCGAAATACTTTCGAGTTTTTGATGGTAAATGATTTGTTAGGGGGAAGGGGTTGATAATTCTATACTATAACCAACTGAAAACTGAAGATAGTTTTCTTTCTCAAGAGACACTCGCCGTTCTCAAGAGACACTCGCTTAACAGTGAATAGAATTTCATTCTATCAAAACAGATTAAATAAAATAAAATACTACATTTTCTTTTAATTAAGCATAAATTTTTCTATAATCAAAGGAAAATTTAAGATTAGGATCATTTCTATCTGGGAATTATAACAGTAATGAAGGCAAATAAGAAAGCTTACATCGGTCTGGCCAAATCTGAGATATTCTAAATTCTGTAATTGTTATGATGGTTACTTGTGGGCGCCCCTATCTTTGACGTTATAGGTTTTATATTAGAGCTTAACTCTAAAATCCATGAAATCTTGTTTGAGAATCGTTCTTAAATTTGAAAACTTTCGCCGTGAGCAATTATGAATTCTCTATTGCTTTTAAAGGTGAAGATATGGAGGTATAATTTCGCCCATTTCTATAACCAAACACATTGAGAAGACTGCGAATATTCATGTGAACTCTCTTGACGAAAGCTTTACTCACTCTCCTGTCGCCATACAGACAATGTAACACACTCTCCTAAGTGGATCAGGAGCGCTTTCATATAAGACATATTTCTCCTGAGACACATTGGAAGACAAATGAACTGGGAGACAATGAATGTTAGAAGAGTTGATTCTGAGTCGAAATATATATACATTTCTCTATCCACCTTAAATGCGGTACAATCGGAAATACAAAAAATATACCTTATCCCTTTATGGTGTCGGGTATAGTGCTAATTAAGATGAATAGCAAGTTAAACCCTTTACCTGCGAATTTAAAATGCTAACCAAATTTTTAACTCGTCTGTTTTGAATCCTTGACAACTGACAAACTCTGAATTAAGAAGTTTTTAAAAAATACTCACGTTCTTTATTTTCAATGATGTAGAAAGAGCGGAGAAAAGATGAAAAGAGTTGAAGGATCAACGGCAAATATTGTGTACGTTTTACATTCACAAAAGGATAGGAAGACAAAATTATATATTAAGAATGGTTGGATGAAATTCAAAAGAGTACTGCGAAATCAAATATTTAAGATAATAAAATGAGGAGAGAAGAAATAAATATAGAGCTATGTGAATAATGTTGTGCTGTTCATGAAACTTTTGTATAATTTCAAATCAAACAAAAAAAGAGAAGAGGATGACTATCATCTGATTGCTCTGCTTTATCTTCATTATCTTCTCCTTCTTGTTCGAACGTTCTACTTCCAATTTTACCGCCAACAGTCTATTTTATTAAACTGAATGAAATTTCGCCGCAGAATGATTTTAGATTTAAAAGCCAAGTAAAATACTTTAGGTATTTTACATAGGTTAATAACTCCTACACTTTTTCGAAAATTGAAAAAGTCTGTTGGTATGTCGTAAATCTGATAATTTTTTATCGAAAAAGTTCATTTAACGGATCATTTTGTTAGAAATAAAATTTGAATAATAAAGAAATAAACGATAAAATCGCGTGCGAGGAAACTGAAAAAAATATATCGATACATTTGAAAAAAAAATTTGAAATAGTTTATAGACTCGATGATACTCACCATTGTGATTGAAAAACTCAACAATGACATTTTTTAAATTGACTTCAAAAAATTCGACAAATTTATTGAAACCTTTTCCAACCGATAAATTCTTCGGAATTTTCGAAGGTAGCAAAACGGCAATATATTTTGATTGTAACGATTCGGTCTGTAGTTGTTGCCGTTGTTGTTGCTTTATATTATCATCCTCATCATCATCATTACCAAGTCTTTGCCTTTTCGATTTTGCTGTTTGTGTTGGTTTCACGACCTCTACGTCCTGAATACCTAATTTTGTTGATCTCCGTTTTCGCGTCATTCTCTTTCGTTCTTTCATCTCGACGATTTGTACTGTTGATGCCGGTATTGCTGTTGTTTGTTTTCTTAATATTGTTCGTATTATTGGCGCTTTTGCTTCTAGTGTTTTTGTTCTTGTTCCGGTTGTAATTAATCGAGGAATTGTTGGTATAATTGCGGAGATAATTGGTGATATTGCATTCTTGTTTGACGATGGCGTTTCTGGTGATGCCATCAAGTTGTGACTTTTTGTTTTGTCAATGGACAGAATGACCTTCGGCTGAATATTCGAACAAAAGACGGTACCAACTGTTGCTGGTATTTGTTGATTGGTTGGAAATGTTGATGGCAATGATATACTTGCTGTTGTTGATATTGCTGTTTCTGTCGCGATGACAGTGCTCGCTTTCATATATACACTTCTACGCCTACTTATCGTATCCTTTAGTGCTGTTGAATGTATTCGTTTTATGATGCTCCTAATGGTGCTGCTAGTGTTGCTCGTGGTACTGACGTTGTTGATGATGGAGTAGTTGTGCTGATGATAGTCCTGTATCTGATTATTATGATTTTTATCACTTTTGTTCTTGTTTTCTTTGGCAGCTCTGTTAATTACTCTATCACACACGGTATTTGTTTGTGGGAAATGATGAAGGAAAAATATAAAGAAGAAGCACCCAATTAGAAGCACACACAGTTTGAAACAACGAAAAACAGTTAAAAACTTCATTTAGCCGGTGGTTGTTATTGTCATTTGTTTGTTATTTTTATCATTTATATGTTACTTTAATTAAATACAAGGAAAGCTCATTAGCTGTCACGAGCTGTTTCGGTTTTGTTTTTTGTTCAACTTATGGAGAAATTAAAATACTGCGCCACGTTTATTTATATTGTGTTTATTTGTCATTTCGGGGACGCAAATATTTTTCATGGAAATTTCACTGCAATACTTTTTTTAGTTATTAAAGCCATAATTAGATTGATGACAATTTTTTCTCTGGGGTTAATCGATGATATTCTGAATATTAAATACAAAATTCAAGCAACCCGAAATCCTTTTCTGGGTACTTTTCCATAGCTTTTACAGAGGAGACGAAAATGTGTCTCCATCGTGAACACTGAAAATGTAAGAATTGAAATTAATTTTTCATATACAAATTTATTATATAAAACATTTAATAAATGTTGTTAAATTTACTGCAACAATGAATGGAGTGGAATTTCAACAAAACGCTTTTAATATTGGTTTCGATATTGTCATCTACAGAATCACTATGTGACGGAGCTCTCAAAAGGGATCAAAGACTAATTTTATTAGTTCCGTAATTAATGTATTTAATAACGAAAATTATTCCCAAGGGAAACTCAATCTATTTAACACGGCGTGCAATGCCAGCCAAGGAGTGAGAGAGAAGGAAAGAAATATTTGGATGGTGTATGAGAAAGGGCGGAGGAAAAATAGATGGGGATGTGAAAAAATGTAAACAACTTTCTAATTTTAAGGCGTAACCGGAGGAAGCGATCGCTATGAAAGGTATATTATGTATAAATATGAATACTCACTTACATCCACACACAGGCACACACACATATATACAAACACGCACACGTGCGCACACAAACATTCCATATACACATATAATCGCTTTTTATAACGATGACGACATTGAAAAATATTTTCGAATTTGAAAACAAACTAATTCTTTTATTTTGAATTAAAAATATTTACAAGATTCGGCCTTTAATAAAATGTTATTCTATTGGAAAAGTTATTGATCGTTAAAAGGAAATAAACAATTAGTTTTCAAATGGATTTGCCTTTGTCACAAAATTGTTTTACTATACTTCGTATTTCCAAAATGCATTATTCATTATTTATACATTTATTATGCTTTTTGGTAAATAGAAAAATATTTTTTTTTTAAAATATTATCCCAAATAGAAGAAAGTCATTGCATTTTAAATACTTCTAATAGAATATTTAGCATAATTATTGGGTTTATATGGCGTCTGGCCAACAAATATAGCGGATTCATATTAAAGTAAATAGAATGAATTTAACAAAGACAAAAACAAAAATAACAGAACAAATTATAATCTCAAAAGCGAAAGCCAAATAAATGCGCACACACACATATGTGGTATACATATACATGCATACAAATACGTAATGATACACGTACAAATATAGTATACAGTCAAATTATTCCCAAAGAGAAATGTGCTTAGAGTGGATAAAAAAAGGGAAGAAAATCTTACATAAATACGAAACATCAAATAAGAAAAAATACACAAATTTACACACACATATTGCGCACACTCACTTCTTCACGCATTCTTCTTCTTCACTCACTTCTTCTTAGCCATGCATATATGAAAAACTGTTTATGCAAATTTCTACAATGACACAAGAAGAGTAATACAAATTTTTGGTCTTTAAGGAAACGGATAACGAAACCGGCGAGAGATAAAGCGATAATTTAATAGAAAAAATAAGGTGAAGGAAAGTAGAAAATGCTAGAGACTTGAACAGATTTAGAAAATTTTGAAATTTTTTGATTTGAATTCAATACACTTATTTATACTAATCCACAAACATAAATAATAGCCCGTCTAAATAAATAAATAAATAAATAAATAAATAAATAAATAAATAAATAACTAAATAAATAAATAAATAAATAAATAAATATATATATATATATATATATATATATATATATATATATATATATATATATATATATATATATATATATATATATATATATATATATATATATATATATATATATATATATATATATATATATATATATATATATATATATATATATATATATATATATATATATATATATATATATATATATATATATATATATATATATATATATATATATATATATATATATATATATATATATATATATATATATATATATATATATATATATATATATATATATATATATATATATATATATATATATATATATATATATATATATATATATATATATATATATATATATATATATATATATATATATATATATATATATATATATATATATATATATATATATATATATATATATATATATATATATATATATATATATATATATATATATATATATATATATATATATATATATATATATATATAATCACCTTTTTAATGAAAGGTGTGGCCACCCAGAAGCTGTGTTAAAAAAAAGTTTCACTAACATCATATGTATGCTGTTCATATAAAAATGTTAACTGCTACTCGAAATATTGATTTTTTATTGTATTTATTTATTTTTTCTTTTATTAAATTCTATCAGTGTATGGCCTTAGGACCTTTATTATTATTATTATTATTATTATTATTATTATTATTATTATTATTATTATTATTATTTCAATACATAAAAACCCATTTTAAAAATATTTTATCGCCATAAATACGCACGGTCAAAAGGAATGGTTGGTAATAAAAAACAATTGCTCTTGGGGCCGCTTTTCTTGGAAAACATCTGAAACAAATAGTTCGATTTACTTTTTCATTTTTTATTTTATTTAAATCGTTTACTGTTGTCAGAGTCAATCATATTTACGTTGATTTAGAACAAGTGGTGAGAGAGTGAAATAAAAAGTGGAAGAAAATGACGAGGGCAAATAATATGTATGAAAAATATTTTGTTGAAATTATCCAATTATCCACGTGCCACCGAACGCAGGTTCGTTCGCTTTCTATGATTTCAAGCTTCAGCAAGAGTAAGAAATATTTTTGTTGTTGAAATTATTGTAAGCAACGTGCCTTCGATGGCATTTTATAAAGGCAAACCCTTAATAAAAAGGTTACTTATTTATGAAACCTTTGGAAAGAAATCCGACCCCAAGAGATTCTTAAAGGAATAGGAAAGTGGATGACTTGATTCGTATTTAAAGTCAGAAATAATCTCAAAATAATATAAATCACAAGAAGCCAAATAAATTTCGAAGATTTATTGCCAGAAAAACGAATAGTGCGGGGAAAAAGGATCGCTTTCAACAAAAATTGTCAGTTTGAATGCTTTTAAAATGGACCAAATATTAAATTGGCTAAATAATTGAAATAACTGAAGTTTTCAAGAATGATTTTCTAAATACTCCTCGAAACAACAAAAATTGAAATTGTTCAAACAGATGATACAAGACTAAAAGGAAAATCCATTCAATGTTTAACCCTTGTAAGAATGAGCAAAATTAGCAGAAAAATTTATAATATCTTTAGCTGCGATGCGGAAATTTATTTTGTCAGTCTACTTATTACTTCCTCTAAAGGACTTTAGGACTGATTAAGTTTATGGACTGACAAGTAAAGGCCTGATTAGTCATACGTCCTCTCTTTTTCGAACACGAAACTCGACTGTCAAAACTCATAAGCTCATAAGTTCGCGTGGGTGTGAGAATTTCCCCCCGCAAAATCAAAATCATTTTGATATTTTGTTAAGTTTCGAAAAATTCTCTCAAATTCGGACAAAGTGACAACTAAAAGTGAGTGGCCACATGAAGCTTTCACTTCAATGTATATTTACCAAGAAATGAACGACGAGAGACTGATTGCGCTTGTTCGGCTAAATGAATTATTATATAACAAATTCAAAGCCAGCTATAAGCATCCAGCTGTGAAGAAGAGAGTGTGAGAGGAAATTGGAGGCACACTAGGAACCTCGGGTAAGTCTAATTTAATTTTAAATATAGTTAAGGTCTCGGAATTTGCAAATAATTGTAAGAATTGTTAATAAAACCAATGAGCACAGCTGTCAAAAGTGTGAAATTTTTATGAATGCCATTAAATTTGAATCAATTATGAATTTTCCATTAAAATCCGAAGAAACAGTACATAATTATTAATAATAATTAATAATAATACTTTATTTTCTATAATTACTTATATTATTTAGTAATATTTGAGTTAAAGAAATCCAAAGAATTTTTAAAAAATAAAATCCATCAAAAAATGCCCACAAAATTCCCACTTTCGAACATGATTCGACGAGATTGGCAACATCATGATCAATTGAACACCCTGCAACCCGAAAAGTTTCAAAAAAGTAAACAATTGCGAAAACGTACGACTAATTTGACCTTAACTCGCGCTCAATTGTCAACAACAGTTATTTTTACCAAATAATGTGGATAAATAAGCAGTCATACTAACTAAGCGATAAGACAAAATCGACTCAAGGATTATTCTGAGAAAAGAAAAATATATACATACACCTATGTAACTTCGCGTCACATTTCGATACATTACAAATGGAAGAAAAGTAATTTGTCACTAAGACTTATTTTAGGCTCTTTAGGGTTAACACGTAGTAATAAAAAAATCATAGAAATAAAAAGTAAACACGAATAAAGAAAGAGAAAGAGGAAGCGCTAGAGGAAGGAAAACAGCGAGATAGTGAGAGACGGAAAGTCAATAGCCTGGAAAAGCAAACTTTATTAAATCAATTTAAAAAGTTTAGAGAAGAGCAATTGATGATCGATGAATGAAGAGTGATTGATGGTGATATCATCAATATAAAGTGTCAAACTTTTCCACAATCTAAGCACACGAGAAGATGGAGGAAGTGGAAGTAGATGAAACTAAGTATAGATTTAACTTGTACGGATAAAAAATGCCACACACGTAAAAAGGTCGACTAAAATTATATTTTCTGTTTCACTTTCAATTGATATCGCATAACAGCAATGGTAAAGCGCCCATCCATCTCACCAGAGAACATGTATACATATCAAATGCTAATTATTGTCCACCTTCATATCTGAAATATTCCGTACGTATATATTCCTATGCACCATTTGTGTTTCTTCTTACATTTCGTTCATCAATCACTTTCGTTTTTATTACTTTTTCATTGAAAATTGAGGCGAATAATTTTATTTGAACCTATTTACGCCAAAATCTGAACAAGTGAAGAAAGTGCCATTGAAGCATGACCTTGAAAACATTTTTTTTCATTGTTGTTTCGAAAATGCATTCAAGACATCTTGTGCAGCCCATTACTGGTTATGAAAAACGGAGAGCTGCACAAGACATATTTAACTTTTTTTCAAACCTTTTTTAGAGTTTCAGAGACTATCTAAAGTGCTTCCATCAGCTTTTCAACTGAGCGATAACTAACTGACAATTACCTTATTAAATGCTATTGGAAAAACTATGACAAATACTTCTGGTTGAAATATTTTTCGAAATGCTTGGTTTAAAATTAAATGAAAGCTTTGAACTACATACTAAGAAAATACTCATTTACATTTCTTACTCGATACGACTAAAGTAGAAAGAAGCTATTACATAATTATTGCGACAACATAAAATAGAAGTGGAAGAGATAGAATTTTAAGCCCATAATTAACTTTTTTTACCATATTCTTAAATAAATTCTCCGAAAATCTTCTGGATCCTTTCACAAAGCAAAAGTGAAAATCAAATTTCTAAATAAAATTTGAGCCAAGATTAGAATGCCTCTTCTTATTCTTTCTCTCTTCTTCTTCTCCGAATATTAAAATCCATGCAATGGAAATAATCTTTCGTCTGGCGCGGAATGAGAGAGGCAAGAGAAAAGTATCAAAAGCGTCAATGGAAATTGAATGAAATTAAAGTGACGATGGAGAAAATCCTATTACCGATCAGCATAAGATAACATCAACAATTGAAAGCTCTAGAATACCACAAGCCCTGCAAGCGATTTTATTACGAGACTCCTACAAAGCAAGAGAAATAGCCTGTAATAAAAATATTGCACGTTTTATATTTATTGCAGATTTTGCTTGGAAACCTGCCAATGGAACAGAAACGGAAGAGAATAGATTTAAAATTAAATTTTAAAATCGTAAAAGTAACAGCTGTCCCAAATAAAAACAAAAAAATTCTAAAATTAACAAAATAGAAAGATACAGACTATAATAAAATAATATAATTTCGATATCTTTTCGATCGTGAATTAAATTGATATTAATAAGCTCAACATCCCGGCCATTCAGAGATGTAGTCTTTCCGTCACTGCCTCTTTTAAATATTCTGTTAACAATCTGTGACATTGCTGTTCTCTCACTCTAATCTTCTTCAGCATTATCGTTCACTTTTTATGTCATTTCTTGCTTCGTAATCATTTCTAAATTAATGCCATTAATTGCACTAGTTTTCGATGTTAATTAATTCCAAACCAACAAATGGTATTACTTGGTTTATCTTGGGATGCTGTTTTAATTGTTGTTCCAGAACGTTGCGGTTTTGTGCTCGTAGCGATAACAGTAACGGTTAACCACGAGACTTTGAGGTTTTGGAAAAGTTGTGGAAAGTGGGGAGTGTAGGCTGTTCTATTGCGGTTTCAGGCTGAAGTCATGCTGGCGTGAATGAATGTGAAATGAATAGTGAATGAAGAATTAAAAAATTACTACAATCAAATAGATAAAAAGTCGAACTTTTCTAAGGATAGCCGATCTTGTAGTACGTACAGGGTGTTCCTATTATATGCGCCAAACCTGTAAAACGTGAACTTGAATTTAAATAATGCCTTGGCATGACCTTTAGTTGCGAATACGCTTTTGCCCTTCTTTTCTCTCCGATCTTAGAAAGTAATTAGGTTGATTGTATTTTGTGAAATACAATTAACCAAATAAAAAAAATTCAAACTATCAAAAAAAAAAAATTAAAAATATTTCAAAACACTAAAAACATTTGAATCATTTCTAATTCGTCTCGAAAGTTAAATAACTTAAATATATCAATGGGTGATGAAATACTCAACGAACTTAGAATGCTACCAAAACAAACGAAAAAGTCAGCTAATACCGGAAGCCTTGGAAAATTGTGTAAAGAGGTGACACCTGCGAAGAAAAATTAAGGAGCGACTTCCTCGGGCGCCTGCTGCGTCACGGGTACACTGGAAATGCTCTTAGAATTTATTTATCACGTTCTTCCTTGCTCTTTCATTTGGGTGATTATGTCAACATTATTGCTGTTGCTGTTGTTGTTGTCCATGCTGCTTATTTGCCTGTGAGTCGCTCACATGATATGAATACAGTTGTGCCTGTGGTATTTGTTGCTGTTTCTATTTTTGTTATCGTTGTTTTTCTTCTATAAATCTAATCCTCATGCCGTTAATTTGGTCTTTTGGTTGATGCTGTTGCTGTTGTTGATGATGTTGATGTTGTTGTTGATGATAATGATGATGACGTGTTTATTATTATTTTAGATCTTTTCTCATTTCAAATGTTGTTTCTTCTTCATGTGTCTTAATTCTTTACATTATTACTACAAGCTTTTCTCCTTGTTTTAATTTCTTCTTACTTCTGCGCTCTTCCCTTGCTATTCCCCTCCCACCTGACCCTGCACTATTCCATTCAATGTAAACCTCAGTTATTTACGTATACTTCCTGCCATTCATCAGCTTTGTTTTTTCAATTGATTTTAGTCTTTGCGGCGTCAGCGTAAACATTGTCGTGTGTTGATAGGTTTATATCACTTTACTACGTTTGATTTAGTTTTTATTATTGCGCTGGTGTTGTTGTTATTGTTGTTGTTATTGTTCCTGGCGTCCTTGTTGGTGTTTTTAATTCTCCGCTTGACTTGTTTTGAAAATTGATTCTAATATTAAGAATTTATTAATATTAAATAAATTAGGAAAAAAACATTTATGGTAAGAGATTTCCTTTTTCCACATTTATTTGGTATCTTCCAATAACACTTCTTTATTGCTTATTTTTTCCATAAACTCCACTCACGTTTTATACTATTTTTTAACAAGAAGATGTCGAAAATTTCCCGACCGAGGATGTGGTCCAATAAAATGATAGTTAATGCGTACTTATTTATAAGAGCGATAAACAATGTCTGGATGTATATCACAGTCGCAATATGGTTGCAATAACTAACTTTAATACATTCTCCATCATTAGATTCCCAAAATCGATCCATAAAATATTTTCGAAAATTTATCAAAGCTATGCATCTTTTACTACATCGAGAGAAAAATCATTTTCGTCGGTTGTAAAAGACGAATACTTGTATGAAATTTTTCTATTATTTTCTTCTCACGTAAAACTCGTAAAATTAGATTGCTTCCTAATAAAAAATTAAATGTCCATTAAGAGAATTCTTGTATGGGAAGTCGTTATGTCGAGTGAACCAATAGTTTGCAATTGCATTATCCTTACTGATCACACTTTCCTTAATGCTGAACTTGTTTCGTCTCGATGGATTAAGGATTAACATAAGTAAAAGAAATTTCGTATAGAAGCTATCTAGTGCACGTGTGTGTGTATGGGTGCGAGTGTGTGTGTGTGTGTGTCTGTGTGAGTATATTCGGTTCATACAAACGTAATGTCAAGGGCCAAAATTTAAAGGTTCGTTCAACTCTGTTACATGAACATGATGAATAATCATTAAACGCCGTTAATCCAGTTTTATTTCCGTAAGATTTATCAAGTTCACACCGAGTCTTATAAATTATAAGAAGAAAAATGTTATAAAGCAGTGATGGACTCAAGTGAAATGGAGAAATTATCGACTCTCGCAAATTGTCGATTTCCGCAAGCTTTTAATTTATGAAAATAATGATTATCGGTATTCGAATAATAAGATTTCAGAAAATGGTATCGTCAGGGTCTAACGAAGGTAAAATTGAACTGTACACAAATTGCAACTTATAAATAAAAAGGATGATGTAAATGAACGAAATAGGAGTATAAGGAAGAATTTTTACTTTGCTTAAATTTTCATATTTGGAAGATTACAAAGTTGAATAAAAAAATTCAACAAAAATAAAATGAGCGAAATGATTTGTTTTAGTTTATTAAAAACTTACAATACGTGTAAATTTATTATCATAAACCTCAGTTTATTTAGGAGTACAAAAAAGCATATCATCTCCAATTATATTAAATAAATACCAACATTTTTTATCACTATCATCAAGTACCATTTTCATAGAATATTATATTTTCATATGATATTAAAATTGTGGAAAATAATTATAGAAAGCACTTTAAATTTACCACAAATGATATTAAAGTAGAAATGTTTTTCAATTGATTTATATATTATTTACAAGCGGTTGCCCTTGAAATTATTGTAAATTTCAATTAATATCAACAAATTATTCAGAAAATAACAACTACTACGGTAAGAGTAAACAACAAATTCAATCGAGTGGTCCACTAGTACGATAAAGGGGATAATTTTAGATGGCTAGAGATATTTTACTTTAAACCACAACAACAAATTAGATAGATCTAATTGTTTGTAATTAATATAATTCCTAAATAAATTGCATAAAGAATATAAGAACCAATATCTGTAAAAGATCCATGAATATTTCGATGTGAACTTAAAATTGAAAGATCAAATATGTTAACTTTTTGGAAAGGGCTTTGGTTTCTTAGATCGATAAAACCGCAAATTAGTTACAATTCCACTAAGCTAAGCAAAGTATTGAATTAATAAACTTTTCCAAAACGTTCAAGAACGATATAAACCCAAAAATTATTTGTTTAAAATTTGATTGAGCCAACTTTTATATCATCATATACTGAATAAGATGTCCATATAAGTAGTGAGAGACTCGTGATCCTGCAAGAAGTCCGATGTGTGGATGAAAGAATCCACATTTTAAGTATTGTTTCTAGATCGAAAGAACCCTTTGCAGTATACATATTTTAGATAAGAAAAATTAACGGCAAGGAATAAGGAAGAATATAAGTCTAATATCACAAATATTTTCAATATAAGATAAATCTAATATTAAAAAAACGACATTCATTATCATTTTATCATTCGTTCTAAGCATCAATTTTAATAATTTACTTCTGTCATTAATTTTAATCATTTTAATCATTGTAACTATTTATTTCTTGTAAAAGCTTCAATAACTTTTAATTCAAGTTAGAAGGCTGTTTCTGCAGATCTATTTGGCTAACAATATTCCTTATTTTTGCTGTTTTTGTTATTATTCACTCATTTATTCTTTCACACGCTCGTTGAGTCTTTCAATCGTATGTTTGACAATTCCTTCAATTTTGCATTCGTTCGTTTGATCGTTCGTTTGTTTGTTTATTCGTTCATTCGATTCATTTCAAGCGCTTAACTTTAATTGAATCGAAACTCCTTTGTGTTATGCTGCTTTAATGTAATTGTTTGTTCGTTTGATTGTTCGTCTGTTGTTGTTGTTACTGCTGCTGTTGTTGTTGTGGTTAGTGTTATAATAGCTTTAGTACAAGTGATTTTATAAAAAGTTTTCCTTGAAACAATCATATAATAGTTTATAATAAAAATCTATTGTAACTTTTTATTTTCATTTTATGCTCTAGAATAGCTGTATTTTTTGTCTAACTAAAATAAAATATATATGCAAAAAATCTTACTGTGAGATTAAATTCGCGATAGGTAGGTAAAAATTTTTAACTTATATTATTATTAAATTAGAAATATATATATACAATGTCAATATACCTTATTGAGGATGCAAAGAAAGGTCTAGCAGGAAAGTAATTTAACTCGATCATTTGAATGTTTTAATATTGCTCATAATTGAAGAATAAGAGCATATCCATACAACCGCCACTGTGATATTGTTGCTGTTGTTGTTATGGCGGTAAAATTTTATGAAAATAATACTGATAATATAATTATCCTCTCCTAGGTCCTCCAATTGTAATTATCGTCCATTAGTCCTTTCTAATTTTCAAAATATGCCTTGACTTAATCTTTTTCACTCTGTTTCAATCACAATTACAATTTTCCCTTTCATTATTTAATAACCACTTGCCACCACTTTGGTGATTTGATAATAAGCACACTAAGCACATTATTTACTCAAATACTTTTCATTTTCTTTTTCTATTCCTTTGTTTTCATAAGTTTTCACACGTTGTACACACTTGTTTTTGTACTTTTTCTTTTTCTCATTGAATTTATCATTGAATAGATGCAGAATATTCCTCACGAGATAAAATTAATGATTTATATGGTTTCTTCCACTGACGACAACAACAACAATAATAAAGTAACATTTAGTATTGTGATAAACTTAAAACACAAATACTGCCACGTCGTGAAATGATGGAATAGACTCCTTTTTTCTGTCAACCAAACGCCTTGAGATATTCTCGGTAACTGAATTCTGATGTAAAAGGATTTATTGTGGATCCTTTGTTTGGTACCTACAAGTAAACTTGAAAGCTTAAAAATTCCTGAGCTTTAATTTTAAAGCTTTTTTTTCTTTTTAATTCGTCGAACTTAAAACACGTCTTTGGGTCACGCTTTGATAGCTTTTTATGAAAACTTAATCAAATCTGTATATGGTAGATATTATTCAAATAATATGTACCGCCAATATATTCTCCAACTTTGTTAAAAAAGAAAGAAAGAATGAAACTTTCAAGTTTATTTTAGCTCTTGTGTAGATAACGTAAACACGACCGACCATGACGATATATAAACGTCTCCGTATGTAAAAGAGATCCCGTTAAATTTCTTCTGTTTATATTGAAATCGATCAAATTCTAACGAGCAAGAGGATGACGTGCGATTGTTAAAATTTAGCAAAGCTATCGTTTGTAGAGTTTTACCTTTCTGCTTTGCCAAAACTATCGATAGAAAATGAGCCAGAATATAATTGATGTGATTCTCTCCGGAAGCGAATTTTTGGAAATCTCATAACCAATTATTGCTGCTTTGCAATCGAATTCAAAATGAGTGCGTTATTGTTGTTCAAAAATTCCTGATACAGTCTTTTTTCTGATTATGAAGTCCGTAAAACAGCGGCAATAAATGTTTTTCTAAAACTTGTGATTGTTTGTGTTTGAAGGCAAAGGTTTCTATATTCAAATAACGAGTCAAAATCGGTAATAACCTCGACATTATTTTGTGAATTGAACGATTGCTCCGATTTTACTTTGTTAATATGAATGTTTGACGATTACTAATTAATTCAGGTAAATGGGGAGAAGCAATAGAGCCCCATATTTAAGTGCTGTTTAAACGAATATATGGTTTGGATACCATGTAAGTATCCTACATAAAAAATTGGCGTAATGGTTCAGTTGGTCTAGACGTAACCTGACGAAACTATGGTTTTAACCTTCCTTACCGCGACCAGTGCAAGCTATCAATATCAGAACGTTCCACGTACGTTAGAAACCTGTAGGTACAAGCCCCTCTAGTCGCTTTGACGACCTGTCAGATCACTGTAGTATCGTCTGCCACGTTGCGTCTACTCTTATGGAACCATACTATGTTCAAACTCCCAAAACAAATTATATGAATCGAATCCAAACCAAACCAGAAGGGATTAAGGCCGTGAGAACGTGCTTATCAAAAACCCACAAAAAGATAAAATTTTACCAATAATTTCTTACACTAAAACTAAAAAACATAATATAAAATTGATTTATTCACTCAATTTTAATTTATATTATTTTCTTTTTCTTATTTCATAAAAAATAGGATTAGGTATAAATTAAAATTTTGAATTTTAGAACATAAAATCAGAATTATTATTTTTATATATAAAACCAAAATTTTTTATATTATAAATTTTATATTAAATTCTATCAAATATTATCCTCTGGCCACCCCTTAAAGGTATCTGCGGGCAATTCCTTTTTGAATGTTCCTTCGGTTTCATTGCAACGGATAGATTCGTGTTAACAGAACGCTCCAGACCTGTTTCACTATCATCGTTTACTCTTGACCAATACTCATCCAATTCCTTATCTAGATCCTCCTTCTTCGCAACAGTTTTAGTACCAATAAATGATGTCCACCGCCTTTGTGCTTTTTTCGTTTTATTCCCACCTCGTTTGTGTTTAAGTTTGTTGTTTTTGATATGGTTGGGTCTCTTCGTTATTTTCTGAAGGACCTTGTTTTGGATTTTTAACCGTTGTGAAATGTATCCATGCTGATGCGGACCTATGCGGTTTTGTTTCATTTTGTTGTTTCTGATATGGTTGTGTCTTTTTGTTATTTTTGAATGGACCTTATTTTGAATTATTGGCCGGCGTGAAATATATCCATGTCGATTTTGCGTTTGTTTTTTCTTTATAATTTTATGGGCATTTGTTTTTGTTTTTCTCAAGCCAAATGAAAGATATTTCTTATCAAGGATGTTGTGATTTTTTCGACTGCTTTGCTGAGCAGTTTTAGCTTTGCGATTAGCCATCGATTCACGTAAAAAAGGGCGGAAGTGTGAAATTTATTTTGTAATTATTTTATATTGCTTTTTAATGCTTTATCTTTATTAACTTAATTTATTTATTTATTAATTTAATTATTTGTTTAACTTTAATTGTTGATGAAAGTTTTCAAGGTTCCAAAATTATTTCCGTCTTTTTTATCGGTTGCCTCGATTTATTCGCCGTTTGATTGCAATAACCTTCGTGAAAAAAAACAATCGCTAAAATATGATTTCATAGAAGAGTCGGGCGACGCGCTCTGTTTCCTCTTTCAGAATGGCAATTATTTCTAATTTTACTTTTTAATTTTCATAACGATTCCATCCATAATCCTCGAAAATATTAATAACACTGAAGAAAATACTATGAACCAGCCGGCCTTTATATACAAAGCAATATGGTTCTCAGGTAGAAATAAAATTGTTTCCTTAATGCAATTATCATTAAAATATTGCAACAACATTGTGATCAAGAAGGGTAATAGTACTTAACTAAGTGCCCATTTTTAGGTAGAGAAATTTGAGCATATTTTCGTTCACCCCTAATGACTTCCTGGAATAAATAAAGTAACGAAACCTAATCATTTTGATGAATTGTTAAATAACGAAGAATTGAAACCATAATCTAAATAAATTTAATAATTATTAATATTTACATGATGGATTATTTTAAAACATAGAAAACAACTCAATTATTAAATCTAAAATAGTAGAATTATTTCAATACCTTGATCTCAAATAGCGATATTTAAGATGACTTCAGAGCTTAGGTGGATGGCGTAGATAATAGAAAATTGGTTATAACATTGGTTATAACATCAATTTACTAAACATAAGTAGCTGTTTTGTTAATTAATTAGCAATCGAAAAGGCTTACAAATATTTGATAAAATTTGGAACGATTTTCCGTCATCCCTAGTCAAATTTGGTTTGTAGACAAATTTGACTAGGGATGACGGAAAATCGTTCCAAATTTTATCAACATCCAACCCTGTCGGAAAAATCAACAAATATCAAGAATCTACAAATATTTAATGAAGTTCTACTTGATACAGTGAAAGCTCTCAAAGTTCTAAATTGTTTTGTAATAATTTCATGAAACACACGAAATTTTTAAGGTATAATAAATAAATACTGAAATTAAATAACCATAAATTAAATTAGTTGAGACTGAGTGAATTGAGGCCAAACGTGGGGAAGCAATAACGACTAGCGATAACAATTTATTGACATTTATTACGGGTATTGATACGTATTACGGGTAATGGTATAATATGAAGTGTCGATTTTTGATTGGTTTAAAGTAGAACTACTAAACAAGCAAACACACCATCTACGGCCCCGCCGAGGCTTCATACCCCGCACTCGTTTAGAAATCTATAGTTTCATCCTAATAATCCTAATAAAGCAAGTCCGCCTTAATATTACATTTTCCTTTTCGTGGTTAATGTTGATCTAAGAAATTCCGTTCAAAAAACTCTTCCCAAAAAATCCACACTTGGTATAGTTTAATAGTGAGCGTTCCACGCCCGTCTTTGAATGGATTAATGACATCCAACACCGCCGTCTCGGCCATACATTTTTAGCTTCGACATTTATAAAAAATAAAGACTGGAAAATGGGGCTTTGCAATTATAGTTCATAAAGATACTAAGCATGACACTAAGCCGATTTCTCTTATTTTCAATTGCAAACAATTTCTCAGTACTAAAGGGAGAATACTCGATCCTCATTTCATGATGTCCGCTCGTTTTAAATTTTTAAATTAATAAAATTTCACTACTGTGATGCGGTTTCCTTCATAACTGTCTGTTTTGGTAGGCAGACAAATATAAATACAGCTTTATATCTGCTCGAGATACTAAGAAATTCTATAAATATTTTTAAAGTAATATTTTCTATGAAAAGTAATCGTGACGCTGCTCCGGTTTCAGTCATCTTCAATTGCAGCCAAACTATTATGACAAAAAATATTTGTGCCAAACTCGTGTCGATGCCCCTTTTCGTTCAGCTGTAATCGTGATTACAAATAAACTGGAGAAGCAAGACGAGCCGAGACGTTCAGAATTATGGTATAAGCACATTGTAAAAAGTCTGGAGGAAATATTGCATTAGTGCTAGATTGTTCGGGCACACTATGAAGGCACAAAGGTGCCAAGAAATCAAAACTAAAATATATCTTTAGTAACACTGGTCCATGCCCTCGCGATGGATTGCCTCATAGGAATCCAACAGGGAGCCTTGGTTCATACATGAACCAAGCCTTGCTTTTACATGGAATCTCGATATAAGGTTTACTGTATTTGTGGAATGCATACAAGCTTTTACGTTTTTAAAACTGTTGAAAACAATAATGTGATTTCAACTATCGATAGTTAGTTAGTTACTAGATGATTTTGACTATTAAATGATTTCTTTCATTCACTCATTTATTCATTCACTCGACGCATTATATTTCGCAGACAAAATAATTTAAAAATTCTGAAATTTCGAAATGTGCAAATTAAAAATTCATTTTAATGACATTTTATATAGTCTGAATTCACATACACAATGTGTGAGAAACTCGTCCGATGCTGTTCTTCTTTGATGTACGTTTGCTACAAGAAACCTTGTTTACCTTGTGTATCCATTTGAAATTATCTGTGTTGTGAATTCTCAATCGAACTTTGTTCACTACGAACTAGCTAATGAAAAGCTTGAGGTCGCCGAAATTCGGAAATGCTCTCGTTCAAAATTTTGCTTTCCTCTTTTCCTAACTATTTCTTAAAAAATCATCATCATTATAATTGATGAAAACCAGTTGCAACTTTAACAGAGACGGTTAATCTCTTAGTCATAGTCTTTAAATCGCATTTCGATTGCATATTACGACAAATTGCTATATCGTCCCTGTTTCCCAGAAAAAGCATGTGGAATAGCAGTACCGAATAAACGATATTTTACTTTGTTAAAGCCAATCAATCAATTCATTAGATTATCTTATATAATTTCAAATGAAGAAACAAAACAGAAATTGCATTAAAAACAAAACCGTCATTAAAACAATTTCCTCCTAAATACCGTAAATACGGTAATTTATCGATAGACAAGCTCTTTGTAATTTCCGACATTCTCATTATTGAAATTGATTTTTTAAATCTATTATGTTACCACTTAAAAATTTTGAATTGAATTTTGAATTTTATAACTTTGAATTTTATAATCAATTATCTTTGTTATCTTTTTATACCCTATACCCGAATTGAACAGGCAATATTCAATTTATGCTTCCATTCGCAACACATTAGAGGAAGCGGATGTAATACTACAGTAAAGTAAAGTACATATATTACAACTCAGCTCCTGATGCGACTTAGCCATGTCTGTCCTATCAGGCCTATCTGTCATGGAATGATCTAAATCCCACCTATATTCCAAAGCCCAATAGCTTGCGTTTGAGTAATCAGTGCATTCCAATACACTCGCGAGCACGAGTTACGAATATAAATTTACGCTGTCAACCGGCTAAGAGGACCCAAATACTGGAAGAGATTTAGATAGGTCTCGCCAGTACCTAGGAGAATGTCATGTCATAGACACGTAACTTCGGAGCCACGACGAAATTGTTCAGCTCATGATCGTTGGTTGTCGAATGACTACAATTTAAATACAATTTCATTTTCAGATCCACCATCTCGGACAATATGAACTAAAAAAATGGGGATTTCTATGTCCACTGATAACAAAAGCAACCAAGACATGGTGTAGGGTATATGAGCTTCAGTCAGGTCGAAGTTATTACATGTTGAATTTATTGATATCTATTGGGAGGATGGTCTTATCAGACGCAAGCAATGCCGCTCACTTTTCGATAATTTCGATAATTTCGTTTAATAAATAAATTGAAATATTTTAGTTTGAAATGAGCTTGCTAAAATGAAACCAGCCGTATTGTCTTTGATTTTAGAAATTCTTCTTTTAATCAAACCGCAGCAAGGGAACACTGGAATCAAACGAATTTCACATCCTGTCGCATCTTATCGCATCGTGAATGGAAAATCCGCTGATATAACAGAGTTTCCATATCAGGTAAGTTAAGTATTTATTTAATTTATCTTTACTCGCATCGACTTATTTGAAATTCTTTCATTGTAAAAGCTCTCCTTAAGACGTAACACTGTGCACATTTGTGGTGCTTCTGTTTTAAGCGATCATTGGGCTATTACCGCGGCTCATTGTGTTCATGGTTATGTGAAGTCGCCCAGAAGTTTTTCACTACGTGGTGGAAGTAGTTTCCGCTTAACCGGTGGTGTTATAACATATATTGACAGACTTTTACCTCACCCCTTCTTTAATCCCATAACATATAATTATGATGTGGGCCTTTTGCGAACCGTCTCAAGTCTTCTGCGCGACCACATCGTTCCAATTCAATTACCAAAACTTAATGAACCGGTACCAGAAAAAACAAAAACAGTAATTTCCGGCTGGGGTTATCAAAGCTCGGAAGAACCGATTTTAGCGAAAATTCTAAAATATACCATTGTATACATTTTTAATCAAGAATCATGTGCAAGAATTTTAAAAGATGTACGTAACTTAACCGACACAATGTTTTGTGCGGCGGGTAGTAGTACTGATGCCTGTCGTGGTGACAGCGGAGGACCGATACAAATGAATGGTGTCCTAATTGGTGTAACTTCATGGGGTGTTGGTTGCGCTGATCCCGTTTATCCCGGGGTATATTCACGGTTATCTCATCCAGGCATTAGACAGTGGATAACAATAATAACACGTTTGTAGTTATTAAAAAATATATATTTTAAGAATGTTATAAACCGCAGGGAATACTTGTTTATCTGGAAATATACAATTCCTATCATTAAGAGACTTCACATAAGGTCTATATATAATCCTCAAATGCTAATAAAATTTACCCTCCGTGTAAATAAATGTAAAATCTAAACAGTCCTAATGTCGCAAATTCTTCCCGAGTATCAAACAGCTGTTTATAACAGTTTTCTGATCTGCGGTATGTGAATAAGTAAGAGTATATTGAATATAGAGAATATTTTTCTATATGGTGTTATCTTCTTCCCTCATATGCTGTTATCAAGAAACAAATCAAACTCAGTGCAATAACCGTGGGTTGGTTGGGCAGCCGTGGATAAATTCGGACGTTGTCGAAAACGTTTATTTGTTTATAAAATACCATAATAATTAGTAAAAATAATTAAAAAAATATTTTAAACTGTGATAAAAATTAGAAGCAAGCAAGTATAAGCAACTATTGTAATATCAAAGGAAATATAGTTGGTATTGAGAGAATTTTATCGCAAGAAGTGCGGAAACTTTAGAGATACACCTATCGCAATGGCCCCAAAAGAAAGAAATATAGCGATGATGGGATATCGCTCAGTGGGTTAGTAATGACACAATTTAATGAATGTAATCCATAAACTGGATTGTAAAACAATTCAAAAAAAAAAGTTTCACAAAGAAACGTTTTCATATATGTTCATATAAGATTATTCTGAAACAATCATTTCAGGCAAGTCGTCGCTGAGTATTCAATTTGTGGAAGGACAATTCGTGGATTCCTATGATCCAACAATCGAGAACAGTAAGTAAGAGAGGAAAGGAAAATAGCGATAAACACCTTAAAAACATGTTGGAATACAAAATTTGTTTATATTTCTCTTTCTAAATACGTTCTGCGTATTTTCTGCTCGCTATTATGATAATGTCTAAAACTACAAAAATCGTTCTTTTAAAGCTTTTACCAAAGTAACTCGCGTTAATTCTCAAGACTATGGAGTAAAATTGGTCGATACCGCCGGCCAGGATGAATATAGTATATTCCCCGCACAATATAGTATGGATTTCCATGGATATGTATTGGTATATTCAATAACCAGCCAAAAGTCATTTGAGGTCATTAAAATAATCTACGAGAAATTGTTGGATGTGATGGGAAAAAAATAGTAAGCTAAACAAAAAAGTGAAATTTTTTTAAAGCGCTTATTTTTAAAAACGAAATATTTCTTTCAGTGTACCTGTAGTATTGGTTGGGAATAAGACTGATTTGCATCAGGAACGGGCTGTTTCAACCGAGGAAGGCAGAAAGCTGGCGGAATCTTGGCGAGCTTGCTTCTTAGAAACTTCGGCAAAGCAAAATGAGGTAAAACCAGTATTAGAAAGTATTTTCAAAATGAAAGTCCTTGCGTGTTGCTTTTCGAGAAAATTCAGAATGCGCTTCTATTTTCAGTCTGTTGCTGATATTTTTCATCAACTTTTAATGTTAATAGAAAATGAGAATGGAAACCCTCAAGAGAAGAGCAACTGCATTATATCGTGAAAAAATCGTCCATCGATTTATTAGTCTAGGATGAAATGTAAGGAGAGCGATATCATTTCCTAAATGTAACCAAGCAACAGTTCAAGATTGTGTCACATATTGAATTCTTGTGTGTATAAAGGTTGAACGAAAGCAAATTGAAAACATTCTAAAATAACAATATAGCAAACATTGAAATATCGTAGGAGCACGTAAATGAAGTAGTTATGAAAGTTTAATTAATCAGTTAAACAAGTTGATTTTATTCCGTAAATATTACTATTAATTACTCGAAATATTGTGGTGAATGTGGCAACATGTGGTTGAAGTAGAATTTTTACAATTGAATATTTAAAACTATTTTAACCATCCTACTGCAACATTTTACCGCACACATTTTTACTGTCGATCTGAGTTTTTTAGTTTTGTACGTATTTCCTAATTATATGTTAGATACAAGACCTCTTATTTACCACGATTTAAAACCTATCAAGTTAATTTAAATAAAAGTAATTAGAAATATTACTCGTGATTTGTTTTTCACTTTAGTATTGTATTACTTATATGGTCAACTGAGATTTTATTTCAATAATAAAATAAAATTTTGGTTTAGGGTTTTATTGAGATTTCGTTGGAAAGACAGTTTTCTAAGAAATTTTCTGTTCTAATATTTCTTATTAAATTGACGTCACCTTAAAACGTAGAATCTTTTATGACTCATCGCTCAAAGTTTTCTTTTCAACTGTACTTATTTGACAACTGATGTTATTCAATCAAATCATTCCAACAATATAGGTGTCTCTTTCAGGTTTGTGTATATAGGGCTGTGTAATTTGTGTAGCAGACTTTTTGAATAATTTCTTGCTACGAGTTTTTTGGCTTAGAAACGGCTCGAATAGAATTGGGTTCAGTGTAAATTTGATTAGAGTTTGTATTGTATTAAAGTGTTTGAGCGGCGCTGAAAAGAGTATATCGCGTAAAAGCTGCAGATTCGAAATTAATGTTATAAAAATAAATTCTACTCAGCCCAGTGCGTTTAAATTAAAAAGTTAATACTGGTAGTCGAAATTTTTTCGATAGCTTCATATCGTAGTTAATAAAGAGGAGTATGTATATACTATATACAACGAATAGTATATAATTGTTTCCTGTGTGATTGTTTTTTTTTCTGTTTAATATCGTATATTTTAAGGGCGGCGATGAAGGAGCCAGGCGAGTACTAAAAAAATTGTTACTCCATTTCAAGACTTCCACAGCTGTCACTGCTGGAATTGGTAAGTATAATTTGCATCAAGATATCTTATCTATCGGAAAGGGGTGAGGTCTGCAAATTGCCTGCTTGTATTTCAGTCAATCAATTGACGCCTACCTGCCATTTAACTTGGCCAAAGGAAAATTTTAGTAAACGTTGACGGTATACAAAAACACTCAACTATTTAGACTGATTTATAAATACTTTTTCTACAATAAATTGCTTGCGAATTAAAATCATTACATGAATATATTTTACATTCATAAATGTTATCTGTTAAAACACGTGAAGAGATTAAACAAGTTTGCTTCATTTCTATTATTATTGTTTAGAAATATGAATGTTGTTTGGAAACATTGAGATATGTAAAAAAATATGTCGTGTTTTTTACAAATTGGCAAGGTTATTTACTTTTATAAACTGGTTCCCAAACTTATTTTTTATGTACATTTGCAAATTTTTTAATATACTAATTCCAAAAAGCAAAATGGTTGAAAATTTGTTCATCCTTCAGAAGTTCTAGTTTAATTCTGCTTATGGATTGGAAACGTGATAATTTGATACGAACGATAGGAGAATGTGCTATAACTTTTTCCTCTTCCCTGGAGCGTTCTGATCGAGCAGAAATCGTTACATCATTGATTAGATTTTTTGTGGAGAAAGGATTCATGACAATTTCATGAGAGAATGGTACCAAACCTTTTAGTCGAACGCTTCAAAACGAACGCGTTGTTGGATCCTAAAGTTTAAAAAATTCAATCTAGTCCGATTTCTACGGGAACAAAACTTATGAAATTGCCACAACGAAAGTCCTTCAGTCACTTAAAATCGCTTTTGTTTCAAGGCCAAATTTATAACATCGAAAGACGCCGAAAAGTAGTTGGTTTGAACAACTACCTGAATATTTCATTAATATGTCGTCAGTGAGGAAGCTATCATAAAAATATTTACCCAAGCAGATTTTAGGTAAATTCCTTAATTAGATAGAACTCGAATTAAGGACTCGCAGGTAGGACCAGCACAAGAACATTGTGGAGAGGCTAGTCTTAAGTTCTTTTTCTAGATCAAACCATATATTAAAAATTTGTTCTGGCATTTGTTGTTTTATTTTTTCATTTCTCTGATTTTTCGTTGATTTCAAAATCTTTAGAAAATTATGAAACCTCTAGAAAATGATTAAAATCGCTTCTGTACGATGGTATATTTATACGATGCCAATGATATATTCAAGTATTTGAAATTATCTTCATATCGTATTTCTATCGGGTTATTTTGAGCGTTTGGATATTCAGTTTCAAATTTTATAGTTTGAAATTTTGATGCATCTCTTGCCCCGTTGAGGTTTCGCCTTTCTATTAGAACTCACCGAATCATCACTTTCATATTCAATACTTATTACTATTATTAATAAATGTTAAAAATCGGAATACAATTATTTAAAAAGTTAAATTAAAATTGTTTCAATTATATTTTATTCTTATTGGCGCGTGTTTTAATTTTATTTGTATCTCGTAATAATACTTTTTTCAACGCGTTTTTTTAATGAAATTTCGAAACTATTTAAAAAACTTGAAAGTGAAATTTCCTTTACTAAAAAATTACGTACTTGCTGTTGTTGTTTTTCTTTCTAACCTTATTTGTGTTTGTACATACGTTTTTGAACCAAATTAAGAAAAATAATTTTTTTTATTTACATTCCACAGATACTTATAAATATTTCTTAAACTTAATTTTTTTAAAATATTTTACTGTAATTCATTCTTGAAAATCATTAACTCCAGACTTAATATTTTTCTGAAATTGTTATCTTTTTGAAAAAATATTTAAACGCATATATTTATCAAATTAAACTTAAAATATTAAAAAAACCTAAACTAAAACGAATAAATTTATTTTACTTATGCTCATTATTATCGCATTTATTTATGTGTGTTTTAAAATATTTTTTACAAGTGTAAACTTTTTGCTTTCCTGTGAAGCGAGATAAGGACGCTGCCGATTCTTCAGCTGGAGCTGCCGGCTTAAATTATTCTTATTAAAAATTAATAAAATAAACTAAATCAAGTAAAATATCTTGAGGACAAGATTTTAAATATTTTTAAATCGTGGTTTACGCGTAGGCCGCATAGTATAGACTGTTTCCTATTTTCAAATATTTCGATAGTTTATATTACGAAATTACAAACAAACTGCTTACAAGGCAACTTATTTTTAATAAGAGTTCCACTGATTTGAAGTAGTCAAACTCTCGTACTAATGGCGATCACTTCTTTTAGTTTCAGTTTCCTTCGTCTCTTCATTGAAGCTGCAAACGTGGCTTTGAAACACAATCAATTTGTGTGTAATAGAAAAGCCTTTCTTGTAGCTGGTTTTTACTAAAAACGAGTCCGAATTGCGATTGTTGAAACTGATGCACAAACAATTGGCTCAACAATTTGTATTCGTTTAGCAGAGACTAATCGTTTCACATACGATCTTAAACATATAATCTCAAGAGGCGGAATTTTTATCGATAATCTAGAATGTGCCTATTCTGAAAAATATAGGAGAGAAAAAAAGATAACATTTATTAAAAACAATAATTATTTGAAATCATCTCGCTCAATGCTCGTTTATAGTTTCGTTCGAAATTCAGTAATTGCTCCCGAATGGAATGAAAAATATCGTTGTAAAATAAAAAGATGGTCCATTATTAATTGAGAGCATTTAGAGGCATGTGTAATTTTGAAAATAAGTGATCAAAGTATTGATTTAATGTCTCTTCTGTTTAGTAAAATGAATAGACACCGATTACGCATCATTATGATATCATTTTTATTTGTTTGGTGTATCTTCTAAATCATACAGGATGACTATTAAAATACTATTCGAAATACAATACTATTATAGTATATACTAATACTTAGTAATAAAATTGTAGTGATAAAATTATCTTATTTTCGCAAGTGACCTCATTTGCCATTGTGACCTTGACATTTATTGTACAGACATTTGTAAAATGCACTGCAGTATACACCGGTTTTTATTTATTTATGATACGATTTTGGTAATTAATCATTTAGTGAACACAAATGTTCGTTGCTTGTCCGACAATTTGAAAAATCCCGGGAGGAGGAAAATAATTCGATTGAATTGGGAAAGAAGAAATGAATTCATACATTACAAATATTTTTGCGAAACGTATTTTCTTTAAATTATAAGTGAATTTTTTTGCTCAAATTGCCTTCAAAAAATTTACTAACTTTAATAAAAATACCCCGATGTTTTTAATTTAACACTCAATTAAGAGAAATTGAACTTCATTATTTCATTCTTTATTATTTAAATTTCTGTTGAAATTCAATTATTGTAAAAATTAAAAAAATTTCATAGCAATGAACTCGAGTATGTCTGGTACGGTTACGGTTAGTGTGCGTTGTTTGCAGTGGCTGACCTTTACCCCTTTCGCATTCTGCGGCAAATTAAATCAATGTGGCTTACATGATAAATCTTAATAATGAGAATATAAAAGTTCTTAAAAAGATTAAAAAAAAACAAAAATTAAAAAATAAATAAATAAGTAAAAGCTCTCAAAATAAAATAAAAGAAAAATCAAACTACAAATCTTTTCTGAAAAGGTTTTTTCTCTTCGATCATTTAAATGAAAGAAAGAGATGAGGATAAAAAGAGGCCGAAGATTGAGATAGAGTATAAACAGAATTTTATGTGATTAGCATTTTTTCGATATCTTTTAGTTAATTCGTTTTGTTTTGGTTGTTTTTCTTCGGATATATTCGCAGTTTTTTACAAAATTTTAAATTATTAACCCTTGTTGGTTCGTATGATTTGTAAGGGGAAAATCGTTAAAGGGGTAACAAGGGTGAACCGCAAAACGGCTGCAAGCTATGTCGAGATATTAAAGAATTCGTACAAATTGCATTTTCAATTAATATCAATAAAAATCATTTCAATCGCGGATCACTTCAATCTATTTACCTTAGTTGCGAGTATATTAGACTTCTGTCATCTCTAAAGGGTTAATAGTGAAATTTTTTTAAATGTCTCATTTATTTGAATTTAAATGGCTTTCCTAATATTCTTATTATTTTTTCATACAATTTTGTCTATTTGTTTCAACTTTTTATTTAATAATAAAATAAAGCAATTTGTATTTTCTAAAAAATTCAATATTTTTGTTGTAAAATATATATAAAAGTGTATGCATTGTTTTTTAAACGCGGCTCTCCGTGGGTTAGTGTTAGTGATGACTACTAAATAGCTATTGTAAAAAAAAATCGAGAGAATCATCTCAGCAAGAGGAAGAGGAGCAGATGAGAGTAAAGTGTTGAAATGAGAGGATATCTTGAATACCAAACGAAATTTCATTATCAGTCTTATTTCTCGTTAGTTGAATTTTGTCGGCTGTTTTATATTAATAGTATTAGTTTTGCTGTAAATCAGTTTTCACATTTTCATGAGTTTTTTATATATAAAATATACTTTTATAAAACTGATATAAAAAATAAAAATTAAAACGTAATAAATTTTTTCCCCAAAAATGTACAAAATTCTTTATGAATCAATAATCTCAACGTTCAATTTTTAAAAACGTTTAAAAATTGTTCCCATAAAGATGTCATCAAAATATACGAGATCTAAAAAATTCCCAGATTGATGATAAAATTCGTTTTGAAGATTAAATAGATTTTTGTGATGATGTGGCATCTTTTTTGGTTTATATAAAATCTTATAAAAATTTCGAAATCACTGAATGTTCGACGGATTTTTAATAATTCAATCCAGTGAGGCTTCAATGATGAAATATTGAATTTATTCTCTTAATGCTTTCTTATAAGCTTTCATAAAAACATGACTATTAAGTGATGGTTTTCTGCTTAGCCCTCCCAAATCGTTGGACAATCACTTCAATTTTCGGTTTATTGCGTTTTTTGTAGCAAATTTGATTTTAAATTTGAATTTAATTTTTAAAGAAAATTTCCAAAATTTCGAAGCGATAAAATCGGAAAAATGCCGGATACTAAATTCTAAATTTTCGAAGATTCCGTTACCGAAACGAAATCGCAATCGAATTTTTAGTCAGTCGGAATCGAGCGGATGTGATTAATTAGGGTGTGAAAAATTCTCAATTATTTAAATTACCATCTATTATTATTATTATTATTATTATTATTATTATTATTATTATTATTAATATTATTATTATTATTATTATTTATCTGAATTTTGAATTTAATTTAATTTCGAATTTCTTCTCTCAATTTGTAGAATTTTAAGCTACGTCCACGTGACGACATTTCTCACATGATGACGATACCCACACGTCCAGCTCCTGCACCGCCAGGACAACGTGGCCTGAATGCAGTTGCTGGAGCTAATGCCAGTTTAGAACAACTGCGTCAACAGTTACAACAACAACAACACCAACAGCAACAGCAGCACCTACAACAACGACAACAAAAATGTTATAATTTACAACAACATCAAAATAACGGGGGCGTACAACAAATGCTAACAATCAAATTGCCGCCGCCACCTCCAACAAACACCCGCACCACGAACAACGGAACGCCTCTTTTTGGAAATGGCTTGCTGAAAAGCAATAGCAGAAATCATATCAATAATAATAATAATAATAATAATAACGATAATCAAATTAATAATAATGATTTGATAAAGCTTAATGCGAATCATGGTGGTTCAACGTCTATAACTCGTAAATTTCCACCAGCAAATGTACGTTACGCACCTGTCACGAGTTGGGATGGGTCACCATTTGAATCAACAATGTCCACATCATTATCACTAGCAACAACAACTACAACAAATAATCAAAATAATGGCCTCAAGAAGATGCCGCCGCCACGACCTCCGCCACCGAAAGTTCTCGTAAACAATAAAAAATTCAATGCGCCGGCACCACCGCAATCTGTGAATATATTGAATAATATTTTTAATCGCAAGAAGTCGACAAAAGCTCCGGTAGTATCCCACAAATTGGGACGTCTTACCACATTGGCCGGTGGCCGCGGGACTAATAGTAGTGTTGGTTTGAATAGTGTAAATATATCCACATCAACCACATCCACATCACAAAACAACAACAACATGTTCAGCACATCTTCGAATTTAATCAATTGGCGTACCTCGAGTACATTTTCCTCAACGTCCGCATCATCACTTTCAACAACCACAATCGTTTCAACATCAGGACAACAACAACAACAATACGAAGCGCAATTGATTAGTTTCGATTCGCCTCCCAGTTCACCGACATTCACTCAAAAGTCGAATAGTGATTGCGTTAGTGTTGACAGTTTTAGCTCGGATTCTAATTTCAGTTCACCCAATAATGGCAGTGCATCACAACCCGAAAGTGGTTTCGAGGACGATTTCTCGAATGCTACTCGAAGCCGCTCCACAACAAGCCCCCTAGATCCTTGGGAAACCGTCGACACTTTTGGTAGCAATGGCAGTGGCCAAAATTATTTCACATCTGCCAACAGCACAACTATCGGCACAGCTCCTGTGCGTAATCTAAACAGTATCAGCACGCGCATTCAGAATAATGCCATCAATAGCAATGATAATCCGTTGTGTAATGGCAAGAGTCTACTACCACCGGCTCCCTCTCTGGGGAAGCCGACTATTATCAAACCAAAAATATCACAAAAACCTAAAGCACCAAAGCCACCAATATTCACCACGAGTAATAATTTCAAACTACCACATGTGCTCGAAACATCGTCATCGTCATCACCACCACCATCGCCACCCATGCCACATTGCCCACCACCCCCACCACCGCCATCTTCATCGTCGCCAAATGTGGCCATACCGTCCGAATCGTCGGGTGGAGGTGTTACATTGTTTGATGTCATTTCCGGTAAAGCAGATGCATTACAATTAGAGCGAGACGATATTTATGGCACGTCTCAGATTTCGGGGTCTCCCCATGGTATTGCTTTATATAATTTTGATGGGGTAGAAGACGGTGACCTTAATTTCAGGGTGAGTTTGTTCATGTTCATTGTAATTTGTTTTTTTATTTGTTTGTTTTATTCGAGTGTATGTAAAATGGTATATCGTATCTATTTTAGGAGAATGATATCATTTATTTATTGAAACAAGTCAGTCCGGAATGGTATTACGGGCGTTGTCGTAATGGTTGCGAAGGCATTCTTCCCGCTAACTATATCGATATTCGTGTTCCTTTGAAAGCTTCGGACGCTATGGAATCAGCAAGTTCAGTTACCTCTCATAACGGTACTCAACATTTTGATGTAACTCCTACCGTTGATCACCGGACAAACTCTAAATTTGAATTCCCGAAAGTAAAATGTTTATACAATTTTCCGGCTGAAGTCGAAAGTGATTTGTCATTAAGAGTAAGTATGTTTTAATAAGTGAGTAATACGGGATGGATATTATATATTTTCTAGTTGTTCGTAATGTCACTCCGGTCTTTCGAAAAGGCACAATGCTTTACAAATTTATTCCCAAGCGTAAATTAATTCAAACAAAAAAGGGATTGTTTCAGAAAAATTATTTAATTCAACGAAATAATCTTTGTTGAATGCCTTTCTTGATTTATTTCTCGAACTATTCTTTCCAAAATAAAAAGAGATAACGAAATTGCTTGCTGAATAATCCAATAATGAGTAATGATTGTTTTGTTTAACATTTTCTATTTTTCAGGAAAACGATTTAGTTACAATTTTATATAGAATCAATGAGGATTGGTTATTCGGTGAAATTGATGGAAGGCAAGGACAATTTCCTGCCAACTTCCTCGAATATATTCCTGCTAATATTCCGACGCCTTAAACTGTTATCTTCGTGAAATATACTGTGCATTGTTGCAATTTTGATAGGTCAGTATTTTTACTAAAAACAAAGATAAAAAGGAGAGCACTTTGGAATTTATGAGTATCAAAAAGAAATTTAAAAACTAAAACATTTCTGTCTATAAAACAAATTGCGATTAAATATCTTATTCTAATATATTACGCTTTATAACTATTGTCAAAAATCTAAGCATTTTTATACATTTTTACAAAACTACATTTATACAAGAAATCTATTTAGTGCAGGGGAAAGTTTTTTGCAAAAGATTTAAAGAAGAGAATATATTTATATATAATAATGTATATGAAAAAATATGTATATTTTGTACTTATCAAAATGTTTACCCAACAATAGCTTTTCTGCTGATTTCCCCAAAAAACCTAAAATTTTCCTACAAATCAAGCTTGCATTATTGTACGTAAAACTGATAAAAGGCGCATAATTTTTTCTACTTTTTAATATTCTTTAAACGTGCTATATGTAAATATAAATAATATTTTCTTAACTGGATTATTTTACCTAAACTTCTTATAGTAAAATTCAAAACTCCTAAATAAAATTAATTGTATTAGCAATTGTAAATCACTAAAGGTGCGAATTCACGGCTTGTTACAACGAGGTTTGAATAAGGAAAGATTAAATGAAGAGTATAATTCTTAGGTATAAAAACTGTCTTATATTTCACTTATTGTTGAAGCTTTTCAATGCAGCTTTATTGCAAAAAGAAACACAAAATTATATCGATAAATTTACTCTATTTTGTTTCTTAAAATTTATTATAATTTATTAAGGCTACCAATCATGTCGAAAGAGGGGTTAAGCAGATTTCAAATTATACGAAATATTGTGGTTATCCCTAAAATATTATTAGCTTATATATTTTATTTATTTTATTATGATTAAAATAAATGTTTAAAATATCGAAGGCAAAATATTCGTTTTAATTTTTATATTATATTTAGAAAGCCTAAAAAGTTGCGATGTAAAACGTTTTGATGCGTTTCTAAAGCACGAAACACATCGAATCAGACGCAACATTTTGTTTTCTCTGACACAGAATGCACATAGGAGAAATAAAAAGCGTTTATTTCATCTGATTGTCGATAAAGTAAAACTGCTTGCGGCCAGCACACACTGGGTACAGCAAGTTGGTTTCCCAAACCTTTCGGCGTAACCCAGTATTTAAGTCGTACCAAAAACGACACAAAAGGGAAAAGCATGTTCCATTAAATATTTTTTCAACAATATTTTTGAGGAGGAATTAAGGCGGAACTGGTGTTAAGTAATTCTTTATTTAACTGCTGCTAAGTAAATTTTTCATAAGACATCATTGTGAATGGTGATGTGTTTTCAATTGTGAATTTGTAAATATTGCGCATGCGATATATTACGCTGCAGCATATTTTTAGGCGATACTTAAAACTTCAATACGTATCTAAATAAATGAGTTAAGCTGAAAGTGAGATTTATTTAACTCAAGAAATTCATTCCAATTTACAAACCTCAAGAAAAACCAAAGTATGTCTCAATATCAAAGTGCTGATAGTATTAATGCAGATGGTAACAATCTAATTCTTTACCTATATAATTTTTTGAGGCAACAAAACTATGCTTAAAGTATTATATTTAATATAAAACTATTGCCAACGTTTTCTTTTAGATGATTTGAATGAAGAATCAGTTGAGGTTTTACGCGAACGTCTTAATACGATGAAGCGAGTAATGGCTGAACGCACAGCACAACAACAACAGAATCCCGCAAGTACTGAAGAAATTTGGTCAACAAAACGCCGCAACACATCTGGTATAATAGATGGAAATTTTTTGAGTATGGCTTTCGGTGGTGCACTGCTAGTCATCATAACGGTATCGATATACGCATTTTATAATCTATATCATGCGATATTAAAAAAGTTCCCCTCACGCCATGACGAATTGTAAATCTCGAAAATTATGCTAGTCATCGACGAAGAAAAATACAAAAAAAACGATAATTTAAGTAAAACAGTTAATATTAGTATTATATTTGATATTTTTTATATGATGACCAGTCAATCATTTATAATAAGTCTGTAATACAAGTACTTCCAACGTTAATCCTTTGCGTTTAAGCCACCAAATCAACTCTAAACATGATTAACGGCATCTACAATGGCTTACACCAATGGTAAAATGATAGAATACTCTCGTCGACAAAAAGCTGTTTTACGTCCGATTCCTATGGACTGTACATCACACACCCCATGCGTGTCCGCATATTGTTGGTATTAATTTTTCATTATTATGCAGAAAATAACGTGTTGTAAGGGGTGTTGTGGAGTAGTAAGCTCTTCAAATAAATACCAAATATCTTACTTTTAAAAACACGAGCGTTTAAATCATTCAATTTTTAAGAGCCATGATTTATTATTCAATTATGGTTTAACAATCAAAAAGTTACAAACGTAGGAAATTGCATATAAATTCTCAGAAGATTCAACAATATTCGCCAAATATTTGACGCTTTAAATTAAAGCTCCTCTCCAGTTTGCAACTGGATGTAGCAAATGCGAACACATTAGTGAGGAGTATCCCATCTGGTAATCTCTGGCTTTTCCCTGAATGCAAGTTCCTTTAGCGTCAACTGTTTCCTAATATATCTTTCTAACATGTGTCAAAATTGGAAATTCGAATAAGTATCTGACAGGGAATCGTGTCTTATGGTTATGCCCATACAATTTCACATTGAAATTTCTATTTGAATGAAACGCGATGCCATACGCACTTTTATAGGTAGCAAAGTAAGGAATATGATTAAATATTTATTTAATGAATTTTTGCAACCGTGCGCACAACGAAGTTTTTTTTGAAATATGAAGGAAAACGAATGTCAAAGTAAAGATTGGTGAAAAAGCACGTGTATTATTGTTGTAAAACTATAGGATTGTTATCAGCTTGTTTAATTTTCCTATGTAAAAATTACTGTTAAATAAAATATAAAATCGATATTTATAAAATGGATAGCCATTCAAAACTGGGTCTGACGAAGCAATATTTGGCTTATCGACCTGTAGACAGTTTCAATGTAATAAACAGCGGAAGACCTAACGCTACTTTCGTAATTTATAACAACATCCAAGGACGTTATGCAGTCTGTGGAGCTGCTGAGAATGTAATACTATGGGATTTGCGGTAATTTGGTGGTAATACATTAATGCCGAGTTATTAATAATTTCCTTTATTTTTTTTTATTCTTTATCCGCGAGCAGACTAGGTGAACGTGTGTTAACTTTTCGTCGAGACCAACAGGAAGTTACCGCGTTACGAGCATCGCCAGATCGAAATCATATTGCAGTTGGTTATGCCGATGGATTTGTAGAGATTTTTGAGATATCGAAAAACCAGTCGGTTTGTTCGGTTGCCGCTCATAAAAGTGCAGTTTCCGTATTGCGCTACGATAAAGCCGGTGTAAGACTTGTATCGGGTGGTATGGATACCGAACTTGTGGTAATTGAGATTATTGAGCGGGCAGGTCGGCTTCGTTTAGTCGGGCACAATGCCCCCGTAACAGATGCACATTTCTTGGAACGTTTTTCGGGGAGTAATTTACTGGTTTCGTCTTCAAAAGATACACAAATCAAATTTTGGAATTTAGAAACGCAACATTGTTTCAAAACAATTCTGGATAATCGTACAGAAGTGTGGTCACTGGCTTTTGTAAAGGATCTAATGATTGCTGGAAGTAGGGAGAGTGGGATGAATGTCTATCGATTAGAATACAAAGAAATTGATGGACGCGGTGATGAAAATGAGAAGACTGTTGAAGCCGGAATAGAGGATTTATGCCTCGATGATGCGGACGCAATTGCTCCATTAATCGTAACAAATTGCGGCGTAATACAACGTGGTGGTAAAGGTCGTACTGTTTCATTGGTTGCTGATCCCAGCGAGAGGGTGCTAAGCTGTCACGGTACAAACGATCTTATTGAAAACTTTTATATTTGCGATGAGGCTGAAGCCAAACAACGCTTGGCGAAGAGACGAAAGAAAGCGAAAAAAGCCAAAGCTCGTGCAGATGAAAATGGAGAAGTAGCCGATGATATTGAAGAAATCAACAAAGATTTAAGTCTATCAGATGAAATTAAGCGGCTGGAAAGTATTAGAACAAAACAGAAAATAAAATCGATTGATGTTTTAATGGGTGCTAACAATGAGCTTCGTATACTCGCCAGTTTGGCGAATAACAGTTTGAAAGTATATGGTTTGCCTGATGTAACGGTAAAGCAAAAACAAAGCTCGGAAACCGAAAATGCAGCCACAGTTCTGTCCAGTGTAAGTCGAATTGGTCATCAGTCGGAAGTTCGAACTGTTTGCATTAGTTCAGATTCTGAACTTATTGGTTCGGGGGCAGGCGAATCGTTTAAACTTTGGGATCGCGAAAGTATGACTTGTCTCAGAACTGTACCAGCCGAGTTTGTGCGATGTTCCTGTTTTGTACCGGGCGATCGTTATATTCTGCTTGGTTTAAAGTCCGGGAGTGTCGTCATTGTAAATTCAGCCACAGGAGAAATAATCGAAGAAATTCAGGCGCATGAAAATGAAGTGTGGACAATAAGTTTGCTTCCGGATAAGAAAGGTTGTCTAACGGGAAGCAGTGATACCACAGTAAAGATTTGGATATTTGAGCTAGTAGATCTTCAATCTGAGGATGAACAAGCCCGTGGATCATCCACAAAAGTCCTCTCGTTGCTTCATAAGAACACACTAAAGCTGGAAGATAATGTTCTTTGTGCTTGCGTCAGCCCAAACATGAAATATCTAGCAGTCGGTCTACTCGACTCTACCGTGAAAATTTTTTACCTGGACTCGTTTAAGTTCTTTCTATCGCTTTACGGTCACAAACTACCGGTTCTCTGTCTCGATATATCCTATGACTCAGCATTAATTGTGACTGGATCTGCCGATCGTAACGTAAGAATTTGGGGTCTAGATTTTGGTGATTGCCATCGATCTTTATTTGCTCATGACGATTCGGTTATGTCATTACAATTTATACCAAATACCCATTTGTTCTTCACCTGCGGAAAAGATGGTAGAATTAAGCAATGGGACGCTGATATATATCAAAAAATTCTTACGCTTCCTGGTACGTATCGTACTGACTTCTCACTGATCGATTTCTGTAACTTTCTGACTTTTATAATTTCCTCTTAGGCCATATTGGAGAATGCTATAGTTTAGCCGTTAGTTCAAATGGCCGTTATCTAACTACATGTGGATCGGATCGAACAATTCGTCTTTTCGAACGCACGGATGAACCGATCGTATTGCAAGATATACATGAAGAAGAACGAGAAGAATTAGAAAATCAACAATTGGCAACGGGTGAAGATAATTCGGTGCCTTTAATGCCCGGGTTTAAGATGCCCTCACGTAGAACGGTCGGTGCTGAAAAGGGTGCTGAATCGATATTGGAATGCCTGGAAATTTGCAATAGATACGATGAAGCGGTTGCCGCTGGTGAGAAACCTGAACGACATCCACTTATGCAAGCTGTGGAGGCAGAAAATACTGATGAGTTTCTGATAGAAGTACTAGGGCGCATACGAGCCTCCGATCTCGAAGAATCGTTATTGATTTTGCCCTTCGCGAACGTTTGTGAATTGTTTGAACGCCTTCCAGGTCTAATTGAGAATTGTTGCGATGAAATTGAATTGATATGCAAAGTGACGATATTTTTATTCAAAGTTCATCTTAAGTCAATTACGGGAGCGATACATATGAAGCCATTACTGCAGAAAATTTTACGTGGTCTTACTGCAGACATTCATCAATTACGCGATATCATTGGTATGAATTTATTCGGTTCGAAAATGATTGAGCGTGAAATTGAAGAGGAAACGGGTGTACCGATATTTCGCGAAGAAACGAGGGATCGTAAGAAGCGTGAGCGTAAACGGCAGGAGGCGATGAAACGGAGATTGCAGACGGAATTTAGTTCAAAATAAAAATAAAAAGGAATTTATTATAGAGATATAAGAATATTCAATGAAATCAGCTTTGTAAATTTTGTATTTGTAATCTTTAGAAAAGTTAGATTTGGAAGGAGTTGAGTTTATTTTCATTAAACATAAAGCTAAATTTAATTAAAAAGTTTTCGGTACAAGTTACACGAGTCTTGAATCATTTGATTTCCTTGAAATGTTACGAAATTCCTCCCGCTAAAGTTTTTAAAATTGCCGGCATTTTTATAATCAACTATTATTATAATAATCACAATTTGTTTTTTTCACAACAAAATATTAGTTGTCTATAAAGAGCCTCCAGATACGAAATCGGCATGCAATTTAATGATTAATACATGTTTTTTATAGAACGTCTAAAATAGAAGTTCGTTAAATTAATTTGTAAATTAATGGATTAGTTGAAGCGCAAACTATTTAGGAATTACTTAGCTCAAGTCAGTTTTAGAGCTATTTGAACCCCTCTGGGGGAATGCATTAGTTGTGGGCTTTTATACATTTATAAACATTACATTTATTGAGACTAGCATATATATCAATTTCTGCATTACAAACAATTATAGAACATTTATGTCATTTCTAATTATCTTGGTTCAACAAAATGGCTTTGTATGAATTCATTTAAGATCGTATTAGATACGTTACATATCGTCCTTCAAATTCAAAACCCAAAACGTTTAAAAAAAATTAATAAAAAATATTCTAGAGTGACAAATATTCAGAAACACAAACTTTAAGAAAAGGTATTTAAAGCTCAATTTATTAATTACAAATTCCTGCAGTGGGATAATCGGTTGGATTGTTGTTCGTGTTGCAGCAAGCTGAAGGCGAAATTAAGAGAGAGAGAGAGTTAGCGAATAATTCACTTAAATTAGAAACTCGTTTTAAATATTACCGCCACAACGATTGAATGTTCCTGGTGGTCCATAACTCAATTTCTGAATAGTGCATTTCTCCATCGGTCCAGTCGGTTTTACAAGCTCTGAATAGCGTGCCCATGGTGTATCCTCTCGAGGTTTTACACAATTGGGCAAGTAGCTCAATTTGTATGTTGTACAATTTTCAACGTTTCCTTCCATACGAGAAATACCCGGACCTGGTCTGATAGGATCGGGTCGCTTATAATTGCAGACCGGCATGTACGATAGTCTGTTAACCGTACAACGCTCCATAGGTCCAGTAGCTCGTAAAATATGGACCTCATGTCGAATGGGATCTCGTTTGCAAATGGGTTTTGGTACAAAATCATGCTTTTGCGTCGTTATGAAATGAATGGGTCCACAAGGCTGAATACGGTTCGATTTGGGACGTATGGGCTGTGTACGTTCCACACAACAATTTGGTAAGTAGGATAGCTAAAGAGAGAAGAAACGTATTAAGTCGAACTTGTGAGAGACGCAGTCATATATATTGTACTTTTTGAACGGTGCATTTTTCCATTTTCCCAGTAGGTTTCTCCAAACCACCAATGGGTCTTATTGGATCTGGACGACAGCATCTGCCATCCACCGGCATATAACTGAGTTTATACACTGTATTGCCATCGGTAATGTCGTTGCCAAGCGATTTCAATCCCGAGCCCGGGTAGATGGGACTACTGCGATTGGGATTACAATTGGGCATATAACTTAAATTATATGTCGTGCATAGATTCTGATAAGGAGGTGGCACTTCGTGAACCCTTTCGGCCCAAGGCTGAGGTTCTTTCGCGGGCAGACAAACCGGCAGGTAGCTCAATTTATGAACAGTACATTTTTCGCTTGGTCCAGTGGGCATAATTTGATTAGTATCCGGTTTGATTGGCTTGCGTGGCGGATTGATGCCAACATCATTAGGCATATAAGACAATCGATTAATGGTGCATCGTTCGAGCGGTGCAACAACTTTTACTATGCCAGCAATAGGACGAATAGGATCTCTCCGGCTAAAACCCTTAGGCACATAATCGTGCTTCTGCGACGTTAGCGCATAAAGCGGTCCATTAAATTTCAGACCATTATCCTTCGGTTTTATTGGTGAAACAGGCACGGCACACGTAGGCGGCAAATAGGAAAGTCTATGTATGGTGCATTTCTCGGGTGGAGCAGATGGCGTTTTGAGATTAGGGCACGGTTTTATCGGTGATGAACGGAAGCAGTCACCACAGTTTGCGTAATAGGAACGTTTATATATAGTATCGGTTTCTAAGGGTGCGGTAGAACGCAATTGGCTCGGAGGCGGACGTATGGGTTTGACACGTGCGGGCTGTTGGTAACAACATCCCATATCGCCACAATCACAACGACAATCACACGGACCGGGGGGACAAGGAGGAAACGCGGGAGGCACATAACAAGGATCGCATGTGGGTGGGCAATAGTCGCCACATGCCACTTCGCCGTCGGCAGGACCACAAACATTATTATTGGCTGTACATTCGTCGGGAATTTCACAAACGACTTGCCTGGAATCAGAAAAAAATCAGGTGGTCAAAAAATTAATCAATTGTGGCTTCCTATAAAGTCCGTTTCGATTGTTTGCAATCGTTCTGACGGGGCGAAGGGTTTAAAAGGAATTTATAGGAATTAGAACGGTTGTTTGTGAAATCGTGTGTGCGTGTGTGTGGTCAGAAATGATCTTCACAGAAATGTACTTACGCACACATAGTGAAAACAATAGAAACAACTACAACAAATCCAATCCTTGGCCAAAGCGAAATTTTTGTAAAACACAAAAAGTCCAAACAAATTTTGATGCTCGATTTCAGAAATTAAAAATATTAAAACACACCAGAATTTGTAATTTTATGAACGAAAATAAAACGATAACGTGTTTTCGAAGTGAACAAAATTTGATTGGATGCTCGAGGCAAAAAAAAAAAATACAATTATAGTTTTTTCAAGTAGAAAGATGGGCGGAGGGGTGTTCGACAAGATCGTTCGACACGCAAACAGAACACCCTCTTCGACACGGTATTTAACTCAATAATATTGGCTTTCGTGTGGGGAAGCCTTAAGGTGAATGTCTTCTATACTTCCACTTGTTCTTCTTGTTCTCGGTCATGTTTCAATATTCCAGCCAAAATCCACAATTCATTCTCTTCAAATGATTGATAGAAATATATTTTGGAACTTCCAACAGTCTGGACTACCAATTTCCATGAGCGTGAGTCAACAATATGACAATCCTTAGGGTCCCTTCCAGTACCTCGAACAATTGCTTGGCCTTATGCGCAATAGCACAACCAACAACAACCACAACAAAGCACACACAACGAAACACAACAACAGAATAAACAGCAGTAATTGTTTGTACCATACAGATGTTTTTTGTTGTTATCGCTTCTAAGCCAAAACAGCTTAAAACAGCTGGAACATACCCCAAACTAACCGATTCCAGTTGATTTCAGGCTTCCAATGGTTTCTGGCACTAACGAACCAATTATCTTCTTTCTCTTTCTTGTTTTCTTCAGAGTTCCTCTTATGCCTTCCGTCTGCCGCGGGGGTGGTGGGGGAGGACCATTGGCCAACCTTTTCACAACGTATCGATTTCCTCTGTCGCAGCGGCGCCATCGTAAACTGCACTCACAGCTGGCAAACTCTGGGTAACCGAAACAGAGTCGTGTTCAGTCGCGTTCGTTTCGTCGTTGAATTGCGTCGTTTTCGCGTTGTCATTTCCGTAACCAATCGCACGAAGCGAATTGATTAAAGAAATTTGAAATTTTCTTCAATTTTGAGAAAAATCAATTAAAATTAATTTCGTAATTAATTGGAACGAATTGAATAAATAGAATCGTCAATTGTTCGCCGTAAATCGGGCCATCATTAAGAAACGGTGTGTGTGTCTTTAGGTGCTGGAGTGGAGTGAGTGGATGAATGGAAAACTTTTTTGCATATTTTTGGGAGCAAGAGAAGAAAAAACAAATTGAATATATATCGATTTATTCATTACTAGAAGCAGCACATTGTCGCCGCACGCTTGCTGCTGCTGCTAGTTTTATCGTCAATCACTCAATAATTCATTTAAATTTTTTATTAAAAACATTTTAATTCATTGAATGAAACAGCACGTTAGATGACCTCAAGGAAGAAAAATCGATTAGTTACATTCTTTTAGGTTTTTTTTTCAATAGTTGCTTTTCTTTTTTTAACAAAGACCCAGACTAGATTAAAGTATACTAGACGAAAGTAAAAAGAAGGATAATGGATAAAGTACGTCGAAGTATCAAAGGCTGAAGAAGGGAAGTAAAATTACTACACTGCATTCAGTGTGAGATCACCGCATTTCAATCCTCGTGTACAGAAATTTACGAATCAATTCGTTTCTCCGTCGGATTTTTTGGGTTTTCCAGAAGAGAAAAAACAGGCAAGACAAAATCAAATCATTCCAAAAAGTACTACTAAACCCTTCTCCTTCATGCATGGCAGAAGTCCTTTCTGCACGGTCTTGAGTCTTAGATATGTCCAGAAAGAACAGAAACATGTTAAAAATGTTAAAAAGAAAGAAGTATCTCAACAAGAAAATGTTAATCAGTTTAAATATTTTGAAGAAACATTTTGTGTAACTGAAGAGATATTAGATTGGTTTAGGAGATACTAATTTTAAACACCGTTAATCCATTATCCTGTGACGATAATTATGAAAGGAAGGAAGCAGCCATAGCGGTATGAATGATGACTTAATTTTAGAATTCTGGCTGAATCGCTTTTACATCCGTAATAACTTTTGCGAGAAAATATTAATCCGCATTAGCACGGATTCAATTCAATTCTCTCAAAGTGTTAAGGCATTTGTGTTTTCTTAATGGGCTTCTCGAAAACCCGACGACATACACAATGAGATTTTGAGCTCAAAATAAGATGATATCAGTCTCCAAGTAGAGTCAGGCAGCTCTAAGTAGGTTAAAAAGTTTAGCTTTGGTACTGTTTAAAAATATTGTTTAAAGTTGAGTCAACTATTTTATTCTTATTCTGGGATTTTTATAATTTTGTAAAAGAATCATTCGTTTCATAGCAGACAAATATATAGTGCGCTCTATTAGTTAGTTAGTTCAGCTGAAAGATCACTCAATAATTTTTAAAGTATTGCATTTATTAGTAATGCCTAAAGATATGCAACAAATTATTTCATCATCATTTTCACTGCATTAGAAAAAACGTCACTGCCGTTTCGCTTTCAAACACGTAGTTCATCCGAAAAATCAAAAAAGTAAATCGCAAAATTTCGAAGTAAAACAAAATATTGGAAAAATTATAAGCTTCGAATATTTTAAACTTAAAAACACGAACCAAAAACAGAAGTAAGAGTAAGAAAAGAGCATATTTTTATTAAACAATTATAAACAAAATTATTAAGAACATTTATTCAATGGACAGTAATCGCAGACAAAGGTTTTGAAAAAAGCATCGAATTTAATCAAAAACATTTTTGATAAACTGAAATTAAACTCTTAAAATACGAAATTTTCAAAAAGATCGACACGTTCCTTTATAAAATCCTTTCAAAAGATACATAGTTTCACACTCCGCCACCGCCTGCTAACGCTGCTGCTTATCACCATTTTCTTGCCAAATTGTCTTCATCGTTCACGCTCCAATATTATATTCAAATCCTACTCATTACCACATCATCCTCATAGCCGTTTCTGGCAACTACTACTGTTCCTAATTCGAAATTATCCTTCAAGTACTTTGTCGCCAGATCCGATTGTATTTTGCGAAAAACCATCATCATCATTATCATCAGTCGGCGCCTGCCTGCTGCGTCTTTTTGTATTAATTTTTCGTTATTATTGCTGGTGGCGCTGTTGCTTCAATTAAGCTTTGACTTTAAAATAACTGCGCATTATTTTCAACGAGTGTAAGCAAAACTCCAAATCACCTCAAATTCTTCAAAAAAGAAAAAAGCGAGAAAAGAGAAACGACCAGAAAATTTCAAAACAACAATCGAACAATTCCCGTCGAAGGGAAGAAAAGCAGAAAAACAACAATAAACGAAAGAAAATTAAAACGTCTTTTCATCGATTGAATAAGTTTGCGTGCAATTCAATCGCAATCCGCTTTCCTTTCTCGCTCTCTACCGTAATCGCGTACTTCTCCCAAACTATCTCTTTCTCTTTCCCTCTTTCTCTCTCTATCTCTTTCTCTCTGTCTGTCCTTCTCACTCTCCAGTGTGACATTTGAATAAGAAAAAATTGTAGAAAAAAATTTGTTGCTTGTGTCGTATCGCGAGCTGTAAAGTGAAGAACTCAAGTATAAAACATCCTTATGATTGGATCATTTTGGAATCTGTGTAGAGCGTGCCCATCAATGCCGGTCGACAAGGTGAGTACGATTGAAGGAATTTGTCGATATAAGAAATAGAGAAATATATATAATGGATATGTTTTATTAAAATTTAGATTTTCTTTTGGACATTTTCTTTATTCTCTTACGAATTTTAAATTAGGTTTCAAAGCGTTTCTGACACTCGTAGAATTATAACTCAATAATAACGGTATTATTTTTTAAAGCCATTTATTTTTTAAATATTTTGTTCTTGATAGGATCTTTTTAACGACAAGTTGTTTTTTTTTTGTAAATAATTATATATTATGATAAATTTTCTGCGAAATACTTGAATAGATTCATGTATTGGACCTCACAAAATCTAATTCAAAATTTGTTTAGATTATTACTCGTCTGATAATCGATACTTCTTTATATATACGCTATGGAATTTGCTTTCATGATTTCTGAAAATAACCGGCGAATGATCCCATGATCTCAAATCGTATATCGATCACTTTGAATGATATCGATCAATCGCAAATTTATGCACGAAATTGATTAAAGTCAAACCGAAATTTAATATTTTACTTTTACTTTTAATTTTCCAACAATATTTTTCTCTTCCGCTCATAATGAGGCAACCTCTTGCATTAATTTGAAAGAATTTATAGAATAATTTCGCATAATTTTTGATTTATGTTGTTTCGATTTCTGACAAAAGATTTTGATATATATTCAAATGAAAAAAGGAAATGAAATTCGTAGGAACAAATTGTGATGAAGGCTTATGGTCAATATAATATTGTACAAGTGCATTAAAGCAGTTTTTATAATCCGTATCTTGGTTTAAGGACACGATATTTCGAAAACCAAACCACTTGGGAGATCTGTCAATCTCCCTCTAAGTTGTCAAACCTGTCAAAATGTTCTGAATTTTGAAAGTTTGTCATGAAATATAATAATAATTATAATTGTGAATAAGAGTTTAAAAGGTTTTAGTATTTCTTCTCAAATAGATATAAAATATATCTGGAATGAAATGCACATTTTCGTATCCAAATGAATTCTATAAATAAACTATAATGATGATGATAATTATTATAATAATGGGTGGTTATAACTCTTTCGAATTTTAGGATTCATTATAAAACAATTCAACATGTGACAACATTTTGCATTGAATTTATGACAATATTTATCATTACAAACATCATTAGAACTTTTTGTATAAAACACGCGATATTTTTCGTATAAACGTTCGGGCTATCATTATCGTTATCATCACAGTCGCGAAACAAAGGCTCTAAAATGATTTCATACTGCGGCAAAAATTGGAAAAACACATTTCACGTACATGCACGTACATACACACGTCTATTCCATTCTCCGTTAAGAAATAGAGTGCATACAAATACAAATATCAAAAATACATTATTTTTCAAAAGAGAGAAAGAATAAATAATGAATGAGAAAGCTATCAATAGGAGTTTTTTTTAATTTCCTATAATGTTTTCGTTTATTTTTTTTATTGTCTTGGTTTTTTATTGTTTAGTATTATTTAAATAAAATACATTTGCAAAAAATTTAGCTTTCTTTATTTTTATTCTCGCCATTGTTGAAGCTATTTTATTGATGTAAAATATTCATAAAAATTCTGGCATAAAAGACTAATTTTTTTTGTTGAATAATTTTCAGCTCTATGAATAAATGAATGCGAATATATGAATAAATTTTTTTTCGGATAAACAATTGATTGCATGTATGCAGATATGAATGAATATATTCGGAAGATGTTGATTGGCGAATTTCCTATAGCTTTAAATTTAATATTTGCACCAACAACAATTTTTTAATCGTAACACTTGATAACAATTAAAACTATACAGATAAAAAAAACTCCTTCAAAACTATCGAGACAGTTTAAGGTTGCGTAAAAGTCGTATTCAATGAATATTCACAACTTATGCGAAACCAAAAATTCCAACTTTTTTTGTCATAATTTAATGAAATTTTCATCGGTAACTGAATTAAAGAGAGCCCAATATATATTCAATACTATTTTCTTAGGATACTCGCTGCTTTATAACCTTTTACAATATCGTATGAACTCGTTAATAAAAATAGACGCGGTCAGCGACGGCAATAAACTTGCGTATGGAAAATCGATAACATATGAATTAAGGGTGGCGGTTACGTAGAGTAGAGAGGTGTCTAATGCTCATCAAACTGGCCCGGTGACACCAACTGTTTCGTCAAATCCTTCAAATCTGGAACGATTTGATAAACGAATGACTTCATTTGAAAGAAATGAATTTATTGTGGAAACAAATGGAAATGAATGTGGAATAAAGAAAAATGTAGCGTATGGAAATTTGGAATGAGATTGGAATATTGGAAATGAGAGAAGTGGAATGTGTTAGAAGACAGAGAATGGAAGGAAAGGAAGAGAAGAGAAGACCAGAAAGAAGATAAAGAGAGAGTAGAAAGAGTAATAGAGCAGGCGAGCGAGGACATAAAGGACCGAGAAGAAAGGATTGCAAAAAAAAAGAAAAACACAAAATGAAAGAGAGAGACTTAATGCGGGTATTTTAATATTACGTGAATGGAAAAAGAGGTTTACTGACAGAAAGGAACGTGCGAATGAGAAAGAATGATTATACCCGGATTTATTTTTTTTTCATATATATTCCGAGGTTCAAGCCGGCTTTTCGGAGCTTATTGTTGTTGCGTGAAGTTATTGCGGCGTGTGCGCATATGTACGTGTGTGTGTGTGACACGCAAATAAAAAGGACCAAAATATATACTAAATGATATAATCCGTTACGTTTAGTCTATAGAAGAAAGAGAGCGATGTGAGAGAATTTACACGGAGTACAAGAGAGAGATAAGGCTGAGGCAGCTGAGAGTAAATGCAGTGAGAGAAGCAGAAAAGCAACAAAACCAGCATTGACAAAAAGGGTGTCACAAAAGCCGGTTCCGTTACCGCATTGGTAACAAACAGTTGCCGCATTTTCCGTTATAAACGTACACTCGTATAAAACACGAAAAGAGCAACTGATTCCAGTTTATTTTTTAGTTTTATTCTTTTTTGTACGAACAATATTTTAAGAATTCATGCATGTCTTACAAATATTTGACGTACATATACGTACTCGTACACATACACACACACACACGTACAATTACGTATTCGTAGAGATACAAACCAACAAATAAATAATGATTACAGAAAAATTGTTATTGTCGTCGACGCTGTTGGTAGAGCATTTCATGTTGCGTCACTGCGTGTGGTATGTTGCCACATTGTCCTAGCGGTTGGTAACACTACACTGCTTTCGCAGCTTGATCTCTTTTTCAGCGAATGCAAATGCATTGCCAATTTTTCATGCCTGCAAGTCATGCGGCAAAAGAAGGAAGCATTGCGTGTAAATTTCGAATTAATCATATTCATAAAAAAAGACTTCTTGCCAAATTTTGTTCGCCCCTCCCCCCTCTTTCAAAGAATTTGCATTCTGGTTTTTCGAATTTTACCCCTTTGAATTTTTTTATATCTTCTATGGGCGTGTTATATTTTATGGATTGAACCACCGTAGGTTTTTTAAAAAAATTCTTAAATTTATATCACGAAAAAAAAGAAATGGGATAAAAAGAACGAAATTGTCGAAGAAAAGAAATAGCATGAGAAGAGAAGAGTCATCTCATTACTTGAGTGTCATGCTTACGTCGACCCTCGACAATTTTAATGCAAGTTGCATTAAAACGTAGAGGCCAATCGTATTTCATTTAATTCGTTTCAGTGCACTTACATGCCATTCTTGAGTACCAGTAATGTATTTACCAACCCCTAATGAGACTGTCGGTAGGGCACTATTCGTATCCAGTTCAAAAGGAAGACGGGACATCAAAGAGATACGTGAAAAGGCACACCTTTTTTAAAGAGGCTTAGAAAGAAATTAAGCGCCATCACCCAAAGAAGCCAACAAGAAATAACTAATGCCAATATTCAATCCAAGAAATTGCGGCGACTAAATGTCTAAGAGAGGTAAACGGAAAGGCTGACAAACAGACAGGCAGGTAGACAGATTATGAAACACACTGGTTTACAAGCGTTGCCTTACAAACGGGCGGACACATATACACTTATACAACAATGCAACACACATACAGACCCAAACACGAAAGTCATGTCAGGATGAAGACAGAGTAGTCGCCAACTTGGTAACATGAAAACTTTGCTTGCTTGTTCTTTTTAGCGGAAATTATTGTAACAACATTAGTCTCGTAGAGAAAATTGAAATGAAATTTTATTAACAAAAATGATGAGGGTTTACTGCACGCTGGTTTACATACGTTTTGCAACGATCAACACGATAACGATATGAAAGACTTCGAATTCAGATAGACAGATTTTATAGACGAATTATTTGAGCGTATATTTTTTATTTTACATTTTTAATAAGTCCCACGATTGGTAAAATAAGACATTGCGAGGAAAAGGCCGTGATAAAGACAGGATTTTAGTGAAAATCTATCAGAGCATTTCTATAGACATTTTTAAGGACTTCCAATTTCTTGAGGATCGAATTATTTCTCTTTTTTATAAAAAACAAGAAATGTTTTCAATAAATCCAGAGAAAAAATTAGAGTTATGGGAAACAGAAGAGATTAGAAAAGGAATTGAATGTAAAGGAATTGAAATAAAACTGCTTTTCGAATTTTTGAAATGACGGAATGTATGGAAGAAACTCTTGAATCTCATCAAATACAAGGTGTGGCAAATTAATTTGAGATTAAGTATTGATTATACATTATTTAAAGCAAACTAGTTGTTCAATCTCACCACAGTTGTTCCATTTCCTGCAGGGTGATTCATGTATAGAAATTTATCTAAATTTGTTCGTGATTTTCTTATTTCGGCGTAAGCTTATTCCGTTATTTTTGTATGATGCGAAGTCGCATGTGATTATATTTAGTATGAAGAATTTTCTGTATTAGTGTGTCTGTGTGCATGGGTTCGAGTGTGTGTATGTATGTGCTACTACGTATATGTTGCTGTAATTTGCATAAACCATAAAAGCAAGAATGAAACGTCTATAAATTTTACCTCCTTCCGACATCAAGAGATTATATTTGCAAGGATTTCCTTGGTTTCGCTTTTTTTAATTTGCAATTATCTGCACGTAACGCCGGGGGAGGGTCGCAGATTTATTCGAAGGACCTTGCGCTTCGCGGAAATTCAAAATTAATTGAAAAAAATTTTATACAGTGTAAAATACATAGCCAGATGTTGATGCCTTTAGATGATGAATGTAGATGCGATGGAAGCAGAAGGGACAAATTAAAGAGCGCGAAAAGGAGGGAAATACATAAATTTAAATTATTATTGACGAATTTTTCCAGAATTAACGATTTAGTTTGTTATTTTTCTCTTCTAGAAAAATTCTAAAATTTTACAAAATATTTTTAAACAGAAAGGGAAAAAACGGCACCAGCTGAAATTCTTTTGGGCTATTTCTACAAGAAACAATTAAAGCACACCAAATTCAACAACAAATTACAACAACTACAATAATTATAAAACAATTTTTTATAGCTTTTTGTATGCTTTTATCGTCCACACGCACACGCACACGAAAACGAGCAACCATACTCGTGAAATCCAAACTCTATTCTACCCAAGCTCGTGACCATTTTTGTGTAAAAAATCCACTCCTAAATATGTTGTGCATTTTTCAAATACAAAGGCTCTTTACTGGTATTAAAAGAAACAAATAGAGTGGGAGAGATAGATCTCTTGCTATAAATTCCTATAGACTTATATAAGATTTGCATTAAGTTCATACCTAATTATTTAAAACAAGCTAATTCCTAACAAATTTTTTTATATATAACATTTTTAAAATTATGCAAATTTATGAAAATTTGTGAAGTGTTTACTAAAAGTATTTCCGTGCTGAAAGGAAAGTGACGACGGAAAAGCTACTACAGAAAACTACTGCTATTAAAAACAACTGCTACTGCTAAAAAAATTACTAGGCACTATTTTGCGGCATTTCCTGATATATTTTTAAGTCAGATATATTTTATATTTTAAAAATACGTTTTGAAATCAAATGGATATAGAATTTTTAGTATAGTGGGTGATATTGATAAAATCAATATTAAAATGCGTAGCAAACATTTTGAAAGGGACCAAAGTTTACTTCTTCAAAGTGGGCGTGGGTAGCTAATTTCTGGTTTACATTCCATTGTCATCCAGTTCTAAACCGCGGTTAAAATTTCGACACTCTAGCTTATCGGGATGTTGGTTTAAAACGTATTTCAAATTTCAAGCACTTTTATACTAGCAATTACGTGAAACCTATAATAATTCTGCATGTGGTTTTTATTAGCCCAACAAAGGCTCTGGCAGGCTAGCGTCAGACCAACATCCACTATTCCAATTATTTAATTATCCTCCTTCTTGAACTTTTCTTCTTCAATCGAATTCAATTTTCCAGAAAGCAGCTTTATTTTATGCGTCTTTAATAATTATTAATTTATTACACGTCGCAAACGTCGCTTAAAAGATAGAGAGATAAAATAAAATACAATTATTAGTTTAATTGAAATAAATAGGGTAGATTTTATGACAATAATGCATACTCATTATTGTCCTAAATCCTTTCATTATTGTGGCTCATTTTTTGCCTCAAACAGCTAAGAATTTATGCGCTAAAGCGGCAATATATTCTTTGTGAAAAAATTTCATATGGATTTGATCGTATTTAAGTGCGTTTCTTCAGGAGTATGTGCTTGAGTGTTTTACATTATATTTTGTGCGTTAGTTGTTTTACTGAGGAAAAAAATTATATAAGAAATTTCTAAAAAAAGAAAAATTTAACAGCTTGGAAAGTTTGTTTTTAATGAAAATACGTTTCAATGAATTTTTAAAGAAGTGGAACAATTGTATACACCCAACTCACACACACGAATATCCACACACACACACATGATTTTCTTCATTGAAATATGTGTGTTGGGTACCTTTTGTGTAGTGCCGCCGTTGAAAAAACTGAAACTGAGCAGTGGCCCGAATGAAGGACACATGCTGCAGAACAACGATACGACACACGCAGCTGCTGGCAATAAAATCGGAATAAAAAAGAACAAATTCAAAAGAAAAAAACGTCCTTAAATAGGCGCTATTTGAATACGGTCGATGGTTGTGAATAATAATTAATGCATTATACGAGAAAGTTGAGCTACTTTTTAAAAAACCAACTCACAATTTCAATGAATTTCAATGGAATTAAATAAAAATTTATTCAACGCAGAGAAAACAAAAAAGGGAGAAAGTTTGAAGAGGCTGAGCTAAATATTAAAATTCTAAAGTTATTTTAATAAATTTGAAAAATAAATTTAATTAGTACTTAATTACATAATTGTTACTTTCGTTTAATTATTACTTTCGCTCACATTAAATGCTTTCTTTTCTTAAGAAAGATTAAAAAAATAGTAAGAATTCACAAAAATCGTAAAAAGACTACAAAAAATCACAAAAGGTCGTGAAAAATATTGTTTCACAATTGCTGTCATGACAGCGCTGTCACTGTCACCACTTCATAATTTTTGCACCGTTCTCCACAAATTTTGGCCCATTTCCGCTGACGACAAGGGTCATAATTTTTCTTTTACTGCTTCGGTGGTTTATGAGCAGTATTTTTAAGATTGCGGTTAACGGTCAACCGCTTGTCCCCGACGGTGAACGCTTATTTAAATTTGCATGAACGTTTTTTCTTGTAGTTTTTATTCACACAATCATAATTGTTGGTGTGCATTTTCGTATGACCTGAATGAGTGTGTTTTTACCTGTTCGGTGAATCCCATAAAACAAGACTATAAAGAAGCGCTTCCCCAAAAGTGAACAATTAAAAAAATGAACTTATTTATAATTCCTTGAACAATAAGAAATCAATAAAATAGTTTGCTCTATAAAACCGTTATAGCCTTCAATCAGTTCATTAAATTCACAAAAGTTTAAAAAGAAAACAGAAAATTAAATGAAATACTAAACGACCGCAAATAAAATATTAAACAAAAAGAAACGCCTTGTTGATTTATCTTCATTTTCACATCATTTGCATTGTCTGCAGTATTTCTAATTAATTGTGATTTTAATTGTGTTTAGCTGAGGTTTTTATGCTCTTGAGTGTAATATTTTTAAAATTATTCTTTATCATGACTCCAGAAGCTCTTTGAGTCTGTGTAAAACATACACACACTTAACATATACACACATACACACATCCTGTTATTACTTTTTAGATTTGCATATGAAGTCAATTAAGAAATTTATACAATGATGATTAAGCAAAGCCAAAAGAAAATAAAAAATAAGTAGTCCGTGCCTTTACGTATTGGAATTAAAAATATTAAAATGATGAAATGATTAAAATGACAGGAAGTCAACTAATGAGTGCGATAATTTTGTGTTTAGGAAAATGTCCAATGAATTGAACACAAATGTATTTTAAAGAGATAAAGAATCGATAGAAAAAAATTATAAAATTAATAGGACTCTAAATTAATTAAGAGCTCAATTAAATCAAACTAAATAAAATGAAACTAAAAAACTAAATAAATACTAAATACTAAATACTAAAGTCAAACTAAATACCCTAAATAAAATTATATTATTAAATTGGATGACGCCATCCGATGATTTTCTGCTGGTGATCACGAATCTGCATTTCCTCACCCCTCCCCACGGAACAAACATCCGCGAGGATCTGTTGTATAGATTAATATCTTATTGAATAAAAAGGACTTGCATTCCATAAACAGAAGAAATATTTTTTGCTTCTATCAAATCATTCTGATATCGCTGACTGGTTTTACACACAAGAAAACTCTGAACCTGCTGTACACTATCGTTAATATAAAGTTAAGATAATTTTAAATTTCGAAAACCAAAAGCCAAAAATTAAAAGCGCAAAATCAATAAAGTACTTTTAAAGTCATCGTAAGTAAAAATCCGCAATTAATTTCGAATCTCAGTCTTTATTTCTCTCCTAACTAACTCTACGTTTTACAGGGTGTCATTCATTTAAGTTTGTTTCCTTTTATTATTACTTTTATCACCGAAAATTCTTTTAGCTTAATGGCTTTATTTTTAGTGATAAAATTTTTTATGATTTCCTGTCTTGATGTTCAAGAATTATTTGGACCAAACTGCAAAATTTGTTTTATGCCGCAATTGCATGCAGTGGAATCATATTTTAATAAGAAAACAAAACAAGAAGTTTTTTATTATTATGCAATTTCAAGTGATTTCTGCTTTGCAGAATTCAATGCAGATGAAGTTGAGTAACCAAAACGAACACACAGACGGATTGATAGAGATATAGACGACCGAATGTACTGTGATAAATCTTTAGCCAGGGCGGTGCTCGTGGTTGGGAACTGTTGGGAACATGGTTGGGAACGTGGTTGGGAAAGTTCTTTACTGTAATGTTATGACAATAACATCATATAAATATAAATATTACTCGAATGAGTTGAAAATTGGATTTGAAAAATATTGCGTTAAAAATTTACCAAATATTAAACTAAAATTTAAAAAAGAACTTAAATTTTGAACTAAATTAAAACCTAAAACTTTCAAAGTTTTCTCTAGAATTAAAACTACATCTATGAAAACATAAAAAGACGCTTTGTCTTAAACCAAAAGAAAACCAAAGAGATTATAAGCGTTGGGGGAAATCTTAGATGAAATTGAAACTCTAGAAAGGTTTTTATGTTTGCCAGGCACTCTTAAGAATATTTATTTACTTTAAAACAACTTTCTGTATCCTTCTCAGTACTGTCTCAAGGATTTTTGTCAAGATAACGTAAACTTGTTGACGCCGTCAGTTTATGATACCACAAAATAAAAGAGACAATACCAAGTGAAGAATAAGAATTAAAGACAATAACAGAAAAGGATTTGATTTGATGGAATACACAATCAAAATATTTATTTAATTCTATTTGTTTTACGGTATTTGGTGAAATAATCATTACTGAAATAATAATACGTTGTAATCTTAACAAGCACTCGTATACCGAGACTCCTCTCTCTTAACAATAAATCGGGTTAAAAGCCTCTCCTCCTCCTTTTTTTCGTCAGCATTTTAATTTTTTATTCTACTTTTCAAAAAGCAGAAATTTGTGTAAATTTATATCAGCGTTTGTGCTTTAGAGAATTGCATTCAAAAAAATCTCCCCATATGATAAATTATTTATCTTTCAAATACAAAACGATTCATTGAAAAAACAACAACAAGCAATTCATTTACAATAGAAAAACAAAAGAAGAAAAAAGCGATTATTTTATCACGTTCGCCTGAAGCAGTATTTCGTCGTTTATCAACAAAATCAACGCCATCAACAACGAGATACAATACAGAGATACACAATAGCTTTGTGTTGATGACGCATGCAATGTTGCCAACAGCATATAAGCCGTTAATAACTTTATCATGCCCCGGATATTGACATCGGATGTTGGAAATTCTGGAGCCGTCGGCTCTTGGATTGAAATCCGATACACTCAAACAAAATGCGGGCAAAAAGTGTAATTAAGATCTAGAATGAAGACGTAATTAATTGAGCGATTAGTTGTTTTCTCTTTCCCTCGCTAAGAAGAAGAAGAGATATTTTCGAATTGTTCAAATTTTTTTGTTAAACTCGTATAAATAATACTATTATATAATTCTATATCGCTTCTATTCGAACCATTTTTTGTTATTTTTTTGTAAAACAAGTTTAGTAGCAGAAAACTTAATTCAAGAAATTTAAGAAAAACAAGAAATTATTATGAAAAGACTCAACCACAAAACAAGGCTCAAAAAAACTTTATACAGTGTTCACAACACTGACGATAATTTGTGAAAAATAAGAATAAAAACAATAAGTAATATAGAGTGAGGAAGGAAGGGAGGAATAATTTTGTCGTGGATGGAAATTTGTAGAAAAATTTTAAAAAATGTATATATATTCTGGCCAGAAATGGTTACAAAAAGTCTCATCGGAGAGGCTATTGTTGTTGTAGTTATTAATGTTGTTGGCTATTTTTGTTGTTTTATACTTGGTTTCTTTCTTTCTTTGTTCTTCCTTAAACGATAATTAAAAACCAATCCAAGCAACATTTCGTTTTCATTGATTTTATTCCAACTACTCGTCTTTTTCATATCTTCTTCCTTTTGTAAAAACTGTCAGCGACAGATCATTAAATACAACAAATAACAAAAAAAAAGAAAATATTTAGGAAAGTACTCAAAGAATTTGAAACAATTTTGTCTTATTTTCGACTTTTTTAGTTTCTTTTCTGTAAAAGAAAACTTCTAGCAAAGGTTCGTGAATGTATTTAATTAAAATGTTACCTTTAAAAAGACTGGCTGATTTTTTGTTGTTGTTATCTATATTTTTGTAATTATAGTTTGATAAAATCCTGTGGATGAAATTCTATCTCGTTATGCCTTTGCTGAATGTGATCTTTTTTGAAGTGAAAAGGATAATTTTTTCAAAAGCAACAGCACTAAAAAAATGAAAGACTGCGGTCTTAATTCAAATCTGTATAATATTTTTTTTTAATTTTTTGTTTTAAAGAAAAATTGGAAAGAAGCGGAAATTGACGAGAAATATGACGCACTTTTTAGTTTTTCTTTTACTCTTTCTTTAAATAATTATTAAGGCAAAATTTAGCAAAGAGATAGCTGAATCTTTTCTTTTATAATCTTATTTAATATTCTCATTAAACTAAAACTCTTTATCAACGTAAATCCATAAAAAACAATATTAAAAGAATGTAAGCAACAACAGCTCCATTCATGTGGGTACTAATGACAACAACAACAATTACAATTAAAAGTAAATATATGCCAACCAGATACTTTTCATAATATCATTCCTTTTGTTCGTTGTTGGTGTACTTCTGTCTTTGTTGTTCACAGAAAACGCACTGTCGACGCCTTTTTTTAGATGGAAGACTCCCAATTATGAGGCACGGGTGACGCATGAAGTGCGCACTTGATTTGTTTTAAGGGATAGGTAATACCCTTTTGAAGTCTTCAGACACTAAATCTTTTTGAAAAGATTTGAATTCAAAATATTATCGTATTGCGCAGATATTTAGTGCAATAGTTGTTGAGGTTTGAACGACTTCAATCCCTTTATGAGTTTTGCCTCTACATTTAAATACTATTCTTCTACAAATAAGTGAAAAAATTATTCCAATAAAAAGGAATATAATTTTGCATGTAAAATAGGATATATATATATATATATATATATATATATATATATATATATATATATATATATATATATATATATATATATATATATATATATATATATATATATATATATATATATATATATATATATATATATATATATATATATATATATATATATATATATATATATATATATATATATATATATATATATATATATATATATATATATATATATATATATATATATATATATATATATATATATATATATATATATATATATATATATATATATATATATATATATATATATATATATATATATATATATATATATATATATATATATATATATATATATATATATATATATATATATATATATATATATATATATATATATATATATATATATATATATATATATATATATATATATATATATATATATATATATATATATATATATATATATATATATATATATATATATATATATATATATATATATATATATATATATATATATATATATATATATATATATATATATATATATATATATATATATATATATATATATATATATATATATATATATATATATATATATATATATATATATATATATATATATATATTTCTCGGTAAAGAAATTAAAGGTTCCTATCGAGATTTTATAAAGAAAATTTGAATAAAATTAAAAATTTTTGCTTAAGTTTTGTAAAAGCTTGAAAGCATGGTAATGCCGTGAGTGAAAGAGGAAATCGCGCTGAGGATTTTGCAAAGCATTCCATGTTTTAATATACGTTATTCCTTTCACCTTTTTCTCCTTTTGCTCCTTTTCTCGTCGAGGGCTTCCACAAAATTAAGCAAACGACTTTTAACCTCTTCTTTCACGCTGGCACTCAGCAAAGACTTAAGTAAATGAATGAAGGACAGAGATCTGAAGAGAGAATGCGGAGACTTAAGAGCAAAAATAAAAGGAAACCTCAATTTTGGTTGTTAATTCTGTTGTTTTTATTGTAGGATAGCAATAAAACTCTAAGTGAAACCATAAAACTTCATTCTGCGTTCTCAACAAAATCCACGAATTAAAAATGGGAAAAAGAAACCGAACATGAATTCGCATAGGCCGTACAAAACAGTAATGGATAGAAATGTTGAAAGTGGGAAAGGAAGAGGGTGGCGTGGTTTTAAGGGTGATTGAAATCGGTATGGGTTGAGTAGTGGTTTTTTGAAAGGAAGTATAATACTATAAAAATCTAACGATAACTCCCATAATCCGGGTGTTAGTTTATTTTTTTGCCTTTGGAAATGCAGCGTAAAAAACCGCATTATGTACGTATTCCAGTCTCTAGAGAAATAGTCGTGTTGGAAAAGCTGTTATTTATACATTTAAAAAGTTCGTATTTTGAGCTGCTATTGTTTTTATTATCGCACGATTTTACGAAGTCATTAAGCCGTTCATATTTTCGTGCATTCACATTTGCTGTTTAGTTGTTTCACATTTGTTGTCTTCTGATTTCTAAACACTTAAACCATTTCTTTTCATCCAGCCATATTTCCATCAATTCATCCATTAACCCATTTCTTGCAGTAATTTTAAAATTTTTTATTGTTCAAAATAAATCGCTGTTTCTTAAAAGTGCTTCCATAATTTTGAAATTACTACAGAATGGTTTAATGAAAACCAAGAAGAAGGAGAAGGAGAAAGAAAGTGTATGAAAAATATATAGATGGAAATATTCAGTGTTCAACGTTCTTTCTTCGTTTCCGAGCGTCATAATTTCTCATTTTGTTCTTCAGTATTAAAATTTTTGACATGTATTCGGAAGAATTATTAAACTCGTTTGAATTTATGACATACTCAAAATAAATATGAGAAATAATTAAAAGTCGGATTTTAGAAAGATATATGTTTACAAGCCTGCAAGAGAAATTTATAGATTTTGTTTATACTACAAATAAAATCTTCGAATAATAAACAATTTAATAAATTCAACTCAATTATCGTCTGTTTGTTAGTTAGTTTATTAGTTAGTTTTCAATTCAGGTCAATCGTTTTATTTTTGTTTACTTCATTAAAAATTGAATACATTTTATTGACTTTATTAATAATTTTAAAAATGTAACTTTTTGATTGACTACACTTTTCAGTTCACAATATTTTAAACTTTTTTACTGTTTTCTTTCACGACAAATTCAAATGAATACGAAATAGTTTGAGGTTCTAATTACATTTCTTAAACTACTTTTTGTTAAATTTTTATTTTCCAATAATTAAATAGACGATGAAATCTACGACGAAGGCCGTATTTATTCCCAAGTCCGGTAGGTTGATTCATGCCTTACTCACTTATTTTAAACCAATCACAATTCAGTCTAAAGCGACTGAAATAGGCGAGAGTTTGCACCTACTAATCTAGACGATGAGTTAAATGATTCCACTTCAAGCTGAACACAAACAGAATTTATTGAAGTAAATTTTTTTATTATTATTTCGATAGTAATAAATTTTCACCAAATAAAAAATTAATTAATAAATAAAATTAAAATTAAAGGCTGCAGTAAAGATAAAAACGAAATATAAATTGTGTTGCGTGAATCGAAAACCAATAAAATGCAGTTGTATGCAATGTGTACATTTACATATGAACGTATATGTCTGTGCAGGTGGGCGTGTGCGTTTGTGTAAGCTGTATTGCACTGTGTAAAAGGCGTAGAGATGTTGAATATGTACATGTGTGTGAGTGCGGTCATCTTTTATTCATTTTGGGTCATGGTAATCCAATAAATCGCCTGCAATTCAACTCATTGGCAACAAATATTTTTATTACCAGTAGTACGCAAATATTAATTTAAGCAATTTAAATAAAATCAAAAACAAACTCTTGATTCAATTATAAATACGTTGTCCTTTTATCAGTCATGCGTACGTTTCTGTAAAACTAAGGGAGCTCCATTAATGCTTTAACGGATCTGAAGTTCTTCTCATATACACCAGAATAATGCAAGAGACGCCCATTAGTCTGATGCTTGTTTAAACTTGTTTTTTGCTTTTTCCTTTATCCAGCCTTTTGTTACTTTATCCTTTTTCTTACTGTACATTAACCTCTTGTAATCGATCGTCTGATTTAAGTGCTACAAGGTCCGGAATGCCAGTAAAACAAACCTCGACACAGTAAAAGAGAGAAACAACAATCTCGCAATGCTTTTCCCTGACTGACACAAACAATGCGCCGAAGTGCAAAAAAAAAAACGAAACAAAGAGTATTGTAAGACACACAAAACACTTTTAAGTTGTCGCATAAGTTTTTCTTTTTGTAAAACATTAGTCAATAAATTTTTCGTCTTCTTTTGATAATTTACTTCTTCGTATTCGCATGATTCGTTCTTTTCCGAAAACGTCCACACTACGTCTGCAATGAAATGATCGAGGTAGGCGGGAGTGCTGTTGGGGTTGATGTTCGTGGACGGGCAAAGTAAACTCATTAAACAATTTTAAAGCTCTCAAATTTTTCTGGAGGTACTAAAAATTTACGAAATGTACAAGAAATGATTTTATCAATATTTTGTGAATTTATCAATACAATTTCTGCAAAAATGCATACAAAACCTATAAGAGTAAAATATTAAAATGATTATTTCCGATTTTCAATTCAATTTTCATTACGTTTTATTTTTTAATTGAAATATTTGTTCACTTTTGAAATTTTAATCATTTAAATGCATTATCTCTTATGAATTTTTAATTAAATCCGGTTAATTGAAAAATCATTTAATTAGACGTTTTAATGCATTTTGTAATAAACCAAATCGTCTAGCCAAACGCAGTAGCTGACGGTGTTAACAAAGTCATTTGTGATTACCAACTCTCCTCTCTGCCCTTCTACTACTGTTTCGTGCTCCCCTATTTCCGTTCTCTTGCAGTTAACCTTAGATTGATCTCATCGAAATAGGTTTGCATTTTAATAATTTGATTTGTTCATTTTGTTGACGGGACACCGTGTCGTATGATTGCTTTTTAATTAAAATTCAATTTGTTTTCCATTCATTCAGTGGAATGAAGCGGACTCCAACGAACCCTGGTGCTAAGGCGATTTTCGATCTTCAAGCACGTTTCGTACAATTAAAAAGCAATAACTGCAGTAACAACTTCAACAACAACAACAGTTCAAAACAACTGCTATAATTGTCAATTGTGATTGTTGAAAGTACGATGAAATTTTTATCATAATTTCGAACGACTTTTATTTATCTTATTTTTCTAGTTCTTTTTGTAGTTGTAATCAATTGATAGCTCAATAAAATATTGAAACCTGCTCTAAATTACATTTATTATGCTTAATTATAAAAGTAGTATTTTACGAATTGAAAAATTAGGATAACCAATTTATTTATTCCAAATGAAGTTTGATAGAATTCCATGACTGTAATCAAAATTTTAGGTTAAGCAAAATCAAATAAAATTAAGAAAAAATGATGATTGTGGCGATTACCACGACTATAACCGACAATAAAATGAAAGACGAAAGAACACGAAAATGTAGACATATATAAAGATTAAAACAGTGATGATTGTATAATGAGCAACAAGATAAAAAGTATCGAATGTGAGCATAGGAGTTTAATGAATCCAGAGAGCGTAGAAATAAAGTTGAGAAGAAAGATTTTAATGAGAGAGAGGTGGAACGGGACGAGATTGGTAGCAAGCAATTAGAATAAACATGAGAACGTCTATCAGGAAAATGAGAACCAGAAAACGGCAGCGTAAAGATAATGAGCATGAGAAAATTATAACGAACAAGGAGAAGTGGAAAATAATGATTATTGATAAATAAGAATAAGAAGTAGGGTGAAGTTAAATTTTTAAGGTATTAAATATTAGTTTAGTCTATTTATATTAGTCTATTTATATTAGTCTATTTATATTAATAGTCTATTTATATTTTAAAGTATTTAGCAATTTTTATTTCAAAAACTCAATCACTTTTTAAGGTTTAATAATAAAGTAATTAACGATAAATCTTTTAATTATCATTATCAAATTTTGAACCAAATCGATTGGAAATATTAAAAAAATAAATATTTACCAAAAGAAATAATTCCTTATAATTTGATCGGTTCAGACATTTTTATTGAAATTTTACTTTTAGTCGGAGAATATATTAAGTTCCGTGAGTCAGATGCGATTAATATATAATTCCAATAAATCGAAATAGAATAAATCAACATCTAATTCTAAAACATAATAATAAATAATTGTTTATTTAATATCGGTTGACTCAGATCGACTAATTTGTTTTAGTTGTATAATATGCAGTCCATAATGAACCAGAATTCTATAGGAATTTTATAGGAAAATGTAATATTTTAAATTACTATTACTTCAATAATACTTCCAACTAAAATGAATATTTGTCAAAAGAAAAAATCATAAAGATTTTTTAAATCGAATCGCATTTTCATTAAAGTGTTTTCTACGATCAGTTGGCCGGAAAGTCCGTAGACATGTATTTATATGCTTAACATGCATACATATATACAATCACATGATAGTTTTACCGATATAATGCACTCATATATTGATCGATTGCCCGGTGGTGTTAAATTTTAACAAGAGTTTACGAACGCTTACCAGACACACATCGATATTTTTCTTTGCCTTTTCAATGTTTTACTTGTTTATTCATTCTGTTTCATATTCTTTGTCGCTTTGTTTGTACACTTTGACGCAAAATGAATGACCGATTTTTAAACAGCTGTTTATTTCATCCGCATTTTGAATTGGGTTATGCTTTTTGGCGACGTATTTAAATAATCGAATGCATATCGATTTTTTTTTTTGCTTTTATAATAGACGACTAGCTAGTAGACAGAATGGTTCAATGCATTATAAGTGGGTTAAGGAAACAGTTAAAAGTTTGTCAATACATGCAAAACACTTTCGTGACTTCACAGCCGAGAAGGAAAGAAAAACATGAAGGGCAAAATTAATTATAAAGTGGTGAGAGAGTCTCTTAATTTATTAGAAAAAGAGTCATATAAAACAGCAATAACAACAGCAATCAAGCCAACATCAACAGCTCGCTACATCTGTAGTGGCATTAATAATAATAACAACAACAACGCTGCCAACAACAATGATCCTTATTTATCTGGGCCTGCCCATGCAGTCAATTACATGCATGGACTAATATTCATTACATCAAGCCGTTCAGTTTATATCGAAGTGTATGTGTGTGTTCGTGTGTGTGTAAGTGTATATATTTACGAGTTTGCAACTTTTCTTTCTTTGTAAATGTGTGAATGTAATGTACGTTATTCTAATCTACTTGGTCATACATAAAACATTACAAGAAAACACGCAAAGTTTTCACAGCCAAAGTGTCGGCCAGGCTACGACTGAACTAGGCCGGCTCGACCCACTGTGGTTATTACAGTCAATCGATCGGTGGGTGACCTTTGGAATATAATAGATTTCTTATGCATGCTGTTAGCCACAAGCTAAAATTTGTTTAGAATTATGGTCTATAGAAATCGATTGAAAGCAGGAAATTTATTTCATTCATGAATACCTCAAAAAAAATTGCTTCGGTCTTTACCTAATGACTTCGAATAATTAACTTCAATGAATAGCAATAAATAAGATATATCTACAATTTCGAGAATTGTTTTTGTGGTGATTTAAAGGAAGAATACATTAATAATAGCACATGTTTGAGTTTGTCGAATACCGTTGAGAGTTTTAACGAAGTATTTTTGAACAAATAAATAAAGGAGTAAATAGTAGTAATAATAAAATCATGATTATGTGAACGAATGGTCATGCATGATTGATTAATGATTTCTTAAAGGCGTGCGCTCAGGAGAGCGAGCTGTCAAATTAACGAGTATTGATTTATAGGTGTGGTACGTACATGTGCGTTCGTTGAAGCGATTTGGAGAGTCAGTTCTGTAATAATTTAAACGCTGTTTGTCTTTTTTAACGGTCAATTGTAGCTCAAAGAATCTTTACTCTAAATTTAATGGTATTTAATAGTATTATAAAATTAAAAAAAATAGAAAATTCCGATTTTGTTTCATTTTTAAATTCACAAAAAAAGCTCGCGATCTTTTTACGAATGGTTTTAATTTTTATAAACAAAACCTCTCAAAATGTTCATCAAACTGCATTCTCTCAAACGACATTGACACAACAATTGTTCATAAAACGACAAGTTGATAGTTTTGTCATTTTCAATTAATGCCCAATTTTTTCAACCTCATTGTTAACCACCTAACGAGTTTGGGTGTGAGAATATTACAATCGTTGCACGCAACCTGTATTGAAAGTGGCTAAAAAGTCAAAAAGTAAAGTAAGCTCAAACGAATCGAAATAACTGACTGACGAGATGAACTAACAGACACAAAGAGCCGCTTATCGTTGAAAACAGATCAAACGAAAGTCTCTAGTTTGGCTAAGCTTGAATTCGGGTTTGAGGTTTGGGGTTTGTGGGTGGGCTTGTGTCTGGTTTATTGGGAAGTCACAGATTACGTGTCTTTTGGAAACGAGCTACCAGACGAGCTATTGATACTACGATCCTTAGATGGAGAGTCGCCAACTAATTTCTTCTGCAATATTTTATAATGCAGATGATTTTTATGCTCACTATTGTGTGGTTGTGGTTGTTGTTGTTATATGTTGTTGCTGCTGTTCGTTTTTGGGGTCGCTGTTGTTGGTAAAATAGAAACTAGTTCTGTAATGCTGTTGCTAAGTCCAATTGTGGGTGTTGCTGTTGACGTCATTCTTGTTCTTGTTCTTAATTTTTCGTACAATATTTTCCATTCAATTTTGTTGGGTTAGTATTGGTGTCATTCGATACTTGTTGTTTTTATTTTATTTTAGCTCTTTCTATTTTTACCGGAAAGAATAAAACTCATGGGATGAGAAAAGAAAATGTACGTTATTGTCATTGTTGTTGTTGTTAATGTTATTGCCATCGCTGGACGTCATATTGCCAATCATTCTGCATTGTCAGACAGTCCATCAGCCCGTCTTTGTCAGAAGGCATCATTCATCAGCATTATTATTAATCGCAGCAAAATCTGATGCTTCAGCACGGGCACGTTGGACTTAATGTGATTCCTTTCTGTCAGTTTCTCGTACCGCAAACCTCTGACACCCCTCCGAACAGTGTCTGATATGATAAAAATGCAATCTACTGAAATCATATACGCTCTGGTTTCTATCATTCTATCATTCTTTTTTCCGCTCTGAATACATGAATACTTCTCTCCGGGTTTGAGTAAAATAACAAGGACATTCCTGAGTGGTTTGAGTCATTCTTGATTATTAGTACTACCAATATTATCGTATTTTCACCATATATATATATATATATATATATATATATATATATATATATATATATATATATATATATATATATATATATATATATATATATATATATATATATATATATATATATATATATATATATATATATATATATATATATATATATATATATATATATATATATATATATATATATATATATATATATATATATATATATATATATATATATATATATATATATATATATATATATATATATATATATATATATATATATATATATATATATATATATATATATATATATATATATATATATATATATATATATATATATATATATATATATATATATATATATATATATATATATATATATATATATATATATATATATATATATATATATATATATATATATATATATATATATATATATATATATATATATATATATATATATATATATATATATATATATATATATATATATATATATATATATATATATATATATATATATATATATATATATATATATATATATATATATATATATATATATATATATATATATATATATATATATATATATATATATATATATATATATATATATATATATATATATATATATATATATATATATATATATATATATATATATATATATTACAATAACAATTACTTATCAAAACAATTATGTCTTTGTATAAAATAGCTCTTTAAATTGTTTCATTACAAGGTTTTACTCTTAATAATTTTCTCTTAATCTGCTTTGATTTCAGCAGCTCCATTCGGAGTATCGGAGCACTTATCGTTGGCATGAATTCACTGGAAATTCTCGACCAGAAGTAGTTCGTCGGGCACCCGTGCCGAATCCGAATAATCAATTTGTCGGTATGACGTCATGTCTGACATTTAAAGCATATTTATGGCAAAAAAAATTAATTTCATTTATTTCGATTGCTCGTTCATTTTATTCGTGTTTTCATTCATTCTCATTTCTTACACGCAGGCCAAACGATTGAACCTTCCTTGCCCAGACGTAAAAAATGCCCCGAATTAGCCTACAAATCGCACGAATTTATTATAGGTTCCGAATATGCAGATGCTCGAAATAATATCGCTGCAAATCGTATACCGAGGGTAAGTACAAATCATTTCAGATATATTTAGTTTTGCCACTAATTAAACTGCAGTGTTTCCTACATTCTTTGCCGAGTCTCTCTTAATTGATATATTTCGATTTTCTCATTTTGTCTCTCATTAAAGTTTATTATATCCTTCGGTATTCCGCTATTCATAAATTTCTAATTCAGATTTTAAGAAAATTCATATCAAATGAAAATGGTTTGCTGGCAGATGCGAATTCCTTCGGGCAATTCTTTGATTTATTCCACACACACATATGCGTACACAAACACACGCACATGCAAACTCACACACACACGCAGAAACTCAGACACACGCACGCATGCACACTTGCAAATTGCGCGAAAAAAATTCATAAGTGAAAACTAAAAAAAATGGAAGAGAGAAAAGAACAGCGATTTTGAAGGCCAACTATTTTTTCAATTCATTCATCGTAGGTTTTCGCCGATTATGAACAAGCAATATAAAGGAAGAGACGGGCATGTCGATAAAATAAGCGTGAAAGTATTTCCCAGAAATTATTTCGATTCCAAATTCAAAATTCTTTCAATTAGAATAATGAAGAATTATTTGCCATTCAACAAACATTTTTTTTCATTTCTTTTTTCACTAAATTTCTCACTTCTATAAAAATTAAATGGATCCGCAGAATTTGAAAGCTAATTTTAAAAAGCATCAATAATCGAACTACGAATAATTCTTACAATCGCTTGCCTTTCTCTCCCTCTATCTATCTCTCTCCCTACCTCCCTTCTACTTCCATACAAGCATGCTTCTTTTCCTTCGTTTCCTTTTATTTTCTCATATATTTGATTATCGTTATACATCTTGATTTTATTTGCGTAGTCCGAAGAACGCGGCGGCACTCCTTCACGACGTAGCAAATCTGAGGGTCCTCCAGCTGTACCCAATGGACGTGCGTATCCCATACCAGCGGAGGTCGACGGAGTGTCAACAAAACAGGTAAAATAAAGAAAAAAATTATTCAATAGTTTTGATAAAAAAAGTATTTGTGATAACGAGAAATTAAATTTGCTTCTCTTAAAAATAATATTTCGGTTTTATCCACTCAAAGGCTGATTAAAACTCGTTCAAATTGATATATTTATATCAACATAAAATCGTTTTTGAGAGGAGTGTCAATAGTATTCTCCATAGCATAGTTCCATAGCTCCATAGCTCCATAGCATATATTTATATCAACATAAAATCGTTTTTTGAGAGGAGTGTCAATAGTATTCTCCATAGCATAGTTCTTAATAGCCTTTATCTCACAAATTGAAGAGCTATTTAGCTCCAAATTTTTTCATACATTGAGAAATTTAATAAAGTTTATATCTCTTAAACGCTTATGCCATTTTCAATCAGTTACGTGAAAACCTGTCGATCGACCCTGAAATCATCGAATGGTCGAAAAATATAGAAAATATTTGTCCATCACGTTAAAATATATATTTGTCGATTTAAATAAAATTTCAAAATATACGAAATAGAAATATATTATTATAAATCATTAGATAATATTTCATATATACTTTCAAATATTTTTTTATTGAATTCATAATTTTTTTTGAAAATTATTTGGTTTAAACTGCATCAGTATTATGAAAAAATCTTTGTAAAATACAAGGAAACATAAAAAAAAATAAATAAAATTTCTTATTAAAACAACAAACACAAGATTTCGATAGAGGATTTTTACACATCACATCTTTGTAATCAACCTTGACGAATCTAATTATCAGCACTCCCCACACTCCCGCTCACATCCTGTACAACCGAATCCTGCATTAAATTCAACAGACTCATTTTCATCTTCTTAGTATATAAGATGAAAAAACATTTCTTCTCCTTACCTTAAGCTTATTCTTCATCTCTAAATGATTCGAAAATTTAATAATCGATCAGAAAATGGTTTCATCAAATCTCAATATTAATAAAAAACATGTGATGGCATTTGACTGATACGTACGTACGTTTTCTTATACTTTTGTGGTTTTCGGTTTTTTACGAAAAATCTTTGTTACCCAACAATCGGAGGAATGACTGGAGTTATTCTTTTGTCGATGTTATTGTTAAAGCGGTCTTAGTGCCGAAAGTAAACCTGGTCGTTTTGCCACGCGACACGATTATACACAAAAGAATATACACGATTATACACGAGGAATCACTAATGTGAATAATTTTCACAAAACTATTGATTTTTCAAATTGGAAAGTGAGAATAAAATAAAAGGTTTTCGGTTTAGAATCCTTGGATTTACCAAGCTTGCTCTATTGAAAAGAAAACAAGCATATCAAATGATATGTCTATTGTCAGGATATACTTACTATATTGGTTTGGTTATATAGCAAGGTTAGGATGTAGTAGTAGTAAATAGTAGGAAGGATATAAAGTAAAAAACCTTCAACCAAATCGTTTTCTCATTTTGAAATTATTCCGAGATTGTACAATACTGTATCTTCGGTTTGTATGTGTGTAGATGCAAATGCGTGCATATGTGTGTCTATTTGTGCTTATCAGAACCAAATGGCAAACTTACTGAATGAATGGCAATCAAGCATTGGCAATTTTCTGTTTCTTTTCATATTGTTTTAGTTGTTCGGTCTATCCGCCTTTTTCTGCCTATTGGATGGTCTGTATCATCATCTTTGTCACGCAGGCGTAAATCTTTTGTTCACAATTCTTCTGTTTCTCTTCATTTTTCCGCTGAGATTCATTTTATCCTTTATGCAGTTTAATACCTATTTTTTCCTGTGCTCGATCTACAGAAAGTTTATTGTTTGTCTCAGGTTGTAAGTTTTTAATCTGCCTACTGTGTTTTTTCTTCCGCACCAAAGATTTACCCAATACGAAACTATATTTTTATGTGTATTTATAGCCATCTCCAATACGAAGCTATATTTTTATGTGTATTTATAGCCGTTTCCGTTTCAATCAGCATTTCCTTTTCCGTTCTTATTGCGAATTGGCGACATTACAGCATGTGGTGTATGTGTGGTTATATATGTGTATGTTTTAACTGGCAGTTTTTGTTTCTTTAATGAGGAAGATTTTTCCTTTTCAAAATCTTTGCCACAAAACGATTAATTTATTCTCGTAAGCTTAAATTAAAGAAATCTTGGTTATTTTCGGAGACCCCAAAAGTATGCATCGATTATTTCTGAAATATGAGGAATATTTCCAGAAATTTGAAACTGTATTTTTTACAAACCGTTTCTAAGAATATGAATATTGAAAAAAGAATCAAAAATAACTTTTTTGTTATTCAAACAATATTTGCACAAATTAATTGACTATTAATTAATAACTTAAAAACTAAAAAATTGCTTGTATATTGTTCTCTGTCTTTCTCTTTGTCCCGTGTCATTTTTCTTTATCTTTTTCTCAAATTCAAACTGCCTTTTTAATTCGCCATTTCTCTATCCTTCTGGTTGTTTCTTCCCTTCTCTCTCATATTTTTTCCTTTTCTCTTTCTGTTTCTTTACAGGCGGGTGAGTCAAATGGATTATTCAAAAAGACTTTTACAAAACTGAGTACCGAGTATCGTTTACAATTCGTTTGGCCGAATGTCCGCAAATCGATTAAAGGGCCTAAGCCAAACGATTACGCGGCTGGTGACGCGGTGGATCACCCTAAAAAGTCACAATCGATGGGTGCTATCAAAGCCCAACAACACCAACAACAACAACTACTACTACAACAACAACAGCAACAACAACAACAGCAACAACAAACGATGTTGCCTACGGTTCATAAAAAACGAACAACTAGTCAAAAAGAAGGTGCGACAAAAAATTGTCGCTTGACGCCAAATTTTAATTTAATTAATTGAAATAGTTTTTTAAATTAATTCACTTTCAAAGTAATTGTATTAAGTAAATTTCATTAATCGATCGAAGTAATCGTTCAATTCGATCGTAATTACTAACAAACTAATTACTCTCGTAATCTAGTCTTCTGTCTCTCTTTCACGCTCTCGTATTCGTTTAATTTTTTTTCATTGTTTTTGTCAATTAATTCTAGAATTTTTGCGCTTAGTTAAAAGTAATTGCCTAATTAAATTAATGGCTCAATTGAATTCTTTTCGAAATTGGTAAGATTATTAGGAAAACTTTTGAACATTTCGTAGAGTCATTAAAACGAATAACTAAAACTTACAGTCTTCGCCAAACAATATTTTTAAAATTTGTTTGAAACGAGAATTTGACAGAATAAATGAATAAATGACATTAGTTGACATTTGTTGTCTTTTCAAATTAAAAATGAGAGAATTTTTAACAAATATCTCAAAACAGAATTTCATTTGAGAGAAAAACGAGAAAGTTTTTTATGTACACGTCGTCGTTAGTTTTAGTCTATATAGTACGAAATATTATTATTTATTGACGAGATCACCCAATACTAATTAACTAACCAAGAATAGTTTCAAATATTTTTAAATGAAAATGAAAGCACTGGCTCATAGATACCGCCAAATTCTGAAATTCGCGGTGTTCTGAATTGTCAAAATGGGTTAAATTCAGGTATCAAAAATACACTGAAATTTTCAATTATTGACATTTCATCAGTTCATTGACAAGACGCTAGAATCGCAGCTAAAGTCACAACCAAACGGAATCTATGGGCTGCAGTTTGTAAATATCCCAATGTACCCTTTTCCAGTTGCACTATAACCGCTTTCATCACCATCACCACTATAACTCTTATTATCATCGCCACCACCTTCCCAACCATATTCACCACCTTCACTGCTTCTTCAATTACTACAAAGTTCGTTAAATTCTGTTTATATATTTTTTTAATTCTAATAAACTGTTTTTAATATTTGCCAAATTTACACAAATTTATCTTATCTATTATCTATATTATTTGTCCGATATTTATACACATCGCATATAGAACGAAATAATACAAAGTTTTTAATTTCGTATCCATAATGTCATGTAGGCCGAATAATAAATGAAGTAAGTTTTCAATTAAGTAATAATTATTATTAAACGAAGTGTTTTGAAGTGCTTTGAAGGAGTTAATGAAGTTGTAGATTTTGAAATTCATTTCAGCCGAGATTATGAGGAATATTTTTCGAATTTTTATAAAGCACCTTTCGTTAATTTTGTCCATTCATAGTTTGTTGTATTCATTTCTATATTGATTCATTTATTATTTTTTATTTTTTTAAAATACATTATATAGAGGGATTAAAATACATATTTTCGATTATAGATCTCAAATGCATTTTAGAGAAATTCTAATCTAAATCCCTCTGATTTTTTAACTAATCTAAAAATACTCCTTTAAAGGCTCTAAATTGTAACTATAGTTCCTAATTAAATCTCTTCTAAATGTTCGCTAAACTTTCGTTCGTTCGTTCGTGACACCAATCCCAACAAAAATCCCTTTTAATAAAAAATTCTTAAAAATGTTTTGGAGTTATAGGCTTTAAATTTTATAGAATTCAAAATATAATCAGAATTTTAGAAGTTATTGAATTAAATTTTATCTTGAATCTTGCCTTTTTAGAAACAAAAAAGAGAAATAGAATAGAGAAACCTTTCAAAATGGAGCAATTTTATAAAAACAATATCTTAAATTTCAAAGAAAATCAGAGTTCAGATTGATATTCTTATTTAAACCTTTATTAAATCCCTTCTATTTTCATGCAAATAATTTTGATTTCTTTCGAAGAAACAACTTTACATTACTCGCGGTAGTAGTGGAAGCATGCTTTTTAAAATAATTAGAGATCTCAAAAATTAGCTTTATCAATTCTTTGTAATTATTTTTTGTAATAAATTGTTCAAAGTTTTTACATGATTTTTAATATAAAATCATAAGTTTTATGAAATTCATAATTTATCTCTTCATCTCTTCAGAAGGAGAACGATAATTATAAATTGTAATATAAATTATGAATTCATTTATTAATATTTGCTGCATAATATGCTTCGTTTTAGAAGAGGCTTTAATGAATTTATCGAAGGTCGAATAAAAGTCGAAATTTTTTAGCGTTATTTTAGTGATAGAGTTGTATAAGAATATATAAATTAATAGTGACACCTTCTTGTTCCATCCAAAGAAAACTTCAATAATATGTTCGTTTATAAATAATATAATGTTTTATATTTTAGATCAGAAATGGAAGCAATGAATCTTTTTAATATTTCAATGGACTTTTTTAGCATTTAATGAAAGACAGAGATTTTTCTCAGCAGAGCAAAATCTGGAATTTTCTCTTGAACACCGAAATTATTATTATATAATATTTTTGAAACTTTTTCTCTTCGAGTTTAAAAACTTCGAGGATTGGTTCTCGTTCTATATTTTCTATTCAGTGCGAAAATTTCAAAAATAACCACTAAGTTATTGGTTATTCTTGAAATGTGATAATCTTACGGCTTTTTTAGTGCATTCCTGCCTGTTTTCTGCTTCTGCTTTTGGTCTTTTCTTTTAAATTATTCCTCTACTTTTAGCCATCACAACTCATTCGCAGATAAAAGTTGTTGGTAGTCTTGCCTGGTCGCGATTTAAACTTATTACGGCTCCTTCCCAACGAAAATCAATTTTCATGAACTTTATCTTTTGATTTCAGTATTCTTTTCAGTTCATTTTTTGACTTGGCACTCTTTTTCTTTATAATTTTTCAACATTTAGCCGAGTTTTTAGTGTCAATAGCCGTAGAGAGGATCTTCCTAGATAACGTTCAATCTGTTGAGTTGACGTTAGTTAAATTGCTTTTGTTCGTTAAGCGAAGCTTCTTTCAGGCTCTTTCGGTTTGATTTTCTATTAAATAGAATTTTGTATTATTTATAAAATATTTTTTCGCTGTAAAAACGTTCTTTGCATCTTCCTCCTTCCGTACATCCTTTTCCTCTTCTCCTTCTGTTTCAGATTTTTTCAACTTTAGTAGTTTGTTTCATGCGTTGAGTTCCAGCACAATCAAAGACTTTCAAATACATCGCCCATCATCACGTTTTTTGCTTAAATCTTTCCTCTAGTTAGAAAAATACTGTTAATGATAATAATAATGATGATTATGATAGCAATGTTTTCATGTAAATAAAATGTCTCTAACAAATCAAATGGAACGAAATTCCACTTTTTGTGTGTGCTTTCAGCTACACTTCATGAATTGGAGCCGCTCGTTAGCGATGTTGAAGATAAAAAACCGCAAGAAAAGTATGAAAAAATTTATTTTTATTTCATTATTAGTTTCTAAAAATTTCGTAAATATAAGATTATAATAGTATTTTAAAAAAGGGAAAACAATTTTTTTATTACTATGTCTTTTAAAATTTTTCTTTCATAATTTGTCTGATGAAATTCATAATTTATCTCTAATTGAAATGTTCTAATTTTTTTATCATTTCTATTATAATTTTTGCTCTCTTTGTCAGGCTTTAATATACTTTTTTTTTCTTTACATTAATTTTTATGAATCCTTTTCCAATATATTTTTTATTTATAATCACTTTTTGTTAAAATTTTTTGTTTTTATTAATTTTTACAGAAAAGTTTTATAACAATTTCTTCTTAAATTTCGTGACATATTTCATTATAGTTTTTTTTCATTATTTTTAAATATTTTTTTCTAATTTTGCGTTATAATTTGTGTATTTTTTATAATTTTTTAAAATTTTTTGTACATTTTTTATACTATTGTTAAGTATTTATAATACTATTCTTTTTGTTACGATTCTTTTATTTTTACTCATTTGAATCATTTTATATTATAACTTTTTTTTGATGTAATTGTCAAATCTTTTTTATGAAGTATTTGATGAAGTATCATATTTTTTAATATCATCTCTTTTTGTTTTGTTTTGTTTCTGTAATTGTTTTTGTAAGAATTCTGAATGATAGGAAGTACAAATATTTTAATAATTATTTTTAATATATTTTTCTTTTTTTGAGGAATTGTAAGGAGACAATTTTGCATTAAATTTTTAAGACATGGCAATGACAATTCTATGACAATTTATTGAAGTAACGAATATTTTTGAGTTGCTTGATGTTTTATACAATGATTTAATGAAATATTTCAGTAATAATATGATAAAACAGACTCTTTAGCTTTTATGAAATTGCTTGAATGATATTTTGGAGTTTAAAAAAAATTTACTTTAATTTAAAACCGCTAAAACTGTCGATTAACAATAATTTATAATCCTTTTTTTATCTTTCGTCTACTTTTTTCTTATTTTTTGCTTACGGATATTATTCTCACGCCGCGGCTTTATTAAAACAAACCCAAACAAATTGCTTACGCTCCCTGCCCGCTCGTACGCACCAACAACAAATGAAAAATAAACGTAAAATTCAAATCGTACCAAAAATGTTTTATATATCGTATAAACACACAAACACAAATCTGGCAAAATGAAACGTTAAAAAAAACAAAAAACAAAAAAAAAACCAAAAAAAATCTCAAATCCAAACATCAACAATAATATCATTACGATGGTGATGATGATGATCGTTGCTTATTGCCATAATCCCCGGTGGAAATTATCGATGTCGATACACAATCACCAACACCAATAACAACAACAATTTTAACGGAAAAAACATGGACATCATCTCATTACCAAACGTCATCGTAAAAATAAACAACAACAACAACCTCCCCAAAAACCTCTACAGCGACATGATAATTCTGGAGAAAAAGGCTGCTCCTGCGGCGCGTCCTTTCTCCCACGCGTTCGAGCAAGAGCGCAATAGTCATTACGTCACAAAGAAGGAAAATTTCGGTTTCGATGAACAGCGTGCCGCTTATGAGATGGACAATAAAAGAACTGCGATCCTTAACGGCAGTGCCCCACCGCACTCGCAGCCCAATCTGGAGCTCTGGTTCAAGGAAGTTACCGAACAGCGTAAGAAAGCGGGCGAATATAAGGTTCGTTTGGAATTCTAGAGAGTGTTTTTTTATAATTTGATAATAATTCAAAGGAAATCTTTCTATAATTTTTTGTCGTTTTTTCAGAGTCGCGGTTGGGGCATCGAAATTAATCCGGAATTATATAAAAAGCAGCGTGCTTTGTGGGATCAAGTTTCGAAACGTAGCTCACTCTCAGCCTTATCACTAGCTTCTTCCGTACACCGGTGCGTGTTTGTCACTTCATTCACTTTATTCCCTTCATCCGTACAAACTATTCATCATGGTGAATGAAGAGATCTGAGACTTTTTTCTTGGTCTCTGTGAGGAAAGACGATGCCTTAAATATCACTCTAAAATATCACACCTCTTCACATCACTGTCATCAGCACTGTTTTCGATCTCTATCACTTTTCCTTTTATCTAAAATTTGCATTTGCTTTATATTCGTGAATTCTTTCGTCCATCACGTTTCATTCTTTTTTCTTTATTTTTATTACTTTTTTCTTCTATTGTGATTGAACAATATTTAATATCTTTATCATCGCAATTACCGTTAGACCCATTACCAAAGAGGAAAAAGAGGAGGAGAACAATAAAAAGTCGACACCATTGAAGGCAACCACTCCACCGCCTCCACCCACACAAGCACCGCCATCGATTCCAGCACCAGATCGGCCAGTTTTGGTTTCGGCTCTATCGGCTGCCACTCCAGCGCAAATCAAGCCAAGTGTTCCTGGTCAAGCTCATTTGATCACCGATAATCGTGCCGACGAAGTGACTGCACTGCCAACCCGTTTTAGTAATATACGTCATCATTTGGAGCGAACTACTGGTTCTGGTAAAATGCAGTTCAACTTATCATTCGTAGTCATTAATTGGAAACATTTTATATTAATCAATTCTTCTACCATTTTCCTTCTCCCCAACATTCTACACCATTTCTTCTTTCATACGTTCCGTCCCTTTTGTTACACCGCAACGCACCCTATCGCAACACACCCTACCGTCACACCGTACCGTATCGCATCGCACCTTAACGCACCGCACTGCATCTCTTCCTCAAATTACAATAGATGTGGAGGAAGGAGCCCTTTTGCCGTCGCCCACCCGCGAGAAACTCATGCCGGCTATCACTAAACGAGAATCTGAATCGCAGCGTGGTAGCCCTAAAAAGACAGCTGCTTCTCGTCATGGCTCACCACAAAAGGGCAGTCCTCAGAAGGGTAGCCCAAAGAAGACCTTAAAATGTAAGTAAAAGCAAATTTTAATAACGCTTGGTTCGAATTTCAATTTAGCAATTTTACTCAAAATAATGAAACTTTGAAAAAATAACTTGTGGTTATATAAAAGACCCCTTAACCTATTGAGGGCCACGTAATGAGAGAAAAAAAATCAAAGCAATCGACACTTCACACCCCCCAGAAAATGCACTGATAATTCAAAAAAAAATTTCACTCACAACCACACACCAACAGATTACCGTTTCGTCGGTCAGTTGGAAAAACACAGTTGCAAAGAAATCGCACCCTTGCACCGACCCCTACACAAATCCTTCAGGCAAATTTTCAAGGGATAAAAAAGTCTTTAGAATTTTCTTTTTTGTTTTTGTTCCTTCTTTTGAAATTGTTAAGTTTTTATTGAAATCTTTTTTTTTCTTGGAATTTTTGGAATTTTCTGAAGAGAATAGAGCTTTCCTCGGCGCGACTCATCCTAAAATTGTTTTTATTTCTTTCAAATAAATTTCAGAGCATTGGAAGGGCAGCGCATCAAGTAAACAAATTTAAATCTTAGACAAAAATTTTCAACATTTTTATAAAATATCAATATTTAATAAAACGAACAGCCTTGAAAAGGATTAACGTTTCGAAAATATTTTAAAAGAAGTTAAATATATTTTCATAAAAGAAAATAGTCAAAAATTATTCGCCTACTTCGCACGGAATTGTGGAAATATATTTTGGAAAAAATTGTGCCACAAATTTTTATAAAAAATTCATTCAAATTAATATTTGAAAGAAAGGTTTTGAAAAACCAAAATGGAAATTTATGAATATAAATTTAATAGAATTTTAAAATTTTTAGCAAATGTTATTTCTTAGTTTTCTTTACGAAATTAATTCGTAATTTTTTCCATTGCATCTCTTTCGATTCAGAGAAATGTTGGTGACGTTTTGAATAAAAGACTGACTAGAATTACAAAGCATATAAATCTAAAGAGTCAAAGAAAATTCTTTACAGCAATAACTCTATTCTCTACAGAAGATCAATGACTTTGAAAAGGATCTTTTTCGTTAAAAATTAATTATTTAAAAAATTTTATTTAGCACAAATTTTGAATTTAATCTAAATTGAATTATAGTTTTTTGTTTTTAGTGGATATAAGTCGTTCGATATAAATGTACGCAAATATTTATATAAATTTTTTTATAAATACATAAAAATAAATTTCTACTTTTGACTTTTTGTAAAAATTTTTTAAAGTGTTTTTTGAAATTTTTGCGGTTTGATTACATTTTCCTCTATTTTTAAATTTGAGAAACTGATATAAATAATTGAGATCCCCGCACCTTTTTGTTCTATTAAACGGAATGTTATTAAATCAATTTGTCATTTGTTTTTAGAAATCAATTGTTTTTAGAATATTGACTTGTTTTTCTTTTTGATTCAAAAGTAAAAATTTGAAATGACTTTTTAAGCGTTTGGGTATATTGAATATATATTTTTAAGAGTGCTGCGAATGCAAGTGCGTATGTGTGCATGATTGAAGTACATTTAATTTTTAAATTAATAACATCATACTTTTGATCTAGTGTAAATTAAAAAATTAATAAAAATCATTTTGGAAAAAACCAGACTCTAATCGATCCCTTTATCAATATTTAAAAACTCATCATTACAAAATTTTTTAATTTTAGTTTTTTGAAACTAATAATTAAAATAATTAAAAAATGGCTTGTATGAAAGGTGTTTTCTAACATAATTTTCTATAACTTTGTTGATATTTTCCGATAAATTGGATCAGTTTTTTTCAACTAAGGCGAAATGGCTTGCAGTATTTATGTTTGCAAATTTCCAAGAATTTATGATACATAAATGATTATAAATATATAAAATTATAAAGCTTTTATAAATATTAAGTAGAGGGTAAATTATTTCATGATGAAAACTCCAGAAATTTTGTAGTGACAAAATTTGACGGTGTTTTTTGACATGTTTTTTTAACATGCTGTCTCTCTCTGATCCTTTCGGTCCAACTGCATAGTTTAGTTTAGTTCTCAGATAAATTATATTTTATTTAATCAAATATTAAACTCCTTGGACTTTCTAGAATTCCGCATTTGTAGAATTTCACAAATGTAGAAACAAAATAGTCAAACCTAAATATAATCCTTTGCGATCCTTTCGTAACTTTTTAAAAACTCGAAGTTCTCGAAATATACGCGTATGATTCTGTGATAAATCGGAATAGCTCTTAAATAATTTACTCTTAGCAAAAACAAACAGGACAGTTAATTAACTCTAGATTAGTATTAGTTTACTAAAATTAAACGCAAATATTAATCCGAGACACAAACCCAAAACCTTCGAAATTAAATTCTGCAATGAAAGTGCTGAAAGTAATCAACCCATCCATTAGGAATGTTGACGGTAGTGAAGCTGTTATGAGTTTATAACTTCCCCTACTAAATATATTTTATATGTCTCCTGTAGTCAATACTGTCAAAACTGTTATAGTATGTGTAAAACCGAAGAAAAGATATGAAGAAGATGTAGAAGACGAGAAGAAGATTGTGCAGTGTTTGTAATGTAATATGTGTTATTTATTGTTCGAAATAAATGTTCAATAAATATATTTGAGATCTCCTTCAATCACCGTTCACCACCTCTTGAATTATTTCATTTTTCGCAAAAAAAGGGTATGAGTAGATAACATTTATTGCATATCTTTATTACCATTTTATTATTAATATCATTAACGTCCGCCCATCATCATCAAAACCAAATTTCACCTAAAAATTAGCCTGCCAAACAAACCATTCAATCAAGCATTCAAGCAAACCATTCAATCAAGCATTCAAGTCAAGCATTCAATCAAGCATTCATTTATTCTTAAAAACATCACAAATTTTTCATTCCCGAAAAAAAACGATAAAACAAAACTCTTTCTATCATGACATTACAATTTCAACAACAACAACTACTGCTACCGCTTCAACAACAACTGCAACTATTCCATCGTTTAATAATTTCAAAAAAAAAAAAAAAATAAAAATGTCTCAACAATGGAAATTATTAAAATCGAATAAAAATCGCACAAAAAACCCAATTAAAGCTCGCTCACAATCCGTTGGTCCGGGTTACCACGAAAAAGAATCGTCGCCAAACCGTCGTCTACGTTCCGTTAGCACAGCACCGGGTGCCCGTATCGGCATCACCGGCAAAAGGACACCAACATCAGCAACTGCATCAACGGCAACGGCGGCAACAGGTGCTACTACACATGCCGGTACCGGGGCCGCCCATACCAGTGAGCGTAAAGCCCGTCCATGTAAGTAAACTTCGTAAAGAAGCGAACAAGAATAAAAAAAAGAAAACAAAAGAAACATCATCGCGTTAAAAACTCATTGTGAACTCGCTCAATGCATTTCATCAACGGAATATTCGCATTTGTCAGTTTTATACCATTGTATTATTATCGCGAAATAATCGTACATACAAATAATCGTTACATATTTTATCGGTTCACAATCACCGTCACCACATTCGCTCTTTCTTACCGTTTCTTGCCGATTAATAATGCTCGTTCGATCCATTCGTTTCTCCTCGATTTCAATCACGTCGTTTATTCTACTGTTTCAGTTCATTCAGGTTTCGTTCACTCATTTAATTCCAATCATTCCAGTCGTTTCTTTCCCATTCAAATATTGTCGAGTTAATTTTATGAATTTTGTTCATTGACTTTAATTGTATCGGTGTTTATGGATGGTTTATTGCGTTCCTGCATGTAATTAATTAATTGAGTTTGTGAACGTTAATTCTATTCTTGACGATGCATTCTGTTAAGTTCATTCTATGTACAGAATGTTACCTAAAGACAATCTAAAATCGAAATAAATTACTTAATAAATTTTAATTGATTCTCAATTGACTTTAAATCGTTAATTTGCTTCAACTTTAAAATTTACGGCTCTTTAAAATTTTGCATTTTTAATTATGAAGTAAATTAATTCTAGGATTTCAATGATTTTTAATTGATTAATAGACACAATTAATTTAGTCTTATTAAGAAATAATTTCAAATTCATTTTAATTCTCTTTATTTGATCGCTTTGACCATTTAATGTATCTCAGTTTTAAATTATTTATTATTTAAATTATTTATTCTCTATTAAAATATAGCAAAATGAGTTGGTCATATGAAGAAATTAATATTATTTTTTAAAGATGATCGCGATCTATTACATTGATTAATTCATTTTTTCATATTTTTTTAAAAATTTAATCGCTATGTATTAATGTATTTTCAAATGAAAATTAATTTACGGATTAAGAATGAATTCACGGCATCGATTTACTCACTCGTAGCATCTCGCAGATTTCGTTCATTACGTAAATAAACTAAATTTTAATTAAGTATCTCCAGTTGAGTCCATTCCAAAATTTCCAATATTTTATAGCGTATTAGTCTTTATTGATTCGTTTCGGTAAAGTATTTAGCTCAATAATTTCTAAGAATTAGTCTGTATTTTCGTTAGTTTTAATAAAGCGTTAGAAAGCGTTAGCGTTAGAAATTTAGCCCGTCTAGTCTAGTACTTACTAAAGAAAAATATACGTAGAAAAAGTCTAGAATTATTAGTCATTGATTGTAAACAAATTGTAACAAATTAAAAAGTATAATAATGTCAAACTTAAATATAACTTTTATTCATGAATTATCCCTAAACATTCATAGATTAATATTTGCATTTACGTTTGTCGAAACTAAAACGTACCTTAAAGTAAATAGCAGTAAATCGTCTTTAGTAAAGTCTCGTGAAGTCTCGTTCGCTTTTTATTAAAATGGAATAAATATAAAAATATATAATCATTATTGAATGAAAGCATTGGTGGTTTTTTAATGAATAACGAAAAGTATTTATAATAGAAAAATTTTAAATGTGAACAAATTTTAAATACAAAATACCTTAAATTTAGTCACTATCTATTACCACTATTTAATTGGCATGATCCCAATAAATTCTTGGACTATTTTCTCCATTAGATTTCTCACTAATCTAGCCTCCAACCTCTATTTGCCGTCCTATAGCGTCTAGCCTCCATATTCTAACCTCTTGTTTCCATTCTAGCCTTTAGTCTCTCATCTTTTTAAACTTTTGATCAATCTAGTAGTTATTCAATGAAAGCAATGTTTATTATTATTAATCAGTAAGGTGAAAAAATAATACGATTCGAAATTTTATAACGTCATTTATGAAGGAAATCGTCAAATATAAAATATTTAATTGTTTAAGTTTGTTTTACGAACAGCTCGTTATTTCAATTGTTAATTTAAAAAGGTAATTCAAGCAGAAATTGTAATTATTGTAAGAGATCAATTTCCAGTATTTCATTAACAAAAACATCTCCACTGATAATGATAATTAAGTATCATTAATATAAAGGAACACATCATTCTCAATCTTTCGTAAATATTCTTCAACTTACGAAAGATTCAGTTCCTCAACGACTCTTTGAGGATCAAGGAAATATGGAGTTCACAATTATGTAATTAGGTCAGAGTTAATACGCAATATTCAATAAATGAAAGATTAATTGATTAAACTGTCTCCTAAGTAAAATATATGGATATTATATTATTTATAGTTGTAAAAATCGGTGTTCGTTTAACAAAATTCAATCGCAAGTTTTAATATTTTTCTTCCTGTTCTCGTTCGACTTCTTTGGAGATGAATTTTTCGTATTATATATGTATTTTTTATATTTAATATTCGTAAAGCATTTTCCAAAGATTTTTATTTTATTTCTTCTAATCAATTTTTTTTGTTTTACATAATAAATTGATTTTAAATTTGTTCCTCCCGGCTTCTTGTTTTTCATTTAAAAAGAAATCTATACTTTGTGTAATCCTATGTGTAAATTAATATCTCTACATATATACGTTTATACATATACATATATATATTTATGTATGCTTACGTTTTTAGCAACCCTTTCCTCAACTCTCCATTCCCGTACGAAAAGTAGTTCCCTACCTTCTAGTGGTCGAGCTAATTCAGCTTCTGGTACCAATATTCTACTACTTCATCCAAATCAATCACAACCATCAAATCGTTCGTCATCGTCATCATCGGCTTCAGCATCAGCGTCTGGGCCAGCAGCGACGGTATTGCCTTTACGAAAGAAAGACAAAGATAAAAGAAATAGCCAAAGTAGTCAAAGTAGTGGTAGAATGACCACAAAGTCACGTCGACCAAATGCGGCCAATAAAACCGCTGCAACCACCATCGCCACCACTGATGGAACAAACGTGGCTAGTGCCACAAACGTCGCTGGTAATGAATTGTTTGAGCCGGTACAGAAAGTTTCATTGCTCAATAGCCACGAAATGTTTAGTGGTGATGACGGCGCTCTCAAACAATTAGCCGTACCAGGTCAGGATAAAAGATTGGTGGAAAGTGAGTAGATGTCGTTAAGACAGCAATCTCTATTCTATTGTTGGTCCAAAGGATCCTCAACTCTGTAAAATATTATAAAAAAACTCGCAATTTTAAATATTGTAAATTGTAAAAAATTGTCCTAATCGTAATAATTGTTTAATGTCCTTTTGCGTACACTGTAACTCCAGTACTTTAGTAGATGTAAACAAACTAAGAAAAGAGGAAATTGTATTTCGTGGAGCTTTAATTCTATAAAATATATGATAAGAAACGAACAAAATCGAAATTTAACTCTCAAAAGTCTCTCTTCATTTCATTTAAGCGATTTTATCCTAAAAAAACTCCACGAAATATAATTTTTCTATGACATATTCGTAGGTCTTGCGGTAAAACTGTTAAGTGTTAGTTGTTGTTGCTGCATATGTTTGTGTAGTTGAATTTTGTTTTATTGTCTTATTTTTAACTAAAAATTTTAACACAAAATCATGATATTCTGAGCCCAAATGAAAAGAGAAAGAACTATTACCAATATTTTAGGTAGAGCCTTTACAAAGTGAATGCTTCAGTAGTGTTAGCCCCGTCCAGCAAAGTGGCTCACCACCACCATCACTCTTCCCGAACCAAAAACACTAATGACGTTCAGTATATAACAAAACAGAATAATAACAATTGAACTTCAGATAACAACAACAAAAATGAAAACATTTTAAAAAATATTACAATTTCTGCTAAAGATGGTATTTGATTTTCTTTGATAAACATTTGATACTTTGGGATTTCAGTTACAAGAAAAACAACAAGAATAATTCAGCACAGGCATGTGAAAGTAATGTGTGTGTGGCTGCTCTTTTTCAAGTACTCTTCGCCACACACCGTCACAATAAGAAATAACATCAAATGCACACACACACTCAGAAAAACACGCACATACCAATTACACATGCAGACACACACATGCGCACGTATCCATACACATAAACATGCTCTCTCTCAATATTTAAACTTTTTATAATCCTTCTCTCGCTCTTCTAACAAACATTGCACAGCTTGGGCTGGCTCTCCCGGCTTCAATTACTTTGTTTTTGTGAATTTCACTTTGCACTAAAATCATCCTCTCGCGACGCATGCTATAAAAGACGCGCTGCTTTACTCTTAAAGACTGTCGATATTGTTTTGAATAAATTTCAAATGTAATTATAATTATTATAGTACTATTTTTTTACATAATATTTAACTTAAAATGCTTACTATTTGCTTAGTACTAATTACTAAAAATAAAAATGATTTACTTCTGCTTCGCGCTTAGATTTGCATTCTCTAACATTTGTTTAATATTGATTAATCAGTAAAAGCAAAAACTTAAAAAAAAATACACGCATTAAAAATTCAGCAATATTGCTTAATTTACAAACCTAAATTTAATTCATCTTACAATCACGCTTTCACATCCACAAACCGCCTACCATAATAACTCATATTTCTAAGAACTAATTCAGCCCTCATTTGCCCCTTCTTGCGTCCTTCGGTTTCTTCTAATGGTTCTTCTTTTCCTATTCAACACTTCTTAGATGATAACGAAGATGGACGTGAGGCTGGTGTGTCGATTTCAAGCTACAGCCCTCAACCAGCGCCCGAAATAATTGATGGACCCATTGTCAAGTCACCTCCGGAACCGACACGCGTCAAATCACCAGAACAGATCATAATGCGCTCACCCGATCCGGTCAACTGGACAGTCCCGTTGGACACAGGAAAGACCTTTACTGTGACACAAAATGTCAAAGAGGGTAAGAGAATAAATACGAACCATTAGAGACATATTTGAGAAGAATGCAATACAATACGCACGTACATTATTTTTCCTTTTGCCCGCGTCTCTCTCCCCGTGCTTTTCCTTTCTTTCTGGCAGGTGAAACCTATAGCCGACCCCAAAGTGAAATCAAGGCTTCAACTCCTGTAGAAAAACCGCCACCACCTCCTCAATCAGCCCCGCCAGAGCTAACCGAACAAGTTAAAATGGATGGTAAGCTTTAAACTCTCCACAAAATGAAGCTTTTACTATCTCGCTCTATCAAACAAAATCATAAAAAGTTAAAAAAATTCCATAACATAATACGGACTAAAAACAATTAGAAGAATAAAACAAAGTCATACAAAAAACTCAAGCTTTTTTCTGCAAATAAAAAATTAACATTCTACCTCCCCACTCCGTTAAACGAACATGCTATACACACAAAACACCATCATCACCAATATCAACAACACCTCCACCACCACCAACAACAACAACTAACTACTATCATGTTCAATCAAAACCGAAAACAACAACAACAACAACAACAATAACAATAATAATAATGACAACCTGAAACCAACCAAATGCTGTAATACCGAAACGTCGAAAGTCTGGAAAAATACCGATCGCAAGTCGTCACCAACCGTGCTCAGTCCCACTTCCGAGGGCTCTAAAAGTAATGCAGGTCACAGTCCCGGACAAGGTCAAGGTGAGAGTCGGATTGCTTATGATGCTCGACCAGTACCCGGTTCGACGTTGCGCTGTCTTGATGATCCCGGATTGATCTTCGACGCAGATGCTACGCTGGCTACTGCATCGGTTGCCGTTGCCGGAGGATCACCATCATCAGGTTCGGCATCGACAACCACGGCATCGACTGCTCGCAGCGCAGCCGCTGACGTGTTCGAGAGAGCTCGTGATCGTTTCGACCGTTTCTGGGGTGGAAACAAGGAGGAGAGCGTCTAAAAAGCTAAGAGAAAGAAATTCTCATTTTTTGTTTTTTAAAATTGTTAATTTTATGCATTCAGAATTGTCGCATCATGAAAATCATGATGATGGCGATAATGCAAAGTGGCTACAATGGTAAGTATATAATATATAAAGAAAATAAGGACTCAAAGGAATTTATTGCGAAAATCTGGCAAAAAAAATTATTCACAGCAAAAGAAATCTCGCTTGAGAATTCAATAAAATTAAATTTAATAAAACCGAAAAAACACAAAGAGAGAGATTGATCATAATTGAAAGGAGAATATAATTTATACAATACAAAAGCTTGGGACAAAAGTAAAAGTCGAAACAGCCGCCACCATAATTTTCACATAATTAACACACGAAAGCAATCAGAGCTCATTTCCCTGAGATCGGTGTAAAGCTTAAGTAAAGAGGCTAAACTAAAAAGATAAAAGGGAGAACATTTTTCAACCCTCTCTCATTGTCAGAATAAGCTCTTCCATCTAAAAGTATTTACGCTCTTACGTATAAACGGCTGGAAGGTCTGGTTTCAAAAGAACTGAAGAATAGCAATGGAATAAATCTGCCTAAGTGAAATGCTGAGAATTTTAAAAACTCACGCACACTTACTGAGATTCGTCAGCAATTTAAGATGCCATTCGAACCGCTTTGCAACACTAGAATTAGCTCTCTCTATAAAATACATCTCAAACAACAATTCTCCCAACAGTATTTTATGAGGTATTACCACGGTGTCACTAACGCATTCACACATTCTCAGAATGGAATTTTATTCTATTCTTTTCGAATTAACAGTAGTAGGGTAGTCGCAACGTTTTTAAAATTCGACTGTTATTTTAATCGAGTAATCGAACAATCGTAAAATTCGAATCGAAAATAGGAGTATTATTATTAAAAAAAACATTTACTCATCTAAGTGAAAATCCAAAAAATTCCAGTAAAATTAATTTCATAAAATTTCGAACTGGGAATTAATTTTCCTAGAATTTAGACAAAGTTAAAAAAACCCAAAGGTAGAAACTATGTAAAAGAGATCACAAATGCGCCAATATATAAATCACTGCTATTAAGACAACACAGTTTAAAAAATATATAAAATTCAATCACAATCGTTCATACTCGGTAGATTTACATTAATTTATTTACAAATTTCTTATTGGAATTTTTTGTTGCTCAATAAAATGTAATTGGTTGTTGTATAAGTGCTTTCCTAGAGTTTAAATATTTTAGTATATTATTTCAAAATAAATTTTATACTGCTTGAACTTTTTCCTAAAACCATTATTGTGGAAATTATTTGATAAATGCTTTTAAGGAAAATTTATTGATCATACGTCACAATAGTCATATAAAGCCCGTCCAATATGAAACATTCGAAAATCTGAAAAGTAAGTTCAAGAGAAGACCCAATACAGAAACAAAAATAAAGGAAAAATTTAAAAGTAAAATAGCAAAAATCTAACAGATTAATCCATTCGTAGGTTTGTGGAGATAATTGAAAAGAGAAGCAACAAAATTATTAATTTTGGTCTAGCAAAACACATAAAACCTATATCATCAGTATCTAATTATACGATATTCTCATTCATTAAACGATTAAAAATTAAATATTTTAATTAAAAACAAAAAATAAAAATAATAAATAAAAGTAAGGAGTCTACCGACAAGGAAGAGATGTGGGGCGGTATTGGTGATATGTAAATGCCATACTTCAGAAGCGTACGTAAATGAAGAATTTCTATGAAAAAAAAATAAAAACAGCTTTGGGGAAAATATTGCAGGCTTTATAAACGTGAAAGTTATGCCAATACCACGAAACAGGCACGAAATATAATATAAGAAAGAGAGAGGAAAAGCATATTTAAGCTTAATCAAGTTTAGAGGTAAAAAATCCAATAATTGGTTACAGAAAACTTTAGTAAAACCTGTTCTAAATTATCGAGATTTCGAACTAAAGGACTCAATAAAAAGAATTAAATAGATGAAAGGAATGAATAAAAATGCAAAAAACACAGGACTTTCAGTAACTTTTCTGAGACCCTGATATTATTTTTTTCTTGTGAATATTTTGTTCAAATTAAATTTTTACTCTTATTATTTTAACTTCAAGAAAAATATAGAAAAAATGGAGACCAGAAAAATTTTAGTTAAATTAAATCCCTTAAGTTTCCAAGTCTTTTTTCAGTCGTCTTCAATAGAATCCTTTCGATTATTCAGTTCCGTAATATGATTTTAAAATATTGGAACTAAAAATTGAAGAAAGTTTTTCTGTTTGAATGAGTTTTTGAGAAAATTTCCTAGAAAGCGATTTTTATATAAAAGAGTGTAAATTCTTTTACGTTTTGCTAAGGAATTCGATTGCTTCCGATTTTTTGCTCTGAAATTGTTTTCTTCAAAATCATTCATTTACCCGAACTATTTCTTATCATTTTCTTATCACTAAGTTTCATGGCTACTGCACAGTGGAGTGAAATTAAAATCACAGCATTTTGCTATAAATGTTTTTATTCAGATTTGAATATATTGCATCTTCAACAGCCTTTTCAAATATTTTGAAATCTATTTTTATAATTTTATTAGATTTTTACGATTTTAAAACTTTCTTTAGATCGCAAGAATTTTTACAAGATTTAAATTTATAAAATTTTTTCATTTTCTTATTACAAATAACATAAAGAGTTTACAGTTTTTTAGACCGCTTTTTTGCATCGCCTTGATAAAAACAAAAACCAAGCTTAAAGCTTTAGAAAACAAAACTATAGAAAGTCTTTCGACTTCTTTGAAAAAAACGTTTATAAATTTATTTATAACCTTAGCTGTTTATTAAGAAATTTAAAAATGTTTAGAATAACTTTTTTATGAATATCGTTTATTAACTACGATAAAAGAATTTATTAATTTTATAGAGCTTTTAAATAAATAAGGCAGATTTTCATAAAACAAATATACTCATGAAATAAAACTCTTCGATTTTATGTCGGCCTTAAACCATATTTAAGAATTTATTCCATCAAACTTGTTTTTTAAATGGCAGATTAATTAATTGTTAAAGAAATAATTAATTCACATGTCGAAATGTCGATAAAATGTTAATTTGTATTAATTAAATAGATTGAATATATTTATATTAATTAATTATATTGTATTGATATAATATACACAAATACACCCATAAACATACATACACCCCATTGCGTAGTGTTGGACGTAATGGAAAAGAGAACAAAAAACAAAAACAAACACTCAATATATACGAAACTAATTATTATTATTAAACATGTGCACATAACCACATATATATCTAGTTGTATTTGTGTTTGTATTTACACTATCGTATATACTTTGTGTAATGCAAGAAGAAGAGCTAGGAAAGGCCAGAGTTGGAGGCAGAGCCACAACCAGAACCAAAATTGTTTGTGTTGCTCTCTGTCTCAAGTATATATATATATATATATATATATATATATATATATATATATATATATATATATATATATATATATATATATATATATATATATATATATATATATATATATATATATATATATATATATATATATATATATATATATATATATATATATATATATATATATATATATATATATATATATATATATATATATATATATATATATATATATATATATATATATATATATATATATATATATATATATATATATATATATATATATATATATATATATATATATATATATATATATATATATATATATATATATATATATATATATATATATATATATATATATATATATATATATATATATATATATATATATATATATATATATATATATTCGATGTATACATTTGTAGCTATATAAAACATACTTACACACCTATACATGCACATTCACCCACACATCTATCCAACCACCCACACACACAAACACACAGACACACACCTACATATACAAACGTGTACCCACATACACACACATACATACATGCATACATTCACACATTTCCAGCCATACACACTTGCCTTTCTATACTGAAACTACAATACAATCCTTCCCCACACTCGCACACATACTCATACTTGTCAAAGCCGTGTTCCGTACAATTCCGTGCAATTGTATTTTATTCTTTTGATTTTGGTTTTTTTTAGTTATAAAATATTAAAAGCAGTTTTGAAATTTTGAAGAAAATGATTAAAATTCGATTATTTAAATAATTTAAAATCATTAGTTATTTATCATTATTACGTAGTTAGTATTTGCAAATTATATATAAAAGGTTTTTGACTAATGATAAAACTTGATAAGAATTTAACAAAAATAATAAAAAATAAAACATTCGATTGCATTTTTTTCCAATAAAGTCTAAAAATTTCTCATTCTAGTAGAAGGGAAATGAAATTTTTGTAATAAAAAACCATCAAGAAACAGAAATAACTTAAACATAATTTAATAGAAGAAGGAGAAATGCCTAAAGAAAAAAAGAAAAATTTTAAATCTGAAAAAGTATTTTAGCACAAATCATTGAACAGATTAATCCATACCAATGAATTAAAAAGCAGATAAAACAACAATAATTATGATAATAATAATAATAATAATAATAAAATTATTGTAAAAGTAATTAGAGAAATAATTACAAACAGAAAATTAATTCCTAAATAAAATTTGTATGCATGGATAGTCTTGGCTTCGTTTAGAAATAGTAGTCAGAACAACAAGACCAACGAATATGTATTTGGTATAAATTGAGAAAAAAATTTCGATTTATTTTGTGTCAATAATTTTGGAAAAACTGCTTGAAATTCATGTAACACAATTGTGTAAAGAAAAATAGAAAAACATTTAAATTTTGTAACGGTCATTGAAAAAGGTATTGGTACACAAAAAAAAACAACAAAAAATACCAACGATAAAAATTGCGAGAATTTTTGGAAAACTATAAACGAAATTTTAAAATTTTCATTCACAGCAAAGAAGAAGCAAAAGAAAAAAGAGTAGACGGAGAATAAGAAAAGAGTAAGGAAAACATAACTAGTAGATGGACGCTATAAAGAAGGATAATAAATAAATCAATGAGAATTAAACGAAGAAACAATAGAGGAAATATTTAGCGTAGGCATCGGCAATCTACGTTCCGTGGGTCAATATTGTTGACTATGTTGTCAAATGAATGTCATGGATAATTCCAAAATAGTAAATTAGGGTAAATTGATATAAATTGAAGATTGTTGGTGTTTGAAATGTTCTTCCAACGTAATCCTAATTCATATTTTTAATTTTCTAATTTTTCCACTTTTCCGCAAATAAACGTTGAAATTTGTAACCTGTCGCCTTAAGCCAAACTTGTGACAGTACAGGAATAAGGGTCATAACTAACCGATATCTTAGCCATTCATACGAAAAATAGTTACTGACTCAATTCATGTTTTCAGTTCTTAAAAAATGAATTTTCTTTGGTGGATTCCAATAAAATGAGGTTTGTCGATGCCTGCTTTGTTATGATGACAAAGATATGAGTGTATTGGTGTATTTATATTCATAAAATTGTTCCCTAACACAAAAAACACTGCTTATGCATGCGTAGCGGTCTCGCTCGAAAACGATAACCGAGAGATTATTTCGCAAAAGCAGGCAGAATATGAATGAATATTGTTAACACTAAAAGAAAAAGTTTTCAGAACAAAAAAAAGGAAAAACATAAGGATTTAAATGTGTTTAGTTGCTAAATATATAATCAATTAAATTGAACAACAAAATCAACAAGAAGGAAGAAAATATTCATTTTTAATAAATGATCTTCATCCACTCATTCAAGCATAAAAATTATAGCTTTAGAAAACAAAAGCAAAAAATACGAAAACTCTCCCATTTCGGAGTAAAAAAAGGCAAAATCAAATACAATAAAACAGAACTAAACTCGTAATACAATAAATAAAAATTTACTATGATAATAGACTAAAACCAATGAGATTGTTTTATTTTATTCGATAATGTTTTAATCCATGCCGGTAGATGCGATGTTTTGATAAATCATTTAGCCTTGAAGTCAATACAGGCTTACTTCAATCTTACTACAATTCATATGACTCGAAATTCGCTCTCTCGTTTTAAACACGGGGTCATCTCAAACGAGTGACAGCAAAAGCTTAAACGCAACCATAGCAGCTGGCAGCTAGCTACTCCTGGAAACTCCGTTAACATCCAGTGATTAAATTAAACAATAACAGCTGAAGAGAAAGAGAAGAAAAGAAGAAGAATACGTCAGCTGCTACAAAAAATTAGACATTAGAAAAAAGATACCATCGGTCGTGTATCTAACGTCTACAGCTTTTCATTAAAAAAGCTACAGCTTTTCTAAAATTCATCCTTTATATCGCAGAAAAGAAAGGAATTAGCTTTCGAAATAGTATTCATATCGACTCCATAGCTGTTTTAAATTTTCTCATTAAGCTACTTTAGAAAAACTTTTTTTAACACAAATCTTAAATCTCGTCTTACCAGTCGTCTTTCAGCTGTTTGACGTTGCCATACTCAAAAAGCTTTCACTTACGGCAGTATCAAATTGCTGAAAGGTAACTGTAAAGGCGACGGAAGATGGATTCTCGAATAAGCGCATTAGAATTAATATATTTATTCCATAGTTCCGGACATCTTTCCATTCTTTCCACTGTCCCATAGTTCGAAAGGTCTGCCCGAGAATAGCCATTTCAAACAGTTGGGAGACAACTGGAAGGATGAGACGAAACGAGATGATACGAGTATTAATTGTGGAAAATGTGCATAAGTGTACTTATTCGATATTTCCGGACTTCTTGCCAAGAATAATCATGCCAAACAGTTCAAAGAAAACTGGAAGAATGAGAGAAGACGAGACGACATTAACTTTGGAATCCTTTAACGTGGTTATACCATAGTTCCGAACCTTTCGCCATGCCTTTCAGCTATTATTCTGTAAGATGTCACCTACAGTAGTATCAAGTAGTTGAAAAGCTATCAGAAAAATGAAGACGCGAGACGTTCGGAAATACGGAATGAGCACATTAGCAAATTTATTCCAAATTTCCATTAGAAATGCGACACGATTCGAAACTTGGAATAAGCACGTAAGTTTGCTTGAAAAAAACGACGTACAAAACTGCGACGAAGTGCATTTATGATTACGAGATGTATAAACGGATGTGTTTATTATTGTGGTGCATGTGAAAATAACTTTCAAATATCTAAAGCTACAAAAGCTAAGTAATTTAAATATCAGAAAAAGGATATGTCAAAATGCATTGGCCATCTTGTAGTGCGCGTTTATTAAGCTTCCAGTAAAACAACAATACGGATATGCTGCGTACAATAGGAAATGAGAAATAAGAAAATTACAAATAAGAAATGTATTACGTTATAAATTGATTCTTGGTTCGTTTCAAATTTAAGCGGAATATAATTTGTTTATTTGAAGAGACAATCTATTAAAATTTAGTTACTAATTTTAAGTTCAATAAAAACACACTGGCTTGTTTTTGCTTCCTTTTTTTTGAGGGGAAAACATAATTTTTTTATTTATTTGAAATTTTTAAGAATTGTTCTATAGTATTGCCATCAAAACTGAAACAAATAATTCCTTTTCATTTTACAATTTTTTAAACTTTTCAATAATGTAAATTATTGCATTGGAATTAATTTTTTTGCGATAAAAAAAGGGGAGGTATTTTTTCGGTTGTGATTCTTTCCGGTTTTTCTGTGGTTTTTTTAATTTTTTGTTTTATTTTTTGAAGCAAATACATTTTAATCTTTTTACAACAATTCAAATTACAATTCATGTAATATTATTTGTAATATCTAGGAGTGTCTCTTAAACATTATTTTAAGCGTATAGAGTTCAATTTATTGTTTAGTACATTAAATAAATAATTGATTTGAGTCTTTGAAGTGCGAGTAAGTATAATTTTTCTTTTAAAGTTATCAGAAATAATTTTAAATAAGAAATAATTTTTGGTGTATTTTAAAATACTGGAAAAGAATCTGCGCGATATTTTTAGAGTAAAATTTATCACCAACGGGTTTAAAAATGGTCTATTACCGAAATTACGGGAAGAAATTTACTTTTTATTTGTTCCATTACGGTAATTAATTTCTGTTTGTCTTTCGTTTTTTAGATTTAGTACATTTGTCTCAATATTGATTTTGAAAATAGACTGATTTCATTGACTGCAAAAATATCACAGTGTTCGTTAATAATTTAGCAGTCTTAAGAGATGAAAAGAAATAAGAAAAGAAGTTATCTTTTAGAAAAATGTATATCAAAGAAAACTTTTTATTGTTCAATAATTTTTTCACACAATGAAAATAGTGGATTCTCTTAAAAAAGAAATAAAACATTGCTTTTTATTTGCTTTCGGAAAAAAAGTATATACGTGAATATTTATATATATATATATATATATATATATATATATATATATATATATATATATATATATATATATATATATATATATATATATATATATATATATATATATATATATATATATATATATATATATATATATATATATATATATATATATATATATATATATATATATATATATATATATATATATATATATATATATATATATATATATATATATATATATATATATATATATATATATATATATATATATATATATATATATATATATATATATATATATATATATATATATATATATATATATATATATATATATATATATATATATATATATATATATATATATATATATATATATATATATATATATATATATATATATATATATATATATATATATATATATATATATATATATATATATATATATATATATATATATATATATATATATATATATATATATATATATATATATATATATATATATATATATATATATATATATATATATATATATATATATATATATATATATATATATATATATATATATATATATATATATATATATATATATATATATATATATATATATATATATATATATATATATATATATATATATATATATATATATATATATATATATATATATATATATATATATATATATATATATATATATATATATATATATATATATATATATATATATATATATATATATATATATATATATATATATATATATATATATATATATATATATATATATATATATATATATATATATATATATATATATATATATATAAAGGAAAAATAAATGAATTGTTTGATGAATTGAAAATTAATGAATTGAAAAACAAAATAAAAATCTGATTAATAAATAAAAACTAAGAATAAAATATTTAAATACATTTGAATACTCAGAGGAAAACCTTAAAGGGCTGAAAAGAAAATTAAAACGTTTTTGTAGAAGACTCATGAGTGGCAACCCTTCATTTTTCATATATATACATATATTTTTTTTTTGGAAAAGAGAATTATTGAAGTTATTGTTCTTGAGTTTCCTAGGAAAACCATTTAATTTTCCTTTAAGTCAATTAACGTTTTTCTTGAAATTTTTCAAATGTATTCTAATATTTTATCATTAGCTTTTATTTATTAATTAATTTTCAGTCACCTTTTATTAACGCTTAAATGCGTTTCATTAATTTTTCCCTTTTCAAAGAAATTAATACGTATAAATTGATTGTAATATTTTTAATTGAAAGAATAATTTACTTTTTTGTTTTAAATAATATAGATTGATTGCTTGGTCAAGTTTAATGCCAGATTTTTTCAAAGCCATTATAATGGTCTTTAATGGCCGAGGGTATATATCTTGAATATGTTGCCATCTCTTTATTTACAAATCACTCAAATAAATCTAGTACTCTTTTTCCCTTTTAAGCGTATTCATATTATCGTATATATTATTCAATGTCGTAGATAAATGCTATTGATTAGTTTTAGATTAATTAAAATTATGACTTAAGCCAAAGACGATTATTTCAAATTATAATACGGAGAAATTTAATACTGGTCAGTTGACTTTGGACTGTTTAATCATGATCGATTATAGTAGGAAAGAAGGAGAAAAGGTATGAAGAAATAGATAGGAGTACACACTAAGGTTTGCCGTCCTCAGGGTTGTTCTATTTTCCATATTTAAGACGACCATTAGGATTCCATTTGGTTAAGTTTATAAATTATATAAGAATTAAACTTTCATTTCGATATTTAAAAAATATCACGTTTGTTAGTGTGTATCATATCGAATGAAGTAAAATAAATAATATACGTTACAAATTTTGTTTTCTTTGAAAAGTGCTCAAAGTATAAGATGTATCTACGCAAGTTAGAAATTGCGAAAAAAGTAAAAATTGCAATTCTTCTAAATGATCTAATAATTTTTTAAAGTCCTCCAAAGACTTTTTTCATTACTACTTATGAATTGATATAACTTTACGAGCAATATTTACTTAATAAATAATGCAATTTCTAAGATTGATAAATTAAATTGGTTTCATTAATATAATATTTTTCTTTGTTTGCTAAAATAACTTTCAATCTATTAATAGTGCCCTTTATAATTCAAAAAACCACTCCTGCAGAAATTCTTGGGTTCAATCTATTTAATAATTTATGCTAAAGTTGTTAAAATAGTTTTATAATACTTATTTTGCTAACATCTCTTTGCTCTATAGAGTTATCGAATGGTTCAATAAATGCGAGCAGAGAAAACAATTATCGTAAAAAACCAAATATTCAAACAAATTTAAAAAATTTTGTCAGCTTCTAAAATTGTTCTTTTCTTTATAAAAATCAATATATATATATATATATATATATATATATATATATATATATATATATATATATATATATATATATATATATATATATATATATATATATATATATATATATATATATATATATATATATATATATATATATATATATATATATATATATATATATATATATATATATATATATATATATATATATATATATATATATATATATATATATATATATATATATATATATATATATATATATATATATATATATATATATATATATATATATATATATATATATATATATATATATATATATATATATATATATATATATATATATATATATATATATATATATATATATATATATATATATATATATATATATATATATATATATATATATATATATATATATATATATATATATATATATATATATATATATATATATATATATATATATATATATATATATATATATATATATATATATATATATATATATATATATATATATATATATATATATATATATATATATATATATATATATATATATATATATATATATATATATATATATATATATATATATATATATATATATATATATATATATATATATATATATATATATATATATATATATATATATATATATATATATATATATATATATATATTTGTGACAAAGCTAAACGTTAAAATGTCATTTTACAAAACATTGCCGAAAGGTTTAAAAACAATGTTAATAAAACAGTATTTGAATAACTGAAAAAAGTGATAAAAATCAGAAGTGAATTTTCGTATAGAACAAATATATCGTATATTATAAAGTCGTTTTAATTCTCGAGGATTTAAGATTGTCTAATTATCGTATTTTAGATAAATTGGAAAAAGGTTAGTTTCGTGGATCAAAATACGTGATTACTCTTAAAACTAGCTTTAACTACTTGATAATGTGATTTTTAATTTATAAATATATATTTAGTGAAATTCGTATTAATTCGTGTCGGTGAACAATTATTAAATTGAATGTGCTTTAATTTTAAATATGCAAATGTTTTGAATAAACACTCAGAGAATCAACGAAACCGAACATTTGATTTCAAAAAGGAAATTAATTTTTAATTTTTAACAGTTAAATATTTATATGATAGAATTATATTTATATGATTTTTCTTCGTAACACAATCTCATATAAATTTTGTTTTTATTTAGTTTCTAAATTTAATTTTTGGATACAATTGTGAATAGCATAACTATTGATATTATATATTAGTATAAAATAAATTTAAAAGTTTAATATAAAAGATTATTTCAAAGACTTTAAAATTTTCAATTTAACGTTGGGTCGTATTAATTAAAAACCTCATAAAATTTATACAAATTTTTTTCAAAGATATTTATTTGATTATTGATTGAATTAAATTTCAATTAAAGTTTTCATTGTTTTCAAAAACAATTAAGGAAACTAGCATGATTTCTTTCGCTTTTCTCCGGTTTTCTATTTTGTTTTACATTTTGAAGAATGAGTTTTTCTTCTTCTACGCTATAATTAAAAGACTGAAATTAACTACTATTAAATTCGTTTCATAGATGACACTCACTTCAATGACGAGGATGCTTGACATTATATATCATAATATAATAGTCATTCAACTGTGGCACCATTATTCCTTCCCCCACTATATTCGTTCATTCATTGAAATAAGCTGCTTTTTTTATCCCATTCGAGTGTCGGAGAAAGCGATTTGTGAAATTTCAGATAAATTTGTTGAAATAAATTTAAAAAGTTTTGACTAGAAACGATAAAGTTATTTTTTCCTAAGAAAAAGGATTTTGTTCTAATCTATTTTTAGATATAGAAAAATAAACAACATAAATAATAGTAATCTACTATATATAGTCTATATTGCGGATGTACATTTATATATATATATATATATATATATATATATATATATATATATATATATATATATATATATATATATATATATATATATATATATATATATATATATATATATATATATATATATATATATATATATATATATATATATATATATATATATATATATATATATATATATATATATATATATATATATATATATATATATATATATATATATATATATATATATATATATATATATATATATATATATATATATATATATATATATATATATATATATATATATATATATATATATATATATATATATATATATATATATATATATATATATATATATATATATATATATATATATATATATATATATATATATATATATATATATATATATATATATATATATATATATATATATATATATATATATATATATATATATATATATATATATATATATATATATATATATATATATATATATATATATATATATATATATATATATATATATATATATATATATATATATATATATATATATATATATATATATATATATATATATATATATATATATATATATATATATATATATATATATATATATATATATATATATATATATATATATATATATATATATATATATATATATATATATATATATATATATATATATATATATATATATATATATATATATATATATATATATATATATATATATATATATATATATATATATATATTATATATATATATATATATATATATATATATATATATATATATATATATATATATATATATATATATATATATATATATATATATATATATATATATATATATATATATATATATATATATATATATATATATATATATATATATATATATATATATATATATATATATATATATATATATATATATATATATATATATATATATATATATATATATATATATATATATATATATATATATATATATATATATATATATATATATATATATATATATATATATATATATATATATATATATATATATATATATATATATATATATATATATATATATATATATATATATATATATATATATATATATATATATATATATATATATATATATATATATATATATATATATATATATATATATATATATATATATATATATATATATATATATATATATATATATATATATATATATATATATATATATATATATATATATATATATATATATATATATATATATATATATATATATATATATATATATATATATATATATATATATATATATATATATATATATATATATATATATATATATATATATATATATATATATATATATATATATATATATATATATATATATATGACGCTAGTGATATCTCAGATAGTATCTTCTAAATAAATTTTCCATACATATCGAAATGCTTTTCGTGTCTAAATAATAACATTTTTGCTTTTCGTTTCTCTTAAAACTAATTCGTTTAGCTTAACTAATATTTATAAAGAATTTTTTATGTATATGATTGTTATATGCATTTTCGTTTTTTCTATTGAAATAATTTGTTTTAGGTTTTCTTAAAATTTTGGAAATATAATATCTCAGAAAATTACAATTGTGAGTCACATCTAATTTTCACTATCGCCTATTTCTTTAAAATACTGGCTTAAATAAGAAAAAATTTATTCCATTTATCGATTTTATCATTTTCATTCAAATAATTTTATCATTGGCGAAAAAGGAATAAACTAGGATTAGTAATTAATGTTTGCCTTTTTAGGGCAAACGAAGAAAAGTTACACCAATAAATCGAATTATTATTCGACGATGTTTCGTTCATAAATAGTCTTTTCTTGGATTAAAATTTATTGCTTGGATTAAAAATCAGACTAAATAAAACTGATTAAACAAAGTTTAGTGCTAGCAATTACAACACATTACTCTTCTAAAATCTTCTAAATTTTTTCATCACATCAGATTTCCAGGAGGAAGAAGAAATTTTGCTTTGAAAGTAAACTCGATATAAAACCGGAATAGTGAAGGTAAATCGCAGGTAGTGAGGGTATGTGCTCCGCCTTACCCCCTCGAAAGTCTGATGTGAATTTTCTAGTGCACTTATAGCAAGTCACTTCCTTGTCGCGTCTCGTTTTCCAGTTGTCTTTCAACTGTTTGATATCGATATGGGCGATATCTTGCCAGTGGAAACGGTTGAATGACATGTGGAAAATACGAAACGGGATGTGCGAGTGACCCTTGGAATAAGCACGTAAGATTCATTCACAAAACCTTAATAATAAAGCGTATACTTTAATTACGTTTTCTATTTCGATTTTTCTTCCATGTATATTCAGTTATGAATACAAGAGTGATAATTATTAAAGGATTGGCTACATCGTCCATGATTTTCATTATGATAATCACACACACACGGCAAGATATTCTTAACAGAATAAATTTTGAATTGGAAATAAATGCAAGGTAATAATCATTAAATAATCATAAAATTTAAAGAATTTAAATTTAAAAGAATTTTTGGTTTTCCGTAACTAATATTTCTTATGCAGTTTGAATATACTAAAAATTATTGTGTAGAAATATATTAAAATTAAAATGCAATTGAAATGCATGTACAAGAAATAATAATATTACTTTATATCTGGGAATATTTATTTTGGAACCCACTCCTTTTTGTTCTGTGATTAATAGAAATCAATTTGTTGTAATATAATTTCGTTATGTCATTGATAATTAAATTCTGTTTGTTTTTCATTACTTTTAATTATTAGTTCATTCAATCTTCACCCAAATCTTTGATGGCTTGTAGTATACGCTTGACGTGTCCCACCTTAACCACTCCTAAGTCTTTCAGATCACGCCTGCCGAGAGTCAATAACTCTTTACCACGTATATCATTCCGTACGAAACTCTCAACATATTCCGACAATTGCATTGTCTCCAACCAAGTCACAACTTCGTCAACACTCCAGTTACCAACAGCTTCGCGTGTATTGGCCAATGATAGTTTGATTGGTTGCTGACCAACCGTAGAACCACTACGTAGACGCACCCAAAATGGACGTGATTTGCGGCGACCATCGGGCTATAAAGATAATGATTTAGGATGAAAACACAAAAGGAAATTAATTGATACCCTAATAATTAATTAAATACTATCCTAATTCGCACTCTAATTCGCACTACCCTCCACTCCTACTCCCCTCACAATCGACCCTCACAATCGAACCACCCTACCTCCCTTACTTACCTCTTCGTTCGGTGCCAGTGCATTAAAGTACGCTCGTATCTTTCCATCCACTCCCTTTTGAACTGAACACTTCTTCAGTTCCATCTCCATATTTGCCAGAGCGGCGCTTAATTTGGATTCGAGATCCTCACGTAGTACAAGAGCTTGGCCACGATCTCGTAGTAGAGTACAAGCATCATCGTACAATCGACGGGAAGTATCAATTACATCTACCAATTTAGTGCGTAAAGTTGGTCCTTGCAAGAGTTTTCCTTGCGGATGTATGGACTCCATAGCTTCGGCAGCGCGACACGCTACAACATATAGATCCTGTTGTAGCATCGGATGTGATATAATCAGGAACTTAACCCATTTAATTAACGAACTAACAGCCTCGATGAAATTCAACAAAACATAGCATTCACGTTCCGAAATGTAACCCTCATCCGGTTCGCTGGAACTAACGGTTGATGCGATCTGTTCGGATATGTTTGAGCTTTGATCCCGCTGAACGGAAATGCTATGCTGGCGTTGTTTCTCTTGCCATTGCTTGAGCGATACTTCAAGGTTTCGATTGCGGCAAAGCATCTGAACGCGATTTTTATGTAAAATACGTATCATGCCAGGCGGTTGAAGCCATGCTTCACCATCAACCTGTATAGGTATCTCCTCCTCGCCGAGTATATTGATTTGGACACTTTGGCATTGGGCTATCCGATGGCGTTGTAGATTAATTATACGCGATGCAGCCATCTGAACCGAACCGAAAACAGCAACGACTTCCAGAATTCGATCATCGAAACTGGGTGCCAAGAAAATATCATCCTTCTTCGAAGTACCCCAGAAATTTGTACCACCCATGAAGCTAGAGGTGAAGACGAAAAGAGGATGATTTGAAATGAGCGATGATAGAAGAAGGCGAGAGAAAAAGACAAGACTGACCTCGGTATGTTTAGGATAACTATACCCTGCAGCGAGGGCAATGGTATGCGTTGACCGTCACACTCCAATTGAACTCGTTGTTCCAAATTCTTACAGGTCTTTTGCAGCAACTGCTTCGAACCGAGTACTCCGTACCACATGTAATTTCTGGCACGCGAACGACACTTTTCGGGATGTTCTTCGCGTTTATTATGAAAATCCAAAGAGATTTTCGCATCGATTCCGATACCGAAATAATTATTCATCACGCATTTTTCATGATAACCCTCGAGTAGGGTTTCATCCGGGTCCATAAGAGGACTGACAGCAGCACACAAAGTATCCGCATTCGCCAGGAGGCACTTAGAAATGAATCCAGTGCCATTAGTCAGATCTGGCAGGGTGACAAAAAGTTATGAAGAATGAGGTGAAAACCAAGCAGCTTTGCACTACTGCCAACTTCACTTACTTGGCCAATTCGGCAGTCTAACCAACGGATTAATTATGGGCAATTTTTTGTTGTTTTCTTCTTTATCTAATAATTTTTCTTTCTCTTTTGTTGTCTTATCAACGTATTCTTTATCCATAAAATGATCGAAACCGAAAAGAGTGGAACCCATGAATAGACTTGATTTCGATCCTTTAAAGGTTTGTAGGCCGGGTAAGACTTCATTAGGCTAAAACGGCATGCGTAAAGATAATAAAATTGTTATATAGTTGTCCTTGTCAGACTTATTTAGCCAAGACTGGAACCCAAAGAATTCAGCTCTGACTCTTACCTTAAATAAACTCCCACAACTAATGCGGCGACTTGCAGCCGGTGAATTGCTTAAGAACTTCATATGCTCCGAATCCAAACTGAGGAAATTTGGATTGAAACCGGAGTGGCGTCGATCCAATTCCTTTTGATCGTATTCGCGTACCGTCAAACTCGTAGCGTGACTCGAATGGCGTCTTACTTCGGGCAATATTCTTGCCGAAAGCAAACTGGTTGTGAGAGCAGCCGGTGTTCCGGCGCTCTGATCGGTAAGCGGTTTGATGGCATCTCCGCGTAACGGTGTCGGCGGGCGCACGACTACACTTATCTGTGGATAGTTGGGATTTACATCATCAAACGATTCTTTTTTACACGACTCATCAAAAGTAATGCGCTTTACATCTTGGCCAGGTCCGGTGGATTTTTTGGGCGAAATACTACTGATCATGGTTGGTGTCGTTGTTCTTGTTGTTGCAACGCCCGTGGGCGATACGATTTCAACTTTAATAGCGGTCTTTTGGGAGCAATCTTCTTCTTCGGATTGTTGACTTGAGAGCATTTCCGCTTTTTCACTTAACTCTGACTGAGTTGCGAATTCGTTGCATTTCTTAAGAGAGGAACGCTTTTTGGATCGCTTCAAAAATAGAAATTTTTATAAAATAGAGAAAGCCGAAGAAAATTCATCGTTCATTAATCGTTCATTACCTCCATGAAAATAAACTCACCTTGAAACTCTTTCGTGTGATATCGCTGCTGCCTTCAACAAAATGGGCCAAACTGCAATAACGTGGCGGTTCGCGTATCTTCTGGTCATCGCATCGATTGTCAATTTCGAAAACTATATTCTCGAAACCGAATTGCTGCGGATTTTCATCGCTGTCCAAACGCGTTAATTGACTCAAACGCTGTGCCGGAGATGAGTTTCGTCGCCTACTGGCGGCATTTAAGGACTTTTGTCGTTTCAATTTGGCCTTCGATGATGGCGTAGATGTCGGTAGAGGGCCAGTGATTGTGTCTGAGCAGAGCGTCATTGTGTCGTCAGTGTTATCCTGTAAGGCATTTGTAATATCGTGACCTAAAACAGAGCTAATGTCATCCATAAGACTTTCCCCAGGTACTTGTTCAGTGTCATCGCTGGTTTCGGGCGAATCGATGTGTGTGAAAGAATCGGTCTCAAGATTCTAGAAAACGGACATAACACGATTATAAAGACGGTTAAGTGCTAAATGTGCCCTATATATGTCATATTTCTACCTGCAATAAATCGCCAAATGGAATCCCATGCATCTCTGCGGGTACGTTTGATTGTTTGTCGAAGATTTCGGAAGCGAGACTGCACTCTTCATTGCTAATTGCCGATAGAACATCACTAGCTTCACCGGCAACGTCATCCGATGACGACTGGTCCTGTAAAACATTAAGAGGATTGCAATATTTGCAAGATACTCGTACCAAAAGGGGTCTAGATAACGTACGGTAAGGTCTGTGTCTATGATTGTCATGCTTTCACCTTCGTATACGTTGCTAGCATTCGGCGATACTACGATATGTGGAACCTGCAGCTGAGTCATGCTTGTGGTATAAGTGCTATCCTCAGTATTAGGCGGAACTCCCTTCTCTTTACCGATCATTCCAGCAGGATCCCTGTTTTCACTCTCGCTTACGGTCACCGACTTCTTCTCCGGCGACTTATTCTCTTTGTCAAGCTCGCGACTCATGTAGTAGGTGCGTTCAAAGACCTCTACTGGCCGAAAGTCCGAAAGCGGATCAACAATCTTCTCTGTTGTGACGATAGGCACACTGAGGAAATCAAATTGGCGGTCAATGGATGTATCTCCATCTGCCCTAAGATGATTGATTGTCGTTTCTTGCTTGTTTGCCTCTCTACAAAATCCACTCATAGATAAACGAGTGGCACGATATTCAGCCGAATCGCCACTTCCCTGACTGTTCTCCTCTTGTTCTTGTATTACTTCCGGGACACCACTACTCCGTCGACTATCGGCAAATTGCCGCGGTACTGGCAAGCTTATCGAGTTGAAAAATGTTTCATCGGTCGAGTCACGTCGCGTGTCTGGCAGAGGTGAAATGCAAGTGTAACGAGCCGTTTCCATCGTCGGGGATATTATATTGATGGGCGGTATAATAGGCGGGGGTAATGGAGAGCTGCAAGGTGTCGATTCGCTTGATGTGGTTGGTATTTTTAGAGCCTCATAGGGTGTAATCGAAAGTTTTCGCTGATAGCGTTTTGGTCGTCCCGGCTCTGAGTGTTCGATGACATTGTAGATAGCGCGTTTTACGCTGTTGGCACGACATTGCAGCGCTTCCTTCTCAATGGAACGCAAGGAACGACTATTGCGACGCTCCTTGATATTGATTTGGTCCTTCTCGATTTTATCTATAGCCAAACTGGAATTCCTAATGGTGGGTTTTTTTGGGTGATTTAAAAATAAGAAAATGTATAGGAAAGGAAGTCTCTTTCGAAACTTACATCAATGATGACGATGTTGGAGAAGGCGTCACAGCTGGTGAGAGTGTCGGTGTACTACGCTCTATTATACTGCTAATTGTCGACAATAGTTCATCGCCTTCATGACTGCCAATCTCCTCTTCTTTAAGAGCATCCAATAGCATGTGAAGCTTTTGCCGCAGTATCTCGCACTTTATCATCAGTTGTTCATCCTCTTTACGATTCTCACAAATGCGAAGCGACAGTTCATCGATTATCTCACAAAGAGCCTTCGTGGAGGCAATTAATGTTGGCTTGTCTTCCGTTTCGACAATACTGCGCAAATTCTGGTTGGCTGAAGTCACCATACCGGTCAGTAGAGCCTCCTGAGCGGTTGTTAGTGACATCTTCGGTGTTTTAGGCTGCATCGCAATCGCCTTCTCAAATACCATAATACTCCAACGATCCAACATTTTAGTGCTAGCTGATTCGTAACGTTCTAAAATCTGTGGCAAATGGGCATCATCATCACAGGATGAGCCCCAGCCAAGTACACGTGCAAGATCATTACCGGTACCAAGTGGCAAGACCGCAACTTGACATTGCTTCTGAGATGAAAGACACAAAAGACACAAACACAAAATTAAAATCGACAAATCATCCTTTGAGAATTCTTTGCTGTTAGCGCATGACTTACGTGCATGTTGAAACGATCGATTTCACTCAGTACCCAACCGACAGAACCGTCGCCCGAACAAATCAAAATCCGGAACATTTCAAAGTGTCTGAAAAGACGCAGACCAAGGCTGGGACCGGTGGATATAAGATCGAAAACTTGTGCTGGATTTAGAAGTTGTTTGAAGCGACGCAAAAATTTGACGCCTTGATTATCGCCCGATTTGGAATTGACAAAGACTAGCAAGGGTGAAAAATTGCCCTTGGGACTGACCACATCCCAAGCGTCATCGTTACTAATCGAATGTACGCTTGTCGGTGGTACCACGGATAATTTTGCTGGACCTATAGGGCACGCGACAGACATTTGTGGTCGACACGCGACGTGCACCGTCTCTCGGCACCACAAACAGCGCCAGTCCTGCAGACGCAAAACGGAACCGCACGTTTTCTTGCAAACGGCGCATATCGACGACACCGGTAGGTTCCCTTCCATCCACTGATGCGGCATAATGATGCTACCATCGCGATCTTCGATAATATCTTTGCCGACGGTAGCCAGCGTGGTCCATTTGCAATTGGCAATTGCTTTGGCGGCACAACGTTTATGCACTTTGCATTTGCAAACTTCGCACGACAGGCCATGTGAGGTGACGCCCGATAGAGCATCACGACAGACATTACAGTACGTGGGACGTGCATGAGATGTGGCGTACCAATGATGATGATTGGAAAGAATGTCATGTTGGTCGAGTCCTGTTGAGGATCCGAAGAATGAATCGTTACGTGGTCGCGTCGACATTGAGGCGGACTTTAGAGCTGCTAACCAATCCTCCATTTCGCGTCGCGATTCGGCACACAAAACGAGAGAGCGGGTGGGTGTGATAACCTAAAAAATATCGATAATAAATACACTTTTTCTCGTTCTCATCCTTCAAATTGACAATACGTTCAATTCCACTCTTTATAAATTCCCCCTTATAAAAAAACAACAACAATAACCTACAAGTCAAACTAAATGATTGATGTATTGTATCCATTAATAACCTCCGCTAGTTCCTCCTTTTGTTTTTGCAAAACTTTAATGTCCTCTCAAAGGGATATCTGCTAACCTTCGCTGCTTTCATTAACTAATATCGCATAAGGAGAAAAGGGCATGAAAAATGATTGAGGGATTCTTTGTTGTAAAGGGATTGGCTGTTGTAGCGACACGACGTGACCTCTCACCTTTGCAAGCATCATTGTTCAAGTTACCGAATGTTGCCAAATGAATTATTTTCAGCCAAATACTAATTGGATATTAAGTTCATTAATGAAACTGAATGCTTCTCTTCTGGTTTTGAAAATTCTCTTGTGGGTGAAATTAATTCAGATCTAGCGATTGTAGTTAAGAGGAAAATGTGTCAAGGTGTATGTGAGAGTTGTCAACTCAAAGTATTATTAAAGAGTAAAAGGGCGAAACACGATATTGTATTCTACTAGACCATTCGTGAACTCCTGCCTAGACAAAAAATATTGCTCAAAGGATAAAGAAAAAGGATATCGTTAATTTATTGAGTAAAAGTGATTCATGCACGTGGTAAATTATTTTTAACAAAACTCCTGACATACTTCGGATTTAACAAAATTTTACTTTGATTATATTTAAAAGCTGAAAGTGCATTTATAGCCATGATATATATATATAATATATAGTAGTACAAAAACCATGCAAATAATAGCATAATATCATTAAACTACGCACGAGTAATTCACGTCACACTGATTGGATAATATCAATAAAATAAACATATAATTTTATTCAATAATCTTTCCTTCTGATCGCCCTGAAAAAAGCTTTCGTTCGACCTTTCATTCGTTTCCTTTTTAATCAAAGGACATTCATTGTTATTGCTATTGTGATTGTTATTACTTTGTGAAAATTCGTAATATATGCATGACATTACAATATTCTCTCATGGAATATCATGATTTAAAACCTTGCCGCAAACAACCTTTGCACTGCATGCTTCATGTCTCCTTATGCCCTCCCTCTCTCTCTCCCGTTCTTTTTGATTCATCTGCATGCCTTTTAATGCCTTTTCCTGTATCCTGTTGATTGCAAATCATGTTGATTGCTTATAGACAGTAATGGAAATTTAGCCGTATCCACAGCCGGTAATAAAGATAACCGAATAAGATTCGGTTGAAACAAAAAGGGAAATGAGGAAGAAGAAGAAGAAGAAGACGAAGAAGAAGAAGACGCAAAGTCATCAAAATGGTCATGAAAGCAAGGATGCTCATGTGGAATCGATAGTAATGCATTTTTAAAATTTGCAACGTCATTGTAATCGCTTGTTTTGCTTTTCAGTTAGTTTTATGCATATACGAATAATATCGTATAAATGGAAAATATAATAAATCAAAAAGAAATTGCTGCTTTATGCAATTTTGTGGTTTACAAAATTAATTAACTTGCTTAATCGTTTTTTGTTCTTATCGAGGACAAACACCTCTTTTTTTAGTAAATCCACATAATTCATAAGAGCTTTTTTTATTTTTAAATAATGGAATATTTCTGTTTTCATTCTTAATCTTTTAACAAGAATTTTAATAAGAAATCGTTACATTTTAATTAAATTTGGAATTATATGGAATAATCGAATTTTCTCTCTCTTCTCCCGTCAGCACAAAACCTTTCAACGATCTTTACACCGACAAACTCTGTGTCTGAAAGAAATCTACTTTGAATAATTGAATGTAATTCTTTTTTAATAATTTTGAATTCTTTTGAAAGTTTGTCATTATCCCAAAAATTTCATTAAAATTCAGTGGTTTTTGCTGTTTCTCTTCATAACCGTTTCGTAATCATTCTTTCGTTTAATCCTTCCAATTATTTACGGCTGAAGTGTCTGATACTAGAATTAATTTGAATTAGTTTAAGTTAATATTACCTGCGGTCAATACCATCTTGATAATCCTCTTTGGCGACATTTTCTTTTGGAAGAATAAATTGCACGCGAACAGGATTATTTCCAAAACGAATAGAAGCCACGAAAGCATGATGGATTAGGAAAACCCAAAATATTATGAATGAATCGTTCGCAATTTAAATTGAATCAATTAATTCTTTACGTAGAAATTCATTTGACGCTTTAAAACCGCAGATTTGATTGCCTTGGAAATCGGTTTCAAAATGTTCGCCACTATTGAATAATTGAGTGTTTGATAAAATTTTTATAAATAATCGATTCGTGTTTTGAATCAATTTAATTGATACGTCTTCTATTAGCGATTTCTCCTAAATATAAATTCAATTGAAAATATGTGTAGTAGATATGACGCGCCATCGGATTTATTTCAAGCCGACCATTTTGATGGTGTTAGATTTGACACCTTTAAATCGTTGGTGGGGTGTTGGGAAAGGAGGTGTTAAATACCATTCAAAACAGATATTGCGCTTTATGTTAGAAATAATTGAAATTTCACAATTAATCACGAAGGTTATTTCTTCTGCTAGATTTAAATAAAATCATTGATTTATAACATTTTTATAACATTCTTATAAAGAAGCCTACTAATGGCCCGCATAAAATATTGTTGATAAAATTAAACTATCATACAAATTATGACATATTTTTATCATTTTATATCTTTCTTTCAGAAGGGACTAATCGATTGAACAAAACTTTAACTTTTTTCAAAGCATTAACTTTTTCTTGAATTCTTCGCTAGCATTTTATTGATATTTTCAAAATAGGTAGGCGTGTCTTAAAATGGTTGAATTTTCAATATTATTGGAAAATATTAATATTGAGCACATTTTGCGGAAAAAAATTAATAATTTGCTGTCGAATTATTGCAATGTAGTCAATGCAATCCATCCTTCAACTGTATTATAAATCCTGTTTGGTGTAGTCTTTTTGTTCGTGTTTTGATTTTTATGAAGATTGACCTTGACCACAGCATTGACTAAGAAAAGCTTTTAGCTAAAATTAATTGAAATATATTGCTCTCTCTTTTGTTTTGTTTTTTTTTTTCTATTATTTTTTTAAGGTAGTCCAACATGTTTTAAACAACTTTTTGTAGCAATTGTTGTTGTTTAGTTGGTGAAGTTTTTATGGCTGTTTATTCGTGTTTTTCATGTATTCGTGTTTTTTATGTGATGGCGACATTATTCGAGGCTGATAGATATCATGAAATATATATTCAAACATATGCCACTGCATTACAATTGCAAGACTTTGTCAAAACAAAAAATTAATGGAGTACGTGTGTATATTATTTTGTTTTTTTTTGTTTAAGTAAATAATAAACCATAAAATATTTATCGCACGTGAGTGACTGGAATCTTTTTTTCTTCAATAATTTCCATTCAGTTTTCTGAAATAAAAATTCATTTTTTCTTATTTCATTGATTTGCGGTGGAATTATTCAGGATTATTTCGAAGACACAACAGAAGACGGTCCACGCCTCGATTTATCGCCGCAAGCATTAAATTATTTTACTCACGATATTCGTTATTTCAGGTGGTTTGAGAAAAAAAGACAGTTATGGTCCGTGATGTCTGGAGGAGAAGTGAACTTTCTTTAAAATGAAGTCATAATATTCTACCAATCCATTTGTCGTTTTGATGGCAAACGATTCGAGATAATAATTCACAACAGAGCTCTCCGAAAAAAACGGTTTGAAAGGAATTTTTTTTTGAGAATTAAATATATTTCAATTTGTTTTATTTATTTTTTGTTAAAATCAAGCCGGTTTTTTTGTTAAAACCAACTTTCAATTAATATATTTAATATAATTCTCACTTAATTTATTACTTTAACTTGATCTGAAATCTAAAAGTTCATAAATGTATTCATTGGTTTCATTCCCACAAGAATCTGCATCAAAGAAAGAACCGATTAATCGAACTCCTACAAGCACAAAAGGGTTAAAGTGAAAATAACGCTGAATAATTAGTGAATACCAATTAATTTTCACTTTAAATTATACAAAACTTTTCAATTCGATTCAAATGAAAAGTCAAGAGCTCTTAAAATTTTTATAAAATTATATTCCTTAAGGATATCCCAGTCTACGTTATCCTAGAATATTGACTCAATGAAAACCAAAGTCTGAAAGAAATTTAAAAGAAAATGAGAAAACTAAAAAGAATTAAAAATAATTAAAAAGAATAAAGAGTAAATTCAAGAGAGGAGGTAAAAAAGTCCTTTTGATCGATTATTGGAAAAAATTTTCTACTTTTTTAACAATTTTTTAAGGTCAAAAGTCTTACAGAGATTTATTGCTAAAATTTGTAAAAAATATATTTCAAGAATTAGACTTGGAAAACTTGGGCAAAATAATAATTTTAAAGTTACGTTGATGAATTTTAAAATAGTGAAATATTTCTTGGAATTAAAATAATTAGTAAGAATTAAAATAAACAGAATTTAAAGCAAAGAATTCAATCTAAACTGCAGAAGCCCCCTTTTCCATTATTTCGTAGTTTCACCTCGAAACAGCTTTAGAACTAAAAAGTCTGTGTCTGACTTTGAAATCTTAACTTAAGCGCCACTAAGTTAGAAACACTCTAGAAAGATGGGAGGATGAGAGAAATAGCATCAGCATTTGAACGCTTTGTTAGTTTGAAATTGAAAAAAATTATTTGAAATACTTTGTCAGTTTTAAAAGCAGTATCAGAGATAATGTAGAGGAAAATTTTGAAAAATATTGGAGGAAATATTTTATGGAAATTATGCTGCTTTATCTCACGGCATTTTCATGGCACGGAAGGGAAGTAGTTTTCTGGAATACTATCAAATTCTTTATAAGCTTTTTACTTAGCAAATTGTGCGAATTTTGCAATTGCAATTATTACAATTATTTTTTAATCTTTTATATTTTACATTTAGTGTTTTATTTTTGTTTAAACTGCATAAAATTAGCACATTAATTTAAAAAAGAGCCCCTTCATTTTTACGTGTCGACAAACACTTAAAACATTTTCACACACAAAAGTCTGTAGGCTGTGCAAGGCTGTGTGTGTGCATGTATGTTTGCGAGTGTATGTGTGTGAATTTGTGTGCGTTTATGTGAGTGTGAGTTTGTGTGTGTGTTGCTTTCCATTAACCTTGCCCTCAGCGAGGTGAAAAAGTATTTTATTATTTTCATGTAATTCTTTTCCTTTCTCTCCTGCCACAGGCAAGAAAGCTCTAAAAAAATATTTTTACAACCAACAGCCTTGTTCGTTCATCATTTTCATTCCTATTTGTTATTTTTTTCTTTATATGGTAATCATTTTTGAATGTCGAATCCGAATATTATTTGTTTGTTTATTTAGTTTTCCAAAACAAAATATTTCAAAATTCTGTCGCGGACAAAGAAAAAAGAAGTAAGAACGTCAACTGCGGCCTGAACGAAGTTCATAAATTCCACGACCGTAGTTTGAATTTATAGTTTAAATTCAGTAACCAGTGGGTATAACGCGCCTCTTTTAATATTACAATTCCCTTTTTTGATCAATTTAGATCTACTACCGCACTTTTGGCACAACTGTTATGAAAAAGTTCATACATAGTGTAGTAATAATACTGGAAGTGCCACGCCCAGTTTTGTGGATTTATAATATTCAACACTATCATCTCGGCCACAGAGTTTCAGCCACAAAATTTCAATAGAGACTGAATAATGATGTTTCACAATTTCATAATTTCAGAAAAAGATTCAGAAAAGATTCGAGCCGAATTTATATTTCAAGTCGATACGTCTTTCCATTCGATTGTGATCCTCATTTCCGCAGAGAGAGAAGACCCGCAGCCTCGTAAACATAAAGACGCCCAAACAGACAGACAAGCGGATGTGTGGGCATCGCTAATTCGATGACTCTAACAGAATCGAGCAAGGTTTTGAGTCCTGATTCCGAGCAAGAATTAATATACTTTTCTATATCTATCACGCATTCTTGAGTGCGTTACCCTTTGGGTGTAGGGAATAATAAATAAACCTCAAATCTCCGTTCACTTCTCACTTTACAATCTCTTTGTGATTCGAAACAGAGAAATCAGAGAAATAGTAATAATATTTCTAAAAAATCGTTTTTCTATTTCCGAACGTTTTCTGGCGATATCGATTGACGTGAAAATACATACACAGTCAGAAAAATCCTTCAGCGATTCAATCGCCCTTCAATTCTTTGTTTATACTGAAAATAATATGAAAGAAACAATAAAAAGAAATGTAATAAAATTAATGCTAAATAGAAATGAAATATAAATCAAATAAACGTGAAAACGAATTTGGGCGATCAATCTGGAATTTTTTTTTGTTTTCATTGTTTTAAAGCATTTTATGGTAATCGCTCAAGAATCAAATTTAGGAGAATGATGATGTGAATAAGTATGGTTTTATTCCGAGTTTTTAGATTGATATAAGTCTAGTCGTTTAAAGAGGCGGATCGCTTGAAGCGTAACACGAGTAAGAACAAAAAGAGCTAAGAATAATTAGATTACTCGAATCTTATATACAAACCATATTAAATATATTCAACTATCGATCCATTCATCCATCAATCTTGACCATTCCTTCCATCGCAGAAAAGGAAACATTCCAGAGTTTTATGAGTTTCGTAGTTTGGTAGGAGTTATATTTTACTAATTTAAAAGCTTCTGAAGATGAAACTGTATTAAACAAAACATTAGCAAACGATATCGCGTGACATTATCCAGAGCCAATGTCAACAAATGTCAAGTCAAGCATGCTCAACCAATGTCAAGTCTTTGAAAGAAACGATGACAAATAGTGTCAATTACTCTTATCATTTCACTCAAAAAAAGCTGCGCAAAATTGAATAATTATTTAAAACAAATTCCACTTTTGAACAGAAATAGTTGTTAAAAACTTCAGTTTTGGAATAGACACTCTTAAAAATATCCTGAAAAATTTACTAACAGGTTGGAGTATAAAATTATTTCAATGCGTCTGTCCATTCAATACACCCACACACTCACACGCAAATACACTGCAAGACTAAGTGTATGGTTAAATTTTTAGAAAAAGTGTAAAATTTATTTAAAAGATAAAATTCATTTAAGTTCATAAACGATATTTTTTAAGGCAGTTTTATTAAATAACCAACCGATGGACCACACCTTATATATGTTTCCTTTTTGTTGAAGCCATTGAATGCTATGAAAACTATAAAGCAAGAAATTAGTTTTACTTTGTATATAAATTTTTTCAAGATTTTCTTTATGGAAAGTTTTCTCTGGGTTAGAAAGAAAACGTTTAAAAAAACAAAAGGGCTTCATGAAGGCAAGAATTCTTAGAAACGTTTCAAGTATAAAAATCAAGTTTACAAGTAGAAATTTGAGATAGTATAACTCAAAGAAATTTCAAGAAAATTCCTTACTTTTCTCCTTCCTTCCCTCTCTCTCTCTCTTTTCCCCTTTCACACTAATCTCTCCCTCTCTTTCCCTTTCACTCTCACCTCTCCCACTCTTTCATTCTCTATTTCGCGTTTCAAGTAACTGAAAAGGGCATAAACTGAAGAATCAAAGCGACGCACGGTCATCAATTAATATTTAATAAATCGACAAATGGAAACATTAATTATATATTTCATAAAAGAAAATTCATGTTTCTGGAAAAGTGTAGAAGATAAATAGTACGGAATTAACGTAGAATTGAAGCCGAAACTCAGACTAAATAAGATGATGATAGCTCGAAGGAGAGTGGGTGGGTGTTCACGAGACGACACTGACAGACAGTTACTGACATCTAGTGATATGGCATCGATCTTAAGTTCATTAATTAATAAAATTCAATTAGAATTTAATTAAAAGTTTATTAATCAAAAGTATGAAAAAAGTTCATTCGATAAATCAAGTCCTTAAAACTGTTTTTAAACCGGTTTCTTTTTGGCGCGATGCAACTTAAATAGAAAATATTAATCTTATATGAGTTTTTTAGACCCTTGATATTTTATACGAAATTTTTAAGGTGTATTGTAATTATTATAAGCTTCTTACACCGAGTTTTTTTAAAATATTACATTTAATCTTTCTTTTACACGTTGTCCTTAAGTCACTTGCGATTTATTTTAGGCGACATATTTAATAAAGCACAGTACGCTTTTTACACGATTCTTTCTCACACGCAGTTTATCAGTCACGCAAGGAAAAACTGTTAGCTGTTTAGGTGGTGGTAGGACGTTCCGATTTTTCAAAAAAAATGGAAACATCTACGCCCAACATCCTAAGATCGCATCCCTCCCTTCTCACTAACACATTGCAAAAGCAATTTATATTATTTATGCGCGCATAAGTAATCATCAATCAAAAGCATTTGTGCACTCGAGTGCTAACTTGAAAGTCATGATGATTGATTGTAAGATATTTATTGATTTTAGCGTTAATTGCTTGAGAATGTAATATTTATAGAAATTATTTCTTTTCTGGTGTTGCGAATACAGAGAGCGAGATGGGTGTAATGGATAGTAGAAGAGTTAGCGATAAATGATGAATATTGTCACGGGTAAAACTTTATAAATAGAAGAAAACAAACAGATAACACCAATCAATTTCTTTATTGAATAAATTGATTTCTTTGCCTTTTCGTAGTCTCATGCTCCAATTTTTCCTTTTGCATTTTCTTTGTCTGCTTCCTTTCTATCAATTTTTCAAATTATTTTCTTAAATGAAATAAAGTCTCTTTTCTCATCGAAACATAAATAAAGGGTCCTAAATTGTACTCTACTAAGGGTATCTGAGAATCAGAATAGTATGCTATATCTTTGCCGATTTTGCAAATTTTCCTTATTCTTTACTAAATTTAACAAAAGGTGAAAAATCAAAGATACAAAAATTAAAAAGATTCAGAATTCAAAAGTAAAGAAGTAAAGAACCTCATTGACCTTAAAGACCTTAAAGACCAAACGAGTATCTTAAGAATTCCAAGAGTTTTAAAGTAATTTTAATTTAGTAAAAATGACTTAACCGAGTTGAGGTGAAGTCAAATTTGACTTCAAGTTTTATATTCGGTGTGGTGAAGATTCATCGAATACTTTCGATCGAAATTTTCTGAATTGAAGCATGGATTAGTTATTACGGTCTTGAAGACTAGCAAGAGGTAATGCAATGATTCAAAAAGACACTCACCACCCTAAGGAATTCAAAGTCAATGCCTAGCCTAGGTCGTGGACATCGGCCTTTAGGACTGTAGGAACTGACAAGACGGCGAAGTCATCAAAGCAAATACTATACGCGCTTTGTGAGAAATAATCAAACAAAATTATATTGTCGCGCCTTTACACAAATATGACGGCGCATATATCACGCGATTCAAAGGCTTTTAGTGATTACCATTAATTAAATAATTTGAGAAAGGAATTTTAAAAGAAATGAGAAAAAGACAGAAATTAATGTCCATTTTTTAAAAAACGATGACAGTTTTTAGAAGAACTAGCAGGAAATTATGTTAAACAAATAAAACAATATCAATTGCATAAACAGTTCTTCATACCGATATCGAGAATACACTGAACGGTCGCAAAACAAGTTTTGATCCATGTGTGTAGTGAAACTATTTTTTGACAGAAAGTCACTGCTTGGAGTGATTTCAATCGGGTAATTTTTATATTGATAATACACTAAGTTCCAAAAAAATCAGTTTCAAACAAAAAAAAATAATGTTTTTCCGAAAAGTCTATATATCATGATATATAAATTGTCTTAGATATATATGAATTGCCTACCTGGAAACTATGATTTACGTTTTTGATACTGCATTCGGCTGTACACAATTCTGATAAATCAATTTCATCGAAAACATCGCTCTGTAAAGAAAGAAATAAATTAAAATTATTTGATTTTGAAGAAAGGACGATTTCCCTATGATATCAATACATGGTTGAAATATATAATAAATAACTTTTTTGTCGTATTTATTCCGCTGCCTTCCACCTTCCCACCTATCCCTCCCAACTCTCTTCATTCTCCAGACCATTCCAGACCATATACTCCTAAGCAGATTCAACCAACTTATGATAACAACGAGTAGATAAGCTCTCGTGAATTCCTTTGACAGCTGCCACCAAAATATACCGGAGTGTTTTCATTTGAAGTGAAATCAGAATTTTTCTACGTTTTCTACGTAAATTAAATCTGAAATTTCGTTAGACTTTTTAAACTTTCCTCTATTTATTTTATTCTTAAGTCCGAGAACTTTTCCTATCAGGAGTTTATAGACCATAAAACCATTTAGGTATAAGTTGAATAAATTAATGACAGGCATTAATCTTAGAACTTTTCTTCATTATTTTCATTCTCATTCTTGTTTTGTATATTATACAAGTGCCGTCTGTCAATGTCATTGCCAGTGGTATCATTGTGTCACTGCCATTGTCATAGAGAATGGCATTCAGATCACCTGAACAACATCATCAAGCCTAAAGGCATCGAAGATTTAGCAAAGAGAAATAATGCGTGAAGGGCGGGAGAGTGTGCGGGGACCCGTCGGGAGGTAAGGCTGGTTGACGGGTAGACTGGTATTATAATTGGGATTGTTGATTTATATTTATTCGAAGGAACGAGAAGATAAATTTGCCTCGAGTTAAGAACTTTCCGATGTTATTTACGATGAGTTAACTAAAATTTATTTTAAATTCCTTTTCTTATCTTAATGTTCCACATCTTCATCTTGCTCTTATATTCTTCTGCGTCTTCTTGTTCTTCTTCTTCTTTTCTCTTCTTCTTCTATTGAAATATATGCAAATTCATTTAAAGATCAGACAAAACTCTTTGGATATTTTGATGTTCTGCTTAAGGCTTTTTTTAGGTTTTAATGTTATAGCTAAACAGCATATAAACCGGTTTCTATACGAATTTTCCATTTTCATTGTTGTTTCATAAAATTAGACTAACTATTGCCTCAAGTTATTGAAGATTTGTAATGTACTTTCCCCCTTAATGGGATTACTGTTTGGGCGTTGGCTACTAGAATTTATCTAAATATCATGCCTCTAGGGGATTTTTTTACGTTTCAAAATTTAGGGCCGGCCATGTCGCAAAAACAAATCATTTTTTAAAAACAAAAAAAGAACATTTTCACAGTGTCGGTTTTGTGTTAGCCATTTTGTCTTTAACGTGATATTTCTTATTTCGGATGTTGGTTTTGAGTTGTTTTCAAAATTAGTCTATTTTTATGAAAAAGGATCATTTTTGGGAAGAAATTTATTACAGTCGATGATGATGATGATGACGATAAGAGGTTGCTAAGCATTAGTCGACAAAAAAAACACTAATTCATTGCATTAATTACCTTTTTTTTAAAAAAGTATTACATTTAATGCTGCGTCATTAGCTTGCTAAAATTCTACAAAACCATAAATGTCATTTTGATTTTTCTTCTAATCAGAGCTTAATCAAATCTATTCCCAAAATTGAAGGCAGGTGAAATAAATTGAAAGGAAATATTAAAAAATTAATTTTGAAAGGATGATAATGTGGAAATGTTCTGGCACTCACAGGTCATAAATGATACCATCCCGAATGGAATGACCCAATATTTAAAAGTAGATCAAATCCATTTTATATGTTTTTCTTAATCAAATTGTTGACACCGAAAAAAATTAATAATAATAAATTTTTAACTAGAATCGATTATATGAAATTAATATTAATAATATTTTTTATATTAAAATACTAAAATCATGTTTGAGTATATTGTAATCTTTTATTAATTTTTTAGTAATCCTCCGAAGATGTTAAAAATATTTTGAAGGTATAATTTACACATTTTTTTATTTCTTTTCAACTTTTCAACTTTGGCTATGATTATTTGTAATGTGGTTTTTTTAGACGGATTCAAGTTGATTCAAAATGAAGAAATTAATTGATAAGTATTAAAATTAAATAAAATCAAAATTATTAAAAGGAAAAGGAAAAGAAATCGTGGCGTATGAGTAACGCGCAATTTCGGTATTAATTGAATAGATTACATTTAATTCGATATTAATCCAACTGAGAACAAATTTATATAATTAAAAGTAATCCATTATCGTTACGTTGCCGAAATTATGTATATATTTTTTGTGCTATTTATTCGTTCTTCGTGCTTACAAAACATTTATGAAATGAAATTAATTAATAATAAACCTATATGAACGCGAATATGTGAGAATATGAGAGAACAATTAATAACTACTACGGATTATTCATTCCAATTGCTTTTCCGAAAACATCAAGAAAATTAGAAGAAAAGAAAACCGAGGAAGGAAAACAAAAAATGAAGAAGAACACAATCAAATCAAATCGATTTTGATGCACGTATGTGTATAAGTGTGTGTGCAAGTGTGAATGATTATAAGTGTATGCGTGTGCGTGCTAATTTATGTAATTTAATCTTCCGTAATAAACGACCATCAAACAGATGTTTCATTTTTTCTGCTTTTTTATTTCCGTTTTCCTTTATTCAATCGGTTAATGGTTGTTTTCTAGAATTTTATCTCTACCAAACCTTTTGAAACATTAATTTCCAAAATTAATGGAAAAACTTTTCCAATCGAGGTAGACGTATTTCTTATCTTTTCCGATTTTGTCATTGAAATGAAAACAAAGTAAAGCTGCTCCTTATGCGGATTAAATGGAGAGAAAAAAGAATAACTAATCACTTTGTGCGGTATGTTTGTATATGTTCGAGGGAGGCTGAGGATGTAAAGTAGATGAGCTGAGTGAGAGATGATGTATGTGAGAGGAAGTTATATATCGAAGATAAATTCAAGCATTTTTGGAAAAAGAAAACAGAAGTGGAAAAGAAATTAATTTCAGAAAAGATGCAGGAATTTTCGGAAGACGAAAAGAATGAATTAAATATTCAATTCAATCCAATTCAATTCGTCTGTTGTGTCGGACTGAATCTGACAATTTAATTACACTCAAACAACGTCAGAGGCCATTTCCTCCCCGAGCTCCTTTCATCAAATCCAAAAATCGAATGGCATAACGATTTGTTCGTTAACCGCCACAAATCGAATTCCATCACGAAAGAAAGGCTCAGCCCAAATGTGTAACGAATTAAGGAAGTTAGCAGATACGTCTAGGCTCAATCGAGTTAACGAAATATGAAGAAACGGCCGGAAATATAGCCATAATCATTTTATGTCGTTCCAAATAATGTCATGGAAATATTTGAGAAAATATTCTATTTATTCTTTTATTCTAACAAAACAGACTATTTTTAGAATTTCTCTTATTTGAAGTCTCCCACTTTTAGTCCAATCACAATTAGTATAAAAGCCTTTTATTTATTTGGCATAATGTAGGCAAAAAGCTAGAGGCTGTACGTGATATAGTTTTCTATTAAAACAGCCGGAAAAAGGGAATATCTACGACTCCGAGTAACCTCGTTTTCATAGTTCTTTTCGTTCTTTTGACACGACAGAATATAATAAATCGATAAATAAAAGGGTGCTTACACACATCGTCCTTTACCCATACCATACACTCGTTCATACAAGCACGCAAATACATGCACACATACACTCACCCCGAAAGGCATTGACTTTTAGAAAAACGCACCGAAAAAACAAAAATGTCCACAGAAAAGACCCGATATTTCCTTTTCTATTTATACTGAATCTTTTCTGATAGTTTACCAATATTTGGGTACTTAATCCATACAACAAAATAAATCACACTTTCTTTCTCCCTTTTCCTTTTTTTCGAGCTCGAACGATTGCCTACAATCTGACAAAAATTCTAATCGGGATGTAACCACCTCACACAGCGATATACTCGGGGGGTGTAATCGTGTGTATTCGAATATATTGGTTAATATTACGGTTACGAAATTTGTGAGATTCCTACCTTGCCTCTGCTGACTATAAGGAATCATAAACGAGTAACCCGTAACGCTTCAGCAACGTGTCATTCGTATATTTATACGATATAAAACGTGTCAAATTGTCAATAAAAAAAAACGATTGTCTCCAGCTCAAACAATCGAATTATCTTTTATACAAAAGAAAACGACATCCGAGAAAGCCGATGCCGGTGTCAGTGATCTCGTTTTATATTAGAATTCAGTACAAAATAAATTTCTGGAAAACTCGTCAATTAGTAAATATCTGTTGTTTTTACTTCCTTGTTATTCGAAGTGAATCAAATATTGTTATCACGTACAACTTCAAAATTAAATATTTTACGAAAATATACATTTTGACCAATCTCGAACTCATTTTGATCCATCCAATTTCGTCGCGATGTCCGCACGTATGTATGTACGGCTATATAACTCGAAAACTATTCGGCTCTGAATTCGGTTGAAATCGATTAAGCGTACAAAGAAAAATCTGGATTGCATGCATTCAATTTTTTAATTTTGAAATAGTTAAATTAATTAATTGATTAATTAATTCTACTTTAGAAGTAATTTATTAAAATTTTCATCTGAAATCATTCGTTTCTCTGGCAATTTTTTAAAAATGCTAAAAATTTAAGACAAAAATCTCGACTAAAATGTAAACAAATCTCTTCTTGAAAAAATTTCCTTCGTAAGATTGATTAATTTCTTTCGACAATAAAAGTTATTCGTCCTGGGAATTAGTTTCGGTTTTCTTTTACCGAGAAAAAGAAATATTTCGTATAGAAAAGGAAATACTTTTGCTTATCGTTAAGCCTTTTAGCAACTGATGACCTTGCCATGTATCACATTATAGACTGATTTTGTAGAGGTGTGTGTGTGCATTTGTAATGGGCGCTCTTGAGTATAGGCGACCTTGTGTGTGTATGTGTGTGTGCACACGTATGTGCGTGCACGTGTGTGCGTGAGTGAGAGTATTTGTTTGCTAGCAAATCTCTAGAAGGGTTAAATCATCAAGGCGATATTCTATCCCACCCCGATCATCCCACCCCGGTGCGACATCAAAACGAGATAAACAAAAATATAGTGGAAATAATAAATAGAGAAAACAAAACAAACAAACAACAACAACAACGAAACTGAACAAAAAAAAGATTAAAAGAAAACACAAAAAGAACGAAACGAAAAATTCAATAACAAATTCATGTTAGCAACATCGTAAGCAATTAAAATGTGAAAATGGGAAAAATAAAGGCGATCAAGGTAGACTTTCTCGTTACTTTCGTAGCAAATTTTTTTTTTCAAAACTTGGCTTGAGAAAATATTGTATAATAAATATTTACCTGAATGTATATTTGATGCGAATGAAATAGCCTTTGGCACATGCAAGGGGCCAGACACGGGCACACGCATACACCCACACACCAGCGCACACCTACGACACGCCAACACACACGCACACACATTCAAAAAAACATGCTTACACATGCTTGCGAGGTATGAGCAATTCATGCGCACCCTGGAATCCTTCATTGAAATAAATTATCCACTGGAGGAACCTTCAGGGTAGGAATTTCCGACGGAATTTCATAACGTGAATGAATTTGGATTTTCCTAATGAAGATTCCCCCCCCCCCCAAAAAAAATTATAAATACGAATAAATGGCCCAAACAAAGCGTATATGACTTATATTCATTTGGGGCCTCAACTCATATTGTACTCACGAAAAATCTAGAATGAATTCTACGACTAAACTGACTTGAAGTCAATAAATTTAATAAAACTGGAGACTAATATTTGTAAATTATATCATAGAATAAATTAATTAATTTCGACACTAAAATAAAATACCGGCTTAAGGAAAGTAGTTGCTGCGAACTATCATACATTCTGTAATGAAATGTAATATCATATATTTGGTAATGAAATGAATGTGTACATTGTATTTCTCTAACAGCGAGCGCATTTAAAACAAACGCCAGCAAAGAATTTATCCAGTGAATTTTTATAGCGAACCTCTATAATGCATTGTGCATTTGAATCTATATAATGAACAATTAAAAGGAACACTTACAATATCTTCCTTAATGTTCTTGCAATGGATTTCTACAATTATTATAAATTATACAATGAATTTCTATAAAAAATGAATTTCTAGAATGAATTTATCCATAAATTTCTCAAACGAATTTTCACAATTGAGTTTCACGATGAATTTCTGCAAACAACTTTTCAGCGAATTTCTGCAATGATTTTTAACAATGAATTTTTATAACGAATTTTTATTATAAATTCATTCAATGGGTTTTACAAAATTTTTAATAAGACGAAAGTGAATTTTTCAAATGAATTTTTACAATGAATTTCTACAACAAAGTTTCACGATGAATTTCTACAATTAATTTTTATAATGAACTATTATAAATTCTTAAAAATCTGTTACAAAATTTTTGTGTAATTAATTTCTAAAATAATTTTTTCAAATGAATTTCGCCATGAATTTCAAAAACAACGTTTCATGATGAATTTCTGCAATGAATTTTTCTACAATGAATTCCCATAAAAATTTCTACGATGATAATTATATGATAACTGTCATCATAATCAATTTCTACAAAAATAAATTCTAAAATTTTGTTCTACGATGAACCTTCGAAATATTTTTGAAGTAAAGTCCCACAGGGAATATCATACCAGCGAGTCTATAAAAATGTTCTAAAATGTAATGCATTAACCAATTACAAGAAACTTATTTAATTGAGTTCCTCTAAATAATTTAATTTGCGACATTGCCATTTTTGGATTATCTATTTTATTTAGTGTCATGCGTGTTTAGCTTTTTGTTAGAAGTTTTAATAAAGTTTTATGAAAACGGTAATTGGTTTTATTAAATCAATATTCGGAAATGCATCGACTTGTTGAAAAGTGTACAATTTGATTCCAACTAAAGGAAATATCACAGATATATCCTAGTATGTAAAGGCAATGTGATATGCTCTATCGTTTATAAAAGTGAAAGCGTTTAGTAATTTTTGCAAGGAAGCAAAAAGAAATTCTGACCAACATTTTCCAGATTTATTTTCAAGGTTGCGAGCGATTGTAGAACAACCGGTCTGACCAATAAAAATTACAGTGCTTCTATTTTTGCTTCTTCCTTTTCTTCATCTGCTCCTACTTTTGCTTCTAATTTTACAACGAATGCATTTCAAATGTTCCGACTTGTGCTCATTAAAACTTTGTGAAATGGAAAAGATTTTGTTTGCAACGAAATGAACGGAAAACAGTGGCTGGTGATGCAAAAAGAATGAGAATTGCGAGCGATGGCGGGATGAGAAAAAGCATGCAAAATGCAGTGTGATAAGCATTTTAATTAAAAATGAGCAAAGGTTTTACATGTTTTAATTGGATATAGTTTGAAATTTACGAGATTAAATATTATTTTAGCAAAAAAAAATGCGAGATTAAATTTCTCTTTATCAAAATGAAATATTTTATAAAGCAATAATAATAACATTTCTTATCATTTCGACTATGCATAAATATTTAACAGAGTCTGAAAGTGGATTAAAAAATATTGTGCCAAGTCATAAGCACCAGCAATTTTTGTTATGCTTGTGTAATAAATATTTTATGGTATGCTACGCCTTCAGCCTCAAACCCACGCTATGAAACCATCTAATTTTCGTAGTCACGCATGTGAATTTTTTATTTTGCTGTGCTGTAGAAACTATGTTGTCTTTTAAAAATTTTCCATTTCTTGTGCTGGAATTCAATGGATCCACAGACAAGATAACGCAGGTGTTATCATATTTTTGTAGGAATTTTAATGTAATAATTTGTCCTTTTATGGATACGGAAATTCAGTCATGAAATCTTATGAGTGTGCTATTTGCTCATGTTACGTCCCTTAATCATCATCATTCTAATTGAACATCTGTGCCCAAATCTCTTTAACTAACATTAATTTTCCTATCTGAGCATTTATTCTTAGCCTTCTTTCCCGATTCATTAACAAAAATACAATATTTATTTCTACTCTGAAACACGTGATAAAACCCTATTCTATATTTTTAACGCATTTCCCATCCCCTTCTATAATAATTTCTATGAGATATTCTGTTCAGTTCGTATTGTATCATCATTAAAACTGGATGTAGAAAGCAAATTGCCACCTACCCTTAACCCCACCAACCAAGCATTGTTTTTATGTATCCTTTCATTCAACATTTCTTTTAGTCATTGTTGACATTAGGCCCCCTAAAAGTATGCAACATATTGTTGAAATTGAATTGTAACCCTTTGGCTCTGGTGTCAACTTGGCTGCTTGCTTGCCTGGCCCCTTACCTTTCTGACCTCTTATGCTATGGTACATTCTTTAACCCGATGATCATTAACAATCAAGTTAGTTTGTTAGTTTTATTTGCCAACATTAGCTTTGTTAGTTTTATTTGCCAACATCACGGTACTAACACACTCATTTGTACGTCATTTTGTCTCTCTAACCGCCTGTTCGTTCCTTAAAAGTCTCTTATGTTTCCTCCGTATCGTTTCATGGTAACTGCTCGACCGATCTCCTGCCAGGTCGATATCAATGCTTTCACTTTTTCGTTTATCCTTTCACTCGTTTTGTCGCTCAAGCTGTTGCGTAATCTGCATTGTATTTTATTCTTTGTTACGATGCAACATTTTGTTCTTCCTTTCATTGTTCTATACGTCTGTCCTCGTCGTCAATATCACTTTGCATATCACGTTCCATTGTCACGCCAATTTTTTTAAAGCAAATTTTTTAGTTTGTTCATCATCAGCATCGCGAACACAACAGAAGGTAAGGATGAAGGAGGATACCCTAGGAAAGGTGCTGGACAGCTTGTTTTTATAGTTTCTACTTTCTCATTTTCTACTGTTATTCCTCTTCGTTATTGTTATTATTATCTTTCTTTTTTCCTAGTAGTTATATAACGGCAACAATTAGTTCTCACAACCGAGGTTATTTTTACTTTTATTATTGTTTTTATTTTTGATATTTTGGTAATTTTCTTTTTTATGAAATGTAAATATCAAATATTTCTTATAATCAATACTCATGTTTTATTCTTATTTCATGTATTGTCAAACCTTTTATTGCTTGTTACCTACCTGGGAGTATTTCTAGGTATTGGGTGTTATTTCCCACAAATTTTACCTAGTAAAATTTAACAAACTACGTTTTATAATATTTTGATAATCTAATTTACTCGAAAGTCATCCTTAAATTGGGTGAACCGCCCTCAACGCCACCAGTCACCATACTTATTGTTATAACTGGAACTTAATTTCATCTCCATTAATACCATCTGGATCTCTTCTCTTTTTAACTCCAAAACTTTCTTAAACGTTTTCCTCTTAGTTAATTTATATCTCATTAACCGTTTTGTTATTGATGATTGTTAAATTAATTCACGTTTAATTTACTCCAATTTTGATAATTAGATTTAAATTTACTTTCATTAACCCGTTTGTTTAAGTGTGTTCTTGCACTAATAGCAAATGTGGCTGCTCGGAAATCGTTTTGCTCAAACCTTTTCCTTTTCCTTTTCTTCCTAGATTTATTCCGTTTAAATTTCACCTCCATCGATTTTATTCATCATAATTATTTTACAAATAAAATCGGACCTTCCTGGCCAAGTAATATTAAGCCGAATCACGCGTCGCAGTGTGTTACGTGCCGTCAATGTTCATTCCATGAACTCTTGCTTTCCAAACTTTTCGTAAATTTCGTTCAAATTCAATTTATTTCCTTCCCTTCAAAATTTCACTTATAATTCTTTTTTCAGGCAATCAAATTCAATTTTCGTGTGTCCCCAGCTGATTTTTGTGGTAAAGGTATCCTTGAGAGTGGCGTTAGGGATGCCCCTAGAGACGGAATGTGGGAGTGTCATCAGAAAGAAACAAAAATAATTTGTTCAAAGATAGAAGAAATTTCTTTGGCCGTGTAGGTCGTTTCGTAAATATTGCTATTCAATCTTTATCTTTTGGTAAATATTGTATTTTAGAATTTATAAAGCTTTTCAATTTCTTCCTTTTAATTTTATTTTCTTAATTATTTGTTTTGTGTGCTCCAAATAATTTATTGTTCGCATGTAATTCACATTCATCATGTGTTCATTATGTGTAAGTACGAAATTACTTCTCCTTTCTAAACTACTTTCTTGTAAAGGAAGTGTTGTAATCGCGTTGTAATGGATAAGTATCCTCGTGACGTCCATGCATAAAATTCAACGGATAAATCAAAAACAATTAGCCATAAAAAATTGAAATCCTTTGATTTTTATTTACTGCAATAACACCCAGTTATAAACCTTTCGGTTTTGTTACAAGTATTTAGTCGGACGAGAAATCGTGTATTACGTTTTCTAACCTAGATTTGTAAGTTTGTTAAAATTAAAATCGCTGAAAATGTAATAAAATAACTGTTACTTTTCTGCGCTATTAGACCATTCAGTTCCACTTCTCGGAAATTAATCCCCACCGAGAATGTCAAACAAAATCAAAGCAGAAAACTTTGCCATAAAAACTTAAAAAGATTAAGTGATAAAAGTTCAAACATGGGCCATTTGGTCGTCTATTTTGCGGTTACAGCAAAATGTGCGACCACACGAAATCGAACAAAAAAATTAAAGAAGAAACTTAATGATATTTTGATTGATCACCGATAGAATAAATACGAAGTACGAATACACCGATAGAAATAAAAGTAACTTTCACCAGAATTACAATGGAGAAACAATCTGTAATGACTGTCTGTCACACGCGACCTCCACACACACACGCACACATAAATGCACACAAACACACACACATACACGCATAACACCCAAACTTCAACGGACACTTTTATCGTCTTCATGGAACGGTATATAATATTTAGGACACTATAGTTTGAAACAGAAACTGTCATAAAAAATAAAGAAATGGTAAAGAAAAATTCGAAATGATAATCAGACACACGTTCTCGTTAAACTTAATTTGTTAAGTTCTAATTACGTATTAGCGAGATGTTTTTATCATCATCATTATCACACTTCGATGTTATAGTACCAGGATAAAAAGGATAAGCAGCATACCGGGATACGAGCGATTTAAAAAAACATCTTTTTCTTTGGCCTCCGTTTTGCTCCTTTCGGAGATTTTTTCCGTTTCCATCACTTTTGAGGCCAAATATTTAAATTTTAGGAAATGTTACAAAATTTGCGGGAAAAATATAGAATAGAATTTATTTTAGAATTTATTTAAATTTTTCAAGAGTAAACCAAACAATAATCCACGGTCTGCAATATGTGAATATTTAAACTTGATTTTAAAGGAACGTTTTTTCATAAAATAAATAATTTAATAAAATAAAAAACAAAAAAATTGAAGAACTTATAACTATAACTACATTTGTCAATACAGCAGTTTGGTAGGGTCCCAAAAGGTATATGTCCCATCACTACCGAGGGGTTTTATCTCCAAAAAAAATTATCATTGATTTATTTTCTATGAATAAATCTATTTTAACAGAATTCACGCCTCAAAGAAGCTTAGAATACGTCGAGTTTAAGCATAAAACAAAGAAGTTATTTAGCGTTTCGCGGACCTTTATCGACGAGACTTATCGTTACTTACCTTTCGAAATTGATGAGCTTAATTCGACATTATAAATACTTTAAAAGATGATAAAATTAAAGCAACAAAATACCACTGTCCGGAAGCTAGACCAAAAACAAAACATTGACAAAGGGTCCTATTTTGATTGACCCCCGACCTCTTCACAAATTGCAGTGATGTTTGTATAGTTTACTGTTTTTGGAGTTTTTTGAAGTTATTTAACAAATTTCGCATTAACTATACTTTTCCTGTTTAAAATAAATATAAATATATATGAGCTTTTATTGCTTCTTAAACGATTTTATTTAATCATTTTTAACTAACAGTTAATTTTGATCTTAATTGCTTGTCACTTTTTATTATGGTTTTAAATGAGTTGTTAGCATTTCTTCCTTTCAGAATTTTCCACTTCGTATTTCTCCGTTGTGTCCGAACTGACTGAACGCATATCCTTTGGCGTTCGTTATTTTATAACAGCCGTAATTCGAGGCTATCCTTGGGACCCATCGTAAATGTCATAAAATATATTCGTAAAAACGAAACTAATTGCTGACTTCTGCTAGTACGAAAAGGACACAAACAGGAAGAGAGGTACTCAGAGAGAGAAAGAGGAAGAGCGAGAGAGAGAAAAGTTGACGCACTAAATTGTTATTCTGAATATTACGAGAGCAACAAAAAAGCTTTACTCATTAAGAGTGTTGGAAGACGTTTTTGTTTTTATATATTTTTATCTTTTACGTGTAAATATTTTAGAAATATGTTTTTATGTATTTAATACAAAAAACTTTTGGGGGATTATAGAAAGTTGTACTAGACGCTCGTACTCTAAATTATGTATATGCTAATAAAGGAAAAACAAGTTAACGAAAGTCGTATGATTTACTTTCATAACGCCTCTTAAAAATCTAATGCATGGAGCACATGTCTTACTTCTATGACTAACCGACTATAGCCAAGATTAGAGATATCGCATTGGATATTGTAGTAGTACAAAGTACAATATTTCAACGTCTGGCGTTTTTGAAAACTCTCTAAAAAATCGGGCCTTCGGCACAACCTTTTATAAATCAAATCACAAATATTTGGCTTCCAGTAGCGCAAAATAAAAAATACGAGCTCGTACAGCTTTCCGTTTTTGAGTTCTATGCAAAATTTCGAGAAACCCTACTCTATAACGCTATAAGAGAAATACGCTCTTGCAGCAACCGACAATAGCCTCCCTACAAGAAGGAATGTTTACAACTAGATGTTGGAAAAAATAACCAGTTAATCGGTTTATTAGTTAAGCAGCTAACCAGTTTTGAGGTATGCACGATACGTAAGAACGTCTCGACGAAATGCTGAATGCTGAATGCTGAATGCTCTTAAAGGTCAAAATGTATATTTCCGTTAAAATCTGAATTTCGAAGATATTGCTTTTTATCTCATGCGTCTAATTAACAAATGTTTACCAATTTTATTTTTTATTAATTTTTATTTTTAATAAAAATATTTTGATACCAAATGAATGCAATTTTCAACACTTCACAACACTATTTTCTTGAATGTACATGGCAAAAATGAAAAGCTTTCTTTGCACTACTGTCTCTCTCTCTACCAACCTCTTTCTCATTCCTGCCGTTTCTCTCTCGCTACTTCTCTATCTCTTTCAGTTTCTTTCTCTCTTAATCTCCCAAATAAATAAAAGCTAGTGGCTTTTAATCTCTTTTATATTATTCTCGTCTCTTTCATTCTGCTTGATGCGAACTAAACGTGTTTTGGCGCCTCAAGGAACTACTTACGAGATAACGCACACGAATGGTTCTTTTTATAATTTACCAGAAATTATCGTTGTTAAGGTTTGGTAGGTGTTGGGCAACATTTTGGCTATTTTTCAATGTTAACAATGCAAGCCACGTTTCCGTTCGTTGCACGGATGGTTTTTCTTTTATTTGCTCTCCTTTTTTGATCGTTTTTCAGGATTATCACATTGTTCTTAAGGTACTTCATTCGAGGTTTTCTATCTTTCAGACGGAAGCCCTTCTAGGTCATGGCATGCTCACTCACTCACGTGTACACATATATGCCATTAACACACTGCGAATAAAAACTGCCCATAAATTTTAGAAATAGTTTAACAATATTGTCGTACTTTTTTTTGAAGAATTTCTTAAGTGTTTTTTCTGGTTCTTATCGAACACTGAAAATGTTTTTCAATAATTCGATTTGAAGCAGAGCACTTTCAAAGAGAATGGTATCCACTTTCAATAAAGTCATTGGCAAAGATAAAAACAAATTGTGTCCGTATGCATTCTCACAAGCAAGCAAATTGAGAATTTATATAAAGAATATTCCCTGCACACGATTTAGAACCTTAATGTTATCGACTGTTAAAATCATTAGGACATCGTTGATGATGGTGATAATGGCCTTTAGTAATATCATTTGCATACACAAAGTCACATCATTTTAGTATTGACGTTAAATATAATTGGAAGAATGATTGAAATCGCAGTCGGTTTATTTTGCGTCCCTAAAAGCAAACTTTAAAATAAATTCTCCTTAAATTTTGAGAAAAGCTTTTTTCGATATTTCTTCCTTATTGAAATAAAAAACCTAAAAATTATTTTGCCTTATCCTAATAAATAACTTTAAACGAACAACAAGGTGTAACAGGGTTCTAACAAATTGGACCCTTTAGGATGCTGTTTTTGAATCGGAAAACGACAATTGTGGAGACTGCAAAACAAAAAGAAATCAAAAGAAGCACCAAAAGAGTTACTAAGATTATTTCTGGAGAGTGACACAATCCCGACGAAGAAGAGAACCGATATTCAATTCTGGGAGAGCTCGGTATTCCATAATCTTAAAATTAATGCTAGTATTAATGTTAGCAGTAGTACTAAAATAGCATTAATAGCTTCAACAATGCTAATAATATTAATAATAATAATAATAACAATAATATTAGTTATGTGTTTACGATTCGCTCGACAGACGAGGCAGTGGGTGGCGACGAGAGAAGGCTTTATTTTCTTTAAAAGTACTAATGGGGTAAACTTCCAAAAATATCTGTAAAATAAGGCTTCGTCTCAATTTCGTCCTTTCGGTCGAAATCCCTCCAATAATGAGATTATCGAATTTATCGAAAAACTTGCCTTCTCTATTAATTTAGTGTATGCCAAATATTCGAATAAAATTGAGTGCTTTAAAAAAAATTTCTGTCTTATCTGGCAATTTTGAAAAATTAAATATACATTTTTATTAAGTATAAATATCTAGCGAAGGAAATCCCGTTTTTCCAAACTCTGATAAAGGAACTTATTCAAATTGGTCAAGCCAGTCTTCTTCATAAACGTCTGAGGAACATAGTTCTGGGCATAACGCATTTAAATAACTCCAAGACATTTTGGGAGGAAAAAGGGCAGAACTTGTCGTAAATGGAATGGCTTCACCCAATTGTAAGACCAAAACTTTTGTCCTGCAAGATCACTTTTCCAGAATTTAGAGAGGTTCGTCGACTATCAGAGAAATTGAAAACAATAACAAAGAGAAACTTCCAAAACATTGGTTTCTCTTTTATGCATTTTATAATTCATTAAAAAATAAATTTTTTAATAAATTTAATTAAATTTAATTTTTTTAATAAATTTTTTTAATTTTTTAAGATTAAAAGACAATTTTTTTAATTAAAAGGCTTCCCGTTAAATTTTTCGATTACCTGACAATAATTTTTAATAATTGTGTGAATAATAGCTATTTTCTAGCTTCTTGGAAAATTAGTCGTGATAAAGTCCATGCCGGAATTAATGGTTAAACTATTTCCCATTTTACATGCATTGTCTAAATTCCATAATGATATAATGACAATGTTATAATTCGTAATTTACAACAAAGAAAATGTTCATTTCAGTTAGATTTTGATCCCTTTCTGATTAAACTATTTAGAAGTTCTTAAGGAAACTGAAAATGTTTTGTTGAAATTCGTTATGGAAACTTTAATTGTGGTGTCCCTCAAGGATCAATTCTCGCACCACATCCACACAATACACATTTATGTTCGAATTCCTTCACTTTTCTCCTCAAACTAAAGCTATTTGGTGTGCCGACGATTCCTCCACGTTTGCTCATGACAAATTACTCTATTCTATACTTCAAGACTCCCCCAAATTATAAATGAGTTTTATAGAAAATTAGGTATTAAAATTAATTCTTAGGAATTCCTTAGGAAAGCTTCTGGAAACTACAAACAATTTATAGTTCTCGAAAGTAAAAACTTTCGGAAATCAAATCCCACTTGAAAATAGTTTTAAATAACTCGGTATTTATTTTAATTGATTACTAACATTTAGTAACCACGTCCGCTTAGTTTCAAAGAAATTTAATGGAATTAAGGGCTGCTTGGGAAAATTAATGAGTAATCCTAACCTGCCTAGAAACACAAAGATTTTAATAAAAAAAAGTTCACTTACGTCCAATAGTGTTCTGTTTGGGTTGCCCGCTTCACCAACACTCACGAACGATTAGGAAATATAGAAAAGAAAAGTGCTGAGGATGCATAGATGGATGGATAGAAAACACTTCGAAACCTTTTGTAAAGAATACTCCAATGAATATATTTGACATTTGTATATATTTACAAGGATGCTAGTATGATTCCACTTCCTTTTATGATTTGGATCTATTGGAAAGGTTTCTGTTGAAGCTACCTTACCGCAGCAACCCTTTAATTAATGACTTAGTCATTGATCAATCAAATATCAGTTGGTCGAATATTCTCACCCCTCGGGATTTTAAAGAAAGACATATCACCCTATTCTTCGTTAAATATATCGACTGATTTCTACAAAATATCTTGATTATAACTTATTTATATTCTTGATTATAATTTAGTTTATAATGAAGTTATTTCCGTTTTTTTCTAAATTCTGAGCTGAATCTAGTTTAAGTAATTTTTTCAGCTTTAATTCTATTCCGCTATTGCTAATGCTGGTAGCAAGCAGGTAGGTCTTCCTTTTAATTATAAAATGCGGAACAATTTCAAATTAAACACGAAGTTTTTCTAAATAATGTTTTTAAAATAATTATTTATAGTTTTAAGTCTTTCTCATATTGTTTTAGTTTCACTGCAAATATTTATAATAACGTTTATCAAAAAGGCTCACTAAATTTAATTCAACTTAAATATAAAATAATTTAAAAACCATTATTACAAAATTACAAAACCAACAACAACAAAAAACCACCACCACAACAGTAATCACAACCTGTTAAAAACAAAATCTGCTAATTTTTTAACAACAATATTCCACCCTCTTACTTAATTCTTATCATTTAATCCAGACTCTTTCCACTAAAGAATTCAGTCTCAATTTTTAATTTTCATTAAAAAATTAAACTGGGCTCGCCGAGATTAAATTAAATAAAAATTTTTATATATGTTCGCTGAAGGAGACAAACAAAGCGACAAATTATTTAGTATTAAATTACAAGGAAATGTATGCATAAGTTAAAGTGTTTGTCTTTGAGTGAAAATTCAGCGACATTCCATTTTCTATATAAATTTAATAATTTATTAAATGTTTCGATTTTATAACAGGATATGAAAGGTTAATTTCTAAGACAGCATATAGTTTTCGTCATTATTTTGCAAGTTGATAAATATGTTTTTCAAGGATATAACGGTCAATTTCTGAAGTTAACTTCTGTGGACTTCTGAAGTTGAGTCAAGTCTTTCAAAACGATTTACTTCGAAATACATATCCTATTGTTTCTAGTATATACTTTCTCTTGAAAAACGTTTTTTCAAAATCTTTGTATGACTTTGTAAACTTTTGTGATTTATTTTCTACTAAAGGTCTCCCTTTAACTCCTCCTTCATGCTTCTTTATTTCTATGTCACTTCGCGCCTTGTCTTGATTTTCGACGCTTTTGTAAAATGCCCCGTTCCACGTGAAAGCTTGGAAAAGTTTTTATTGCATACTTTTTCTGACGTTACAAGCAATATTATAAGTTTTGGCACTTTGTCGTTGTTGAATTGGTGTTGTTGTTATTTTTATTAGTGGTAATATTGATAAAGTTTAAATACTTTTACATAATTTCTACTTTTACAACATCTAGTTCTGAATCGATCATTTTTATTACAATCCGCTAGTCGGACAAGAAAGTAATACATTTCACACATCATATAATTTCAATTCATTTTCAAATTTTTTTTTCAACTTTACTTTAAGTAGAATTATATCAGTTTTTCGACAATCATCGGCAGTTTTTGTTGCAAGCAATTTTAAGGGAGTAATTAAAGCGATCAGCTTATGAATGGAATGAAAAGGATGTGACGAAAATGTAACAATTGCGAAAAGCGATGGGCGTTCAGGAAATAGGTGTTAAGTCTTTGTTAATGTAAAATATTTCTTTGTCATTCTCCACATGTTATATTTTTAATAACTGAAAATACTTTATAAAGCAATTTTTAAAGAAAAATTAATAATGTGATTATTTCTGTATAAAAGTTTGTTTCATGCTGATTTAGGCAATCATGACACGGGAATCAATTTTTTTCTCGTTAACGACCTTTACGATCTCATGCTTGTTTTCATAATTTATATTTCTTGCTTACTTCTGATATTTTATGTTGCTCAACATTAAACAATTCTTAAAAACTCCATCCATTCAGAGAAGTATCCAAAGCCGTTTTTTGTAAAACTACAATAAAAATCAACGAATACAAACCTTTGAATCTTTGGCGTAATATAATTTACTACGTTTCAGACGAAAATATCGCCGCCGCCATCGTTGAAATGACCAAGTTTGTTTAAGCAGGAATCCCTCCTTGATGGCCGCCTAAAAAACAAAAGAAAAATGTTCGTGAAAGGGAAATTTTTATCAATGCTTTACAGAAGGATTTCAATATAAGACCAAAATAAGAGAAAACATAAACAAAGAACGCTTTCTAATTTCTAATCCTACTCCCCACTAAATTGTTTGCTTCTACTTCAAATCCCAGCACATAATGCATCAAACCAGCAGAACACCAAAATCGACCCTACCCGTCCGACCAACCGAGAGACTGGACCGGTTAAACAGCCCATCGGCCCCACCTAACATTCAACTGAAGAGTGAAATTACCATTTTATTGTTCAAAGTTTTATTCATTCGGGAATGACCGCAAAGTGATTGAAAGTGAGATGAAGTAAATCGACAACGTCCAGGTAAAGAAGAACAAGCTCTATCAGCAGTAACAGCAGTAGCAGGAACAATTGATTGCATTGCTTCTGTTCATTGAGCTGAAACTCAATCATCAGCAGCAACAACAACAACAATTGGTAGAACATGTTCACCATACACAATTAGATCAGCTGACATCAGCATACCGGAAACGGAAGCAAAGTACATACGTCACCATGGCAAGCACAAATTAAAAGTATGCAACGGAAAATTAACATTGAAATGAAGCGGAAAATCAAGGGACGATGCTAATGGTAATAATTAACAGCCTTGATTGTGATCGTAATGATAAATATTGTGATGATATCCATATTGCGATTGGTAGAGATAGTTCTTCCTAAAAGCATGTGTTCAGCCACAAAACAATTTTACGACAATAACAAAGTACTAAAACGGCAACTCTTTTTTATGAAATGTAATATTTCGTCATTAATTTTGGCAATTGTCATCACCACTCTCCGTCTCGTACATCAAAGTAGTCTCGTACATCTCTTAAATAAAACCAAATCAATTTCGTGCTTATGTGTTTAGCCATCACTGTATGGTTTATGAAATGGAAAACGGTGTTGCCAGTTGGAAAAAACGAATTATATATACTGAATAATTGTCGCATAAAAATAGAAACATATGTAGGAAACAATGTTTTCAACATTTTACGTCGACTTAATTATTTTAGTTTCTATTTATTCTTACTATTGATTTTGATTACTTTAACATCGGTTTAGACTTATTGAACAAACATCGACATTGTTTTCCTTAAGTTCCTCGTGCGGTTACTAATTATTTTCAAACCATCATACTCCAATAAAAGGTAAATTATATTCAAAACTCTTAGAATAAATAAAATAAAAAAATAAAAATTAAAATAAATAAAAATAAAGTAAATAAATAAATAAATAAATAAATAAAAATTAAATTAAATAAAAGATCAACTGTCAATAATAATTTTGACGGACAATTTTGTAGAATATTGATAACTAACGAAATTTGAGAGCATTGTCTGCCAAGCCCATGCCCATGGGATAAAAAATATATGTGTGGAACAAGAATTTTTGTGACAATTCTTCAAAATATTTACCTTTAATTTGTCGAATAAAAAATCACAAAGGTTTTTCTCCATTTATCTCTAAAATCTTATAGTTAGTTTCCGTACCAATTCAGTACCGATGAATATGTGAATCTGTCCGAATTATCAAGTGAGAATATATTGAATAAGTTCTCTCGCAAAATTGTAAGCTGGCAATACTAATACAAAATTTAAACAGAGGAAGAAAAAGAGCGTGAACAGCAATCAAAGAAACACAACCAACAGGTTGTACCAAAAACAACCAACGCCGCAAGTTGGTTCATATGATTTTATTACTTTATCACCACATTCCGTGAGGGGAAGTTGATGGGATAACAGGCCCCCTTCACATAATATGGATCAATATAAACTAAATACTCTCTCCATAAAATGTGACAGAATTAATATTAAAAACATAAAATTGTTATGTAGTTGTGCTCCTATAGATTTATGTACCTGCAATAAAAAAAGAATACTGTATCGAGAGTCAAGAGTGTAGAATTTACAAAACACAAAGAAACCGATTTGAGAAACTTTCGAGAATCATACGAAAATATTTCCAAAACATTGAAACTAAGATTATATTGTCAAATATGTTAGCATTTATCAATTTCAATTTTGATTTAAAAAACGAAATAGAATAGAAATTTGAACTGAAATATAAAAGATATATCACTGCGTTTCATTCGTTTCTAAACTATCGCACCGATTACTTACCGAATTGCTAACATTTCGTTTAGTAGAGACGCGTCGATGAAAGTTTTTCGCCGGCTCTGTTTCAATTTCCGATTCTGATGACTCGTCGCCGGGACTAATTGAAATAATTGGTATCGGTGAGACGCTAACGAAGCTGGAAGCGCTATTTGGCTCGATGCGTGCAATACTGCGACTTCTCTCGCCAATACCAATACGATCACAAACACTAGCACTACCACGACTACCACCCCTATCTGCGCATCCAGCAGGAACACAACCACCGGCAACAAAAGCCGCGCCCTTTGCGCTCAACATCGGCTCTTTGAATTTACGGTTTGGCATTATTAATTTGTCAAGAATTGTTGCTTAAGAGCGATATAGTCTTTGTTTCTTTCTTCGTGCAATTTCTACCGTGCAGTTATTTATGTTTGATACGAAAAATTCTGCATATTTTCAGGCGCACCTTGAAAAGATTTCACAGATTGCATTAATTTCGCACTTGCAAGTTTTCCGGAAGTACGTCTTCCTTTGCTTCATTTAATATTTTCCGAATGTATAATATTTTTCGAGGAGGCACATTTTTGCGTACAATAATTTCAAAAAAATATTTTTGTTTGGTTTTGAGAATTAAGTTATTAGTGTTTTTCTTTAAATTCAAGTGCAATTTTTGTAATTTAAACTTAGACGATATTTGGAGGACATAATATGAATTTAGTTCTTAGTATTAAGTTACCTAAGCATTAAATGGTTCTGATTTTGATTTTTATTTACATAATTCTTTCTTTTTCTTGTAGTTTTCCAATCTTTTAGAGAACATTCCTTCTTCCTTTCGTTTCGTTTTGCTTATTCTTGCCGTTTTTTTATTTCTTTTGATACTTTTCTTTAGCGCTACGAATATTTTCCGAGCTTCTTTTCTTACTGATATTTTCCCTCCTTATGGGCGTATATATTTTATTTGAGGTGAGATTTTTATACCCGGCGCTTTTTTTGTTTTAATAAAATTCAATGCAAAAGAAACGGTTGTATCCATGGAATGCTACTCGTAGCCTAGTTTGAATATATTTCCCAATGCATGTAATTTGTGCGTATACGGCATATTTCTCTTTATGCATGTATGTGTATCTTAAATATGTCCTTGTAAAAGGAGTTCTTATCCTTGCACATTGCAAACATTTTCTTTAACAATCCTATTTCGGTTTACTTCGGACCACACGTAAGTTGATAGAAACAAATACATATAAATTTTTGCTTATGGTATTTTTGATTTGGTTTTTTTTTAATTTAATAAATACGAATACTTTAATATTTGGTGAGGTTGGCAAGGTCATTATTTCCAAAGTGATTTGCTGAGAAGACGTAGAAACAATGTTTAGTTTTTATAAATATTTTCTTAATTAGACGCACTTATGAATTTCTTTCTAAGAAAATCTGTCTTGTTTTTCTAAACTACAAAAAAAAATTGTATAAAAAAACACAAGTATATTGACGAGGCGAATTTTCTCCGGGACGACACACCAACACCGCCGTACTTTCGATGAAACCAAAATCCTGACTGCGGAAAATACAAGGATCCAACTTTCAGACGGTTTTTTTATGTAACACATGCACACTTACACTCATTTGTTTGTTCGTGGCTGATTCAAACGCTACAGCGTAAACTCATTCTTGGCCTGTAGAGTTGCCGTATCTATGCAAGTTTTTTTAATAAAATTGTATAAAAAAGTTAATATATTATTAGTTTGTTATTTTTATTAATATTTTAGAAATTATCTACATTTGTTTAAATTTATTAATTTTGCGTTTTCTAAAGTAGCTAAATAATTTTAATTTTAACTATAAATTAACAAATTAATTTAATAAATACTAATTAAACTTGTTCAATATTTCAACAAATGTCTTTACGAAAATTACGTCCCTATCCATCAATCACTTTACCAACTCATTCAAATCCAACCACACCGCTCGTCTTATTTATCTTCCGCCAATTTGTATGCGATGGCGTTTAGTATAAAATTTTAGTAAAACGGTAACCCTAGCCAGTAATCACTTCAAGGTTGTTGTTGTTGTTAATATTATCAGGAATCCTCCCTTCCGTAGTAACGTATTTAAAGAAAATCCAAAACCAAAAACAAAAGGCTATTTCACGTTTTCGAAATCTTCGCAATTCAAATATTGAGCATTAGTTACTACATTTTTCCTTACTTATCCTCATACCCTTTTTTATAACTCTCTGATATTTTGTAGTTGCAAGCTTACTTCTCTTCTTATATTATACACCCCTTCTACCACTTTCATGACCACTTCAACTCTTTTCTCTTCTAATTCTCTTTTAACGCTCTTAAAAGTAAAAAAAATGAAAAAATGAAGAAAAGACTGAAACATAGCCTAAATGAGAAATCTTGGAATGAAAGTATTCATAAAAGGTTAAATTCATAAATAAAACAAAATGTATGAAGAAATTAACCAACTTCTTGAACATGTTAAGAGAGAGATTTTTAAGAGAGATATCATTATGCAAATCTCTTAGATTTAGAAAATTTCTTTTTAAAAATTACACAAAATTAATTTACTGTTTATCCGTTTGCAACCCTACACCGGAATGGAATGATGTATATTCCCTTTCTCCGTTGGCTTGCAGCCGGTTAAAGGATACGTAGCAGTTACGGAAACGTTAAACTTCGTAAACGAAAGTTATATATATATATATATATATATATATATATATATATATATATATATATATATATATATATATATATATATATATATATATATATATATATATATATATATATATATATATATATATATATATATATATATATATATATATATATATATATATATATATATATATATATATATATATATATATATATATATATATATATATATATATATATATATATATATATATATATATATATATATATATATATATATATATATATATATATATATATATATATATATATATATATATATATATATATATATATATATATATATATATATATATATATATATATATATATATATATATATATATATATATATATATATATATATATATATATATATATATATATATATATATATATATATATATATATATATATATATATATATATATATATATATATATATATATATATATATATATATATATATATATATATATATATATATATATATATATATATATATATATATATATATATATATATATATATATATATATATATATATATATATATATATATATATATATATATATATATATATATATATATATATATATATATATATATATATATATATATATATATATATATATATATATATATATATATATATATATATATATATATATATATATATATATATATATATATATATATATATATATATATATATATATATATATATATATATATATATATATATATATATATATATATATATATATATATATATATATATATATATATATATATATATATATATATATATATATATATATATATATATATATATATATATATATATATATATATATATATATATATATATATATATATATATATATATATATATATATATATATATATATATATATATATATATATATATATATATATATGCTTAACCTCAAAGCCAGCCACTGATTCGATTTAGACGCCCCTCTCCATCTATCTTTCGAAGGAAGTTATCTCTTTGAAATTTTGACTGGATATTCTTTTTCCGCCTGGACTATCTGGACTCGAAAATTGGACCAATTGGACCAATAACACGCCTAATTTCTAAAACTTGTGTTTCGAGTACGAATCAAAAATTTTGTATTCGAACTTCTAAGTCTGTAATAGAAAAAGTTACCCCCAAAAATGGAAGTTTAAGTCCGTCCACTGAGTATTACAATCAAACTCTAAATTTACACTATAAGTATAGGGTGTATAAACCTCGGCCAAACCGACCTTAGCCTTCTTAGTTGTTGTTGATTTTTTTCGGCTTAATAAGCCCTTTTTAAAAAGCATAGAGGATTATTATTGTAGGACGACTCTTTTCAAACACGCTAACCACCTTCTACTGTCCCTCGTCCATTTTAATGTTGAACCCTTGCTTCCTTTATCCGTCTCCTCTTTGTTTATCTTCTTTCAGTTTACCTGGCAAATATGGCAAAATATTTACCAAAAGGCTTTTCTTACAATTTTTCAATTGTGTGCAGTCTTACAAATTTTGATTGTTTTCCCACTCTTCTTCACGTTTTGCTAATTATCATCATTTTCTTCTTCTATTTATTCGAAAAACAATAGAAAGAGAAAATGTAAAGAATTTATAAATTAAGTTGGAATGAATGGGTGTGCATGAACAGTCCTCGTAGATTAAAGCCCCATCGATGGGACATTGCCGTACTTAAATACTTCTAAGACATATTTCTATTTATCATTAACAAATTCGCATCGACAACAGGTGTGGGTGCACGCTGCGAAATGTTTTCAAGCACGCTTCTCTCAAGCGGATATTGCGAGAGAATGTTGACGGGCATGCAAACAAACAAAATGTAAACCTTATCGTTGTTGAAGATTAATATTAGTGATGACATTGTCATTCTCGACCGAAACGACAGTTGCATGAACATGTCGTCGGTGTGCTCTACGCGATATTGATATCTTGCAGGATTCCTCCAAAGGAAACAATTTCATTAATGTTTTTTGTTGAAATGAAATATTAAATTGTTGCTACGTAAATTTCTTTCACTCCGCAACGCTCAATTGAATTTTGGTCAGTTTATTTAAAATCTATTGAAGTTAACACGCACGACAGCCCATGGTTAAACCACATCATTGTGGAATTGATAAACGATATTCTGAATTTTATTCACATTCCCGAAAATGGATTAACGAAGTTTTCTGTTTTTGCTGCGGCTGCTGTTCCTGACTCTTTCTGGTGTTGCGGCTGGCATAGTGGTCACGTATATATACCCATTCAACAGAGACCGTTAAGTGCAAAATAATGTCAGATGTTTTTTCACATAAACTTGTTGATGGATAGGGTTGTTAATGCTTTTGTAGATTTATGTAAGTGACTTAAAAGTATTTCCGTTACCAGGTCGGTTAGAGCTTGAAATGTCACGGGTTCACAGCGTCAAATTGGGGAGATTAAAATAATGGACAAAACTTTAGCCTTTAATTAAACTGATTGAACTGATTATAAATTCATTAAACCGAAAATATAAACACCGAGCTCTCATAACCTCTCCTAATTTATAATTATGACTATCACGAATGCGAGTGGAGACTGTAATCACCAAAATGTTTTACACAAATGGACCATTCAGTTCATCCTCTAACGAAGGTTAACTAATGCAAAGGAAAAGTGTTTAATAACTGTGGTTCCGAATAAAAAACCTCAGGATTCCAAAATTATTTTTATTGCAACCGAATATTTTTTATCACATTTATATATATAAAACGAAAATGAATCTGTTTCCATTTGAATTCGAAATAATTTCCGCAGCAAGAGCAAAAATTTATTATAAATCCAAACGTTCATAAAACCATCCAATATACCCAAATGCACCAAATTCCCACCGACATCCTGCAGACGAGAACAGAACAAACAAATTATATTGAATTTTTTTCGAAAATTACTTAACCTCTAGATCGCCTTCGTAACTTCATTACCTTGACGAAATTATCTAGTAAATGATCTGGTATTAAATGATCTCGGTCTCACTAGATAACCTCTCCAATTTGACATCGGATCAACAGATTTAGAACTTGTGATGTTTCAGCGTCAGCTCGTAAAATTTTCATGAGATCTACGCGATATTTTTTTGCACCGATCACTAGCCAAGGTCGCAATTTGTGACTGTGTAAATCTGTTTTTTCATGTAAACCTTTTATTCACTAAACTCTTGTTCCGCGCTAGACGTTTTAGAAGTAGCCAATAGAATATATTCGGATTGTTGGCATTGTCACAATTAGTAAAGAATATAAAGCCATTAATTATGGTGTCGCGTAGAATCGTAAAGTGATTCGAGGGGAAACCATCTCTACCGGCACGATGAGAGAATGAAAAGTAGCGATTGTAGGATTGAAAAGTGAATAGTAAGAAAATTAGTAATGTGGTACACCTAAATGCCTCTGCTTTATTGCTCACCGTGGCCAAGCAAACAACGTCTGGTTCAAATATTTCATCAATTTTCTGAGCCTCTTCCAACCAAGATCGAAAAAGAACTATGGGATCATTGACTTTAATATTCTCCTCTAAGAGATCATTCCGTTGATTGAAATATCTTAAACGTATCGGTTTGAAGTATTTGCCCAAAGCGAACTTCCGGAGCTATGATGTAAGCGAGAAAGAGATGGAGGAATGAAATTTAAGAGCTCATCATTATCTGTTCGACGCAACATATCCTCTCGATATCTGCTGGATACAGCTACAAATATCTTAAAATACATGTACATTACCTGTACATTGCATGTAATTACATTATCTTACTTACATCAGCTGACATACTGAGAATTTTGATGATTTCTCTAAAAAAGTTTAAGACGAGAATTTTTGGTTTCACGATATAGGTATACTTTATTTTTAAAGATTTTCAAAGTTATTTGTGTATCTGTTGACACTGAAAACATCACCTACTAACAATATTATATATGACAAAACAGCATTATATATTCATAGCCATTATTTATCCTCCTTTTAAGATTTAACACAAATTTTAATTGTACATTCAAGCCTAATACTTAACAAAATACCCAATTACAATGACTTACTAATATTTACTAAAACTTTTTTACTATATCCAAAATACGCCCAATTCATATCTTCATGGTGCCAAACGTTCAAAAACCCAATCATTTTCACCCTTATGTACTAATTTCCCGTCCACTTCCTACGAAGAAGCAAAAAGACAAATTGATATCTCCATTAGAATTATAAATAATAATTTCTGATTCTCACCTTTTCGACACCGTCGCCTCTTCGAAAACGTAAGCGATCATGTAAACGATCGGTTTGACCTTGCCAGAACTCAATTGTATGTGGTTTTATTAAATATCCGCCCCAGTTGGGCAAAGGTACTTCACCATCGTTTCCTAAATTCGCCTTTACTTCAGCCTCAATTTTATCTAAATGCATGCGCGATGGTATTCGTGAACTTTGTTCACTAGCCAATGCACCAATTTGACTGGCTCGCGGTCTTTGACGGAAATAAGCTAATGATTCATCACGTGATATCTTCTCAGCAATACCCTCAATACGCACCGAACGACGTAACGGACACCAATAGAGCGTCATGGCAACATTTGGATTGCTGGCAATATCTTGTGCTTTACGACTGCCATAATTAGTAAAAAAAGTGAATCCTTCCGATGTCACGTCCTTCAGCAACACAAAACGATTAGAAGGGAAGCCATTTCTATGGGCGAGGGGGAGATGCATCGAAATGCCTTAACTTGTTTATCGTTTAACCAATTACTACTCACTTATTTACAGTTGCTAAAGAGGCAGCATTCGGTTCGAGTATCTCGTTCGAGTTCAGAGCCTGATGAAGCCATTCCCTGAAGATATATATTGGATCCTTAATTTTGATATTTTCTTCCAACAGCACATTCGTTTTTTCGTGATATTTCATACGCAAGGCTTGAATTTAATATTGGAATGTTTTAATGTATCAAAACTGCTTCGGAAGATTTTAATGAGGCTTACCGGAAATATTTATACCGTTCGACATTCTGCGTATTAATCGCCAGTGCTTCACTAAGAAAATAATTTTTCACACATAATAGAAATGATATCTAGCGAAGTTACTTGCTTTTATTAGTCTATTCTCCTCTCCTCTGTCCCTTTGAAATTTCAATCGTTCTATCATTGGCAACGTCAACGTCAGCGAATTTGCTTTGGTCATACAGATTTTTACTCTGCAACAGCATTGCAATCTCTTATCGACTTTTTCTAAACGCGTGAGCTTGTATTGGATTATTGTTAGAAGTTTTGTTGTAGGTGTGATTTCGTATCATATGTTTTTGACATTTTCCTTTCAATAATTGAACCGTGGTAGGTTGTGACTTGCGAAATCCACCATACTCGTAGTCTTCGGTTTCAACATCTCGGAATAGCGTCATCGCGTCAACGTCGAAGGAGATGACAACTCTGACAAACGTTAAATATTGAACAACTTTCGAATTTGACCTTAATAGGTTGTATTATTTTCTATATTTAATGAATTCAAATAGGACAATTGTGATTTATATATATTTTAATAACATTTCCGGAGATATGTTTAAATAAAATCAAAAGTACAGTCAAGAACAGGATATATCCTTTCCAGTGTTCTTGTTATTAAATCGTCTATTATATAAAAAAATATTTTATCCCATATAATTATCTATTATCTAAATATTACTCTCGTTCATAAAAATTTCTATAAAAAAATATAATCTTTTAACGAGTATTTCATATTGTTATAACGAGTGCATATAAACGCAAAGAATCGACACCAATTGGCGCATATCCTTTTTTGGAAAGCTTTTTTCCTCAGACAAATGTCAAAGGAAAGGATAAAGCAAACAAACACAGCAGTAAAATCAAACAAAAATTGTGTCATTAATGAAATTACAAAAACGACAACATTCATATGACCTATAACCAAGATATGCGCCGATAAAAACAAAACCGATTATGAAAACTTTTCACGTAGTTGCCGAAAAGGACATCGTTGTTTACGATGAAATCCTTTTAATTGGGGCAGGGCAGATTGGAAGATGGGAGAGGATGTATATGAAATGGTACAAGCTCAAAAAGAACGACAGGAAAAATAGAACGCGACAAAGGAAAAGGATACAAAAGGCAATTGGTCGTTCGTGTGTGCGGAAGGATTTTACGGTGGATGTATTTCGTTGTATTTCATGTGGAATTAAAAACAAATATAGAAGAAAAATTTAACAGAAATTATAAAGAATGCCGAAGTAATTTAAATGGCTTAATAAAAGATTGACCTTGTGCTGCCGAAGGAAATAATAAAAAGGAATGTTAAAAAAATAAGAAAGGTTTCTTATAAAATCGAGAAAAGTCTGAAAAATCTTTTGCGAAAAGAATTAGTTCATCAAATAAATGTAGATAGTATATCAAAGGCACAGAGAAGATAAAAGAACTGTGCAGGAAAGTGCAATAAAAACAGCAACAGAAAAGAAAAAGAATTCTCGTAAAAACCTCGAAAAAACCTATCGAGTTTGCTAAAAAATTATTTTTAGTAAAATCAAAATAAGATAATCATAAATATTACAAAAGCAGAAGATAGATAGAACGAGAGAGAGAGAGGGAGAGAGAGCGTGTACAGCTTCAAAGGATTTTTGTGCCTATGCCAATCGAGTGCCTTATATCCTTTGATAACAATCCACAAGGTGTCTACTATGCAGGTCAGGAGCTCTCTGGCGTCGTTGATCTACGCGTTGATGCAACGAAAAGGATCAAAGGTAGGGTAAAGCCAAAAGCAACCAAACGATGAAACAAATAAAACATTTCTAAAAATCTCAAATTGAAAACATAACGAAAAACAAATTTGCTAAAAAATAATCTGAAACAGAAAAAAAAACGGAATACTTTGAAACTAAATTTCAAAAAATTATGCAAAATGACTTTTTATTGAATACTAAATATTAATTAATTAATAATTTAAAAGTGTAAAAGACTAAAATTGTTGCCAGAATTACCCGTAATATTAGAAGCAATTCTAATTTATTTCTATTGCCGTTTACTGTTTACTGTTATTATTATTACCGTTAGCATCATTATTATTATTATTTGAATTGCTATTATTAATATTACTATTTCGTTATTATTATTACCATAATTATTACAATTATTATTATTGTTATTGTTATCATCAATAAGATTATATTGTATGAATTATTATCTTGATTATAATTATTATTATTTTATTAGTGATATTATTATTAGTATCTGCATTATTCTAATAATAATAACAATAACAATAATCAAATAATAGTTAATGAATAAAATAATTATAATAAAAATAATAATTCATAAGATAATAATAGTTCAAACAATAATAATAATAACAATAAAATATTGTTTGAAGAATTGTTATTATTATTTCATATTATTATTTTACTATTATTATTTTAATATTACTATTATCATTATTATCATTTTCATTGTTTTTATTATTATTATTATTTACTAGAGTTATTATATTATTTTTGTTAAATTTAACAAAATTATTTAATATAATTATTATATTATGATTTCTTATAAAAGCTTTTATAAATTGTTTTCTCTCTTGCATTAGCTTTCCTATTCCTAGTAGTTGTTTAAAATTATTTGTTTCAAATAATTGTTAACTTGTATTTAAGCTAACTAATCGAAGGGTCGAACATAGCTCCAATTGCGATTCGAAGGGTCGAACATAATGTTAATGGATTTCAACTTATTTTTGAATAATTAGCAAATTTCTATTATTGAACCCAAAGTGATCTTTTAGTTTATTATATCAATTCCACTTAAGGAAAATTTAAGGAAATTAAGGAAAAATTATTTATTGAATTTCATTTCAAATGCGCTCAATTTTATTCTTTTAGTTTGAAACAAATAATTTCTTCTAAACCCATTAAAAGTGAACATTATTTTAGAAACTTCCTGCTTTACAAGGTCACACACCGATTATGCGCCATTATTATAATTACTAATATGATTATTGTTATTTTACTTGAACATTAAAGTCATTAATTTTCTTATCGTGTAAGATATCGTCCCATGAGTAAACACGCAAACATACTAATAACAAATAGTTTTATAAATATTACATATCCAACGTACATAAGTGTGTGTATGTGTGTATATATAAATATTGTGTATAAATAAAGAAATCGTAGTTAAATTCACGATGTCCCCTTACTCTTTTTCCGCACGCTTACACCGGCATAACGTTTTATCACAGCGTTTTGTCATTGAGCTTAATGTGATGGGTTCCGGTATGACGTTCATTTTATGAAAACATTTTTATGTATTTTGCCCTCATGTCCTCTGTAATTTCGAATTGGCTTATTCATTTATTGCTATAGCTATTTACTTGTATTTTTTCTCTTTAATACTAATTTATTTGTGCAGTTGTTTGTATTATGGTAGTAATTATAAAGTCTATTGTTATTGTTGTTGTTGTAGCCTTTAATATTAACAAGTTTTCACGGTATTCTCATATTTCGCTAATTTTTGGTTTCTTTGAAATTTAATTTGTTTGGTTGCATTCGATTTTTTCGCATTCTGGTAACAATACTCAAGGTCGTCTTGCCACTCCATTGATGCCACCACTCCCATTTACTTATTTTAAAGTTTTCTTTTTCGTTCAAATATGAAAACTTTAATTAATGGTTTCATACTTTTAATTTTATAAAAAACAACATTAGATATATTGCGATTAATTTATATAAAAGCATATTAACTTCATTTAATAATCATTGTATCGGTCAGATTTTATAGAATATTTTAGGTAATTACTGGAGTATAATAATTGTCATTCATTGAAGTGTAAGCCAAAATATCATTTGGCAAAATTTTCTAAAAAAATCTCAATCCAAGAAACTAATTTGAATAAACTAATTTTAATAAAAAATAATAATTTAATAAAAAATAAAAATTCATGTTTCTCCAAAATTAGATTTAAGTTCGGTGCCTTTGGTATGAAGGCACATCATTCGAAGTGGCTGTAAAGTAATCGACACTGTCGTCTGTCGACAAAAGTCTTACATTCACATAAAAATACGCCTGCCACCCCAAAAAGAAATTGGCACAAGGACGATTTGCCGAAAGGCTTTAGTATTGCAGTAGGTTGAAAGAACTTGTTGCTTTTTACGATATCAGGGTGACGTGTCGTTGCACCTTTCTCTAAAATTAAAGTGCGATAATATATATCGGTTAGGCGAATGCAAAAATGAAACGATTAAATAATATGAATAAGGACAAACAAAAATAAAGACCCCTAAACGAATTGTCTTCTTCTTCCACTATTAGCTATTCACATCACAGTTAGCGGTTATGCAAAAATACGCTGGATAAAGAAGGGCTATCCTAAAGATAGCGAGCGAGCGATATGTCGCGCTTATCGCTCGTATTTATCGTCGCGGTCGTACGTGCTCGGCAACTGTGCCAACAGTTCAATCATCGATTGGTCAGCCGGCGAATACGCTTATACGTTTCATGTTATACTGCCAGAAAATCTGCCGACATCATTCGATGGTAAATATGGACAGATACATTACGAGATCATCACATCCATCGATCGGCCGGGACGTTATGCCAAAGTTTTTAAGTTGCCGTTTACGGTTATACATCCGTTGGACTTGAATGCCGATGCCATGTATCGGGTAAGTGTAAAATACTCCTTCGTCGATTTACCGATCTGACTGACCTCTCTCAATCTCACAGATTCCTTTAGAAATACTTAATCGTCGTCGATTTTGGAGTTTCTGCTGTCCGACCGGTCCATTAACGGTGAAATTTTCTACTCCGTATTGCGGTTATGCACCTGGTCAAAAAATCCATTTCGTCCTTTATATTAATAACGAATCGTCCATTGATGTCACCGCGTGCGAGGTGAAATTGAAGCAAGAGGTGACTTACGAATCGCATGATCCCCAACACGAATATCGATATGATAAACATCTGATAGCGCGCAAACAATTCGGTAATGTTTTGCGTTGGAGCCGCAAGGTTTATCGTGGTTATCTCGACCTACCCTCCATTCCGCCCACTTCAACGAGAATGATGTCCTGCCCGATTTTGGTGAAATATTCGATTAAAATTATTGTCAATCCAACGGAATTTCATTGGAAAATGAAATTGAAAATTCCTTTGACTATCGGTAGTATCCCGATTATGGATGGTCAAAGATCTATTAGTGAGACACTGCTGGATGTGGTCACATTAGAGCGAGAAATACATTTACAGCGATCATCAACTCTAATTAACGATCACCATCATCATCATCATCATGCAACGCATTTGACGAATAGTAATAATACTAATAATAATAGTCGGAGCAACAATAACATCAATGATCTGAGCAACAACAACAACAACAACAACAACAACAATAGCAATAGCAATAATAACAACTTCGGCCAAATTCTCGATCGGGAATGTTTGTTCAACAACCAATCGATGCCTTCAGCACCTTCCATTTTCGTTAGTGACGTCGATAATCCACCCGACTACGTACCGATGAGTAAGTGTTGCCAATTTTATATAAAACAATTCAGTACAAATTGTTTTGACTTTTCAAAAAAATTATCGTTTATTTTGTTAAAAACAATCCATCCTTTGAAAGACTCTAACGTTCTGAAAAAACGTGTTCAAAGTATTGATGAAATTATTTTCATATCGTTCAAAACTTTCATTTTCTTTTTTAATTTGATTTCCATTTTCGTCAACACCTCGCCATCAGTACCGCCATCCTACGAAGAAGCAATGGCGCTAAGCGAAAAATTCTTTGACGACACAGACTTCTCGCAAAACGTCAGTCTATCAAGCATTACGAGCAGATCTAAAACGGAACCATATAAACCACGCTATCCGGTGTATTACGATTATGAAACACCGACTATACCACCCGGTAGTGAAGAATCTACATCCGATATTTACTGTGAATTAAATTAACACGACATTAAAAACAAACAAATATGTAGTACTTAATTACAATTATTTTTAAATCAATTCCTTTTTTAAAAATATTTTCCTAACTAATTTCGTAGTGAATGCGTATTAAATTTTATTAATGAATGCTGGAATGTCTTTTTAATTTAAAAGTAAGAACAAATTTATGTTAAATGCGGAAATAATTAAAATTTTATTTTTTTATATAACGTAGAATTATAAATTAAATATTAAATTTTAATTAAAAAGTTAAGTTTTATTACGTCGTAGAATTATTATGAAAAAAATTTTGTAATTTCAAAAAGAGAATGATTTAAACCTGGAATGCCGCACAAAAAAAACCAAAATTAACAAAGCAATTTAAAAATTGTTATTTATATTACGATAGATAATTACATTTACACACATATTTTTTAAATCAAATCTTTTTCGAAATTTATTTAATGTTAAAAAGTGAAAACAGTTTATATTACGCTTACTATTGTCTCATTCTATTTGTTTATCTTTTAAACACGAATGATCTCTCTCTCTCATACACACACAAAGCATTTGCAGCACGCACTCATTCATTGCCTGTATGTATTTTATTCTCTGTTCTTAAAGAATTTTCCTCACGTGCCAACCTGCTCACTTACGAACCGTTCAAAATATCATTATTTATTGTTTCATCTCGTTTATAGAGCATTTATACGATGAGTCACCATCGCAGTTGCGCATTAATCTAGAACCGGAAATGACAGAAATCACCACCACGGAAACCATCAGTATCGATATTGGTAGCAGCGTTGCCAGTCTAAACATTTTACGAAATCCTGAAAAGATTTAAACCGAATCGAACGAGTAATTGAACGAGTAGCGTGCACGTTTCTTCAACCCATTACCAATATTCATATTCTCTCTCTCTATGTCTCTTTCTCTCCACTTTCTCTTACTCAATTTTACGCGTGTCTTTTTATACCAACCAGAGCTGTTCATTTTTATAAATTGCTTCTAATAAGTCATTTTTTCTAATTGTCAAAATAGTCATTGAATTCAGCGAAATAATCTCAGTGTTTGTTATTCTCAATACGTAAAAATAAAATTAAACAAATGCGGAAAAGTAATTTTTTTTCTATCAATAATTACTGAATGTTAAAACTAATCGTTATAATCGTTATATATATCGTATTTCTTTTTCGACAACTCATTAAAAAATGCCTATAAATATTATAAATTATATAACAATTTTCTATTTGTATAAAATAATATTACGATAAAAACAAAAAAAAATCAAATTAATCTCAAACATTTTTTATAAATTTCTATAAAAATATATAAATTGAATTGAAACGTTGTATCATGGTTTTCACAAACAGGTATTGAACATCTATCAGAATCAGAGAATTTATAAGATGTAAAAAAATTTTAAATTAATCAAAAGGTTTAAACTTACGAAAAACGTTACTTTTACAAAAAAATTATATTACGAAGTATTCCATAAAAAGTTGATCACATAAACGGGTTTCGTTATAAAAGTTCTATTAGAAAAATATTGTTCAAATACTTTATAAGAAAAAGATAGACTTGCCAAATTAATTTTTTTTTTTGATTGGCCTAAGGGTGTTACCCAACCTATCCACTCAAAATTTCCTTTTTTCATTAAAAACATAAAATTCCATAAAAACTTAATAATGAATACGTTTATTAAAAAGAGAGAGAAATAATTAAAAGAACTAAATTGAATTAATATTTGCATCAGCAATAGTTATCTGTAGGATAGAAATAAATCTACAAAGGAATTTGTGAATATGTGAATACTTCGGCACGCAAAAACATCATTCTTCAAAATCTTAAAAATTTGATAATTTTAGATAAAAAAATCAAAATTAAAACCACAAATTTGCACTAAGTCGAAAACTCATTTTCGATTGAGAAACCAAATTCTCTTCTTTTTGTTCTGTTTCCTCTAAAAAAACATAATTTCTAAATTGAATTCGGTTTCAATTTTAGGCTCTAAAACATATATCTTTAAGTGAATATATTTAGAGCTTAAATCCAGCGATAACTGAAGTGTATAATTTTTATTAAATATTTTCAATACCTGCCAAAGAATTCATCAAATACCGAAAGCATATGCCGAAATCTAAGCCGAAATGTAAAACAAAACTGAAAAAAATTAAATAAAATTAACAATTAAACCAAGTTAACTTTCTTCCTTATATCACACATTTGAAAGCACATTTTAAATTGAGCCCTTTTATAATAATATATAGTTAAAATTAATACAATGAAAAATATTATAGATACATGCACAATTTAATTAGAATAATTAATTAGATATCTTAAAGTAAAGAAATATTTTCGGATTGAAGTAAAACATTTTCTCTTGTATACTCTCTAGTTGAAACCAAAAAGAAAAAAATTAAGAACAAATATATATACTCGTGTTTATTACCAATTTCGAAACGACCAGTTAAAATCTTTGTACAGTATAAGCTTCGAATTAATAATAATAAAATAAAAATTTAATAAATTTTTCGATTTTCAAACAACTATTCAGTAATTTGATTATTTCTTTTGGAGTCTGGAGCCCACATTTTTTATTATTTAATTATTTGTATTTATTAATTTATTAAATAATTTTTACTTATTTTTAAAAAGCATTTTTTCGCAGTGTTTTTGAAATTAATGTCTTTAAATTTTCATTTGAAGGGATTACACCGTTTTTATTGCATTGCCAGATACTTTTATTATTCCTTCAAAAGGCTAAAATTTCTAGAGAACTCGTAATCTTTATTTTTATATAAAACTTCAATATAACGGATGACATGAAAATTTAAAACCATTATATATCACTTATACAGCCCATACCCTAATGCCTTTATTTGTCAAATTACGCGATTTCGGCAGATGAGGCGCTGGCTACATTTTTTTTCATTAGTCAGTGAAAGACGTTCTACGTCTAAAGATGAATTCAATTCAAATTATTGCTGAATCCCACCCTTTAAAATCTACAATCTACATATAAAAATAGAGTATCTTTTCAAATTTATCCGAGATTACATTTTTAAAAAAATAGTAAAAAAGGAATAATTTCTAAAAAGTTCCAACTACAAAAGTATGTCAAAAACGACATGTAAATTCCTCTTCAATCGTTCTAACCCGATTTACTACAACGGGGAAGAAATAAGTGGCAACGCTATATTAACAACAAAGAGAAATTTGAAAATCGAAGGTAACATAAAAGAAAAAATCTATTTTCGGAATTCTTAATCGTCAGTTATGCCTTGAAAGAATAAATTTAAAGTTTTTTATTTTTTTAAGAATTTTGAAATATTGAAAATTTAATTTAACTAAAATTTGTTTGAAACTAATCAAAATTAATTCAATTGAAGTAAAATCATGTGAAGAATTTAGAAGCAAAATTAAACTTAACGGTAAATTAAAATGGAATTTGAACAGCTTTTCAATTTTTTCAATTTTCTTACGTTTTCTTGCGTTAATTTTTTATAAATAAAACATTCTTAATTAAAATGAATTTATTTACAAAAATATCTTCCCTTTTATATATATAAATAAAAGTCAAACGGCGTGTCTTTCGCTGATAGGACTCTATTTCAAAACGTCTGAACAAATTTGGAAAATATCTTCTCAGCGCGATATCATTGCGATCAAATCCGAAATATAAAGCTAAATATTTATTATTGTGCCTTGTTTTTCAATTTTTTCATTCCACTTTAATTTATTTGTGTGTGTGTTTTAGTCCGGGCCCAATAACCTCGAAATCTCTGTTTGATATTCATTGCTTTTAATCATAATATGACAATTGGTTTTATTATGGTTATAATCGCGATTTAATTTAAATAATATATATCTTTCAAAAGATTATAAAGACAGTCCAGGCCACCCGTTGTGCTTAATGATCATCCTCCTCTACATTTCAAATTAATCATCATTCCGCAATCAATCTCTTTCTAATTGCAGAGCTAATTATTCATTTCGAGGGTTACGCTGAAGTGAATTGGCTCGAATGTCCACGATTTTGTTCGTCTAGCATGTCAGTCGAACACAATGATAGCTCTACCAAAGATTTCGATACCGAAATTCTTCGTAATCACGATCGTGAAATCTATCTTGATAAATGCATTAAACTTTGTGGAAAAACAACAATCACTGCCAACCAGCATGTATATCCATTCAGCTTTCACCTACCTCCCAAATGCCCGCCGACCTGTGAGGAAAAATATGGTAAGGTTGTCTATAAGATAACTCTATTATTAAAACGATTTTCGAAGCCAGATAAAAAGTTTGTGAAAAATTTTGTGGTAAAAAATCATCTGCATCTTAATGAAGACGAATGTATGGTAGGTAGATTGCGTTTAGGGAACATCGTACTGAATTAATCAGGATTTCATACAATATTAAAATCTCTAATGCAGCATTCCCTCAAGCTTAACCAGCATTTAGAACATTTTCCTCAGTATTTGGTACACTTCTCTACGCCATATAATGGATATGTACCCGGTCAAAACATCCCCACCATTTTGCGAATATCAATTCGAGAGGAATATTCATCGCACGAAATCCCTAAAATGAACAAATTTAAACTGAAAGTGAATTTATATCAAGAATACCAATTCCGGACGCAGCTGCCCAACAGTCGGGTTAAGAGGTTAACTCGAAAATTGGCTGACACGCAAGATTCTAATCAAAGAAGCAATGACATTGGTGTGGATGATATTAGTGATGGTTTGGTGAAAGAAATGAAGTGTTACCTACGTTTGCCTATAATATCGCCGATCAGTTCAATTTCATCCAACACTTTGATAACTGTGGATTATTACTTGGAGGCTCAAATTGTGGATAAACATTGTCGTAAAGTATTGGCAAAATTTTTCATACCCATCACAATCGGATCGAAGATTTTGCGAGATGTTTATAAAGAGAATTGTGAATTAAGAACATTGTATTATGATAATTTTACAGGTAATTTCTGTAGCAGTCATTAACACAATGCGTGCCTCTCGCTCTCTCTCTCTCGTTTTCTCTTTTCTCTCGTTTTTCTTCTCACTCTCCTTCTCTGTCTGTCTTGTATCTATTTCCTTGTAAATTTATATATAGATCGTATTAATTCCTGCACCGGAGAAATACCATGTCCTGTTTTGAATCTTCTGGACGACGACAAAAGGCCCCTGATCTCTACTAAATTTCAAAGAAACAAGAACCGATTTTCTATACACAAAATTCGTAAGAGGATTTATATGGGGTTCTCTGCCATGATTCGGAGTAATTCTTCTACTTGATTCTTTAGTTAGAGATGTATTAATAATAATATATAAATGATACAAAAGAATTCATTTATAATAAAATATGGAGGAAACTTTTCGTGAACAATTAAATGTAATTTTTTTACAAACCAAATAAGAAAGATATATTAAAGAAATTATTTGAAATCTCCAAAAACAAAATTTCAGATCATTTTGCATTTCGCCTTAGGGAAAATATCGGTCCGCCATACAAAGTAATTTTAAATTGAGTTGAAGAAACCGTTGAAGGGAAAAGATGTGTAAGGAAAATTATGAAAAAGATATTAGTAGAGTAGAGAAAAACCATGCAGGTTCTAACTAAGCGGTTATGTGTGGACATTTTTTTGATTGGAGACAGTCATGATCATTGTTTTGAGGTTGACTTATGGCGAATTCATAAAAGCCCCTACATGCATGCAAGTAAATTTCGCTGCATACTTTCAGGTACAAAATTAAATTTACTTTCATTACAAACGGATTTTCATTGGAGCGGATCAATATTTGCAGCCCGCAGCGGTCTTTTTGTGGCTGTTTTTGTGGCATCTGTCTGATCTGTTTCGTTTGTTATTCAGTCTGCGATGCCACATTACCGAGGCAAGTTACATGATAAAGTAACATGTCCAAAGTTTAAAACCTAATTGTCAAATCTAGTCCTCGTTCGCGCAAACGTTGTCCGAGTTACACCCACTTTACGGCAGACGCGGTGGCCCTTCAAACCCGACTCTCCAACGTTTATGGGCAAAGTTGACCCGTTCACATCGCCGCAATCCATGAAAATGGTCCATGACCGTGCAGACGAACTCAGCCCTTCAACTTGACCACGCCGGACTTCCTGTGAAGGTTCCTGAAATCACAGGTCTATACTAATAAGCCGCAATCGGTCAATGTCATCATAGTCAATATAACCCAAGCAATCGCTCAAATTCAACCGGATCTATGCGGCAGAGTCATCAAAAATTGGTCCACTCGAATTCCTGCCACCGTGAGAAGCCGCGGCGGACATTTGAAGGATGTTAAATTCTATACATAATACTTCGATTGAAAAACTCTTTAAAAGCCTATTAAGTATTTATTAAAAATATATTCGAAACAAAAAGAAAAGGCTTTCATTCAAATAAGATGTCGCCAGAAGCATCCCCGTACTCCTGCCAGCTATTGTTTCAGTTGTTGAAATATCTGAGCCTTAGAAGAGGGAAAATTATGTTTTCTTAAAGGGTTTATAACAGTCTCAAATATCACAATATGCTAAATGATATAGATATTCTTTATATAATTCAATACAATAGGAATTATTGTAATCCTTCCTTTACACGGTACAAAGAAGTAGATGTATTAATACAGAATATAAAGAACTGAGAGACGTAAGGCACCCTTTACTAAAACCAAGAAAAACTTTCCTTTCAAAAAGTTGTTACGGATGTAGTTTAGAGGTCAACTAACGGCAATTTAGAAAAGCATTCAGCCCTGCGGAAAAGCAGTTAGTATGAAGAGCAAAATAATGAATTAATATAACTTAATTAACAACTAATTAATAAACTTAATTTATAACTCAATTTAATTTCAATGATAACTTGTACCAAAAAAAGCAGTTAGACAGATCGTCATAAATTTTTTTTATAAACCATAAATAATTCAAATAATTTTACAGTGAAATAAATTTAAATCTGCGATTGATTTAATTGAATTTGTAAAACTCCAATCAAGAATCCGTAACTCTTTGCAGCTTGTTTTTTTCATTTCTCATGTTTTTAATGGCAACTCTTCAAGACAATCAATTTACCTAAATCTTCTCGAAGTCAAGTTCATATTCCTGACGCCAAAATATTGATCTTTACGGTAGTCAGTCGGTCGTTGGAGTCAAACCAACAACAACACACAACCGCATAACAACCACCAAATTGCCGTAACAAAAACAAATACAAACACAAACACATTAAGCAAATCTTCATAACTTCGTCTACACAGATTTAAAATCAGTAGCAAGGATTCAAGTTTGAGAAGACGACATTCATGTGGCGAAAGGATAGTGAGGAGGCTGCACGCATCGCGCTGTGAAATATAAAATATTTTTGCGTTGTTTTCTTTTTTGAAATCTGTATTTGAGTAAGTGTTAGCAAGTGAATAATCAGAAGTCCTTAAGGACAATGGAAATGTTAAAGATAAAATTAAAAAAAATTCAATTTTTAGGAAAATTTTAATTACTCAGACACAAGACATTGCAATTGCATTACACAGACACAAATCCATTAAAAACAACAACAAAAATAAATAAATAAATAAAATAACAAGCAAAAACAAAACACAAATATAAACAAAGTGATGCCGACCACGTGTATCTTTCAGTTAGATCGTGTGAATTCTGTCTATAATAGTGGTGAATACATTGAGGGACGGATACTGTTACGAACGCAAAAAGTAAAACGCGTTAAAGGTTTGTATTTTTGAAACCAATAGATCTTGATCTGGATCAAATCATGAGATCTGAAACGTTTCTCTTTGCTCCTCTCACGCACTTCTCGGTCTGCACGTATGGTAACATGATGGCAACGAGTAGCTGTTTATGTCATCCTGGAAGGCGAGGCAAAAGTTCAATGGTCAATGAATGGAAAAAGTGAAGCGGCTAATTATTATGGCCATCAACAATATTTGTACAAACGCACGAATGTTTTCGATAGCCCCGAATTTCCGGCCGGCACACATGTCTATATTCTAACGTTACGCATACCGGCTGATTGCCCGACCTCGTGTTCGGGTCCCTATGGTTATATTGCGTATAATATTTCATTGGTGGTCGAGAAGCCATGGAGTTTCGATGAGGTTTTTCGTAAACCGATTACAGTGACACAAGCGCTTGATTTGAATTATAATCCTGAATATATGGTAAGGTTATCCTCAGCTCCCAAGAGCCCATTAGACCATTTTTCATGTTTTCATTGTTACGTTGAATATAATTAACGTTTAAAGTCACTCCTGCAGTCACTTTCACGTCCCATTTTTTGTTTTCCAGTAGTCTTTAAACGGTTTGACACGACCTCATCATGTCAAACTGTTGAGAAGCTAGTGGAAAGATATGAAAAAAGACGTGGTAGAAACTCAGAATAGGGATGTAATTTTATATAAATTACCTTCTTTCCTTGCCTCACCAAGAATTTCACTTTCTTCTTCTTCTACTGCTACCTCTTCTGAACTGCGCACAGTTACCCGTGCATGATGAGAACATTAAATACCTTTGCCGTTGGCCTTGCTCCTCCGGTCCCATTCTCTATAGCCTCGTTGTTCCCCAAACTGGTTTCGTGGCCGACGAAAATGTTACATTCGTTGTGGAAGTCGACAATCAGTCACCACACTACGACGTTGCCAGTGTCGAGGTAACACTGAAGCAGCACTTTATCTTCTTGGCACATAAGCCGGTCAAACGCAACTATTTCGTAAAAACACTAAGCCGTACGATATTCACGGATAGTACCCTACGCTTGACAAAACGTCTATACGCCGGCACCATTCGTGTACCGCCAGACACCCCAAGGTCAACACTGAATGTCAGCTATATCGTCTTTCTTCATTATACGCTGCAAGCTAAGCTGAAAACAGGACCGTTGCATTTTGATACTAAATTGAGTGTGCCGCTGGTCATTGGCACAGTGCCATTGCGTACACGCCGTGTTGGCCGAGAAGTGTTAAGATCTATCGTGCAAACCATGGCTTCCGCTGCTGCGACGGCCCGTGCTGCTACTGCGCTGCCAACAGCTGCCTCGACATCGATCAACAATAGCAGTCTCTTGGGCAGCAGCGGAATATCGATTGATATTGACGGAAATAGCTACGCTACCGTCACCGAGACAAACGATGAACCGCCCTCTTACGATGACAGTTGTTGTAAGCTTATGCTGTCTTTTATTTTATCGACAGAATTTTTTTCAGTAGTTTTCCTTAATACGATTTTCAGTGCCGCCTTCCTTCAGTTACGCCACTTTGGGAAGCCAGCAGACTCTAGACAGTGCCCAGTCGGTTTCCGGGGAGCACAAATGCATTAACCTACCACAGATTCCCAGCTACAATACATTCACAACTCTACCGCAGTTCGAAGAACCGTCACAAGGTGTCAGAAATGGAAGACTGCACGAACGAAATTTAGATCTCAATCAGAATCCAACGAATGATGAAGCACGATCCCTTGGTGAAGCGCGATTCCTTGATGAAGCAGACGAAGAAAAACATGACAGTTCTTGAAAAGTATAGAAGAGCTCTTTAATAAACGAAATAAATCTTTACGATAAGAAATTGTTCTTCTTCGATTTTATAAATAAAATATTTATGAAATGTTAACCTCTTCAAACCTCGTTAGGAATTACTGAAATTTATTGGCAATAATAAATTATATAAATTAATCAATTTTTTCCCGGACTTATCATTCCAGACTCAAGTAAACCAACAAAACGAAAAACACACTGAAACCTGAACACTTTTAAATCCAACATGATCGTATAGAAAATTAACACACTAAAATATTTTGCATTATCAAAAAAAAGAATTTAACTCCCCCGCTTTTTTAACTCCGCCCCCCCAAAAAAACTACTGCTATCTGACACTGACTTCATCGTACTTATATTTTCTCGTATTCGGAAATGATCATTAACCTATCTGTTGCCATCATGCGCTCTCAGGTGGAACCGCAAAATCTCGTCTTGTCAAAACTAACTTTGGGTACATTCCTGAGAGTAGTTGAACCCATTTTTTGAAGTAACTATAGTAACCCTTTCATTTTTATAAGATATTTAACGGTATTTCAACGAAAAAAGGTGAAAAACTCCATCACTTCAAGGGAACTTATGTAGACGAAAACTATAGTTTTTTTACGCTAATTTCATTCAATTATTATGGCTAAGTTTTATCAAATTTATAAAATATATGATATAGAATGTCATGATAAGACTGAGTTGATACGATGCACTGAAAAGATTTCTTTTGATTTTCCGTTTAATTAAAATTATTTTTTTTGCAAGTATCTAAACAATTTCTGCTGAAAATTAATGTAAAAACCTGCTAGAAAATTACTGCATTTTCTATAAATCTCTATAATTATCTCTTTAATTCTTTTCAAAAGCGTATAATCCTAACGCAAATATATGTACGCGCTTATTACAAGAATTACCTTCACGTCTAATCACGCATTTTTCCAGTTGCATTTGAACAGTTTGGCAAGGCCATGATCGACGGCTGACTACTTGTCATGGTTTGGATAGACAGTTGAGAAGCAACTGGAGAGACCAGACAGAAAAAAGGTGATTTTTGTAACAACTGCAATAAATTTGAAAATGAACAATAAATAAAAATGTTTTCAAAATTTCAGAGATTTCATTAAGGAGTGACTATTTCTCATCAGAAGAAATTGCCAACAATAAAACATTACCAGAACATTCTCTAAGAAAAGCAGACGGAAGTGAAAACCCTTAAAATTCAATAAAATTTTTATTTCGATGTAAAATTCGAAGAATTCAAAGTTAAGGGGGAAGGGAGATTGAATGAGTAATATTAACTTCCAACTAGACTTACAATTGCAATCAATTTCTCTACAGCTCTACAAATTGATATGATAAGTAAAAGCTCTTATCTTTTTAATAAATAATTTTTGAAAAATTGATAACTGCATGAACAAAAATTACCGGAAATTGACAGCGAAAAATACGAATCAGTAAGGAATGAAATTATTTGCGAAATAACACGAAAGATTTTATTTTTGTAGAAGAAAAACACCACGCCTGATTAACCGGAGATCATGTACGATTTAGAGTGTAAAGTTGAATTAAATGAAAAGAATGGAGTCTATCGACCTGGACAAACCATAAACTGTAAAATTGTATTGACTTTAAAAGAACGTGCTCTAATAAAATGTAAGGAATATATTAAGTATGCAATTAAAACCCTACCACCTTAATCACAACGGTATTACTCAGTTAAATCATTTGGTAATCTCTAATAATTTAATCCGTATTTTATTCCGCAATAATTAGCTTTTGCCTGTAAATTTTCGGGATACGCCAAAACACGCTGGTGCGAGCCAACTACTACAAAAGCAGTAACGGAGCGTAAATCAAGCGAAGCTAGTTGCGTGAACCCCACCGACATTTTTGAGAATCGAGAGGACTATATAGCAATAACAAACTATATGATAGGTTCTGATGCAGGTATGAATTTGTAAATTTCAAGCGATATATTGTTTAAACGATATATCTTCGATCCTTTTGCCTATTCCATAAAATGCATCAAAGAATCTGTATCTCTTCAGTTTCGGGAACAAGAAAAGCTCGCAGGGGGCCCATTTTAAAATTCACTTGTTTATTATTTGGTTTTTCTATATCTGAATTTTTGAGATTAAGAAAACGGAAAAAGTAAATTTTTTTGAAAAATATATATTAATTGAATACATGAAACTTGAACTAAAGAGGAAACCTCAATCCTAAATCTTGTTTCGGAAATTATATTTTGTTGGGGCGGAAAATATTAGCGCCCAAAATTGTACTTCGAACATCGAAAAATAATGAAATATAAATTTGTTTGATTTTAGCTGAAATTAGAATTTTTATTTCAGCTTTACCACATATCATTGACGACGGCCAATATACCTTCCAACTTTCCATACGCCTACCTGATCATTGCCCACCAAGTCTTGAATGCTCCCACGGTCATATACGATACCTAATCGAATCCTATATCGAAAATGCAGAGCACAAAATATTAATTTGTAGTCACAACATTAAGATAATACAGGCCGCAGATTTACGCCGATGTCCGTCGCTCTTGGAACCGATCAATTTGAATTGTAACGAATCAGTGAAGTGTTTAAAGTTTTGGCAAAGACCACTGCGACTACACGTAAATATACCACAAACTGGTTACGTACCGGGTGAACGCATATCGATATATGTAAAACTGTCCAATGATAGTCGCCTTCCGCTTGGAGACCTCATTTACAATCTAAATATGGTAACAACCTATAAAGGATTCAAACCAAAGACACGCAAACTTAAAACGAAAATTAGTACTAAATGCCTTTTAACATCGACATATTCTCTATTTGGAAGCAATTCCAATATTATAGAGCACTTGATATCCCTACAAGTGCCTACTATAGAACCAACCCTAGATCAAACACAATGTCGTTGCTTGCAACAGATGTACGAAGTGGAAGTGATCGTGCGTACTCACACCACCAAGCGCAGTGTTAATGCTCGCATACCAATTGTTGTGGGTGCGGTTTCCTTGCATGATCATCAGAATCCAATAGATATGACATATATGAAAGCCAGTGCACCACCTGAGGAAGTAAACTGTGAAACCCTTGAAAAATCAATAAATATGGAAAATTGTGATTTTAATAAATCATTAAGCTCTTTAAGTGAGTTGATTTAAAAAATTGATGAGACCTATAATATTATTAACCGCTCTAAAATTTTCAGCGTCGTCATCCTTTAAAGAAGCCGATTTCATGCTATCAAAAAATATTAACAAAGGTTTCAAACTTCAAAAAAGAGGAAGTCAGGATAATATTGATGAGAACTTTAAACCAAAATATCTCTATTACAATATTGGATAAGCATAACAAAAATAATAAAAAAATATTTATTACAATTAAGTTGGAATAACTTGATAACATTTGGCAACGTTCAGTAATTCTACAAATTTTATTTAGAAGACCTTTGAAATTTTTTCATTTATTTATATATACATGTACACATATAATTATTATTACAAGTAATAAATTCAATATATATTCAAATATTTATAATACTTATTATTTCAATCAATCTTATTGGAAAAATTTATTACGTTATTAAAATCTTTAGCAATTATAATATCACATAAGGATGCAAGCATTTTAAATACTTATATCACGAATTATGTAAAAACAGTCAAGCGTTTATCCCTATTTTCACTTCGGCGTAAGCTCCTTTCTTTCGAGCTTTTTGTGCTTATAACATTCAACTCTAATTTCGTTTGTTTCATGCTTTGTAGTGACGATGCTATTTCCTTTTCGAATTTCTTAGGAATTAACGACTTCTCTTGTAGAAAGGCAGCCATTTCAGGTCCAATCTCTATACATTCCGCCGTATACCGAAAATATGATGCCCAGGTGTCCAAAATAATAAACTCGTTGCCATCAGGAACTTTTATGTCTGGAGAAACATTCATTTCGATATACTTTAGGACATCATGACAGGTGGCTCTATGAAATCTCCGAAAACCATTCAGATTAATCGAATTTCCTGGATCTTGTAAATCGTCATTCAATTGTTTTATTGCAAAAACGATATCCTCTAGATATTCTCTTAAAAAATTACTATCATGCAATCGTCCCCGTTCCAAAATCAATGCTACCGTTTTAGCGGCTGTCAAACGTACCTCCAAATAGGAACAATTAAGAATTTCTACCAAATATTTACCACTTAATTCCAACCAGAAATTCCTCGGTCTTTCAGCTATCAAAGAAACAAGCTTTTCTGGCGGTAACAGAGTAGCTAATAATCCCCAAGTAAAAAGTGCTACCGAATATAATAACTCGTCTCTCAGATGCTGGTTGCGAGTAGACGAGTAGCATCCTACAAACACTAAATTAACTATACTCATTACTCCCGGTAATTTATCTTGATCTTCGTTCACTGAAAGGCTTAATAAACCAATAGCGATGCAACACTTGGCGCGAAGCTCATTGGAAGTGTTCCAAGTATACACTTGTTTTCGAAACATCTCCCGTATATCTCTTATTTGGTTTTTCACTCCATTCTTACCGACCAGTACATCCAAAATATGCAATATCTTAGCATCCCATAATTCTGCCTTACCCTTACCTTGACGTACTGACTTGCCAATGCTAAAGCATTTATTACGATCTTTCGTGTTTTCTGGAGTCTGTTGCATCAATATTCTTGAATTTGGCGTATGGCTTCCAAGCTCTGCTCGTTTATATAACTTGGGACTGAGATGAAACAGCTCGCGAACAAAATTGTTAGTTTCAAGTTGATTCGTCATTCCGGGACCCACTAGACTGCACAGAGCTGAATATTGAACATATCTAGCCCACGAATCAAGTACTGTGATCTCAGAGTCGAACCGTACAGTTATTTCCGGCAAAATATCTCCCTCCAAAAACAACAGGACATCTCGAAAAGTGGCTCTTTGGAATTTTAGTTCACGTTTTCCTCGAAATCTGTTCGAATCAGTAGCCAGTTTTTGGACAGCGTTAATAAAATCATCCAAAACCCCATCGAGGTAATCGACATTCTCCAAACGTCCTGACTCCCAGATAACACACAGAGCTTCACTAGCCGCCAGGCGTACTTCTAATTGAGACGACTCTAAATACGATAACAACTTTCTAACGAAGGGTAGGGTAGTTCTTGAGGAAACCCGTTCACCAATCGGGACCGATGTTAGCAATAACGTCCATGCGGAAAGTATTTCCGAAATTAAGTTATCACCCAATGATTTACGGTTTTCACCTTTCCCGCTGGGAAATAAGTTAAAATCCAAATTATTAATCAGAGCACACATCATTACTCGGATATGTTTTACATCGTCAGAACCAAAGAAATTAAACAGACCAAACGCAGAGCAGAAACTTGCACGGACTTCAATTTGTACAGACTGGTCCTTGATTTTAGACAACATCAACTGATTGAGGGGGTCGAAAATCGACTGTTCCAGAGGGCCCAACTGAAATGCCAGTAAAGCTGCCAATTTCGCACCGACCAATTGTTCAGTTGCTTTGCCTCGTTTTATTGAATTGTCAATGAAGTTCTTGAGGACATGTCTCTTATCGTCTACCAAATTGGGCATGAAGTGATGAACTAATGTATCGCACAATGATCGAGCTGCTACTTCGCGTTCTTTGGCAGATTTCCCATTTAATCCATCAAGAATTTGTGAAAGTAACTTTTCTGTATCATCATCGCAATTTACAGTTGAAGAGTATTTCGAACACGAATTCCTTTTGTTGTTTCTTCGCGACATGACAAGCCGTTAATGAATCCTCAGTCTCAATTAAATTTCTTTAATTAGAAATTATTTATTGTTTTTGTTAATTTCAGAAGTCTCGAATTGAAATTTTATGCTTTTCTCCTGACCCTGCTTTTCTCTTCAGAATATTTACTTCGTGACAATTTCAAACAAAACCGTATAGGCTGCTTTTTGTTGACTAATAGCCAAAATCTCTTGGAGCCAGTATATATTCGAGGTAATTTCATAATAAAACGAAATTGCCTTAATTTCACAACAAATTTTAATCTGCTTTATATACCGAGTTGGAGAGATAAAGCGCTATCTGCACGCATATGCAATTCACCAGTACAAATTGCAGAATACTGCACTCTGCCGTGAAATCTACCATGTCGCTTCGAGTAACACCGTTTGCAAGGAACTAAAAAGTTCCATAATGCTTCTATAATGGATGTTTTTTCTCTGTATATGGAGTTATTGAAATATATATTTAAAGAGTGTATTTAGTGACGGAGCATTACAAATTCAAAGAGGGGTTAAAATATTTCGTAAACCCCTCTCTTTATCCATCACTTCATATATTTTCAAGCAAAGAAAAACAATATTGTACAAACATATTGCGAATAGTAGAAAACATGAATAGTACATTGTAAATGGAATGCAAAGTGTTTGCGTTTCACAGATATCATAAAAATATCATACAAAATAGGCGTCCAAGAGTTTCTGAAGCGGCGAATTGAAATAATATTTTTATACCCTACACCGGAAGGAATCGGCTACATAAACTTTTTTCTTTCGTTTGAAACACAAGTTCTGTCTGTGCCGTTTGTCTGACTGTGTGTTTGCCTTGGTGTGGAAATCACGGTTGCAGTCGAGCAATGGGTGATATCGAAATGAACTTTGGCACCGATATTCACTGTCATCATAGAATGTTTGGGAAAATGAGGTAACCGGATCAGTTCCACGTCTACTTTTTATACAAAATCTCCTTTTAAAGATTGATTTCTATGTTTCTATATAAGTTCCCAAGCTAAAATTTCATAGTCAAAATGTTAGCATAAGATATCACATAACAAAAATGGGAGAAACGCGACCTTTATATCATGTGTAAACTTTTTTAACAAAGAAGATGAGAGTAATATTAAAAGGAGCGTACACCGCCCGCTAATTATTAGGAACAGACTAAGTTTATATTGCAGGCGTAGAATATATAAGCTTCGGCCAGAACGAAGTTAGCGTTCTTTCTTGTTTCCAGTTCAGTTTTTTATATCTTACAGTGATTTTGAAATTATAATTGCGTTTTCGAATAAAGCGTTCCGGTTAGGAATTTCTATAACTGGTCTGGGAATGGAAATAGGTATGCCACACTCGACATGATTAAAAATTGCGATTACAGCAGTATAAACGCATTTGGCGCGAATATTTTACCTTATATTGTTTTGTAATAAAAATGGGTGAAATCAGACCCGTGTCATAGCTACATATTCGATATTTCAGCTTGAAGCGGGGAATTGAAATTGGCGCTTTACATTAAAGTTCACAATCCAAGGCAAATATATACTTCCAAAAATAGGAGTGGTCTGCCCAGTGGTGTTTATGGTCACATTCACTTAAGAATATTGTTCCCAAAAAATCTTTTACATCTTCGTCTCTGTGGACACCTCAGTACTAAAAATGTGTGTACTGGAGCCGTTCCACGCCCACTTCCTAAAGGAAGTTCCACCCACCAAACTAAACTAATAATATGTCAAACAAGGTTACCATTCTATGAACTCATCCCTTTAAATGAATTGAATTGAATTAATGTGTTGATATGTACTCAAGTTTTTGAAACTTACTTTTTAAAATTATTTCATTTTCCTGGGAATACTGGAAATACTGGGAAAATGTGAGTAATTAACTCTACCAATTTTCTGAACGGCAAAATCATGGAATCACACCGGTTCAGCCTCAATCGATAAACGATTACAAAACAGTCAAAAAAATAATAAGTTTTATTTGAATATTAAATTCAATTCAATTTTATTATAATATGAATGATTATTGTTACATTTTAATTTCTAATTATACGAAGCTAAATAATTACAATACTTATAAAATAAAACCGTTTAAGAATATGTTACACAGAATAATATTATAATACAAACTAGGTAAAAGCCATGAAACGTTTATCTCTATTTTCATTTCGGCTTAAACTATGCTTTTTTGAGCTTCTGGTATTTAGCAGATCCAAATCGAATTTTGTTTGCTTGATACCTTGTAGTGACGATGCTATTCGTTGTAAAATGTTCTTGGGAATTAATGACTGCTCTTGTAGAAATTCGACCATTCCAGATCCAATCTCAACACATTCAGCCGAATACCGAAAATATGAAGACCATGAGTCCAAAACAATAAACCCATTGCCATTAGGAACCTTTATATCCGGAGAAATATTCATTGCGATATACTTCAAAACATCACTGCAGGTGGCGCTATGAAATTTTCTAACGCTGTTGGGATGAATAGACTTTTCAGCGTCTTGTAAATCCTCATTCAACTGTCTTATCGCAATAGTAAAGTCATCTATATATTCTGATAAAAAAGAGCGATCATGTGCTCGTCCCCGTTCCAGAATCAAAGCTACCGCTTCAGCGGCTGTCAATCGTACTTCCAAGAAGGAGCAATTTAGAAGTCTCACCAAATATTTACCAGATAACTTTAAGCGATTCGTCTGATTACTTAACATGAAGGACACAAATTTTTCCGGTGATAATAAAGTAATTAACAATCCCCAAATAAAAACAGCTGCTGAATATAAAAATTCAATGTCCGCGCACTGATAATAGCCAAGCAAGTAAGCTCCCTCAAATATACGGTTTATTTGCATCATATTTTCCAATATTTCATCCTGATCGTAATGAGCTGATAAACTCAACAAACCCACGGCAACGCAACATTTTGCGCAAACCTCACCGGAGTCGCTCCATGCGTACAATTTCGTGGTAAATACATTTTGCAATTTCTTCACATTGATCTCATTGTTATCAGTCAGCAATTCCAGTAGAAACGATAGCTTAGCCTCCTTTAAGTGTCCCGTTAACTTTCTGTGACTCTACCTTATCAGTGCTAAAATTATTTTCAATATTTGTGATGTCTATTGGAGTATTTCGCCTTATCATTATTAATTTTGGTGTTTGACTTTCATCTTTAACCCGTTTAATTAATTTAGAACTGAGTTGAAATAGCTCGCGAACAAAATTGTTGGCCTCAAGGTGGTTTGTCAACCCTGGTCCCACTAAAGTGCACAAAGCCGAATACTGAATATATTTAGTCCAAGAATCGATCACTACGACATCAGAATCACAACGCACGACTATATCTGGTGGTACATCATTCTCCAAAAACGAGAGAACGTCTCGAAAAGTGGCTCTTTGGAGTATCTTTTCACGTTTTCCTCGAAATCTATTGGAATCAGTAGCTAATTTTTGGACAGCGCTGATAAAATCATCAAGAATTCCGTCAAGGTAATCGACATTCTCCAAACGTCCTGACTCCCATATGACACACAAGGCTTCACTAGCCGCCACGCGTACTTCTAATTGAGACGAATCTAAATAGGACAACAACTTCCTAACGAAGGGTAATGTAATTCTTGAGGAAACCCGTTCACCAATCGGGACCGATGTTAGCAATAACGTCCATGCGGAAAGTATTTCCGAAATCAGGTTATCATCCAATGATTTTCGTTTATCACGTTTACCGCAGTGAAATGAGATTGAATCCAAATTATCAATAAGGATACGCATCATTAGTCGAACGTGTTTTATATCGTCACAACCAAAGAAGTTGAACAGACCAAACACAGCGTAGAACTTTGCTTGGACTTCAATTTGAATGGACTGGTCTTTGATTTTAGACACTATCAACTGATGGAGAGGGTCGAAAATCGACTGTTCCAGAGGACCCAACTGAAACGCCAGTAAAGCTGCCAGTTTCATACCGAACAATTGTTCTGATGCTTTGCCTCGTTTTATTGAATTTTCAATGAAATTCTTGAGGGCATATCTATTATCGTCCACAAAATTTGGCATGAAATGATGAACCAATATATCGCACAATGATTGAGCTGCTTCCTCACGTTCTTTGGCAGATTTATCATTTAGTCTTTCAAGAACTTGTAGAAATAACTTTCCTGAATCATCGTCGCATTCTACATTTGAAGAATGTTTAAGGGTTGGACCCCTCTTTTTAGTTTTTCGCGACATGATTAGTTTCCCTCTCTAAGCTTTATATGATCTTTAAGTCGATTTGATTCGTTGGAAGCTTTTGTTAATTCCGGGAGCACAAATCTGGGAATGTATGTTTTCTCAAACCAATAGAATATTCACTTCGATTCTAACGCTGTTGGGATGAATAGACTTTTCAGCGTCTTGTAAATCCTCATTCAACTGTCTTATCGCAATAGTAAAGTCATCTATATATTCTGATAAAAAAGAGCGATCATGTGCTCGTCCCCGTTCCAGAATCAAAGCTACCGCTTCAGCGGCTGTCAATCGTACTTCCAAGAAGGAGCAATTTAGAAGTCTCACCAAATATTTACCAGATAACTTTAAGCGATTCGTCTGATTACTTAACATGAAGGACACAAATTTTTCCGGTGATAATAAAGTAATTAACAATCCCCAAATAAAAACAGCTGCTGAATATAAAAATTCAATGTCCGCGCACTGATAATAGCCAAGCAAGTAAGCTCCCTCAAATATACGGTTTATTTGCATCATATTTTCCAATATTTCATCCTGATCGTAATGAGCTGATAAACTCAACAAACCCACGGCAACGCAACATTTTGCGCAAACCTCACCGGAGTCGCTCCATGCGTACAATTTCGTGGTAAATACATTTTGCAATTTCTTCACATTGATCTCATTGTTATCAGTCAGCAATTCCAGTAGAAACGATAGCTTAGCCTCCTTTAAGTGTCCCGTTAACTTTCTGTGACTCATTACCTTATCAGTGCTAAAATTATTTTCAATATTTGTGATGTCTATTGGAGTATTTCGCCTTATCATTATTAATTTTGGTGTTTGACTTTCATCTTTAACCCGTTTAATTAATTTAGAACTGAGTTGAAATAGCTCGCGAACAAAATTGTTGGCCTCAAGGTGGTTTGTCAACCCTGGTCCCACTAAAGTGCACAAAGCCGAATACTGAATATATTTAGTCCAAGAATCGATCACTACGACATCAGAATCACAACGCACGACTATATCTGGTGGTACATCATTCTCCAAAAACGAGAGAACGTCTCGAAAAGTGGCTCTTTGGAGTATCTTTTCACGTTTTCCTCGAAATCTATTGGAATCAGTAGCTAATTTTTGGACAGCGCTGATAAAATCATCAAGAATTCCGTCAAGGTAATCGACATTCTCCAAACGTCCTGACTCCCATATGACACACAAGGCTTCACTAGCCGCCACGCGTACTTCTAATTGAGACGAATCTAAATAGGACAACAACTTCCTAACGAAGGGTAATGTAATTCTTGAGGAAACCCGTTCACCAATCGGGACCGATGTTAGCAATAACGTCCATGCGGAAAGTATTTCCGAAATCAGGTTATCATCCAATGATTTTCGTTTATCACGTTTACCGCAGTGAAATGAGATTGAATCCAAATTATCAATAAGGATACGCATCATTAGTCGAACGTGTTTTATATCGTCACAACCAAAGAAGTTGAACAGACCAAACACAGCGTAGAACTTTGCTTGGACTTCAATTTGAATGGACTGGTCTTTGATTTTAGACACTATCAACTGATGGAGAGGGTCGAAAATCGACTGTTCCAGAGGACCCAACTGAAACGCCAGTAAAGCTGCCAGTTTCATACCGAACAATTGTTCTGATGCTTTGCCTCGTTTTATTGAATTTTCAATGAAATTCTTGAGGGCATATCTATTATCGTCCACAAAATTTGGCATGAAATGATGAACCAATATATCGCACAATGATTGAGCTGCTTCCTCACGTTCTTTGGCAGATTTATCATTTAGTCTTTCAAGAACTTGTAGAAATAACTTTCCTGAATCATCGTCGCATTCTACATTTGAAGAATGTTTAAGGGTTGGACCCCTCTTTTTAGTTTTTCGCGACATGATTAGTTTCCCTCTCTAAGCTTTATATGATCTTTAAGTCGATTTGATTCGTTGGAAGCTTTTGTTAATTCCGGGAGCACAAATCTGGGAATGTATGTTTTCTCAAACCAATAGAATATTCACTTCGATACGATCTAGATCCGTGCAGGTTACGGTGTTTCTTGGTGACTAACAGCCAGTCTTTCGGTGTCGCTATATATATTCGCCAGAATTTCATGACTGAATGAAATAATTTCAATTTCACAACAAATCTTTTAAATGATTGTTGTTACATGTGTTGGATTTAATTATACACGCAGACGTGATATTACCAATGACGTTAACACCGATTAGGGCCTTTTACAGTTCTTTATAATGGAATTTTTCTGTTTGCAAAAAATCCGAGGAATATTTTTTAAAACGAACGTAGTGCATTGAAAAGGCTTATCTCTGGCTTTTAGGATCCACAACTCGTTAAATAAAGCATAGATCTAGAAATAGGTGGAGTCGGGAGTGCCTCAGGCAAACCTTATAAAAAATTCAAATTTTTATTTAATTTTACGTATGCACTTTTATTTAAAGACATCTACTGTGTTATATTAGAAAATCTCAAATTTCATAATAGTTTATATTTCATAAAATATCAATATCTAACAAGCTAAATATCTGTCATCTTGGAAACGGTCTTCTGCAAAGCCTCATGGCCCAAAGTAAGGCAGACGGCTCGGTTTTTGAAGGTTCCCTGGGATTGGAGGACAGCATGTGGCGCACATTGCCAAGGGTCTTGTGTTTTCACCTGCCATTTAAACAATCGTTCTTGCAAGTTTTTTAATATTATTTGATATTTGGATTTTAAGGCCAAGTTCCACTGTTCCATAGGATCCATTTTGATGTCAAAAAGTTCCCATTCCGGACGTTGATAGTAAGCGCGAAGTGATTTATACCAACGAAGGGGTTGATTATCTATGGTAGCATTTAATATTTGTTGGAAGGAGGGTGATATATATAAGTCCTGATCTATGGGAAAATATGACCAGAAATTAATATTATGAATAAGTTTATAGCGTTTCGTGCGTATCATGCGCATGGGATAATACATTGTGATTTCGTGGAAATTTTGGCTACCGAAAACCACTTCTTCCTTTTCTCTGTTTCCTTCCCTATGAAGCAATGGTAAAAGACTCTCTGTTAAAGATGAATTGCGGTCATAAAACTGAAACACATCCAAAACAGTAGGAAAAACATTTAGAAGGCTAATCATGGTCGATTCGGTTGAGTGATGATGAGACCCTGATGGGGAAAACATTATAAAAGGGACGTGTGCCCCATAATCGTATAAATTAGTACGACCACCAACAAACGGAGGACCGTTATCAGAGGTATATATTACAAGGGTATCTTCATCCAAACCCTGAAACTTAAGTTCACGTAGTACCAGCCCAACGCCCTGATCGAGTCGTGAAATTGCCATATATCGAGCCGCCAACTCCTGTCTACTTATATCCGTATCCGGTAGATGAGGCGGTACATCTAAATTACGCCAGTCATAGTAAATAGGTTTCCAATCCACTATCGAGCCCATATTTATCTCTCCAGAACCCCAACGCTCACAGAATTCACCATATTGTGGTGTTACATGGCCACAACGATGAGGATCGTGAAATGAAATTACTAAGAAAAACGGTCGATTCTGTTGCTTAGATAAGGCTAAAAATTCTCGAGAGAAAAGTTTTATATTTGTAATGTTGCGACCGATTCCATTTATTGAATGTTTCTCTTCCGTTTGCTCGTACTCGAACTGAAAGTTACTAATATTCCCAACGTTCTTAATTCCAATAATACCAGTAAAAATGTGCCCTTGGGATTTTGCACGGAGGATGTTGGGCAGTGTATCAATCGAAGGAAGAATATTAAAATTATGTACGCCGTGATGTAAGCCATACATGCCAGAGGAATGACTCGGGAGCCCCGTTAAAAGCTGCACCCGACTTGGTGAAGAGCTTGTTGTTGACGCAAATGCATTATTGAAAAGAAGCCCACGGTTAGCAAGAGCATCCAAATTCGGCGTTTGACAAAACTTGTTTAGATATGAACCGGTTTCAAAGCCAGCATCATCAGCTAACATAATTAGAACATTTTTATCGGCGCAAGTCCCGAATGCCATTAATATAATGCAACAAAACAAGAAGTACCACATTTTACAAACACCAATTGCCAATTCCTTTATTTTGCAAATTGCAATTAGAATTTTTGTATTGCAAATTGTTGATAAACTCAATTGACTTATTTTGAAAAGACGTTGGAAATCACTCAGTACAAAGTGTTTAAGTCAGTTCGACATTACCTACGTTTTCAGTTCGAAATATAGTTACTGTGTCGTTGCTCCAACACGAACTCACAAATTTCGGAATTTTGTCCTCACCTGGGAATGTACTTCCTTTTTTATTTCTTTTAAAGCTATTAAATTTTCTCGTAATTTTGCCAATAGATGCTATCGCCAATACAGTGGCTTTTATAATAATGACAATTCACAATAATTTTTTCATGCGGTATTGTCACATTTAAATATTACGCCACCATCGAAATAAAGTTTATTAATTTAAAGTTTAATTAATTAAACAATTACTATTGAAACAGACAATATGTTGTTTAGTCAAACATATCGAAGCAAAGGAAACAATAGTTTTTATTTTGTTTTGTCGAAGGTTTGTTTTCGATAATAGCAAACATACCTTGACACTGTCTACATGGTGGCGTTCCGTTCTTTCATATAAGGTAAATAAAATTACGTAAATGTAGGTCAGTTGTCCAGATACAAAATTGTATGCCCATCACTTTTGAGGAAAGGAACCTATATAAGAGCAATCACATTCAACGAGGAGCTGACGTATGAGCAGAGAAAAATTTATCAATATAGAAATGAGGGGGAAAAACGAGGTAAAGGCAATCGAGAAATTTAAGCGGCGGATCATTTCTTTTCAGATGTCTATCAGGTAGAAAGGAAGGTAGCAAACTTCATTTACGTTGTGTTCACGTAAAATAAAAGAGCAAACCACTTCTTTTGTGCCATTGTATTTCATGACATTATTAAATCAACGGCTTTTGATAGTGTGTAAACTACTCTACTACCGATCATTCCTTTACGCCAGAGATAACTGTCTCAGAGATAAGTTGTCTCTGCTTTACGCACATAAAGGTATCGCACGTGTTCACATATGTCTTCTTTTTGCTAGGGAGGGTTTGGGAAAATGGTTAGAAATTTGAAAGCAATAAAGGTAAATTATATTTTCATATAATAATTACATATATTTTTGATTTTGAACTTATTAATTTTCGTGCAGTTGGGAAGAAATAAAAAGTTAAACAGACATGCTAACACTAATAAAAAAAATAAAAGCAATAATAAAAATAAGGGCGAACCATACACAAATGCATTGGGTATAAACAACGAGGAGTCGTTACCTGATGATGAGAAACTCTGTTCTCATGATGGATTCTCCCAGAATGGAAATACAGGCTCCGATGCTGGTCCAAAACCAGAACAAGGTGTACCGAAAGAAGTGCCAACGCACAAGATCAAAAAGTCTGCAGAAAAAATAAAACCGCCAACTGTGGAAGAGATAAATGAGCTTAGGGAGACCAGAAATCTTTTCCACTCAAATCTTTTCCGTTTACAAATCAAGGAAATGCTAGAAGAAATAAAGATTAAAAACAAATATTCAAAATTTATTATGACTTGGTTGGACCAATTTAACGCCTTCCTGAAAATCATCGAATCTGATTCTGATAGCCATGATGTTGACATAAATAATGGAGTGGAAGGTTTTCTAGTAAAAATCCCGCTAACACTTGATCAATTGCCCCAATCAAAAGTGAGAAAAGTTAAATTTCAATTTTTAAAGCCAAAGGAGCCACCGTTCTTAATTGGATCAGCTGCTATTAACACATTGATTGGCCCGCAATTTGTGGTGGATGTAGCTGTACTAATGCCTGCCAAATGTTTTCAGAAAGATAACTATTTAAATTTGGCTTATGATCAAAAGAGGGCAATCTACTTGGCATACATTGCTGAAAAAATGATAAAAAGCGAATACTTTCACAATCTAAATGTGGATACTTTGAAGTTTAGTCATTATGCTAACAATCCTTTAAAACCAGTTCTGGAAGTGCCGGCGCCAGCTGCAGGTAGCATTGCTAAAAATATCACATTTAGAATATTTGTTGCCGCGGAAGAGGCGACCTTTAAATTGAGTCGTTTTGTACCGTGGAACAATAATATACGCAGCACAATGTGTGGAGAGGATGAAGAAGATGGTATTCCTTTAGCTACTCCTAATTACAATACAGGCGTACTTTTTGATTTGACCATGAAAAGTAATCACAAATTACTCGAAGAAGTATTTTCAAGTCGCAAAAACTTCCAGGATGGCTTGATCTTATTGAAAGTCTGGCTAAAACAGCGTGAATTAAGTAAAGGTTACAGTGGTTTTGGTTCTCATATTCTAGCTATGTTTATGTGCTATCTTTACAAAAATCACAAGCTAAACACAAACATGAGCAGCTATCAAGTGGCTAGAAATGTATGGAATCAACTGGGTGAGTATAACTTTTTGTAAATTATAATAATAAGTAATATAATACCAATTTGGTAGCGTGCAGTCTTTGGGATGAAAACCTAAAAGGAATAACGCTTACCGATGTAAATGATCCCGTACATGTGAGTCAACCAACTATTGAACAATTTCATGCCCATTTCGATGTCGTCTTTATTGACGTTACTGGGTTTTGTAATATCTGTGCTAATTTATCGCTCGAAATTTATCGACGAATAAGAATGGAAGCCAAAGTAGCAATAGAAACTTTGAATAATGTTAATTTAAATAGTTTCCGCCTAATTTTTATGACAAAATTTCCTTTGTATACACAAGTGGATCATATTATCAAGTAAGTACTCCTAAATTATATACGATTCCGTGAAAACAATTGAATTGAATTAAATATATAGAAATATATTAAATTCTCAATTTTCTTGCAGAATAAACAATGATGATATTCTTGCACAGATTTTAGAAATATACTCTAGTTTAGCAGATCGCTGTAATTTTATTGGAAATTCTCATCCTCAATTGTTGAAAATTATAACTAAGTGAGTTCACAATTTTCCTTATATTTTCCATAAGACATTATTAAATGTATTAATGTTCTTCAATAATAGTCTCCTACGTAATGCTATTGGTCATCGAGTACACAACATTTTACCTATTGAACAACATAACCCACCATGGCTTATCCAGGAAAAGCCTACTGGATTGCAACCTTTTCTACATTTGGGTTTAACGCTTGATTCTGAAAAGGCGTATGAAGTATTAGATAAAGGACCACAGTCATTCCATGAAGATGCTGAAAAATTTCGTAAACTTTGGGGTGAGAAAGCCCAGCTGCGTCGTTTTCAGGATGGTACTATTACAGAAGCAGCCGTTTGGGGAAAATACAGTGATCCCAATACAATGAAGCGACTTATTTTACAAGACATTATAACATATTTACTAAACTATCATCTACAAATTGAAAAGGAAGATATTGAGTACATTGCTGGTCAATTTGATGTGGCATTTAAATTAACACCATTATTTAAGACTGAATTTTTGAAAACAAAGTGCCTTATTGATCAGAATACCGACGCTGAGGCATTGACAGTCAAATTGATTCAATGTTTTGATGAATTAGCTCGTAAATTATACAATCTAACTGATTTACCATTAGAAATTGTTTCGATTGGAGGCATTTCACCGGTATTTCGATACTGTGATCCTGAACCTATACTACCACAAGCTCGCTACGTTCAAAATAAATTCCATTCGAATAAAGTGCTCTGGAGTGTAATTCAATTAGGTGAGCATTACCGAAATATTGCGAGAAAGCAGTTGTAATCAAAAAATTATGATTTTCAGGTATGAGCGGTAAATGGCCAAGTGATTTAGAAGCCCTACGTGCTCTTAAAGTGGCATTCTATATAGAAATAGCAAGGCAGTTAGCTAAGGATCCTTGTTGCCTAACGAAGGTTACTCTTGACGGTGTTTTAGTTTTAATTAATGGGTATGTTTTTGGCTTAGAATTAGCTCATGAAAAAGAAGTGGCGTTACTCAAACAACAAAGGACTGAGCAAGGAGTAATAACATATAGTGACAATGAAGCTAGTATGGCATTAGAGAAACGTCATTACATTTTACCCAAAACAACCGGAGCGTTGCATGGACTTTATCAAATACATCCCAGTTTTGCTGGAGCGGTAATGATAGCAAAGAGATGGATCTATTCTCAGTTGATTGATGATGAATTGTGGCCTGAAGAATGTACAGAACTTCTGATTGCGAGTCAGTATTTACAAACACATGAAAAACAACTTCCTTTGCAACCGCAGGCTGGCTTTATGAGATTTTTGCAATTGCTGGCTTATTCGGATTGGACAACAGAACTATTTTTAGTTAATTTTAACAATGAAATGAAAGGTCCGTTTAAAATTATTAAATTAATATAAGTGTTTCCTTTTTGAAAATTATTTAAAAATGTTATAGAGCAAGCAGTATCCGAGTTAGAAAATCGCTTCAACACTGAACGTTCATCATTTCCGCCGTTATGCATTGCCACTGCTTACGATTTAAATCACAAGGGATTTGTGTGGACGTCAAAATCCAGGCCGAATGTGAATGTCCTGGCACGTGTGACGCTCTTGGCGCGTCATGCTTTATCAATTATTGAATCGACTATAACTTCCCCCAGCGAAGCGTTTGTAAAACCAGCAAAAGTTTTTATGGCCTCGAATGAAGGATATGATTTAGTTATTCAGCTAAAGCCTGATCTCGTGCCGAACAGTTTGGCAGCAGAATTCGGCTCAAAATTCATTGCATATTCCAAACCTAATTTTAGACAATTTCTGTTTGGTTCTAATTATATAAGAGATGCTGTAAAAAAATTAAGAGTACGTAAAAATTCTTAACTAATACTTTTAACTAATTTTGTGATTTTATTTTTCAGGAATCATATTCGAATTATGCAGCATTTTTTTATAATCCTTGTGGTGGAAAGGAGATTGCCATCATATGGAAACCAGACATCTTCAGCGAGAGAGAATTTAAGGTAACCGATGTTAACGGTTCCGTATTATGCGTCGATGGAACCAAAATTCAGCACAAGCGAGAAGTTTTTATCGAAGATTTTAAAATTATTCTGAAAGATTTTTATTTACGCATTGGTACTCCTGAAGAGGTTTTCAAATCATCACAAGAATCAAATCAATATAACAATGCAAAACAGATAGCAAAATCGAACACGAATTTAAAAACCCGACAAATTTTGAGAAAAAGTACAATTGTAGACTCGTCAAAACCGACCAAACGAACGAAATATTTTAAGGATTTTAAAACTATAATGAAATAAATATAAGGTTTCTAAATATTTAATGTTAAGTTCTAGTAATATTACAAAAATACAATTTATTAAGACAATTTTGAATAAATTTGAATTACATTTAAGTTGAACAAAAACAATTTAATCCTTGCCACATTTTCTTCTTCTTTAATTGTTCGCGGGCACTTAAGGACCCTTCTCCGTTTTGTAACTCTTCCGTATCCTTCGTATTAGAACCGCATGAGCAAAACGTAACATTTTTGTTGTTGGTATTACATGAACGGCCACAACGATCCTCGGTTAACGTACCTGTAGTGCGGCTAAATGGAAACTAGAGGAGAAATGTAAAAAACTGCTAAATTTAAATTAACGGCGCTTAAATTAATACTTCTTATATATTGAGAATGTCTAAAGTCGAGCTCGTAATTTAACCACTTACTAGCTTATCGATTTAAATTATATACCAATTTTATCCCACAAATACACTCGTTTAAACATTCACGGGAAAACGCATAATTGCGAATGCTTGGATCAACATAGATGCGTATAATTACAAAAATCGTAAATTTAACATTCAAGGTAAATGTCCCTAATGATCTCTTTTAAAGTAATGGTTGCAACTGAGACTTATGTTACCGGCACTGATGAATGACATTTTCCCCATTCCAACTGTTGTTGCACTGATGCTACTGGTGGTGCATGCATTTCTATATCTTGAGAAGTATTTAACATATTTTTTAATCGCATCAGTTGCTGGATATCATTTGCTGATGCTATCTGTTCTGATAGTCGATATTTGCAAGCATTCAAAATTGCATCACGGGCTTGAGAATCGTGTCCGAGAGATTCCATTGGAATTAGTTCTCCTGTAAAGTTTTGATTAAAGCATTAATGGCAGTGGCATTAAATACATAATTTATAGAATGTCACCGTTTGGTCCTAATTTGCTATAGGATATTAAACGAATATCTTCGATTTTTCGCAAATCTTGTTGAGTAACAATAAAGCATTCATTTCCAAAAACAACTGGAACTAAAAAGGCTTTATTATTTACATTAAATTAGGCTAAAACCCTCATGCTGTCATTTGAAGCAATTAGTTAAAAATGAGTTTATGTTCCAAGCACATACCGTGAATAGGTTTTTGATTTTCTTCGGTAACTTGCACAAATTTTTTCACCAGTGCGTCTCTGTTCATTTTTTTGTATGCTCGTTTAAGAAATTGGAAAGTGTATAATTTTGCTAGATTTGTAAATTTGAATTTTATTATTTTATAAAATACGATTTCGAATTTATGAACTATTTAGAAATTTAATATTTTTTGTAATTTTGAAAACATTAGGAAAATTGAATTAGTTTAAATTATTTTGTCATATATTTCTGAAGAGGAATACTTTTAGAATACAGTACTTTTTACAATAAAATTTTTTTTTAATTATTTTAAGTCCTACTAACTTCCGGTTTCACATTCAAACCTTCCTCCTTTGTATTCGAAGTTGCGCCGCTAGCGTTGGCATCTTTGTCTTTTGTGCCAAAGTTTGGATAAAGTTTAGCCACCTGACCAGGAGGAGTGCACAACCTTCCGGTAAAGGGCAACCGCTTAATTGATTGGCTACGTTCAGCGGCTGTGACAATATCCAGAAGAGATCTCTGTCCACTGAGCGCGATATTTCGTTTGCCAACCTTGCTCAATAAATTCGCTTCCATTCCATGAGGCGGTGAAAGCGGTGAATCCGTGGTAGCACGAATAATGTTTTTACCCGCATCACCTTTGAGATTGAGATATTTAATTATAAATTCTTTAATTAGTTAATACTGCAAACTAATATGTTACCTCCTTTCCCTGCATTATCTCCACAAGCAGCTCTTAAGTTTTGTACACTTTCCAGTATATTTTTATGATGCTGTGTCGTAGCGCAACTGCGAGTAATTATTTCAAGCTCACCACACAGAAGTTTATATTGATCAATTTTTTTATTTCCTTTCAATCTTTGAAGAAACGTAAGCATAATTTTGAATTTTAAAGGGATAAAGATGAAATTAAGTTATAATTCACCTTCCTCCACCCATGTTTGGGAAAGGCAATGGTTCATCTCGAGTTGTTGCATTATAAAGCTCAAATATATATTGCTTACAAGCGACCTCATCAGACTTATCCATATCTTCATTAGATATTTTTCTTAAAAAGTAAGGAATCCAATTGACATTCCGCTGCAGATTATAAACCAGGCTGGTGCTTAGAGTAAGTGGAAAATATTTGGAGCGCCTGTGGAGCCTATCACGAGCTTTGTGTAGATTTTCCTCCGGTTTTACTTTTGTTTTCAAGGGCAAAAATCGATGGGCTTTTATAAAGGCAGCAAAATCTGCAATGCGGTAATCTGTCACACGACCCCCAGGACCTTCAGATATTGATGGTAGATCTTCCAAACACGAGCGTGTAATCTGCAGAGCATGTATAAATATTTCTCCACCTCGTGCAGAAAGTAAATGACTTGTAATTTTACCCCCCGATTTTCTAAAAAATTTTTATTTTATAATTAATTGCCGCTTATAATGTTTTTATACCTAGGCATTTCCAGCAGGACCGATCGACCATTCAGTAAAAAATTAATCAGGCAGGAACTCGGTCGTGAGGTCACATCAACAGGAGTTACGCGGTGTTGAGCTAAACAAGGTTGCATGTCAGAAGCGCCACAACCTCGGGGAGTACACCATTTTAATGTTACCGTTTCGTATTCCGCACCCTGTTTAATACTGGTCGGTAAAAGAGCCTCGTTGCCACATATAGAAGTGTGTGCTTTGCGGGCATGCAATATTTCGACATCGTAATTAGCACTGGAATTAGCATTTTGTTCTTCCTGAAAATGCTTCATCATTAATCAAATCGGCAATCCTTAAAAGTAGAACTCACCTTCATTGGAATTCCGGTGACTGTAGTGCTGGCTAAATCATAATGCGATAGAATCAAATGAGTTAGTATATTTGATATTTTTGGAGCAATTGTGGAATGTATTTCGGAGGACAATTCAGGCGAAAGATATCTTTTTGGCCGATTTGTGACCAATGATTCGATATTTTTTGGCACTACATTTATAATAACTAAATCACATTGATCAACACGAATCAAATTTTTAGACGCAAGCTCTGAAGCATTTTGTTGCATAAGGACAGTGTGGAAGATATCCTCCAAACTCTTCATACTCGAATTATCACGTGCCGATGTCACACAAATAACTCGGCCCTTATTTATAATTTTCTCCCTGAATCCACCACTATTGCTGACAGCTTGAGTTTGAAGTTTCATTTGGTATTCTGTGGATTCAGCTAGAGCTTCAATAGCAGCTCGCAGACCGTGTATCACCGAACAGTCACCGGGCTGTGCCGTGTTACGTTGTGGCACCCCGACCAAAGCCATCGCATTCAATACATGCGACATATTTTGTGTGGTGTGCGCCCATGTGTTTACAATGTGTGCTGCTGTGTCACTAACAATGAATCGAACAAGTTTTCCTTTGGGGAAAAGATCCCATACAATGCGACAATATTCCACGGATGCTTCCACCGAACATGTCCACAGACTTTTGCTAAATTGAGCAGCCGGTAAGGCTGTAGAAGTGGGTCCACTACCAAGATTAGTATCCGGATTTGGTGACGGTTTTCCTTTTAAAAAGTCAAGTGGAATATAATCCTCACAGGATATACTAAAGTATTGTGTGTGATCCAGCACAAAAATAGTCTTTTGATTTAGATCATACATTCTATTTATTAATATTATTAAATCACCGAGAATAAAATAACTGGGTTATTCTGTAAACTCACATCCTGTGTTCAGATCAATTCTATTCTCTATTCTCTTTTGTTATTTTCGTAAAACAGATGTTCCGTTGTCAGAAAAAAATAAACTTGAACGCATCCCATCCCATGTCTTTGTGACGTATGTTGTTGCTACTTTTATATGCTTTTCGAAAGATTTTCCGAAAACACGAATTCCATAACATTCGATTGCACGCGTTCAAATGTCATATAGCACGCATAAAGAAACCAGTCGTTTCTGACTGAACTAGTATACAAACACATGACGAATGATAGGCAAAGCAAAAATCTGTTGTTTCTTACAAGTTCCCCTCCCACGTTTATGAAACCTTACAGAATTTGTAGTTTTCGATCATGTGACAAATTGAACGCAGGATCTGAACGCATCATGTGAGTTTACAGAATAACCCGGTAAGATAAATGATAGGAACCAGCTGCTATCTGTCAACATTTTCCTAAAACGCAATGATTATTGGCGAAAAATATTTGCAGTGGATTTCTATATGTTTAATGCATTATATCAGATACAGATGGAAAATTTCTCGCGGTATTGGTCTCTGCGATATGTCAAAATTCTGTAGTCGATAAGCTCATGCATAAATTTATAGGGTAAATTGGTTGGCGGAATGTCATTTATCTGTTTTCAAAAATATACCGACAGCACCGATATTTAATATTTTCTTCAATTCCCATAAGTGCTTGTACTATTATGACATATCGCCGCAGCCGAAACCGTGAGAGATTTTTCTATCTGTTTCTAGCATTATTACATATCTCGCACAGCTCGTCACGTTTTGACTTTCGACGTGTCTTTGAATTGTTATATATTGTTGCACTAAACCAAACGTCACTTAACAGACGACATGGGGTATTTATATATGAATGTCAATAAATTGTGTATACAAATATTTTAAGATAAAACAATGCCCCACCACTTTAAATAGCTGGTTTTGTGGATTTAATGCTTCGAAAGGAATAGTTTCGCTTTTCAAAAATTTTAATCATACAATTCTAATTACAATGATTTTTGTACAACAGTAAAAACTAGGGTTCACAAGATAATGTTATTTTACATAAATAATACGCAAAATTCAAAATAGAAGTACTAGAAGAATTAGAAGTATTAGAAATCATATCTCTTCGACGCGACTTTCAGAGATAACCTTGAGCTTAAGATTAATGTGTAAGAACAGAAGACGAATGACAACCATTTCACACTGGGAAATGTCACTATTTTCATTTGCCAGAAACCGATTGGAACGACCTTAATGTCAAATAACACGGGGTCTAACTGGTCAAATTTACCAATATGCTTCAAATACACCAAAATACTAACGCAATAACATAGTGATGCTGGAAGCACATAGGAATTCGACGCAAATGTTCCGTCCGGCCGATACGACAAAGACAAGAAGAAGAGTACCGACTCACCACAAAATATAGCTTGTTCTATTTTTCTGGTCGTCGTCGGACGCAGTGCCGAAATGTTGCTTCTTCCTCCTTCTCCATAACAGCCTGTTTTATTTCAACTCGATTCGAATTTTCGCCTTGAATATTCCTTCCGAAATTCTAAGCTTAAAATTATAAAATTAGCAAAATGTTGATCATTATTATATTCCAATCTGGCATTACTACGCAGCTTGACATTTGCCGGAAAAATGTTTCGTGAGGTGGGCTGAAATAAATTGGCAGATGAATTGTAACCTTTAAAACTTTGATCCTGGAGAATTGTCACGTTTTCATTGCTTCTTTAATTTTGAAGATTGAAGCGATTCTTTCAATTATTTAAATTACCTTAAAAATTCTCGAACAAAAATGTCCTGGTTATTAGGAAAAAATAGACCGCAGCCAGCGGATTCGCAGGCTTTAATGGATACCGAAGCTAATGAGACTGCCGGTGATAAGAGTCCTGACACGCAACTAAGTAAAGCGGAGCGTAAAGCTATGGAAGCTTATAGATTTGACTCATCTGCGTTAGAACGTGCAGCCGAAGCAGCTAAAACGTTGGAACGTTCCAGTAAGTCGAATTCCGTGCCAAACTAAATATTAAAAACTGAATTTCTATTGCATAATCAATCGCATGCTCATCAAGAGTAAATCAAGCTGATTTCACTTTTTATGTATGGATTTTGTAATTATTTTTATAATTCATGATAGAACATGCACGAGAAGCTCTCGAAATATCAAAGTTACAGGAAATTACCCGGCAGGGGGAATATCAATCTAAATATAAGGAATATGAAGCCCATATCGAACAAGCTAAAGTTGAGCAGAAACGTATCGATCATGAAGAGAGACGGAAAACCCTCATTGTACGATAATCGGAAGAAAATTCTTCTTATAAATAATTAATTATATCAATTTTAGGAGGAGACAAAGCAACAACAGCAAAGGGCCCAGTATCAAGACCAACTTGCGCGCAAACGATATGAAGAGCAATTAATACAACAACAACGAGTGCAGGAGGAAAATTTAAAGAAGTAAGACATTTGGTTCAATTGAAACAGCGCGAAGTATTTTTGCTAAAGTTTATATGGCTAATTTATGATTATGAGGAATTAAAAGAATTAAATGCAAATTAAAATGCGCTCTATAAATGAAAACAATAGAAAAAACAACATATAAATAACATATTTAACTTTTCTTACACAGACAAGAAGAGAGTGTTGCTCGGCAAGAAGCAATGCGTCGCCAGACAATTGAGCATGAAATTGAAATGAAGGAAAAGAATAGGTTGAAATTAATAGAACATGAAATGCGAGCCAAAGCAAAGATTGATCGTGAAAACCGAGATATTAATTTGGAGCAAATTCGTTTAAAAGCACAGGAGCATCGCACAACAGTTTTGGAAGGCATCAAGTAAAAGACTTCTTTCAGAATTTATTGTTTTTTAATTGTTTTTTGAAGTAGAGAATAATTTGTATAATTTTTTTGTAGAACAGTGGGTTCAGTACTTGGTGCCGGTGCTGAGGCTTTGCTTCTAGACTGGGATAAAGTTTTAACAGCAGTAGGCGGGCTTTCATTGTTAGCATTGGGCGTTTATTCAGCGAAAGGGGCCACTGGTGTTGCCTCTCGTTACATTGAAGCCCGTATCGGAAAACCTACTCTTGTTGGAGAAACATCGCGCTTTGCATTCCTTGATGCTATTCAACATCCCATCAAATATTTTAAAAAGCTTCGAACAAAACCTGCTGATGCTTTAAAAGGAGTAATCTTAAATCCAAAACTAGAGGAGCGTTTGCGTGATATCGCCATTGCAACAAAGAACACACGTATTAATCGTGGACTTTATCGCAATATTTTAATGTATGGTCCTCCTGGTACCGGTAAAACAATGTTCGCTAAGAAGCTTGCCGAACATTCTGGCATGGATTATGCTATTATGACAGGCGGTGATGTAGCTCCAATGGGAAAAGAAGCCGTAACGTCTATCCATAAGGTATTTGATTGGTCGCAGACCAGTCGACGTGGTCTGCTGCTGTTCATCGACGAAGCTGATGCTTTTTTGAGGAAACGCTCATCTGAACGCATTTCCGAAGATTTGCGGGCAGCTCTCAATGCATTTCTTTATCGCACTTCTACACAGAATTCGAAATTCATGTTAGTTCTCGCGTCCAATACACCAGATCAATTTGACTTTGCGATCAATGATCGGTTGGATGAAATGGTTGAATTCAATGTACCTGGATTGGAAGAGCGTCAACGTTTGATACGGTTGTATTTTGACAAATACGTTTTGCAGCAAGTGGCTGAAGGTGCAAAGTAAGTAATACTTATTTTGAAAATTATGAATATATAATTTTTATATAAAATTAGACGTTTTAAATTGGACCAATTTGATTACGGCGATGTTTGTAATAAAATGGCCGAAATATGTGAAGGCATGTCTGGTCGAGAGATTAGTAAATTAGGTGTTTCCTGGCAAGCTGCTGCTTATGCTTCAGAAGATGGTGTGCTTACGGAGAAAATGGTTCTAGATAGGTGTCATCAAGCGGTCATGCAACACAAGCAAAAGGCAAGTTTTGAAGATTACATTAGAACTACAATTTACTAATAATTTTCTGTTATTCTTTTTTCATGAAATTAGATGGCTTGGTTATCGGAACAGGAACGAAACGACTATAAATCTATAACGGCTGCTCCTCCAAAATAATAAAAAAGTTTGTTATCTAATGTGTATTGAAAATCGTTATGTAGATATGGGGGGAATTGATAATTTTTATTTATTGCATTTACTTGCTTTAACTTGAAATAGATATTGAGTTAATTACGTATGTGTGTGTACGTAGGCAACAGAAAAGCTGCACTTTTCTAGACAAAATTAAAAACGATAGATTTACCTCGGTAAATTATTAAACGTCCCTGTAGTTCTTTATTCATTTATTAGATTCTCAATAAGCGATGAAAATAAAGCTTTATGACATCCACTTGTAGGACGTGAAATAAATACCTCAGAAGACGGGTAATGCCGCACTCAACAGGGGACATTTGTCCCGGGACACGTCAAATTTGTTGTTGCTTCACTAGCAAAACGAAGAAATGAACTTTGGACTATGAATGAATGAATTTGTCCATTGTGCGACACTTGTGTTCCATGATATTTACTGGGGACACCAAACAACGGGTTGTCGTATCGATAAAACAGAATATTATGACTGTAATCAGGCATGCTTTGTATTGTATTTACAAAAGAGCATTATGAATTTGCGGGTGGTTTGTTCGATCGAGGTTTTTGCTAGGACTACAAAACGTAAATTATATTATTTTTGTTGGAGTTTTTTGACAAAATCTTATTTTATATACTAGAACCATGCATTCACCTATATTGTTTCACAAATGTCTATGCCTTGTGCATTAGAATTTTATATTTACAAATATGCACTCTAAGTGCACATTTTTTGGAAGGGAATCCAACAGTCCATCAAATTCTAAGACAACCCTAACATTAAACAATATAAAAATAAAAATTAAATATTAGTCAAATTAATTAGCTAAATAAAGCTAAATTACCTAAATAATAACTAAATGAATTAAAATAATAACAAAAATTTAAAAACAACTACGAATGTTGTCGATAACTTGGTTTGGTATTCCAAGCTTTAGTAGGTTTCTCCGGTGACAAAATATCGCAAAGTTCCGGCCAGCTGCTCATCCGGTGGCACATCTTTTCTCATATGTGTTTCAGCCTTCTGCAAATCGACTTGGATAGAATTTAGCAATTCAGTAAACTTTTCCTCTGACATTCGCAAATAATTCCGGTGCGAATATTTATTGCACACTTGGACGCTATTTGAGAGAACTTCGAAGGCTCCATTTGAGTTTTTTCTTTTCGCACAGTTTTGATCCATCAGCTTCTCCGACGAGCTCTACTAACCTCCTCCAATTGTTCCACACTATTTAAAATTGATTTTATTATGTTTGCATCTTCATCCTGAATGATGTATAATGCATCCACAAAATCGATCGCCATAAAAATTAACGCAATTTTAATTTGTTCAAGATTTTCCATAGTCAACTTAGCGCGCATCACAAAATGAAATGAAATCAAATAATGTTCGAAAGTAGTCAAAACGCTACCTTTTAGCAAAACAGTATTTAAAGGTAGCAAAATGTAGTAATAAGTTTTACTAAAAAATCATGCATGGGGATACAACCTACATTCCAATTTGTCCCTTGTGTGAGTGGTATCGGAAACAAATAAATGAATAGTTCCTTGTAGCGCGACAAATGTCCCCTATGTGAGTGCGGCCTAACAAAACAAAACAAGAGTTGAATATAAAAGGTACACAGATTTCTATGGGGAAAAAAGTAATTTATTTTGAACTAATGAAATCAGTCGTATTTAAAGAGTAAAGTGGTATTGTGGTTCAATTAAGTCACATATAACGTAAGGTGACACGGCGTTTGTTTCAACCCAGCTTACCGCGACTCATGCACATAATCGATACGTAGCTATACGAACCTATTAAAATTTGGTTTCTCCGACGCGCTACGACAGCTTTTCATATAGCTATCTCCGCTTTTTATGGTTGCTGTTCAAAAGTTTGTAGCATGCATTGAGAATGCTATAAAACTCTCAACCTGCTCAATGAACATAAAATCCAATCATGTTTATATGTTGACAGCTTCACAGACCCATCGTCAAGTCTTGTTACGTCTGGACTAATTGAACCATTCGAGGTTTGAACTATTTCCTACTACGTATTGCGCTCCAATTCCTGACAATTTGTTATGGCTTTTGGAATTATGTTACACAGCAGTGTATAAACGCCTTTAAATGAGCATTGACGTTTGATGAGTTGCCAACACGGCGTGAATCTGTCATATTTTCTTCGACAGTCCTTGTGGGCTGAAATTTGTATATTGGTGTGCTGATTGTTATCCGAATTAAATTTTTCGGCTATAAAAATGGCTAAAAATGCAAATTCGAAAGAATTGGTGATCAAATCGGCATACACAGATGTAAATAAATTCGGTCAAAATGGAGAGTTTGAGAAAGCGATAAAGGCAGTAAACCGCAGTAAGTATTAAATAGGTTTATCACACCATTATGCTTCGAATGGACATAGGATAATATATATTTAGAATATATTGTTCCCATACGGTTTCTAATTTTGAAAATTGCATATCCTAGTACTAGCGGTAGCTCCGGATGATCAAACTGCACTGCATTGTAAAGTTATCTGTTTGATACAAATTTCCAAATTTGAGGAAGCTTTCAAATTTATTGAAAGAAATAAATTGACTGGTCAAGTTTTTGAGAAAGCTTATTGTGAGTACCGACTCAATAAACCGGAGAATGCATTACGGACTATTGATAACTCAGGAATTAGTCCGTTGCCACCAAATTTGAGAGAATTGCGTGCTCAAGTACTCTATCGCTTGGAAAGATACGACGAATGCTTTGAATCCTATAAGAAAATGATCAAGAATACGAATGATGATTTTGAAGATGAACGTCGCACCAATTTGAGTGCAGTAGTTGCGAATTTAGCGTTAGATGAGGCAAGCATATAAAATAAAAACATTAATTACGTAAATAATTGGGTTATTTAAATAGTCTAGGAACATTCCTGACATCCCTGAAGAAACCCACGAACAATACTTCAACGGGGCGTGCATATTATCCAATCGTAAAAAATATGCAGACGCGGAACAGAAATTGCGCATCAGTGAGAAATTATGTCATTACGAGACTTTGGACGAGGATGGTGCCAGTGAAGAGGAAATTCGTGATGAATTGGATACAATCCGGGTTCAGTTAGCTTACTGTTTACAAATGCAGGGTAAACAAAAGGAGGCTGGGGCAATTTATGCGGAATGCTTAAAAAATAAACCCAAAGATCCGGCTTTGGTGGCAGTCGCCAGTAATAATTTGGTAGTGATCAATAAAGATCAAAATGTATTTGATTCGAAGAAAAAGCTACGCTTGGCTCTATCCGAAGCATGCGAAACCAAATTAACAACACGTCAGAAAAAGGCGATCGCACTAAATAATTGCCTTTTGGCTCTGTTCACTGGGTCAAATGATCAGGCTCAATTATGTTCGAAATTGGTACAGCAGTATCCTGATTTGGATTTCGAAACTCTGTTAATTCGTTGCTCCCAATTATGCAAGGATAAAAAACATAAAGAAGCTGTGGAGCTTTTATATAAATATAAAGCAACAGATGATGGGAAAGCTTTTGCCACAAAGTTCGCTATTGTTCAACTTTTGCTTTTACAGGTATTTGCTGTTTATGCAGATTGTAAAGTTGCTGATGTGTCTAGTAACATCTTTATAGGGTAATCGTAAAGAGGCTATAGATGTTCTACTTTCGCTTGGTAAGGAAAAATTTAAACCAGGCATTGTATCGGCGTTGGTAACGCTCTATCTCGGTACTGATAACAAACCGGCTGCATCAGATCTGTTAAAATCAGCAGTGGATTGGTACAAGAAAAATAATGTAGGAAAGCTTTTTATTACACCTTGTAAGGTTTATGTTCATCCTGTTATTTATAATGATGTTAATTTACAGGTGAGTAGTGCAGATCTATCTGATATGTGGAGACAAGCTGCGGAGTTCCATCTGAGGGGTGGTGCTACAGATACTGCAGCAAGTTCTTTGGAGGAACTCTTGAAGTTAAAGCCTAACGATGTCAAGGTGTTAGCTCAGCTGGTTATAGCTTATGCACAATTTAATCCCAAGCGGGCATTGGAAATAAGCAAACAATTACCAAAATTGGAAACATTAACAACAGCATCCGAGATTGATGCACTTGAAGCTGCTAATTGGGTCATGTCTACGAAGGCGGCTAAAAAATCAGCAAGCGCAAAAATTGAGCAGTCGCCAGGCACACCCGCGGTTGATAAACGCAAATGTCACAAACGCAAACGTAAAGGAAAGCTTCCCAAGAATTATAATGCCGATGTTCCACCCGATCCGGAACGTTGGTTGCCCAAATATGAGCGCACAGGTTATCGCAAGAAGCGAGATCGTCGTGCCAAAGAGATTATTAAAGGTTCTCAAGGGATGTCGACAGGGGCCGCAGATCAATAGTAAGCGCAATGATAAATTGGTGGTGATTATAAATTTTGTAATATTTTTGTTTTACTTCTAGTGATATGTCAAATCGGGTCAATTATAATAAAACTTCGCCGGTAACTCCGGTTTATCAAGAGCCAACACCTGGGCCACGGCAGCAGCATCGCAAAGGTGGTCACAAAAAGAAGAAAGGCGGCAGGTTCTAAACGATGAATGAATTTTTGGAATTCTAAAACCATTTTCTGATTAACATTTTTTTATTTTTATAAAGTTTCAGTAAACTGATCTTAATTAATAAAATGGCATTTCCGATTTTTAAAGTACTTTTTTATGAAATGATTTTCTTTTACTATTCTTCGTCATCTTCATTACTCTTTGTTGCTTCATCCTTCCCCGTTTCCCCTTCATCATGCCGCGTTTCATATGAATGTTTCGATAATGTCTCTAGCCAGTTCACCATGGACTTCTCGCCAACCTCAGTTTCATAAATATTCGTAAGTACGTATTTTTCGATAAATTCCTTAATCTGGTTTTCTTGCTCTTCCCAATTGAGAGGTTTATGCATACCATCATGACCGTAACGTTCATTATAATGGTCATAGTGCACTGTGTCCAATACTAAGCCCAAACCTGGTGCCATTGGAAGATCTAAGCGATCTTCAGAGAATGCACGTTCCATTGTGTCTATCGTTGTATTGCCGCGCACTATGGCTATGACTAATCCCACCATTTTACGAATCTGATGAAGCATGAAACTTTGTCCTTTCACTTTTAGTGTTAGGAATTCGATTCCTTGTGGACTGACAAATGGTTCAGAACATTTGAAAGACATTATAAATCGTTTAGCAGATGGATCATGAAAGTTCCTATAAAAGGTGTTTTTGAAAATTATTGAGAATAATTGGTTAAATTGAAAGGTTCCCACTTGCGGCTAGTGAAGTTATGAAAGTTTTGTGTTCCCTCGTACATTTTGAGGACGTTGGCCACTTTCGTCAGGGTATCGCCATTAATTCGATAAGTTTCTTGGGTATGTTGCGAGTTTTCGGATGAAGCAAAAGCTATAGAGGGCAAAGTGTACGTGTAGGTACGAGCATTGCATTGATCTTTCGAATTGAAACCTTTAGTGACCCTTTGGACAGCAAAAACTCGTATCTGCTCTGGCAAATCTGAATTCAGAGCGTCAATATTGAGCTCTTCCGCTATATCAAATATAATTTCGGAATTAATTCAATGTTTTTAAAAAAGAGATACACTTACGCAATTTTATGGAGCATACTTGCCGTGCAGCTGATACTCCTTTATCAGTGCGTGCTGCACGTTGGAAAGCAGTCGTGTGCGGTTGCTCGAAACCCTCAGGAGTGATCCACTTGTTCTTAATCATAGCCTTGAAAAGCTGTTCTTCAATAGTTGCCATACCCGGATTTCGTTGCATACCAAAATAATTGATTCCCGAGTACCCCAAAAGAATTGCTGCCTTCTTCCGTTTTATGCGTGTGGCTGGATCGAAATTTGCCCGTTTCCTTGCCGTCTCCTCGTCTAACTCATCATCTGGCTTGTACTCAACCCATTTGCGCTTCTTTAAATCTTTTTTAAATTTCTTTACTTCTTGTAATTGTTTCGCAGCAGCTTCCTTTTCATCTTTTCTATCATTTTCTAATTGCTCCAGCTTATCCAGAGCCTCTGTCATAATTGCAGCAAAACTTTTAGAGCGCTTTACTATTGTGCAAAATGGAATCTTGGGATTAAGAATTGAAGTAACACCTCCTCCTGTCGGAAGAGGAAATAGAAATGAAAGGGCTGCTTTATGAGAGAACGAACTAATTGTTTTGTTACCTGAACAAAATACTTGCCGACAATATTTAATTATCATCACCATCGGTTTCTGAAGTCTATGGGATGAGAATGTAAACAAACACGTGTCGGTAGTAATTAATAAAGAAATGCCAAAAGAAATGTCACTTGTTATTTTCTCTAGTAAGCAATAAGATCCATGTGTTCCAATAAAATGAAAAACAGAGATAAATTATCTCTGATGAAAAACATGGGAAATGAGAGTTGGCAACTCCCAATGTAAGTTTCAGATTTTCAGTTTGTTAGCTTGTTCTTCCAACTTTCTGGTAAGGATTGGGGTAGTGCGAGGAACTTAGAGTAGTGAGAATCTTTTACTATCCGCCATGGAGATTGTCGGATGCGCGAGGAATTGCATAAAGTTTTTACAAGTAAATAACCCAATAAAATATTCAGTAAGTGAGGCATTTTTATATCAATGTTTTATAGGTTGTCCAGCCTGGGATGCTTGTACCTGGGATTCAGACATTACTCAATGTCCAGCCCGTGCGACACCGCAAAACTAAACATTGGAATCCTAAATTTAAGCGCCTACGTAGAGAAAAATTTATTAAAATTGAGCTACCGAAATTCAACGAAAAGCCCGGTGAACTCACCGAAGAAGAAGTTCGTAGTCGTATGAAGGAACGAGGTGTATTGCCACCACGTCCTTGGTTGGAACGTCCTTTCCACATCAGTTGTACGGGTGGCATTTTCGAGCCGTACGTTCCGCCGGAGGGCGATGGAAAGAAATCTATCATTTCATCGACGGGCGCTAAGCAAAAATTTGAATTTTTAGAAAAAAAATCGAAAAGCATGCTAGCTATTCGCAAGATACGCAATTACGAGGAGGACTTCGATACTAACCTTTTCGTTCAGGAAGCCCAAGATATTTATATTAATGCGCATAATTTTATGGCTTCAAAAGATAAATATCAATTACGAGAGTATATAACGGAACGTTGCTATCCCGAAATGAGGCATAATGTCAAGGATAAAACTATTCATTGGAAATTCTTGCAGTCCCTTGAACCGCCGAAAATGGTACATGCACGTGTTACTGATATTATTACAAAAGATAATTTGTTCGCACAAATTACTGTACGATTCCATACGCAACAATTGCTAGCGATATATGATCGTTTTGGCCGTCTTATGCATGGCAGCGAAATACTTGCCAAGGATGTGCTTGAGTATGTGGTCTTTGAAAAGCACATTTCAAACGAATATGGACAGTGGCGACTCCACGATAAAATTGTCCCCGAGTGGTTACCACCTAAAGAGCCTACCTTAAAGACATACTGCATTACGGATGAGCCTGAAATTGAAGGCAACTGTTCAGATCATGTCGAGGAAGTGTATAAAGATTCAAATATAAAGGAACTTCAAGCTGGTAAAACTGACGTCGCATCTCGTAGTGATAAGACAGAAAGTAATAAATCAATATCGGTTTAATTATTTCGTTTTTGAATTCAGTCAATATTTGGTAACTCAATAAAGGCTACATTTTGATAAAGTATTTAGAAGCCATACAAATTAATATTTTATTATTAATTTTCTTTTACGTTCTAATTCTCTTGTTCTCTTGTTACAATTTCTCCGGTTTACAAAATTGTGAGCGTAGCTGAGCGTATTAGCCGACTGAAAGCGTATCTTACTATGCAGAGTGATAGTTCACTAAAAATCATCCATAGCCATATCGGTATATTTTACGCTATCTATTCTATGCAACGATACGCTATATGCGCAATGAAACGCAATGTGCTTGCGGTATACACATCATTAAAAGAGTAATGAAGCGTAAAAAATAATCTTGACAAACATTTATCTTACGCGTGACCTAGGAAGTGACTGACGCATCCAAACGATATGAGGAAGAGGCATGGAAAATCAAAAACAGTTTTGTGCAATAGTCCTTTAATTAAAATGTAGTATTTATTAAACTCTTCTAAGTTTTGTATGTATATTTATACAATTAGCATTTTATTGTAACATCACAATATTTTAGCTTCAATTGCTGATGCTTCTTAGCTAAAAATGCATCAGATTCTGCCGTCTAAATATAAAGATGTCTATATAACATTATATATCTGTACAATTCACTTAAACAATAAAATACTTGAAAATATTTAATTCTACTTTGATAAAAAATATCACTTAAAAGAAAATTCTTATAAAAATCAGTGATTTACACAAAACTGCTGCTCGGTTCTTCCAAGTAGGCGCATCGAGTGGCTTCAGAATTCAAAAGTTTACGATTAATGTCAATCGGAATTTTGCTCGGCATTTGCGTAGGATTGCAAGATATCCCAATACTAATATTATTACTATTATTATTGTTGTTGTTACTGGCGTTGGAAGCAGAAATGGAATGTAGTCTAGTAGAATGAGTTATTCCACTTGAGGGTGAGCGATCCGCATTATGAGCACCCCAATTTGACGGTTTTATTGGTAAGACTTTCGGTTTGGGCGGTAAGGGTGGAGGACCTCTGGTAATAACACAATCCAATTCGACATTAGATGAATTTGTTGCTTGACTGTAGTCTTCTCTTTTATTCTCTTCATCAATCTTGTTCAATGAATTTGGTAGTTTGTTGGTTTTATTAGTTATTGATAATCTCGGTGCTGGCTGTGGACGTCCATTGACGGCCACTGTGTTATTAAAATCGTCCACTACTGTCGTCGTAGTCGCCAGCAACGATTTATTAACAGGACTCAAATTTGCACGCACTTTACGTAGTTTGCTTGCAGCGCTTAAATTTTCCTTATTCTTGAGAAAATCTGGTAGTTCGATATTGATTTCAGTACCACGTTGATCTTCCAGACGTGCCAGTTGTGCGCGTTTTAGGCCCTCCAGTAACGCATCTGTTAAGGTTTGGATGAATATTAGAACATGTGAAGCGACGGTAAGCCAAACACACTCAGCTTACCCTGGTTTTCTGCCACACGTTCGGTTACTTGAAGCTTTACGCCGGCCTTTAGTTTGGCAATAATGGGCTTTTTGATGCATGATGTGGCTGTAACTGCGTTTGGTATTTGAGCAACGTTGTTGTTGTTGTTGTTGACGGCGTCTTCATAGTTGGCTTGTTGTGGCGGTGGCGAATTTTTATTGATGGTTTCATCTGAATGGGTGCTGCTACCGTTCGAAGACTTCTTTGCTTTGGGTTTTATTCGTGCAATATTTGAGTCATGCCTACGGTCGAATTTGGATGATGCTTCCGAGGTGCAATCATCAGACTAAAAATCAAGAGAAGTAATTAAATTAGAAAGGAACATGATTGAAAACGCTTTAGTATGTGTGAGTTATTTGTTCGAATTTCTTACATTTAGCGAACACTCGTCGATGGCAAATTTTGGTGTTGGTTGCTTTAGTTTTTGTTGTGCTTTCATTCCCACTGAATGTGTCTCCACTTTGCTCTGCAGCAATTCGTTGAAAACTTTGTTTGTTATTTCATCCAGAGTGCTTTGATTTGGGTTGGCAGCAATGTTGGAAGTATTGCCGCTTTTATTAGAAGTGACTGCCAGGTTGCTTGCATTTGGAAATGAAATGTTTTTCGGTAGTGTATGCTTTATAACTGATGACTTGTTTGATTGCAAGCCATTCTGATAATCGTTTGATGAGTTTGGCTTGACCGTTCCCCCTCCTTGACCGTTCCCTTTTGTAAGCACGACTTGTAACCGGTGACCGTTAGCAACGGTTACTGGCAATGATAGATCGATCTGTTCGCGCGTATCGCGCATTATAACCTGCACCGTATCCATGGAGTAATTATATTTTTGCAGAATGGGACGTATTACTTCATGGAGCTGCTTCTTTGGTTTGCTTTTAACTGAAATCACTTTCGGATCGGGTAGATCCAATTTAAAGGCTACGCGTTGCTCAATCAACACCTCCTTGCCAGCAAGTGTTTGCATTGCCGAACTCTGTGGATCAATTGACTTCGTGCAACCACTGATGACTACATCATAAAATGGATAGCTAAGGCCACGTTTCTCCAATAAACGTTCCACCAATTGACCAACTGTTTCATCCGGACGTGTCTGAACTATGGTAGTGGCGCCATCGCTCAAAATAACGCGACACAATGAACAAGGCTTGATTTCTTCTGATGTGCGTGTGCCGGTGTTTCCAACGATGCTAACACCGGGTAACGCATCGAAACTTGAAAGTGACGAACGGGAACTGTGCACGTCGCTCGTGGAATTTTGAGCAGAGGGTATAATCTTTAAGGAGTTACTCGATGATAATTGAGGCAACTTAGAGGCAGCAGCGCTTGGCTTGCTCCCACCACTTGCCTCGTCTTCGGTACGATCACGAGATTTGCAACGCGTTTTACGATGCCAAGGAAGAAGGCTCTTACGGCGGCGATCTTCTGCATTGCTAGCGGATTTTTTCAGCTAAAACAGATAATATAATAATAACCATCTAATAACCATGATAATAATCAATTGAAGGAAGAGATCAAGGAGAAATAGTGAAATAGTAAAGCACTTCAATTACCTTCGAAGATGATGACGATGACGACGATGATGATGATGATGGTACCGTCGATGGACAATGTGTTCTCAACAATTCATCTAAATCCTCACCCGTATACGGTAGTGGTTGATTCTTTGCTTCTGCTTCCAGACAATTTTTGTACATATCGGAGCGTATAAAACGCTGATAGCTATCAAATTTCATTAGATTGAATATCTGTTTCTGCGCCTGTGCAAATATATCCCGTTCGGCACTCTTCAGTTTTTCCTCGGTCAGATTTCGAGCTTGCGAATCAACGTTCACCGGTTCGGGAGAGCCATTTGCAAGATGTTTGGAGAAGATTGTCATAGCTTGATTGGCACGATCAGCTTCATTTTCCAAATGACGGAATCTTTCGCACGCTGTCCAGAAATAAATATTTTCAGCCGAAAATTCTTTCTTAAGGAATTCGGCGAAAGTATGCAAGCCGGCAGGATCTTCCAACAGCCTTTCGAATGACGTACCCCATGCAGCTACACCAACAGGACCTTCAGTTGCTTCTGTTGAATCATCCACAATTATATTGTTGCTGGTTGTGCTGTTTGTCGTTGTTGTTGTTGTTGTTGTAGTTGCCGGTGTTGCCTGACCGAAATTAACGTGAGCTTTCGATTTGATCCTTTCAAATCTACTGGCTGCAGCAGCAGCGGCAGCAGCAGCAAAAATTTGCTGTTGGCTTTTTGTTTGCTTTAGCTCCTCCAAATAATTGTCCATTGATTTGATGTAGACGTCATGGTCGGAGGCATTCATTGAAGCAGTTCGTCGTATTAAAGGACTTGGAAAGTGTTGGCTATTGTTAATATTATTGTTGTTGTTGTGTTGGTGTGTTTGCTGTTTGTCCGCACGCGGTGTGCGTAACGATGTTTGACCCCAGACTCGACGAAATGGTGAAGCATTGGAGGAGATTGCTCGATTCTGTTGAAATTCAAAAAAATAAAAAAATAAATAAATAAAATAAAATTATGTTACAAATTTTGTTGTGATTAATAATTTTAGTAAATGCAAGAATTTCATTTGAGAGGCTTCTTAAAGACAATAGATTTGAAAATAATCGATTAAATGAAACGGATATGAATGGAATGAATGGCTTCACACAAAATTATTATAAACAAACTCCGAGTTTGAACAGAAGCCAAACGAAAAGTTTCTCATTACGTAAAAATATCAAAAGATCGCATTACATCGAACGACTTTCTGCGAGAGTGTGAGAACAAAAATAATTACCACGAAGAGGAAAAAAAAAAGAAAATCAGCCAGTATTAAAAAAATGACAAATTTATACATTAAAATTTTCTTTTTCGTATTTTTCGTTTGTGACGGGAAGGTTCATTTTGACCAATTTAAGTCATAAGAAATTAAAAAAAACTGAGTAACCCTGGAAAGGGTTTGGTGGGTTTAACCCAAATGATAAAAAAATATCTGAGGGAAGAAAGATAACAAGGTGAGGGTGCTGTCTTCAGCATTCGTTCTACAAACGTTGGTACTGAGCTTTGTATGTGCATATATTCATATTAGTTCTCAAAAGTAGGCGTGGTTTCTCAGGTTTCGCCCATTTACCAATACCTTTCGCAAATACCAAACTGCCTACAATAACGGTGAATATGTGAGCCAAGTTTCATTTCATATCTCTTTTCGTTCTCGCGTAATCGTGATTTTAACAGACAGACACACAGTCGGACGGACGGGGTTGAAGCGACTCAGGAGATTGTTCTGAGCCAGAATATACACACGTATCCATACCTGCTACACCTCCTTTTATGCGTTACAAAGCGAACAACAAACATAATAAACATAAACCCTAAATCCTTCGGGTTTAGGAGCCTCGTTAAAAAATGCTTTTATTTCAACTCAGAAATTCTTTCTTTGTGAACAAAAATTCTTATAAAAAATCATTCAAACGAAATAGTTTGGCGATTATCAAAAATATAAATTAATTAATAATAAATAAATAAAAAAAATTATGAATAAACATTTTCATTAAAAATTTAATTAATCCGTTTATTTGCCATGCAATTAATTCCCAAATGAACACCAACGGAACCCGAATCCTTTCATGACTCCATAAATTCTTCTGAATATAATTTTCAAATAGATTTTTATTATAATTTTTAATGATAAAAAAAAGTTAAGAAAATTAACTAAACAGAGGTCTATGAACTGGCTAAAGATCTCTTTAAATATTATAAAGAACAAGAATTTCTTTCATTGGAGCGAATAAAATTTAAAGGGAGAGAGAGAGAGAAAAAGAAATAAAGTAAAATATCTACAATTTACGATTCATTTCAGTTATAGACATCGGTTTGTCAACGAGTTGTCACTAGACTGTCTCCGGTGATGTCTAAACATAGTTCGAGCGTGTAAAATCATGAGGGGGAGGGGGAAGTAAAGCGAAAGACAGGCAACAGATAGAGATGGAGTGAACAAATAGAAACAGTCGGGCTTAAAGACGGACAATGTGTTGACCATAAGTTAGAAAGACATAACGACAAATAGTCCGAAGATGAATGGATTGGAAAAAAATAGGCAGATAATTATATATACATTTATCGTATATGGACATAAACAGAAAGACAAACTTAAGAAACAAAAAAAAAACAAACAGATCGAATTAACTAACCTCGGCTTGGACGAAACTAATTTATACCCTACACCCATAATAAAAATTTACAACACTATGTTAATAATCAGTGGGATAGCACGCCTCCTTTCAATATTAATTTTTCCTTTCTTTGGTTAATTTAGATCTGCTAACTCGTCTTCAGAACAACTCTTCCAAAAAAAAAAAAAATCCACACATGGTAGAGTATAATAGTGCCGTGCCCTTTTTTTGGTGAATTTATAATGTCCAACACTGTCATACAATTTCACGCATCTCAGTCATAAAATTAGTTTCAGTTTAAAAATTTTAACAAATATTCAAAAATGAAGCTTTGCAATTTTATTCCATAGAAAAGTAGGCGAGGTACTGGATCAATTTTACCCATTTCCAATACCAAAACAGAGAATATTCATGCTTGCCACATGTCATGACAACACCTCCGTCCGTTCTCCCGCAATGTGATTCTCTTTAAAAACTTGGCGGACGAAGAGATAATTTAGAGGCTAAGAAATTCTCCTCTAAAAATATATGAACTCATATTTACTACGAAAAGTGGGTGTGGCGATCATCTGAATTTGCCAGTTTTTTCAATTACAAACAAACTACCGTGACAGAATATTGGTGTAAACATACGTGATGATATAACTTTCCCTTCGGCTGTAATCGTGATTTCCACAGATAGACAGACGGACATCGTTAAATCAACTCAAGTGATTCTGATGCGAGAATATGTATACTTTTGTGTACCTATTGCGTCTCCTTTAATGCGTTACAAACGGAAGCACAAGGTGATCATACCCCATACGTTCGGGTGTAGGGTACAAAAATGAAGGAAAACAGTTGGTTCGTTGGTCAGAAACACATACGTGGATCATATCATGTAACTGCAGACAGCAAATCACCGACAATGGACTAACCAATGGAGACATTATTTCAAGTTATAGGAGAGGATGAGGAGGAGGAAGAAGAAGGGGTAAAACTGTTTTGCAATTGAAGTATTTTTCTTTATAATTGCTATGAATTTTGTAATTTCATGTTTAGAATATTTTTAGAATTTAATGATTTTGCAGAAAACGACAGAGCTGACTAACTTAAAGTAAAAGGAGAAGAACAAGGAGAATAAGTAGAAGAAAAGAGAGAAGGAGAAGAAGAACGAATGTAAGGATATCGTTTCTAGAAGAAAGCAATTTGAAAGCGAGAGGAAATATGAAATAATATACTTCCTCTACACCCTCTTTACTATTTTCCTCTTATCCTTCATTCCTTCATCTTTCACTGTGCTTTTTTTTTGCTTAAAAACGATAAATACGAAATTGCTTAATCTGTTAGACGGTTATGACGAAATAATTAGTCATTAACAAACTATTACTGTAATGTCTACTGAATAATCTTTATCTGTTCTAATCTACGTCTGATATTCCTTAAAATTATAAAGAAAAAACATTCATTATGAAACGAGTTGAGCAGATCATTATTCCCCGGTTAACAGGTTAAGAATATGATCCTTATGTCATGATAATGTTCTTAATCTTTGTTTTCGAAGATTCAAATTTTCATAGAATTCGTTACATTTTGAATTTTTTCCACTGATCATACCACTGATACCACTGATCATAATTATCTTATGAATATTTAAAGGCAATGTTAAAATCTTACATCTTTTGTTTTAAATTCATCCCCCCATCCCCAAAAAAAGAATCCTCAATCGCTTCGTTTACTCGTTTCCCGTTTATGTGCTTTCGATTTTACTAAAATTACTGCTCTAAAAACTTGTAAGAAAATACACTAATTTCTATTAATTATTAGTTAATTATCAACTTCCTTCTAATACTTGATTGTTTAGCAATAATTTTTAATTTAAGTTTTTTTTATATTTATTTTCTTTGTCTGGGTTTCAGTTTCTGTTTGATTTCCATTCGTCTATGCCTCCACGTTTTTTGTGTGTTATAAACAGATACATCTGTCCCTTGGTTTGTGTGCTTTTGTTGTTTTCATGTGCTCGTTTATGATTTAAATTAAGCTTACATTATTGTGAGTTATTTTCTTCTTCCTTCTCTATCTCTCCCTTTCTATTTTTTTTTTGCTTAATTCATTCCATGTGACCCCAATTTAGGATTATAGTTCGGTTTGTTTCTTTTGTCTCTTTAGCTTTCAGAGAATAAACATGTTGAAATAACAATGACACCATCAGAACAACAACAACAACAACAACAAAAACACTGCTTGTAAATATTGTTAGCAATTGTTTTCAATTTCTTATCATTTGTTAAACCTATTTCACTTTCAGCAAGAAAAAGATGATAACGGTGACGATGATGATGATGATGTGTGTTTGTTGAAATCATTTTGAAATCATAAACCCTCGAACGCAAATAATTTCGTTCTATTTCGAATTATTGAAAAATTGTTAGTTTATAGTAAGGATAATCGTAATTATGGCCAAGATCATTATGAGATCCATTGCCAGAAAAGGCAAGGTTTAGGCCTCGAGGGATTTTAAAATAAAGTCGGCTATTTGAAGAAGATGCTGTTTCTCCTAGTATGCAGCACGCTTTGGATCTTAAAGCTAACGGTATTCCATGTATAAGATTTTGGAACGATTTCCGATAAATCCTCGTCAAATTAGAATAGGAGACAAACCGGTTTCGGGGATGTACCATCTTCAATAGACGCCGAAATATTCATTCCTTCTTTTTCATACGTTCAAATTTAAATATATCGATTTAGTTTTTTCTTTGAATAAAATTGACCCTCTGGTTCAGCAAGTGTTAAAGATTTGTTTATCTTCATTATATTGTAGATAAAAGGAATAACTCATGGATGATTCATTTAATGATCAGAATTAATGATAAATATTATAAGATTACAAACAATTTCCAGATTTCGCTCTTTATAGAAATTTCATATTGTTCAGACTTTATAATTCTATAAAAATAAAATCAATTATATTGATTGAATTCATTTGAAAATATATAATAATTTCATTAATATATTGCAGTAAACAAAGCATAAATATCGATAAAATAATAAAAGTTTTATCAACATAAACACATAAGCCTATGTGAAAAGTTCATGAAAGTTAAGCGAAACTACTTGCAATCGTAAATAATCTGACAGGGCGAGATATATTTGACAAGGTTACAATCAACCGATAATTGGTTACAATACCACCGATGTTATCGATAAACAATTCACACGTTCAGAGGAAAACACACACATACATATATTCATAAATAAACTCATACTCATGTAATCAGAATTGAACACGCCGAACAATGTTCGCTCACACGTAGTTTTTACAGCGGTATCCCATGAATACATCACAAGCTTGTATTATTATAAATCAACATCATCATTATCATCGTCATCATCAATTGACTACAACAATCAGATCAGACTGAGAAGGGTAGAGAGCGAGAGAGAGAGAGAGAATGGAATGGTGGGGGAGGAGGGAGTGGCGGTCAATAGGGTAGATAGAGAAGTAACAATATAAGAAATAGTCTGTGAAGAGTTCAATTATTCAATTTAAAAGTCAGCGAATTATTTATGCAAATACAAACTTGAATAAGAACAAGAACAACAACTACAATAATAATAAAAGTCACAAAAGGAATAACCTTAGAATTTTTAATTAAGAAATAAGAAACAAAACGAGACAAAACGAGAGTGAATGTGAGTTATTGTTATAGCTGTTTTATTTAAAATTTTACCAAAAAAATGTTCTCTTCAATCAGTTTACGAACAATTTCTTTGAAAGTCGTATTATTTTTGAATTCACGAAAGATGTGCGAGAGATGAAATCCAGGTAGAAGGTTTTTTGAATTGATGAGCCTAAATAATATGGGTTTTTAAATTTATGAACCATATTTCAAAAATAGTTTCAAAAAAATCATTAAAAAAGCAAAAATTTTATTTTATCAAAATCATAAAAATTTTCCATAAAACAAAATTAAGGGAAATCATATATAAATTGATTGCTAAAACAATTTTAGAAATATATTCTCGCATTATTATTATTCCACGAAATATTTTTAAAGTTTATATAACTTTCAGAGGTTTTTATTATTCTGTAAACGTATATAAAATTTTTCAAACTATTTAACCAGAAAGCTTTCCATTTTAATTAGATAAAAAACTGTTTTAGGCTTTTGTTTCATCAATATTCCCAGACGTTTTTTGAAAGTAAAAAAAAATTATTTTGTTAATTTTTTTTCAGCAATAAAATATTTCAAAGTCAAAACCACCAACACCAATACCATTCTGGAACCGCTAATAACGCGGATTTGATTTTTACCTTGAGAAAAGGCGATGAATGTCTGTGAGAATTTCGTATTGTTTTGATGATTAAGAACGACCTGGTCTTATAAATATTCCAAAGAAAAAATAAATTAGCACAATTTCTAAATGTTGTCACGTTGTGGCGCTTCGGTTTACGTTTGTTCTGTAGATAATAATCTACCGACTGCTATACAAATAAATCCTTTTGTGATTTATGAGAAAGTATTTATGTTATATTTATTATAATTTTTCAAAAAGATTCTTTCATACATTTTCTGTTAAATTCGGAAATTTTATTCTTTGAAACGATTGTTTGCGTCGCGCTTAATAAAATATTTAGAGCCACACCCGGAATTATATTTTAATTAATATTTATACCATGCAATAAGATTGATGTAGTATTTTTCGTGTGCAAGAAGGGGTTGTTCCTCGTTTTAAATGTACGCAAGAAATGAGGGCTAGCCAGACACCAGCACCCACTTGTCTAACCCCGTATACGCACTGACTGATGATCACTGATCAAACAATTGAAATCCTGAAGCGAATCACAAACAATTCTCTCAAAGTTTAGTTGAAATCGTTTCTACAAAAACAAAAGTAATGCAAAAAGATACGTTTTAATGATTGAGATGAGATACCGAAATACTTGTTAGAGCTTCTCTTATAATTTCAGAGTTTCAGAGAGAAATTTTAGATTGAGAAATGCAGATACAGATTTTTGTTTGACTCAAATTGAGTCTTTAAAACGTCCCACGGGTAAAGTCACTAATATGCAATAATGTAAGAAAAATGGTCATGATTGAATTAAGCATTCTCCTTAAAATTAAATGGTCAGAATAATTATTCTCCATTTTATATTCTTTTCAAAATTAATTTCATTGTGGACAATATTTGTTATTAAGTATAAATAAACGATAATTATATAAAACTGAAATAAAAAACATATTTCAAATGTATAATAATTACATTACGTAACATTATAAACTTATGGTTTCCAAATACATTAAAATAATTATTTAAAAATAAATATTTTATGCTCAATATTTTAACAATAGAGACATTATACTGATACTTTAATAGAGCAAAAAGAAGTTGAAAGCTTTTAAAGATTATCGAATGATTTTTTGCTTCGATCTTTTGGCAAATTAGGTAAAAGAAAATTATGTTTCGGGGATATCTATTTATGATTTCCATGTTTCTTACAGCTGAATTTTATAAAGCAAATTATTTTTATATTTTTTCTTTTAATGAAATTTTCTTTCTGATACAGAAAGTGTTAAATTGTAAAAATAAAGTGACTTATTGGAGTCTAAATATTGACTTATTAAAAAAAATAAAGTGACTTAATGGACTTCATTTTTTTAGATGGAAGCAAAAATTAGTTAATATTTTATATTTTTCATCAATATTCACATTAATATTTTGATAGAATACAGAATGTTGAAACCGTTTTATTAAAAAGAGTTGTCATCAAATTAACATTTGTGATGACGTTCATAAAGGAAATATAAAACAAAAATTCTTAAATTTTACGGAGAATTTATTTTAAAATACAGCAAAACGAATACAGTTTATTTCTACAAATAATAATTCCAAATGATTAAAATGTGCATCAAATTAAATTAAAAATAAATTAAACCGATTTCATATTAATACCTTAAAATCATGAGTTCATTTTACCAGTGGGTTCTTATTGTCTCGTAGTGAGCGCTTTCTCTGCTGAGAGTCGGAAACCAAACAGACCAAGAGAAAAACTACTTAATCGATTCAAGTCGAATGTCAATTAAAATTGAGGGTGTTGGAGTGAAGTGCCCAACAGTATTTGAGAGAAAGCAGGAGAGAGAGCTTATTGGTTGGCTTATTCTCTTCGCATCGTGTTTAATTTTAAACCGTAATTGGTTATTTTAACGTTAATTTCAAGTGATCTCGAATAATTTCTCTAAGCTCTTTTGGCTTATCTTCGCCATGGGAATACCTATCCCTCTCTTTCTCTCTTTCTCTAATTACATATTTGATTATTTATAAATATTTTTGCTACCGGAGTTAAAGCTTATGAACTTATTCTCATCGTTGTTGTTTTGATTTAAATAATTGTCGGACTTCTTCATTTCAATTTGAGGGAAACATTTGGTAACAATTATGCATATTGTCGTTGTTGTTGTTGTCGTGATATTTAATGCTACGATAAGTCATTACAACCACACTCTTTTTTAGTTTGGATGGATTAAAAGTGAATGCTAGAAATGCGTTTCAGAAGGTAAGCGATGAAAAAGTATGTGGTGGAGGGAAGCGGTGGCGGAGTATACTACGGTTCTCAAATATTTTAGCTAACGAGGAGTTATTGCACTCCGGGCATTTATTCAAATACCACAAATATTATATTCATACATGAGAGGGAGAGAGCCATAGAGAGCGAATGAGTGTGTGTGTGAGAGAAATAGAGCACAAATTATATCTTTTTAACCAGTTGAAATACCATTCATTTCAATTGCGGCAATTTATTGCATTCAAGTGAACATGCGATGAAACCGATAATAATAAAAACAGAAAAAAATTCTATGAGTGAGAAATATTTATAAATATATAGATACATATAATCCAAATACATGGACAAAGATTTATAAAAAATACAAACAAAAATACCATGAAAAAATGAGCAATTCTTTGCATTGAGGAATGTTGTCGGATTATTGCGGCTTGTCGTGGAGCTTCAATTCAATGAATTAAATGTCAAGAAAAAAATGAAATGAATGAAATCAGTCATTTGACGGGCTGACTGATGAGAAGTCATAACACTGCTTTGAATGCTTTGCACAGGGCCGTCTCTTTTGAGAGTGACCAAACCCAATTCAAAAAAAAAAAAAAAAAAAAAAAAAAAAAAAAAATATATATATATATATATATATATATATATATATATATATATATATATATATATATATATATATATATATATATATATATATATATATATATATATATATATATATATATATATATATATATATATATATATATATATATATATATATATATATATATATATATATATATATATATATATATATATATATATATATATATATATATATATATATATATATATATATATATATATATATATATATATATATATATATATATATATATATATATATATATATATATATATATATATATATATATATATATATATATATATATATATATATATATATATATATATATATATATATATATATATATATATATATATATATATATATATATATATATATATATATATATATATATATATATATATATATATATATATATATATATATATATATATATATATATATATATATATATATATATATATATATATATATATATATATATATATATATATATATATATATATATATATATATATATATATATATATATATATATATATATATATATATATATATATATATATATATATATATATATATATATATATATATATATATATATATATATATATATATATATATATATATATATATATATATATATATATATATATATATATATATATATATATATATATATATATATATATATATATATATAAAGTCAATAAGAAACGTTCTGAAAAGACTCAATTTAAATTCAATTTAGAAAACGCATTCCTATATTTTCTTCATACTTTTTACAAAACGACACTATTGAATTTATTTCGTATTGTTAGCAACATGTATCAATGTCGCAAATTTAATATAAAAGCTATCTTGGCAATAGCATTGCTTTGTTTTAGAGAAAAATAGTGTGACTGAAAAAACAGAAATATTTTTATGAATATTATTTATAAAAAAAATTTTTTTCGTTTATCTTATTACAAATCTTATTATTAACGAATTAGCCGTTGCAGAGCCAAAAACCAGTATTGCGTGATAATAAAAATAGTCCCTAAAATTGTTAGTTATCTTCAAAGAGATTAAGCTAATTGTTACGAAAAAGTTGAACCCGCTTAACAGTCGAAGCAAAATCTCGCAACGGCTGCAGCAGCCAGAATTTTGTGTACAAATTTATGTAGAGTTACCACTTAAACCGTTCAAGAGAACGGTTTCCAGAGAAAAAGATGTAGGGTATAGAAATGATTAAAAAAGTATTCTTACACGGTTTTTGTCAACTTACTGCTGCTGCATTTAATTTTACTGCTACTGCAAAAAAGAGAGTAAGAGAAAGTTGCTGAAGCAGTGGCTACAGCAGTTGCTGCGGGGTTGTGTTTTAGTGGCAAATATTTAATTAAATACAAATGGTAAAGAAATGCAATCAATATTTAATTGATTGTATCCATCATTAATTAAAATTTAAATGGAAAATTTGGTGGTATAGATGATGCGGGTGAACTGACAATTATTTGTCATTGAAACGAACTTTCTTGCAAGGAGTTTAATAAAAATACAGAAAGTACGTCATAACAAACTAATACAAAATGAAGAATGGTATGCTTCAAATAGTATTCACTAAATGATTTTTAGCATGAATAACTACGGACGACACGTGCTTTTTCTACTCAACATTTTTTATTTGGAATATTGTACGTGCTGGAAAAGAATTTGCAAAATAGCGGTGTTTTTTGGGGGGAGGGGGTAATGCTGGAGGAATCTACTGGTACCTGATACGGAACGTATTAAGGAAAGAAAACGAAAGTAGCGAAACTTTGCGAAGGTGATTTTTCATAAACTACAAAACCATTTCAGAAAACTGATGCAAATTCAAATAATTTCAATTGTTAATTTCTCTTTTCCAACTAAATGTCTTCTTCTTCTTGTTTATAATTATTCATTTTTCATTAGAAATTATAGTCTTTATTTGACAGAATATTTAAGGCTTATTATTTTGCTAATAATTGAAGAGATAACTCTTCAATAATAATAGTATCTACCAATAATAATTTTTTCGAAAAACCAACGGAATTACTTTAATCAAACAAAAAACAAAGAACATCTAATGAAAGATATATCAATCGAAAATATCGATAGCGATATTTCTGTGAAAAATTGTTTCAGAAATGACTCACTCGTTGGTCTTCCGAGTTCTTGAGATTTGTGCTTTCCTTCAAAATTTTCTTCGTCGATTTGGACGTATTCGGTTTGCTGTTGTTGTTGCTTGTGTGGTTGTTCCTGCTACTGCCCTTGCTGCTACAACTATTGCTGCCAGCAGTATTTACTCCTGCTTCAAAATTATCCGGATCGCTAATCGAACGTCGTAATTTAGTAATAGAAGCTCGTTTTGCATGAAATGAGCCACGTATAAAACGTGCAAATTCAGAAGCTGGATTACGAAGCAATCTATGAGTTTGTGACGATGGCGGTGGAGTAACCTTGAAGCTGGGAATTAATGGAGCATGCATTTCAAATGAGGAATCCGGTGAATCGTCGCTACGATTGTAATAATAAGTATCAGTGTTGTTGCCAATACTGTTTTTGCTGCTTGTGCTGGCTTCAGTGAAATTCGAACCAGCCGAAGAAATGCCGTCATCACATTCATCATAAATACCGTTATCTGTAATCTGCCCCTCATCATCATCAATGACAGCGATATCGACATCTTGATTATTATTATTATTATGCTTAAGCCGATCATGACATGTTGTCATTCGATCACGTAAAAGCACCGGTGACGAACTGGTAGCGCCATTGCTATCTGTTCTTAACTCGTCCTCAATAATATCCGACGACGATATACGAATTTCTTTTGACAATCCGGACTTCTTTTTAGGCGATAAGAATTGCAAAACTTTGACAGCGGAACGTAAACCAGAGCGTTCATTTTGGCTGCGTTGCATTTCCGATGGTGGCATCGTTACGGGCTGTTGTTGTTGTTGTTGCTGCTGCTGCTGTTGCTGTTCATGTAGTATGCCGGAACTGTTTTGAGAGGCATCTTCATTTTTCGAGATGCCATCACATCGACGAACTTGACTAATCGATGACAATGTCGCATTATCTGATGATAAGTTAATGGATTTCTTGATCGATGGCAATAGTTTTTGACAGAAGGATGGCGATGAGGTGGAGCTTTTCGGTGTGCGCTTCGATTTCGTTGTTATCGGGCATCGATGATCGAACATTGGCATTGTCGTCGACATTTTAGGCGAGGTCGTCATTGTTTGTCGTGCCTCAAATTCGCGCACAAACTTCATCAGGTTTTCGCGATCCAGTTCGGTGACGCAACGATGTCGTATACGTTGAGGACTTTGTATATGCTTCACCTCGAGACTGGTGTCAAAAGTGCCGGAATCGTTTACATTACTTATGGATTGAACAAATCGTTCGACCATATTGGCTATGGATTGATTTGTAAATTCGTTGATAACGACAGCGTGGTTGTTGTTGTTGTTGTTGCTGCTGCTGATTTTATTATTATCGGAATAAGCACGAGCAGTAGCTTTATATCTTTTCACTGCAGATTCTGGCGAATTATTGACTTGCGAAGATTTTAATATTGATGATGATGATGATGATGTTGATTTTTTATGAAGTTTTTTAATCATACTGTAAAGCAAATCGTTCAAATATTTCCACAGGAAAAACAGAAGGGGAAAAACCAAAAAAGAACAAACAGATTTTATTCTGTTTCGATCTGAGTCTTATTCTGTCCTTGATGATGATTGTATTTGCAATAATTGAAATAATTTATTATAAATTCGAAAATTTATATCAATGCAAATGCTGCGAACTCTTCGCTCGTTCTTGCCAGACTGCGCAAATATAAATGTTCATCTTAAAATGAAATCTTTTTGCAATGGTCGGGTTGGGTCGACTCGACCCGTATTGCTTCGGTATCATGTGAGAAAAAAAACTGGAAAAGTTTTGTTTACTTCATCAATGAATTGTTGGCGAAGCGATGATTGCGAAGCAACGAATCAAAAGCCGATCTATATAATTCGAGGCAGTTTGAAGGGTCGGTTGGTCTAAACGATTAAAAGGGGCAACGTAAACAGCGTCGACAGAGACGGCTATAAATTTTAACACGATCGCAATTATAGACGATGAAGGAAGTAATTCTTGGAGTTTCATTTTAAAAGTTTTATTGCTTTTTATTTTGGTAATGAAGAATCTGTGGTGGACGTATGTACTGTAGCGTATACAGTAGTGACGTCGTCGTCGTACCGACGTGTGTAAATAATTTGTATGTAAACGTCTGTGAAATGAAAAATATTCAAACATATCCATGCAATCAATTCATCATCCTTACGCCCAATTCTATTCATTCATTAAGAATTCATTGATTTCTTCGCCACGGAAAAATTTAATTGTTTAGACATTAAGGAAAAATATTAGTAAAGTTATACTAAAATTCAGTAAAATAAAAAATTCTTCTTTATTAATATTAACTTCTTTCTAGTAGAGACATTATCCAAAACATTTTTTATGGAAAAGGTAATTTTGTTTTATGGAAATTTTATTGATTTTCCCCCAAAGACTGTATTCTAGAAATAGAGGACATCTAAGGATAGCGTCAAAATAAGAGATTTATTGTCATTATCTTCAATGCGTTATGATCTCCTTCGGATTTTGTAGTCTTTAAATGAAAAGGATTTATTGTTCGTCATATATTTTCAATTTAGTGTCCTTAAACAATTTTGTTTTCCGAAATATGAAAAATCGAGCAAGAAACAATTAAGAATTATTCAACTCGTCTTTATGAAATTGTTTAACAGATCTTAAACAACGACACATTTTTCATCTAGTTATGGATAAATTCATAATTTCACTTTAAATGAAACTTCTAGCAAATATATCAGTATCAAAAATATATGACTATATTTTCTATTCTTATATTATTTTCTTTGAAAGTCTCGTTTTTTTCTAAAATGGAGTATTTGATTCTATAGAGCGTTTTATGTTGTAATATTTTAATATCTTTAGCACAAAAGGAATCTTTCTCAATATTTTTCTTTGGGTGTAAATTTGTGTGGGTTGTGCATGACTAATAATGCACGAAAACGCACTAGACTAACTAACAATAATTTCACAGTAATTTCAATTCAGTCAAATTGTTAAAACATTGGCATTTCATACGTGTCCAAACATGATAAATATTCGAATGTTTGTTGTCTATTTTGCTTCTGGTAGTTGGACATAATAAGGTAAAATAATTTTAAGGGAGATTTCGATTTCCTTTGGTTTAAATAAGAAACTCTAGAAGAGCTTAACCAACCCAACCCAATTGCATGCAATCATTGCACAAAAGGTTTCGTTTTTCTCCCTTCAGGCTGCAAAAAACGAAGTGTTTTTTCGAAGGGTCACAATATTTCAAAAACCAGTATTCAAAATCGAGTACATATCCAAATTGTATTTTAAAGGGGCGTGCCGGCGGATGTTCTTTCATAATAGATATAAGTAACGTTTTCTTCTTCTTTGCGTAATAGTAGTCGTTTTACTTTTTTCTTCAGAATCAACGATCATCAAAAGGATGATGAGCTTTTGCTAGCGTGATTTTTTTATATGGCAAGGAATGAATTTAAAGGAAATTCATTTCCGTTGTTTTATTATTATTTTTTTATTACGGTAAAAAAAAAGAAAATGATGAAATTATGAAGAATTATTCTTTAATATATATTTTTATTACGAATTTTTTAAAATCACATTTTATTTTTGAAGAAATATTCAATAGGTTTCATTAGCAATAATGTAAAAAAACTATGAAACGAAACTAATAAATTTACGTTATGTCATTAAAATTTTATTTATTATTGGATTTATATTTCTGAAATCAAAACAAATTAATACCAATGAAAAAAAGATAACTCGGCAATTTATAAACATCATCATGATATTTAAGATAAGACTCATCAAAGATTAATTCCACTAACTCTTTGCAAATTCATGATAATTCATTCTAAACGAACGAGTTAAACGAACAATACGTTTACTCCGCCATCTGTTCGTTCGATCACTTCTAGCGAATACTTTTGCTATTATTGCGAATAAAATCCAATTCCGTTGAAGTCAATACTCGAGGAAAAATTTTGGTGAATGAAAAAATTGAATAAAAATTAAAAAAAGAGAATCAATAAATAAATATACGAAATAAAAAGGCGAAAAATGAAATAAACAAAAATTTTCCCCATAAAAACAAATTTCCGTTCGGTAAGAATTTAACAAATATTGCATTTTTCCGCGATTTCACAGAATTCTAAAAATAGATTTAGGGTTTTATCTGTTTTTCCGTGGATTTCTTTCAAATTTATCTATTCATTCATTATTTATTTTGTACTTGTTGCGATAATTTAATCACAATTACAAACAATCACAAACTGATCGCTTTTATTGTTATCGTTTATTTATATTTGTTTTTTTTCATTGGAATTCATTAAAATTGAAATGTTTTATTTATAAATTTTTATCAAAATGATAAACACGAAATATCAGAGAAAGGAATACCAAAATAAACGACGTGGTGTTTGTCATGATGAACGAACAATCCAAACGATTCTTTATAGAAACGAATTGTTTCTTGAATCCAGAGATCTTTTGAATTTTTGCAGGATCTTTCTTTTTTTAAAAATTCTTATTATTTTCAGTCATTATTCTCTTTTTAGTGCAGAAAAATTTTCGTATTTTTTTTAATATATTACAAAAAATATTGGTTTGAATAAATATTATATAATCCATATATTTCAATTGAAATGAATATCGAACTAAAAGCGCGTTGAACGAATTGGTTTGAACTTGGCTTATTGACTGAGTCAACTTAGTTAACAGTGGTTGATATCAAGTGACCGACCGTATCCATCCTGTTGGCTATGACTCAACGAAGTCAAGTCACGGAATCAGCAGCGGCAGCGGTAGCGGCAGCAGCAGCAGCAGCAGTAGCAGCAGAACTACAGTGACAACAGCCAAACAACAGCAGTGGTAAAAGTACGTCGCGAACGCAGTAATTTTATGTTACCCTAGTAATAAAACACACACACACACAAACACACACACAAACACACACACAAACACACACACTCATACCTATAATACGCGAGCAATCGTAAACCTTCCATTCTTATTCGGTCGATTTGGTCGCATTAATTAATTGCACCTTTTGGTCAGGTGTTTTCGCTGCTTTTTCTTTCTTTTTTATTGCCATTTTATTTCTTACGCTTCAATACGACTTAGGAGAAATGGTCGATTAAACGAATTAGTATTTATGGTAGCAATATCAGTAATTAGATGGAGAGTGAAAAACAACAACAACAACAATAACAATAATAATAATAACTGGGCTTATTTGGACTAGCTGTGCAATATTAATAAAATAAATTATAATTACTTTCATTTTCTGAAATTTCTTCATAACTTAATGATCGATTATTTTCGTAAAATTTGGACCCAATCAAAATAATTGTAATCGAAAAGACGAGGCGGAAATCAAACCAAACCATTTCGAGATCTATAGGAGTTAGAGATTTCTACGAGATCCTATTGGGGAGTTATTATGCGTAAGTGAAGATTTATTAGAATAAAGAGGGAGAGAGGGAGAGACAAAGACAGAATGAGACAGAAGCGAGAAAAGATCGAGACAGACAAAGAGAGAGTGTTAGAGATAGAGAAAGAATCGAAACAGACAGAGAGAAAAAGATAGAGGCAGATAGATAAGGTGAGAGAGAAAGAGAAAGAGAGGGAAAGACAGTGAAGTATATAGTACTGAGTTTTCGAACAAAATTCGTTGTTTAAACGTTAAAATTGTTAAATTCTTCACAGAATATCGAGCATACGAACTTCTGGAAGTCCGAGTTTATTTGGATGCAATTTGACGAATTCGTAGCGAATGAACAGAATAAAAATCGATGACAAACAAAATCTCTAAATTCACCTAAAAGGAAATATTACGAATATTTCACCTTATCAAACCTTAATTCTGTTTGAAAAACTACACCTGACTATAAAATTATTATTCAAATACAAAATTTTATTACTACGATCGTAGCTGAATAAAGAAACGTTAATCATAGTCCGGAAATTTTTCAAAACGGAAATAACAAACAATGACAAATTATTAAGAATAAACGAGAAGAAAATTTCTTCTAGGTGAAACTTTAATTAAAGGAAAACTAAAATAAATTATACCCCTCTCGAATTACTTTTCCTCCCTCAAGGTTCAACACCTGACCAATTTTCAAATGTGTGTGAACATCATACACACCTACACCAATAATAATATATTAATAAATTATTTTTAAGTCTACGAAATAACTACGAAATATTGTGTTTTTAAGTATTTCAAGAACAATCCAACCAAATAACAGGATATCCAACAAAACTCCCTGCAACCTCAAGACTGACGGTAACAGGTCTTTTTTTCCTTCCTGTGCAAAGATCATGACAATCCACGTTTCAACCCTATATGACAGGTGCTTCAGTTAAAACAACATGTGCTTGTTGAACCGTCTTATGAACAGGAGGGAAAGAACCGAACTGAAGTAACCGAAAAAAGACGTTATTTCTTTTATTTTCTGTTATATATTTTCTATTATATATTACACACACACACCGAGAGAACCCCAAGGTAAACGGTAAGTACAATATTCATAAGGGTCATGTGGTCAGGGAGTGCCTACGCACGAGTATTTCTATGCCAGAAATTAAACAATAAAATAATGCAAAAAGCCAGCAGATATGGGTATTAAATGCTATTAAACCTTTCAGTTCGGGATTTTAGAAATCAAGTATTACTTCTGCAGAAGAAAATACCCCTCCCTTCCTAGCAAAGTCTCTAATTTTACAACAACGTCTAGTCCATGTTTATTTAATATCGCCACAATATAATTTAATCATTATTTATTTAATCAGCATTTTTTCTCACCATTCTCATGATTTATCTTTAATAATAATGAACTGTGATGTTTTCAAAACGATTTAAATTCTAGTAACTCACCGGGGAAACATCATTATCCTGAGAATATAAGCCACATACTAACTCCAGCATTCCATTGAATGACATTTTCGGCGTTTCTCTTTGGAGAAACTAATTTATCCTGTCCGTGCTTTTTAAATTTTGATTAACATTTTGTTGTGCATATTATACTGCATAGAACATATTGTTTATTAAATACATCCCACAAATGTGAGTATTTTTAATAATATTGAGCCGTGAATACAGTTCGTTATCGTGTGAACCTTGCAAGAGGGCAATGGCCTGTTGATGGGCGTGTTGGAGGCAACTTAATAATAATTATAATATTTACTTTAAAAAATAGAATCAATTTCAAAGTAGAATTTTTATTATATTAGAATTATTTTCTTTTGTAGTTTTCTTCCATTTTTCTTTCTTGTTTTCCTTTTCGACTTCTTTTTATTTTAAATTTTAATGGAATTTTATATTGCTTTGGTATAAATTAGAAACACCGTTTATTGCACATTAAATTAAAGCATCTTTAGTTTATTAATTCATTTGTAATATTTAAATTTTAATCTTGCAATTAAAATCATACTAAAAAACAAATGATTGCGTTTATTAAAAAGGGCGAGGTTTTTTACGTTTTATGTTTTTATTAGCCGACTAATTGATTAGTTTTTTATTAGTCGTTGAGCTATAAAAAAATTGTTATCAGCATTAGATCCATCCCTCAATAAATGCTTATTTACGTCAATTGAATTGAATTGTATTATGGTACATGAGGGACCAAATACAAAGCTGCGGCCAAAGGTCGCCACTCGCAATAACTATGTACACACAAACTTGTATACACACACATATATATTTGAACAAGCCTAATACGAATTTTGATTCTGGAAATCTGTTTTTCGAAATTTCGTCGTTTCTGAATTTTGTTGTTTCGACATATTGTCCTTACGAGATTTTGTAGTCTCGGAATTTTGTTGTCACGAAATCTCGATTGAAGTTTTTATTACAGTTTGAAATTCTTTAACGTTTTCTCATTCATTTTTCGAACAATTAATTGAATTAACTGATGATTATCTGAATGAGACTAGCGGTCGTTCCACACATCGATGAAAATTGCAATTGCTTTGTGTAAGTATTTCGATGACGTGTAAAAGTGTGTAAATCTTTTGTAATGCATTTGAAGAAAAGACTGACGAATACGCGGTGGAATTGAATTACAAACTGAAAACTGTGCTCGTATGCGTGACGTGAATTCTTAGTAAGCGGAAAATTAAAAGTAAGTAAAACTGAAAATCTGAAATGCGCACGTCTATCGACTTTGGCTTTTAGTATTGAACTAAAGTCACTTATCGTAGAAGTGATGTCGCCTAAAAACTTCAAGTAATCATTTATGGCTTTTTCTCCTCAATCACTACGTTATTTTATGTGCAGTCCGCTTTCTCTCACTCAGTAATTCTTATCGTGCTCCATAGATAAGAAATTATTCAATATCGTATTTTTACGTATTATATAAAAATTCCACGTAATTTTTAGCTTCTGTTTGCAAAAAAAAGTTATTTGGCTTTAGTATCTTACAATGGATTAATATTAATTGTTACGTTGATGGTTTTTGACTGGTTGGTTTTGACAATAATTGGTTAATTACCACCGTTAATAAACTAGGAATTTATAGAATGGGTTATTGGAGAGGCCATAACGCGTATGTTTAAATGAAATTATTTTCTACAATTAATTGGAAGGTTTAACCTTTATAATCAAAAGGAAATTTGCCATATATTCTTGACAACTAGAATCTTGGCGGATGAAGTCGATTTTGGCATATTAAGCACACACCTTAAGTTAGCTACTACGCAAACCATTGCCAACTGAAAACCTATTCATGCATTTACAATCAATATAGGTATATTTTCACGTCAAACCATTTATATATCACTCCTGCTTTTACAAAAGGCTAAGGATTGTTAACAGCTTTAAATAAAGAAGAATTGATTCGTACTCACCCCCAAATCCGGTTCACTATTAGTGGCTTCCAGATGTCTCGTGTCCTCGTCGGTATTGTAACGACCACTATTAGTGCGCGGAATTTCTTGTAAACTACTCCATGATCCGAAATCATCCTGTAAACCTTTCCCAGCCCCACGACATCCCATCGAATAGCGTGAATGTGAATGCAAAGAATTTTCAACACTTTCATGTCGTTCATCTTTCGCGTCTGAATTCTCAGCTTTGTTTGTTTCCGCTGTTGTTGTTGCTGCTGATGCTGGTGTTGTAGGCACACCATAGACCTTAGGGCTTAATTTGCTGGGAACATTTTGCAGTGAACACCTTAATCTGTCCCGATTTTCATGAAGCAGCGAATATGACGATGATGCTGACGGATTAGCAAAGTTTTGCTTAACAGGTAGTCCCACATCCGCCGGATGTAGAAACGTATCGAAGTGTTGTCTTTGCGTCAACTTTGACGAGTCAACTTCAATAGTCTGAGAATATAGTTGACTAGTCGAGTGCAGTGATATATCGTCCATTGACATTTTTAAGAATTTACGTTGCTGTTGTTGGTGAAGTTGTTGTTGCTGCTGATGATGTATAGAATTGCAGCTATTGGATGCAGTTAGAGGGAACGTCTCCTCCGGTGCTCGATCGATTAGAGTTAGTACATCATCACAGGATCGAGTGGCAGTTAAACTGGATGCGGGACTCCGAATAAGATTGAAGCTTGCCAATAAATTTGGCGCATTTGCGGAGAGCGGAGGTGTTTTTGGATCTGGCATGGCACGCACTGTTAAACGTTTGTCACTCTCAGCTGTCCTATTGCTCGTACGTATCGTTGGCATATCAATATTATTAAAAATTCCAAGTGGTCGCGGGGCTGTTCGAGCAGGCATCGCACCTGGTAGCAATTGAGCGGCTGGGAAATCGACAACCAAAATCCGATCCGAAATATTATTGCAATCATTATGGAAACCAATGCCTGAATCTGAATTAGAAGTTGTTGTCGAGACTTCACTGTGATTGCTTGGTTGCGGTGAATGAGCCTGTGCCATTTCATACGGTATATAACGTGGATCAGCGGAGCCGTAACGATTTGCAATGGGTACCAAACGCATTGTGTACATACTTCGTATAAGATTAACAACATATTCCGAATTATTTGGGAACTCAAGGCAGAGGTTGGTGATGGGATCTTTAGTGCATTCAATGTGGAATTCACGAGCACGCTCTACATGTGCTGCATGTGAGCAGAGCTTTGCGTCGATAATAAAAACGTGACAACTGTGAGAAATATTAATCCTGCCTTCACCGTTAATTGCAACATTATTGGGCAATACTCTCGATCCTGGAATAGGGAGATTCGGATTATTGGGTGGTGCCTGTATAATTGGCACGTCTTCTTCAACTTCATCCTGTTCGTCATCATCAACGTTCATCGTGTGTACTGCACTTGTGACGAGGCCGAAAAAACGATTTTCGCTTTCCGAAGAAGAGCTCACATAATTCAAACGTGCTGCAGTATAAGATGCCAAAATATTACCATTTACCGCTTGCAAACGCAGACAATCGGGAAGTATCGTCATTAGTACGGTAGTTGGTTGGCGTTTTTCTTGACGTAACTTTCGTATACACGAGCGCACTGTTTGTAACTTCGAGCTGTTCGAAATTTGGCGAGGCATTTCAATGGTGCCCAAGTAGCCAACTATTGCACGATATTCTAATGCAGCATGTTGCGGTTGATGCGCTGGTACGCTAACCATGGCACTAACATTCGAGATATCATTCGAAATTATAGCATTTGGCTTTGGTATAATATCGTATGCGGTCGTTGTGGGTGGTGTGAGCGGTGGCGGTGGTGTTTTTTCGCGACATAGTTTTGGTGCTAAAGCTATCAAAGGTATATCTTCAATAACAGGACGGAGAGCAATTGGAGCTGAACAAGATGGTACGGGTTCATTCCCACTAATACTAGCACCAGCATTGACATTAATAATCTTCAATCGACTCTTTTGTGGTGAATTACGCAAACGATTCATTTTCATTTTGTGATGTAAATAGCTCGGTTTCGGTCGGGTTGCGGCGGCACTTCCATTACAAATGCTTGCATTCAATAGTAGAGCGTTTTCCTCGTCCGAACTGTCTGAGAAATAATTTTCAGCAATTTGCATACGGATACTGCCAAATGAATTCCCGATCAATTGTACGACCGTCTCATGCGGCAGTTTCGAGACATTCAAATTATTGACTGAGATGAGGAAATCACCAGCACGCAGACCGGCCTGATCGGCTGGAGAATTGGCAACGATGCATGAAAGCCGGCAAGGCTGTTGGCCAGATATAGTGAAACCGAAACCATTATAACCGCGGCGTACCTCTACGGTGCGTGTGCCATAGTTTGGGCGTTTCTTTCGCCGGCGCTGCTGCGCTTGAACTGGCGGGTGATGGTGATGCATCCTTCTAAAAACAATGGACGACGTTAATAAACACACTTTAATTATAAAAATTACCTTATTAATATTACTTTTTTTTAAAAATTCCTCTTTTTCCAACCTTATAGACAGAAAAGCATAAATTTATTAACGAAGAAAGACAGCCGAGACGTTGTTTGAATGAGTATGCGTCGACTGAGACTGAGACATTGGAATGCGCAGGGGCGACGTAACGAACATATAAAATCAAGTTTTTTTACTAGCTTCTGCGTTAGATATATTTTTTATTGATATTTCCACATACTTAGTCGGTTAAAATTTTATTTTTTGTTCTTGAAATAGCGTCCAAGTAATTTTGTTAAACAAAATCAGTATAGTTGTCAAACACAAACACATATACCGTGTTTTTTATTCTCCCATTTTCACTCACGTAATGTTCGATTTTTTATATTCCAAGTACTTTCTTCACAGCGATTGAGTGTTTTGTATGATTTCAAACTAATAAAAAAAATATTTTCACTTTTTTATGGCCCCGATGCAATTGAAAGTGTCAACACAACTGATTGCATTCGGCAGTTGCAATTTGGGCTTTTTTCTTCACGAAAAACAAGAATTCTTGTGAAAATACAAATGCACTAAGCAGTTAAAGATATGAAGTACAATGACAGCCCTGCCTTTATGAGTTTAAGACATTAAGGTCACTACACAGTTACCATGATTTGGGTGAGGTGAAAAGTCAAGAGTTTTTAATAAACTCGCAATGATAATAAAAAATTCTTGTCTATAAATTTTTTGTCGATAAAAAAAATAATAAATTTGGAAAATTAAAAAGGAACAACAGTAAAATTGCAATTGTTTATTTCACATTATAATCCCTCTACGGTTTTATGGCGTTTGTCAGTATTTACAAACTTGAGGAAGGAACTAGCTTTGAGTTAATTGTCACTGCATTGTCACTGCATTTCGGGCGATTCTAGTTGAACTAATTTATTGTGTAACCTGTTGCTGTGGGGAGTTTCTCTTTAAGAATACAAAACGAACAATATGAAAAAAATTGCACATATTAATTCCATACATAAAGCGGTGGTTTTATTTAATCATCTTCATTTTATACCGTATTCAATAAGTATTAAATTGAAATGTTTTACTAAACATTTCTCATATTAATTACGTTACAGGGCTATATGAAATGTAATAATATGTATATATGTATATCAATAATTTATGATAATATTTTATTTATTGTATTTTCTTTTTGGAAATTATCAACATAGTCATCATCATAATGTCGTTACCTATTTGTTAGAATCTACTCGGTTTAGAGCGTATCTGATGTATAACCATAAAATGTTATACAATAATTCATGAATAATTTATAAAAATCGTGTACCTTTTGTGGATATGATTAATTTACATTTTGCTTATGTTTATTCTTATTTATTTACTATAAATCTTATAATTTGTAAAGTCTTATTGGATTATGAAATCTATTTTAAAATAACGAACAGGTTTTATTTAATCTAATTGGTTTAATTTAAAGGAATAATAATATGTGAAGAAGGATTAATTAGAAATAGGAGACGGTCTTTCAAGGAGGATTAGTTAGAAATAGATATTAATTAAATAGACAGGCATGTGCTTGTTTGTGTGTGCATTCTTGTGTATGTTTGTATAGACATTTGTTTGTATATGTGTGCGCTATTTATTATGTATATTTTGTTTGATCGTAAGCTAATCAGTCTTCTCATAAGAACTAAATATAAAATAAATATTTGTTTGGTTATTTTGTAAAAATATCGCTTTTAATTTAAACGAGTTGCTCTTTTTGCAAGTGATAAGTGTTTTTAAATGTTATCAAGTTAAATTAAATTTTTTGTTGGCATAAGTTAACCGCATGCTTTGCTATTTGTGTTTATCTAAGGAATATGGGTTGGATAAATACTATAAAATATAATTTGTATTGAAAATTGAGTTGTTAATTTAATAAGTTTCTTGGTTTTGTTTTATTAAAAATGTATTTTATTTGGTTCAATTTTTAAATAGTTGTTTGCTCTTTATTCCGGTTGCTGCCGCTTTTCCTATACGTTATTCTAGCACAAAGCTTTAGCATCAATAACAAGGTGTATTTTTTTTGCTACCGCCGGTAGATCTAGATATAAATATTAAGTAATATAGATATGTTCGAAATGTAAGGTTGCTGTTGTTGGAAAGCTATATATGTTCACAGGATAATTTGTAGTATCATGTATTAATTGGTGCCCCTTTATAGGAAAAATATGTGTACATTTCTTATAAAGAGTGAGATTTTAGGTTTTTCTTTTCATTTTAAATATATATATATATATATATATATATATATATATATATATATATATATATATATATATATATATATATATATATATATATATATATATATATATATATATATATATATATATATATATATATATATATATATATATATATATATATATATATATATATATATATATATATATATATATATATATATATATATATATATATATATATATATATATATATATATATATATATATATATATATATATATATATATATATATATATATATATATATATATATATATAAAGCATAAAATTAGTAGAAATATAAATAATAAAAAGGGAAAATAAAATCCAAGGAAACAATCTGCTTTCGGAAATTTTCAGCGTTCGTTTCTTGAGTCTTTCATTTTTTACGTAACCACCACCCTGGAAAGTTGGCAAATCATTTTTTGAAAAAGATTTTGAATGATTTTTTTTGATAATCGCAAACACTGAGGAGAGAAATGCAGTTACAAAATTATTCAAAAATGTTATGCATATTCAACGCTTGTGGGTAGTTGAACTTCTTAAAAAAATGTTGATTATATTATACGCATTTTATTCCATTCTACCTCTTTTTTGTTTTGGCATTTGTTAAGACAGTATTACTTTTTAAATGCTTTGCGAAGCTTACTTTTATAGTTAGTATAATTTAATAGACATTTATATCGAAGCACTTTAATACTAAATAAAAAAATTTTCCTTTTAATAATCCTTTAATAATTCTTTTACTTTCACTGCCGCAACAGTGGCAGTGATTTATATTAAAACATGTAAATCGATTGGTTTTTATGCGTTTGCAATCTACGATCTCTCTCTATCAAGAGTAAAATTTCGGTTCAGTTCAAAGATGAATGAATTCAACTATCAATATATTTATATATTGTTAAAAGCGTATCGTAAAGTTTGTAGCATTAGTAGGTCTAGAAGCAGAAGTTATAGATTTTTTACTGGCAATGAGCTATAATTTTTTTATGTAGTAGATGTAATCGTAGAGTATATAAATTTATATTTGTCTAGCTAGGCTTCTTAGAGGCTTTCTTTGTTTTTGTTGCTTTGGTTTTTAAAAAGACCAAATATAAGCCATCTAAATTTAGTATTCCCTTCCTGAAATCCATTCTCGAGATTTACTGGTTCCCTTTAGTCGTTAGATTTATTTTTGCTTAAAATTTTTTTAAATACGAAATTAATTAATGAATTTCGAAACATTTTTATTAAAGCAGGATCAATATGGACCACCCAACTTTCTGAAAAAATGTATTTATTTTAGAGGAAAATTTTTATTGAAATAATTTAAAAAAAAAAATTAATTTATAAATGCCGAACTTTAGCTGTGTCTAAAATGAAAGCACCTAAAATTAGACAAAACATTTTAATGCTCTTTTCTTTTTGATATTTGATGGTTCGTTCCTTAAGTTTTCTGTATTAATTGTAGGAGACGTACTTTAAGACCATACTCAAAGAAAGGAAGAGGAGGGGCCTGCAAAATAGCTTCAAAATTTATTTTCTTGGTGTGCGTAGGAATTTCCGACAATGAAAGAAAAGACTTTCTAAGATTTTGAAACGATTTTCCATTATCTCTCGTCAAATTAGGTTTGTGAGACCACCTCGTAAAGGCGATATGCCTTTTTTGGTGTTTTTATTTGTTCTGGTTAGTCCGGTCTTCGTTCGGCGTTCTTTGTTTGTTTAATTTTTGTCCTTATTCATTTCGTTTGTAACAGGCTGCAAATGGTATTTATTTTAAAATTTGTTGTATCTTTCATTGTTTCTTTTACAAGGTGAATTTTTAAAAATTGATAAATATATTTAAGCTACAAAAATTCTAGAATTACTAAATTGCTTTAGCGACCTCTTTATATAAGAACTAAATATGCCATGAAAATAAATAATCAAATGTTTTATATAATGAAAATTGTTATTGAAATAATTGCAATTATTGAAAATTACCTGTCTATAAAACAATAAAACAAAATTATAAATTAGAAACAAATAAATCATTATAAATAAAAAACAAAAGACATTAAAGGATTCAAAAAAAAATCGCTTGATCCATATTAATCGTCTTTATAAAGCTCCATGATTTTTTTATTCAATCTTTATATTCTTTTTCTTTATAAAACTTTATTAGAAAAAACACTTAATATTAATACACTTTTATTCTATGAAATTATTTGGATAGTAGTAGTGATAACTTTACTTAGGCATAATTACGAATATAATACATAAATTAAAACGATTATTACAATATTATTATTTTAATTTTTATTTGAATTTTTTCTTTAGAAAAGATTTAAGTGATAGCAATATTTTATGTCTAGACATTAAGGAATACACCAGCTGGGTGTATATGCGTGAGTGGGTGGGTGTGTGTGTACACATAAAGCGAGGGTAAATTACTACTATAGGTTTATGTATACGTATTCATAGAAAGAATGTTATAAATGTTATCAGAATCAGCATCATTGTCATCATCATCATAAATGATATGACTTTTTAATTATGTATATTATATAAATATATAAATTCTTCCTATCGCTTCGTAATTTAACGTTGCCTCATCGAAAACGACAAAAAATTTTAATATGGAAATTTTATATATGGTAGTAAGTACATATGTATGTGTGTACGTATGTATATAGGAGATATCGGAAATTATATTGTAGAAAATATAGTTTCACATATTTCTGATTTTTCGAATCGCACGCTTTCAAAGAGTCCTTCCAGATTTTCTTCTGTTTGCTCTTACTTGGCTTAATTTCTTCCTTTTACTCTTTCTTTTTTTATTTTTATTTCTATAACTTTTTCTTCATTTTTTATTAATTTACATCGAATATTGTACATTTACATTTTTTCCAATGGCAGCTTTACAATTAAATGAATTAAGAGGAATTGTTACTTTTGATCCTTTATAAAAATTTCAGCTCATAACTCGCTAACTAACACTAAAAAGCAATTTATGCACGACTTTCTGTTAGGCTTCCTTCTTAATTTTATTTATGGCCGGCCAGCTAATTATAACTTAATTAATTTTGTGCTTTTAAAAATTTTTTTCATCACATTTAATTTCATCATCTCTTTCTCTAATTCTGTAAGTATTGTATAATTTCCGAGATATATCCTTATAAGATAAAAAAAGAACTTTGGCATTTATTGAATGCATTTTTATAGGATTGTTGGCTTTTTTTAACAAAATGAGCTAAATAAAACTTTACTATTTTTTAGAGAAGAATAGCCTTGGAATATATTTCCAGAGCAGTTCTCAATAATTCATAAAAAGAGAGTAAATATTTCACTTTCGTTAGAAGAGCATGTCAGTTTTAAGGTTTTAAGTATGAGTCACGAATTCATTTCAAGGGAAGCACAATCAAAACAGAATAATTTAACGGCTTTAACAAAGAGAGAGATATCGTTCTCATATAGTGTAAAATAAAAACAAACGAATTCTTCCACAACCATCAGGACAATTGCTCAAACTTCACAAATAGCGGTAATTGCGAATTTTACCGAGCTTCTTATTATCCTTTACCCGAATCAAAAACGAATGTAAGGAATAGAAAAGACTTTGTTGTTGTTTGTCTTTGTGCTTCAGAGGTTTTTTAAAATAAGAAACGAGAATTGATCGATTGATAATTAATTATGAAATTTGGAAAGCAAACGACTCGTTTGTTTTGGTAAGTTTGAGCGAAAATCGTCTCTGAAGATCACCTTATCAATGATAGAAATAGTTCAGTTATAGAAGGATAGAAAAAAGTAAAATTTACAAACGAAAACTACGAATGACTTTAATAATCACACTATTTCCTGACGCTCGTTTCTAACACAAACGGTAGGAATTCAACAATAGCCAAAATGTCGAATTCTAGCTCGCCAACCTTGGCGGAAATTCGCAAGTTTTGCTACCGATCGTTTGGGGACATCTTGAAAGAAATAAGAAAATTTTTAAAGAAACTAGAAGAATTCAGCAATAGTATAAAATACAAAAACAAATATAACAAATTATTTAATTACCACAAAACAAAAACAACATCAACGTCGGGGTGAATAGAAACAAAATACAGAAAATGTTGTCTTCACTTGGGATAAATCGGTCTAAATGACTTTTTAATAGATTGAACTAATATTAAATAATATCTAAAATATTAAACTGTCATTTACTAAAATAATATCAATTGGTCAGTTTAAGAACTTGCGATAGATAATTATGATATGTTCAGATTTAACTGATGCGGAACACTTTTCACGAAAGAGGGCAGTCAACGTATTAAATATTTATGGTTTCACCTTTAGTGAAATCCTCAATTTAATTTGTGCAAATATATTTACGTCTAAACATTAAACAGTTTAAAAAAATTAAGAATAATTTCAATTTGTTCGGGTTGTGAAAACAGCTGTTTAAACAGCTGTTTTAGCTGAAACGATCCTCCCAAAATTAATTAAGTTGGGTTTTTTTTTGTTTGTGAAATAATTAAATATGTTTTATGTTTATTGATTCGGACGCGGAATTTTTCTTAACCTAAAATTGTAATTAATTCTTTTTAATCTTAGAAAACGATTCGATACGAATGTTAAAATTGATGATTTGATAACTTGCGGACACATCAATAATAAAATGTTGTTTTGTATTTGTGCAACGACCTCTGCCTTTGCCGTTTCTGTGTTTCAATCACGACCCAATTCACGATCCTGAAATCGCAGAAGGGTCCCTAAAATTAAAGCTTAATTATATCTTAAATTATTTATACGTTTTATTTGTAATAAGATAAATGTATTTGTGGATAACTAGAATACTGCAGAATTGTTATTCACTTTAGTTTATGTTTCCGGCCGCCATGTAAAGACCGCAATCTTGATCGGAAGTCATCGAATAATTGGCCGAATCGCGATCCTCGGGTATTGCTGAACCGGCCAAGCTATTCGGCAATGGATCCTGTATAATTTTCGAGAATGCATGATGGCCGGCACCCAATCCCAAATGGCCATATGGCGATTCGGTAGCCGATAGCGTGACGTGAGGCAAACGTCGTAGAAAATGCGGAGTTGAATAACGAACACCGTTTGGTAGAATAGTATGTTGCGGTTGTTGTTGTTGCTGTTGCGATTGTTGTTGTTGCTGCTGCTGTAACTTGGCAGCATTGGCGACTGCCATGACAACGGCTGAATTAGCATAGTTGCCAACTTGAGGTTTAAATTGGCCGAAAGTTGAATTTTGTTGTTGGAACGTTGTTGTTGTTGTTGATGGTGAATTTGCGTAAAGTGCATTGACGACGTTGTCGCAGCCCGCATTGGCATTTTCCTCACTATGATGATGAAGATGCTGTTGTTGCTGTAGTAGTTGTTGTTGTATGAGTTGTTGTTGTTGTTGCTGTTGGAGTTGTTGCAGTTGTTCCTGTTGCTGATAGCTGTGGCAGCCCGCTGGCAATGGCATCGTGCTGCAATGTGTATAATCGAATTTCTGCTCGGGAACGGTGCGTGTCAGCGGCAATGTCGCGCTATTTGTGCCTCGGTTATAACTGGTGGTGGTATCGGTGATGAAGCTAGACATTTTCATGTTGGTGGAACGGCCATACGGTTCCTCTTGTATGGGCGGTTGTGGTGGTTTGGCTGGTGGTTTACCGGTGACACGTGGCCGAATAACAACCTCAACATCACGTTCTTCACCCGAATGAACACCACTCGATGATTCTGAGGGGGCGCGTTCGGGTGGAGAGGTTGTACTCTCGGTATCGCTACGTGGACTTAGTGCTTCATTGGGTACGCCGGAGTCGGCGCGACGTAAACAGCGTGGTGTAGAACTTGATGCAATCTTCAAAAGGATGCGGAAAAGGATTAGAAAAATTATGATTAGTATTTAGAAGGACTCTCTATCTCTACAAAATGTATATAAAAATTTCAAAATAAAATTATAGAAAACTAAATTAAACGCATCAAATGCAATTCAATTATTTATGGCCAAAATTTATAACACTTCGCATGAAAAAATTTAGAAATTTTAAATTTAAAAAAACACCTCAACGCATTTGCCTTTTCGCACACAAAGCATTTCTACAATTTAAGAGAATTTAAGAAAGGAATTGTGCAGTCCAATGAATGAAGAGAGCAGGGAGGGAGGGATCAAACAAGAACGGTGAAGAGTTTCCACACCATCATAATTAAAATCAGATCGAGATTTATGCAGAAATTTAACGAGGAACCAAACGTACTCCATTAACTTCTATTCGACCCCTCTCCAGAACTTAATCACATTGATTCAAATTGTTGGTTCTCTTGCCGAATATAAATCTCTTGCTTGGAAATCAGAGAAGAGCTCGCTTGCATCCAGCCTTATACTCTTCTATCAGGCAACTCACACCAAACCCAGTGAGACTTTGTAATATTAAATTTCAGCATACCCAGTAAGAACCGAGTAATGACTTTTATTTTTATAACGTTGTCAAAATTTACGCGCAATGACAGAATTTGAATTTCTTGAAGTCTCTTAAGAGTTAATTAAAATATTATTTCCAAACCAATACTTTCATAAAATTAGAAAATTTTGTGCTTACATGCTTTTCTCCTTTATGTTCTATGTGTATATATAGTATGTATGCATGTGTGTGCGTCAACTTTGGATTTATAACTGAGCTGATCTTAAACAAAACTACTTACGTGTGCTTCGTTAGTGTGAACGGTGACCGTTACTGGTGCCAATGGGCTGACTAGATGCTCAGGCGATGAAGACAGTTGCATTATTTCGGGTACTGCTTGTGGTGCCATCCCAACTGGAGGTGGCCGTGGTGGAATGGCCGTGTCGCCGGCATGTGCTGGTAACGGTGGTAGCGGCGGAGTGGGTTCCAACTCCCTTGTCGAAGCATATGTCACGCTGTCGTCACGAACACAAGCTAAAAGCTTACCCTCCTCGGATGTGTTGTCATCAACGATGCTAGAATTAGCGTAGTCGCCGCCTGACATAATATTAATACCCACCACGGATGCGCTGATGCTAGATTGAGTGTTGATGGGCGGTGGCGGTGGTGGTAGCTCATCATATTCACTGAGATGTAAAATTTTTTTTGCACTTCCACCATTGCATTTATTACCATTGCCAATAAACCCAGACTTGGCGCTATCGTTGCCGCTTACACCATTACCGTTACTACTTGCAGACGATGTCGTGGCAGCTGAGGTTATCACCGTCACCGCACCACCGATACCGAAGCCAATAACGGTTGCTGCTGTGGCGCTTCTTAATGTTGCGTAGTCTCCGTCATCAATTTCCCCCGTAGTACCGGTAAAACATACCGTGGTTCCACGGGACGAATTGCTATTGTTTGGTTGTCGTTGTTTGTTGTTGGAGAGAAGGAAATATTTATTGAGATTAGTGAGAGAAAAAAAGAGTATATGCGGGGAAAAAGTATCTAATTAGTTACATTTTCATATTTTAGAAAAAAGTATTACAGTTTGTCTTTTCTATAAAAAGAAAGGAGAAAGAAAAAGAAAAGTACTTTTGATACAGCCCTTTGAATGGAAGAAGACATAAAAATAATTTTATATGGACCGACGGTAAGTAGTCTTTAGCTTAACAATTTAAAGTTTTTTAAGGCGGCGGTTAAAGGGGAAGAGATTTGATATAGATCGTGACATCTAAGATGTTAACAAGGTAAAACTTTAAAAAGTTCTTCCTTTGGACACTTTCTGCTTCTTCTACTTGGCTTTTTTACTTCCCGGAGGAGAAAGAATTTAGAGAAGGTAACAACGTATTCATGTTGAAAAAGTAATTTTAAATCTACTGAAAAAAATTATGGTCGAAAAATTAATTATGCATACGAAACATTTTTAGAATGTTTATTTATAAGCGATTTCAATTAGCGACAAAAGAAATAAGTTTGTGCTAACTACAAATGAATCAGTAGCTTTTAGACTGCAGATGGTTTACATAATTTTTACATGTGGTGAATATCGATTTGGCTTTTTTTCAGGTGAATATTGCCCAAAGTAATTTAGTTTGAGAAAATACCTTTGAAAAAATTGTAAAAAATTCTTGATTTGAATAAAATATTTAGAAATATATAAAAAAATTAAAAAGGAAATTAATTAACAGAAAAAGAACATTTTTAAAGAATGCAGACTTTTTAAAATTTTCATTTATTCCTACTGGGTCTTTGGTGATAGCTTTAGAATTATTTTTCCTAATGGGCAGATAACAAGGCATTGCTGTAATACTTAGAGGACCTCTCACCGTCTCGACCTTTCTTTCTCGTGTAACATTTCATTCCTGCACATTTGGGGAATACGACGGGCTTAAGTTATGAAACTCATTCCCAATAGGAATTATTACTAAAAAAACTTATTTCCTTATGAAATCGAAATGAGCACGGTTAATAAAAGGGTTTATGCGTCAAAAGTACTTTAATCAGTCCTCTAAAAAAAGCAAAGAAACGAAATATGAATCATTAAAAAGTTTTGGAAATTCGTTAGTTTTTAAAGCAATGTTTGTTAGTTTCTAAATTTGTTATTTCATATGTAAATAATGCTGCTTTAAAAAATAAAATATTATAAAAATATATTTATTTAAAAAAAACAGGCGACAAGCGGAACAAAACAGTTTCTCTTATACAATTTTTCTTTCTTTTTTTTTTCATTAATTTCAATTTTAAAAAAATATCTATGTGTATTAACTGTACTTAGGGGAGTGGATGCGTGTTAAAGTGCATAATTTGTTTTCAATTGCTGAATGGTTATCAAATTTATGCAAGGTTTATATCAATTGACGTATAAAAACAATAAAAAAATAACATATTGTTAAGAAACTGTGATAAATATACGACGAATTGAGTTGTGTTTTATTGTTAGATTAAAAAAAGAAAACCTTAAAAAACACACATACATTTTAAGCATTAAACAAAATATTTGAATTCTATCAAAAAATGAATAAATATCGATATCGACATTAGTGAAAACAATTGGCGGTTGTAAAAACGTGCAAACATACACACACATTAAATTTACTGACTGGTGGTTAGCGAAAATCATAAAAAAATATTGATTTTTCTAGTTTACACTGAAAACAAAACAAAGCAGAAACAGACAGTCATAGTAGGAATAATAACAATAATAATAATCATCATCATCATTATCATTATTATCGTAATCATTTCTTAACTACTCAACGACTGCTATTTGTTTTTGATTTCGTATTTTTCCTTCTGTTTTGTTTGTAAAATTAAAACGATTTTTTACCGCTTGCCATCGTTTTGTTCTTGATCACCAATAAGTAGGACATCATCAGACGTACTCGGGATTTCATTGAATGTCACTTTTAATTTTGGTGAGCTCGGCGTTAATTTTGGCCAGTAGATGTCATCTACTCCACCATCGGTACTAGACGCGGTGCTAATGAAACTTTTCTGCTCAATTGTCGTTCCACCGCCACAACCATTACCACCATTACCGCCACCACCACCACCGCCATTAATCCCACCAACTCCGGTTAGGCCAGCCGTAGCACCACGATTTGCCATTAAAAGTGGTTGAGTTGAGGCTTTCGTTATGCCGTATGCATCGATCGGTGGTAATTTGAAAGTCCAACGACGTTTAGCGGTTAAGCCCAACCAGACGACAATCCATAGAAGTATATGGACAACACTGATCAGAGCTAAATTAATGAAAAACAAATATTATAATAAGATAATATAAAGGAATTAAATGTGACCGCCACTGAAAGTAAACAATAGTGTGAAAGTAAATCATAATGCGGAAGTTAATTTTTGACAATTGTAAAAGTAATTCTAATGGAAGAATAAATAAATCATGTTTTCAATTATGTTCAATTTTAAATTGTTAATTTCATGTTTCCTTTTGTTCCTGCTGGGCACAAAAAGCGCACCTTTTTTAGTTTCTGTTACACGCTCACTCTCTCTTTATTTAAATAAAACCACCTAGTAAGAAAGTTTTATCTTTGAAAAATTGCGAATGGATTTTTGATGGAGAATCTAAAGAGAAGCTTTAAACGAATTCGTGAGAATAAAGTTTCGTAACAAAGAGCGAGTATATTTTCTCGTTATAGACCCAAATGTAAAGAATGATTACGTTCGCTCACATCAATTTGAACTTACCCGAAACGAATGTCGTGCAGTTTAAATTATTCCTATAGGTGGCACTCAGATCATTTAGTAGCGGTGCCTTAACAACCGCCAGGGCGAGGACATAGCATAAGGAAGCGCAATGAGCAAAATATATCCACGTTTCACTCGATTTCATTGTGATTAACGAGCGATCACGCATTTTTGCCGCTAATCTTCCATGACCGTAAAGGTACATAATCATTGATGAGGCAATCAGTAGACAGGTCGATAGCAGGAATAATGCTATCGTTACGACGGCATTTAGGATGAGACCGGAATTTTGCACCGGCATTGCCTCACTGTAAACTTGCAGTTTGTACAGGTTCGAGACGCCAACGTAGCTGAAAATTATATCGAGAGCAGACGCAATCATTTGTACACTAAAGACAGTGGCAAATGGTTTTGTGGTTGTCCAGAAAACTGCTGGATATCGAACGGACCACACGAGCAGCGCAAATAGCAAATTAACAAATTCAGCACTCGGTGGTTGAGCGAAGACCGTCACATCGATGGGTTTGTCAATACCAAAGAAAATTTGCAACATTCCGGCAAAACCATCCAAGCGTACTGGCGCAGCCCAACCATCACCAGTAGCTTCAGCATCGTTTAAATCGCTCGTAGCCGCGTCAGAAGATTTATCTATGACGGCGGCAACACCACCACCTACACCACGACCATTACCACCAACCCCACCGGCAGAATTTTCAATCCCTGTGTTGGGGGATGTACCACTTTGGTCCCGTTCAGACTCGTTATTAAAGGACGAATCATCATCAACTAAATACTCGGGCTCAATTTCCACTTGCGGCTCATTGTCGCCGTTGTCATCATCAACGTTTTTGCTGCCGTTTTTGCTGCCGCGACCGTTTTCGGTTGCCATACGTTTGACTTTTCTCGAGCCACTCGTTTTGATTTCGATGATTTTCGAATTGGTGGCAATCGGTGTGGAGGGAATAATTTCGGGCAATCGCTCAGGCTTAACAATGTGTATATTACTGTCACGTGTGGTGCTGCTGATGGTGGAGGCAGTTTTTGGATGGACGGACGTACGACGACCGGTATCATTCTCCTCTTCATCGTATGGAACGGAACTATCGACGCCTAATCGACGAGGTGCTGAGAATTTTCCAAGTGATCCAGTTGCCACGGTAATGTCATCCAAACTATTGAAATCTATCGATTTGGTGAGGCCTTCCTCCTTGCCTAGGCGGTCCGAGGGTGAGGCAGAGTCGTCGGGAGGTAAAGTCCTACTGAGTTCTGTGTGATGTCGCCGATGGCTTTGGAGACGCTGGCGATGTTGACGATTTGAATGCTTGCGATTAGTTTTGTTGAAATGATGATGTTGTTGTTGCTGATGTTGGTGCTGTTGTTGCTGCTCTTCGGGTTGCTGTTGGTGTTGTTGTTGTTGTTGTTGTTGATTATGATGGTGGTGGTGATGCTGATGATGTTGATGATGATGGTGGTGATTCTGGTGATGGACTTGGGTGGTAGTGGTTGTGACGGTGGAATTGGTTATCGTTGGGGAATTGGTTTCTGAAGGAATGGCGATAGTAGTCGGTTTTGTTGGTTCTGTGTCATTGATACTGCTTGAATGTGTTGTTGTTGCGGCATCTGATTGCGATGCTGTGGAAATGTCAACAATTGTTGTTGCAATAGGTTTCGTTGGCGAAAATGCCGTAGGGTTTGTTGTTGTTGTTGTTGTTGTTGTGCTTCCACGTTGATTTTGCACCGGTGCTTTTAAATCAGCGCTATTTCTTTGATTCAATTGATTGTTTGGTTTTACAGCGTCTCCTCCTTTTGAAGGCGTTATTGTTGGGATCTTCATCGCAATGTTTGTTGAGGTCATCGATGGTCCGATTGGTATCGGTGATGACGACGATGATAATGATGATGCTGATGATGATGACGATGATGATGATAAAGATGACGACGATGATAATATTGTTGTTGTGATAAACTTTTCTAACGGTGTTGACGCTGTTCCGTTTGTCTGTTCTACTGCTGCCGTTGTTGTTGTTGTTGTTTTCGCCATAATTGCTGTTACGGCTGCTGTTGTTGCTTTTGTTGTTGTTGTTGTTTCTATTGAAGGAGTACGTGCTGTCATAAAACCGAATTCAATACTTTCAATTTCCGCTTCACCGATTCCTTCTCGTTCATCGTTTCGATTTACATTCGGAGATTCCTCTCCTAATTCATTCTCCTCACCTAAATCTTCACCGTTTATTAAATCGGGCACTTCGAAAGATGTCTGCGTTACGGATTTCTCCGGATTTCCGGAATTCATGTCGGGCAAATTATTATTTCCGATAACGCTGATGCCGCTGCCACCGACACTGCTGCCGACACCAATATTTCCAATGGCCGTAAACATGGTGTCATTATAGTAATCATCTTCACCCTCACCGCTGATCGATGAGTTCTGGTATGGCGAATTAATGACTGACATGACAACCAAGTTACGACGACTCACACTAATGAAATCCAATTCGGTGCGCCAAATGTTTTCTAATGCCGGTTAAGTAAAGAAGGAGAATAAGAGGAGGAAGAAGAACAAGAAGATGAAGAGAAATGAGATAATTATATTTATTACGTATACAAATGATTTGCAAGAACTAATACAACAAAAACGACAGCAAACTGTTCGGTTTTAAGTTGATTGAGCCAAGTAAGTTCGCAAGTTAAATTATATCCGGTTATAATACTTGGATTGATAGATTGATGGGTGGTTGATTGATTGACTTGTGAAAATATGGTGAAATCAAGTAATGAAGAGGAATTATGTATGTTTGCAAATTAAGCTGAAAATAATGCACCGAATTCGTGGTTTGAATTGATTATCTTTAATTAAGATAAAAAGGCACATTTGACTTTATCTATCTATCTGTCGATTTATCTGTTTCACCTGTCCTATCCTGGTTTGCGTTTATAAATCAGAATAATTAACTAATTATTACTATGTTCATGATTTCTCTAACTTAAGAAAAACGAATTCTAGGTTTTCTTTCTTAAGACGTTATCAGAAGTTCTGGTAATGCCATACAATTTTTATCAGGGTTTTAAAGATTTGTTTTGAATTTTCAATCGATGCGTATAGAATTTAATAATGGAACCGTTTTTTATTTAAAGCGAAAGTCGATGATTCTTTCACTTTATCAAATTAAGAACTGAATTCATTATTTCCGAAAGTTTCGCCTAAAATTAGGCAATCGTAATTTTTTCAATGATTTTTTAATCGGTTATAACCAAATAACTCTTTAAAAAAGTTTACAAATTTTTGACAGAACCCACTTTAAAGAAAAATATTTACAAATATTTTATGGAATAAAATTTGAAAAATTTAAAAATTTTTCACATTTCATATCCAATAACAATTCTTATTTTGTTAGCACTGTCACGTCAGTCTTTTTAATTATAGTTAAAAAGAAATATTTCGCCGAATAATACTTGAAAGAATGCAAAATCTTATATCTGTACTATCAAATGTTGGCATTTACTTAACAATTATCGCTATACTGCGAATACGGTGAACGACCGCTTTAATTTTAAACATTTAATTGTATTTAAATGTTTTTAGCGTTCGGATCACTTTTACAATAATTCTGATTATTTATTCGAATTGACGGCGATATAAAATATTGGTTGGTGCACGTGCTTTCTCTTTAGCTTCTGCAATTGTGATATTTACGCCGTGTAACAAGAACAGATCCTAACTTCACAACGATTTAAATAAGTCGATTATTTAAGGAATATTGTGATTAATTTATTCCTCTACCATTCAAAAACCTTTCAATGACCCGTTCTACTCTTTTTGGGAAGTAACCAGATTTTCAGAATTTTGTCATATAAATGATTATGAATGTTTTAAAAAATAGATTCGTATCGAAAATGATTGCTAACGGCACTCTGCAACGACCTCATTCAAGGCTTTATAACTTTGAAGATATTGGTTTATCTTGAATAGAACTTAACACTTTACACCTAAGCATAAGTATACTTTTAGGCTTGAAAATAGGTCAGTTCTTTAGTTTCTTCTGTATTTCCTTCCAAAGAGATTTTACTTCCTTTTTCACGATTACTCGAATGACGAAAAACAAAAAAATAAAGAAATTGTTAACAAAATATGTTTCAAAAAGCTTTTAAAAGTATTTTCTTTGAATTTTGTTTGTCGTTAAATTTTTTATGAATGTTTGAAAATGAAAGGGAGAGTAATTTACCGTAGTATTAGGAAAGGAGTAGACAACAACGACAACAACAGCGAGTAAAAAGTTGAGTGTACATTTTATATCTGGCCATATATTGCATTGCAGCCACGTTTAAAAACAATACTTGATCTAAATAAATCTTCTTTTGGGCGATAAATGAACAAACGAGAAAAATCATGGAATCGTCAAGTAGAAGCAAAACAAATTAGAACGAAAAGATCAGGTCAAAGCAGTAGGAACAAGAGAGCAATAGAAGACAAACAACAAAAAACTAGTCCTATTTTTTTTGTAAAAAAAATGAAAGGAACAACGCGCAACATTATGATGATAAGTAAACAGGACGTGCTTATCACACGCACTTATCACATGTGTATACTGGAGCATAGGATTTAATGAGGTAGAATATGGGCCAAGGAATACATTCGAAATTGATGGAATTTGTGGTGTGGTTGTTGTTGTTTTTGCTGCTGTGCAACACATACACACAGCTTTACGTTGATGCGCTAATGCCACTTGTTCGCCACATCACGTTTTATTTTCTTCTATTGAAACGATCTAATCCTTCGTATTAACATAGTCAGAAAGAGGAACACACACAAACACACTTGTACACATACATATATGCACAAACATAGAGCCACGCTTTGCAATAATCTCTATCAATGACGGTTTTATTTACGGATGACTCGAGTATATTTAGAAAATATACGATAAACTCTTATATGAAAGAGTTAGTATGTTTATCTGTGATTATATGCGTACATCCGAGTGTATACATTTGAGAGTGTATACATAGTGTGTGTGTGTATGTGTCAGTTCTAGAATCGATATAGGTTTCTGGAATATCAGTCATCTCGTCTTTTGCTAAGCGAACCAAAGAGACCCAACAATTTTAGTAAAACCAACAAAAATTAATAACATCAGGAGCACACAAGCAACGACTGCGAGCAGCGGCATGAGTGAGTAACGAGTAATGACTAAAGACGACCACCGCTTGAATAACGAGTAACGATCAAACGTCAATAGCATTACGGTAAAAGATCCAAGCTTAGCTTTTAAAAACGGTCAAATGTAAACAACTAAAATTAAAACAACAACAACAACAAGAATAACTACAAAAACAGCAATCTCTTCGAGTTCGACAATATAGTTGAAGGGTTTTAAAGAAACACAATGAAAATATCTCAATATTGTTAAAGTCATCTATTCCACTTTTCTCCTTCTCTCTCCCCTCTATATCCATCTCTCTCTTCCTCAGCGGTTTATAGCCAAACCGAAGTAAACTGAACAGAATATTGAAAGGTTTGCAATCAACATCAAAATCAACAACGTTGTGTGATGGGCGGTGGAACCGGTGAGGGGGCGAGGGTGTTGTTAGTGGTGTGGGTGGTGGCGTTACTGATAGTAATGATGTTGTTAGTGGTGGTGGTAATGATGGCCGTAATGGTTCTACTCGTACAATCAAGATGGCGCTAAGCGGTGGACGTGTGAGCGACGGGCATAGACGCCATTTATAACGAGTAGATGTCGATACGATGTCGAGCACGGCACAATCGGAAGGCAAAATTTTATGAAGGTTTCTTTCGTTTCTCCCTTTACCGCACGACTTTTTTCCTTGCTCTTCTTTTTCATTTTCCATTCGATTTTTATTTTGTTGTTTCGTTTAGTTTTCTATAGAAGTTCTATTTGCTTTTCTTTCAACATTTTTACTTTTTTGTCTTTTGTCTGGTTTTTCTTTTTTCCTTTTCTTTTAATTGTCTTTTTTTAAATTTTTTCTCATCTTTGTCGTAATTTTTTTTGTTTGTTTTTGTATAATTTTCTGTGGCCTGTTGCCTGCCGTTGACTTCTTTTATAGGTCGTTGGCAAGCATCAAAACCACCAATACCCAAACAACAACATGGTGGTCGACGTTGTCGTTGTCGTTCGCGACATCACTCAAACATTTTCAATCATGAGTAAATTTAAATGTCCTGCCGGTGGAATCGATTCGGTTGAGCTGAATTTGGAATTCGTTAAATCTTGTCGAACATTCGAAAGCTCTGACTTTAAATAGCCTTCGCCGTTTATTGAAAGGAGGAAACGGAGAAAGGGATCGGTCAGAAGGAGGAAGAAGGGGAATCTGAACGATTTTGCGGGTTAGAAAGAGCTAAAACCAGGTCTTGTTGGAACAAATATTAAAACGGCATCGGGTTTCTTTCTTACAGAGCCTCAGAGAGAACAATATTTTATAATTTTTTTTAGTTTTTAGTTTTCTTTCTTTTTCGTTTTTCTTGTCATTCCATTTTATTTTATTTTTATTCGCTTTTAATTTTTATGTTCGAGTCACCGCCGCAGAGTAGTGGAATTCTTTAAATTCTTTCTTTAATTTCTTTTCATCTCTTCTCTTTATTTCCTTTCTCTTTTCCTTAGATTTTTCTTCTTTTGTTTTCATGTTTTACTTAGTTTTTTTTGTGTTTCTTATAAAATGTCTTCAGATTCTTTTTCGTTTCCACTAGAATGGATTGAAAGATTTAATCATGAAATTAAACGGAATGGAAGATTTTGAGATAAAGAGATCGTTTGTAGAATCGTTGCAATTGATTAATTTAAATTCTCTCAGATTTGTCTGTGGTTGTGATTCTACAATTTGATTGAGATTTAAACTCTTGAACTCTAGAGAGAGTCTAAAGAGATGGATAGATGAATTTCTGCAAAAACATTGCTTTTTATTTCAATTTAATTTATTAATATTCTTTTATGAATAATTTGTGGAACTAAAGAGATGGCAAAGTTTAAAATGTCTGATAAAAACGTTGATTTTTATTTTAATTTACTTTAAAGATTTTAAAGTCTTTTAAAGACTAAAGGAATTTGAAGAAGAGGAAGAGGCGTTTATGTGAGAGATATGACAAGAAAGAGTGGTAGGCATCGAGAGAGCGAGAGAGGATTAGAAAGACAGAAAGAGGTTTCTCTTAACGAAGGAAACAAACCTTTACAGAAGGAAAACGCTAACCTCTTTACCATCTAAAGATCTAGGAGGTATCCGTTAGGGATTCGTTGATTTATGTTTTTGAAAAATTAATGATTTGAAACCTTAAAAATTGAAATTCGCCGTAAAAACGCTGAAGTATACATATCCCTTTACCGTAAACCGTAAAATTTTATTCGGAAATCAAACGACTTATAAGAGCATTAATCTGGGCATAAATCATAATTATTCTAAAAAATAAAAAAATTGTAAAAATTTCTTTGTCTCAACATATGAATAATAATAATAATAATAATAATAATAATAATATGAAAATTTTCTACGTTTTCACTCTCTTTCCTTTTCTGTTTTCTTTTCCTTTTTCCTTAAAGGAATATTTTCATGCGCGCATTCGACGCTTAAAACCTCTGTTTATATTTTCCTTCACCTCCTTCTTCTTCTTCTTCATTTCCATCCTTTTCTTCTTCTTCGTTTCCTTGCCTTTTAGTTCATTAAGAATTATGTTTCGCTGGGAATTTTATGTTTTTGTTTGTTTTCATTTTTTATGAGTCATTAAAATAAACATTAAAAAACCTCTACGAAATCTGAAACACGTTTCGGAATCCTTTTTGAAACTCTCCCTAACAGCTCGTTGGTGAGGGTGATATTGTTGGTGTAATGGGTGGTGTAAGTGGTTTAGGTGTTGGTGATAATGAAGTTAAAGATGAAGATGGCGATGGTGATGATGATGATGGTGGTGATGGTGATATAGATGGTGTTGGTTGAATTTTCTATTGTGTATTTTGTATTTGTTTATTCTGTAGATGACATTTTGTTGACTGCAATTAATTGCTTCTTATTCTTCTTATTGGTCTTTTATGAACGATTAAAAATGATTTTATTCATGGAAATATTTTCTTTGCCTTTTACAATAATTAGAAAATGGTTTTCTCAAGAAAATGTATTTACATAAAATAAATGAACAGATTAATGAAAATTAGAAAATTGTTTTTTCAATTTAAGTTAAACTTCTTCGTTTGAAAACTTTACACAAAAAAATTATAAATATAAAATTATTTTTTTTAATATTGAATTATTTTTTAACTATTATATTATATTTAAAAAAATATTGAATCATTTTTTAATCGATTTATTTCATTTAAAAAAACTTATTGAAAATTTTATGAATGAAAAATATCATTTTCTCATAGAACATTTTTATCTATTCTGCCTGTGCAAAATTAATAAGATGGAATAATCCGCGGTTAGCGGAAATCGCAATTTGATTGAAGAAGAAAATTAACTCCGTGATGAAATCACTTTAAGAAATCATTGAAAAATATTCATCGATTTTATCTAGTTTAGCAGTTTTAAAAAGAAAACCAGTCGCCGAACGTGACTATGTGACCATCGTTTCGTTGTCACACTGCATACACACATGTACATATACATACATACACACATACCTATAAACACATACACACACTCAAATCACTCAAAACCACTTTCAATACTGCGTTAATTCAATATTCATTAACTGAACTGTCACTTTTAATGGAATTAAAATAGCGGACTGGGTATGAAACCGTGACAGTGATAAAAAGGCAACAACAGGACAAAAAACAACGAAAAACCACAACAAAAACAAATAAGAAAAAATCAAATTAACAAGAAACTTACACGAACAACCAGATACTAAAACTATCCTGAAATAAAAGCCAGGATTTCATTAATAAAAGTTTTGATTGATTAACTTGATTTGTTCGGGATGTCCTCGGAAAGGATAGATAAAATAAGCGGCGGAGGGACAAAGAAAGAGAGAGAGAGTGAGAGATATGGAGATTGAGATAGGGAGAGAGAGAGAGAGAAAGATAGAATGGAACTGTGGAAACACAATTTTGTGTTCCGTCATCTTCGTTTCATTTTTCTTCTTTGACCGGAAGAAAGCTCTATAGAATAGAAAGCTCTATAGAATCTATAGAATCTCTATAGAAGCTCTATAGAAGGTACGACATAGCCTGGGAGAGAGGCAGAGAGAAAGAAATTGAGAGATCGTCATACTTTAAATAATTCATGAAGAGAATTGATTTTATTAAATTTCTCTTTTTAATTTTCTTGCGAAACTTTGATTGCGCAGATAAAAATTAGAAGCAAACGAATTTCGAGAAATGAAATCACAAATTGCAATAAAAGATTTCATTTCAAACAACTTTCATTTATGTTGTTGTTGTTGTTTTTAAAATCTCGTAAATGAAAATTGTGGAATTTCCTTTTGACCAAAAAAGAACCAAAAAAAAAGACGAAAACAAAAAGAAAGAAGAAAGACAAGAGCAGAAATTTGCATAGCTTCGGCTGTTGCCACAGCCGCGGCAGCAGTAGCAACGCCAGCAGCAGCAGTAGCTGTAGTAGCGGTAGAAACCTTAGCTGCGGCGACGTCAAGAAATTGGTTTTTTTAAATAGTCTGCACGTTTTTGATTGTTTTGTACATTTCTCTCCTCTCTTCACAATTTTTCCACGATGACACACTCACGTTTGCTTACACGCACACACCTTACACACACACGCACAAACACTCGCACATACGATTGAACGAGCATACAAATATAGAGTATTACAGTGTTACCACCGGTATTTAATTACCTCGTGGCAGCAGGCCGTTTTCAATTATCCTGGCTTCCAAAAGTAACCGCGGCAATAGCAAACACATCGCAATCACGACATGAACGAAAGCCGCTGTCGGTCCACCATGCGTCCAGAGGGCTCTTATCGTTCCACCACCTGCTTCCTCTTCCAAACCATCGTGTGGAGCCATCGAACATCTCTGGTATTTCGATCCACCAGCTGCCAGCTTGATACCGTCATTCGCCAAATTGCCAACCTGAAAAATTGAAGGAAAATTGATAAAATGAATGAATGGACTGCTAACGAATGACGGAAACAGTGAATTAATATACGAATGAATGGATGACTGAACGAATGAATGAAAATGAAAAATTGGAAGTGTATTGAGTTCGTGAAGGGTTGAACGGGTGAGGGTATTATGTGTATGTGGAAATGTGTATGTGTTTGAGTTTATGTGTGCATGCAGTAAATGTGGAAAATAGTAATTAAAACAGAAGAAAAAAGTAATTGAAGAATCGTATTTTATGCCGCATAAAATTGCTCACACCGCACGAGTAAATGTCGCCTGATCTAAATAACGGCTAAAATGAATGACTGCTGACTGAGATAACTGACGTCAGTGACAAAGTATGCAAGTATACAATTTTTTTTGTCGGACGCTAAAACGCTATAACTTAACTAACGGAATAATAAAAAAGGAAGCAGCGACCAATTGACGCAGACATAAAACAACTACTAATCTACCGTCTAAGCTTACAATTTTTTGTAAGGATATTATTTTCTACCTTGTATCTGTTATCTTTTTGCAGTACACTGCCCATGATGATGATGGCCATGATGATGATATATTTTTTACCATTTGCCTAAAGACTTAGCTGCAAAATTGCTTTATTGTTGCTGAACCAACTAAATCATTTCTGCGGCGATTTAAAATTGTCCTTCGTATAGTTAGTTACAAAAACTTTCGGTTTGCAGAAGTACTTTCTCAAACCAACGAAATGTTTGGTAATGGCAAGTTTTTTTCGAATATTTTCTCTTTATCCGCCCCTAACCCCCTGCCGCATTATTTGTGTTGCGTCATGCTTTACTTTAATGATGAAAAGTTTTTTCATTAAAAATCAACTATATGGTCCTTTCCTTCTCCGTTCTATCCTCATCTCCTCTCATTTCATTATCATCGTTACCATTATTATCGTCATCATCATCATCATTTAATATGACTTTCCGTGACTTAATGGTAAAATTGATGGATTTTTAATTGATTTTAAGTCGTATATTTCGGTTCCTGTTTTGAAAATGACTATTGGTTAGTTTACAATTTCGAATGAAACTAACAAATTTTTGTTCGGTTTATCGAAAATTCAAATATACAGGAAATTTTCCCATGTCTTCAATTAATGCGAATAATCTTGATTCTATTTTGGTTTCTTATGAATTCTTTTTAAATTGATTGGTCGTCCCCGATCAGCTGTTCGTTTTGAAGTCAGCTGTTTATTCATTTCAAAAGCCGGTTGTTCGCCTCGAAATCAGCTGTTTACTTAAAAGATGTTTGCTTCAAGAAAAAACAGCTGACTATGTCTCAATAAAAGTTCCATGAATATAGTCAGGTATGACACGATATATTGTATCGGTATATTGTGTCATGTATGCTTCAAGAAATTAAATAGTGTATAAACTTATACCATAAACTCATAATTCTTATAAACCATTAAAACGTCTTAGAGATCACTTTTTATTCTTCTAGTGTATGAGTGAAATTTTCAATCTCGTTTCTTTCGCGATCTTAAAATTATAAACATTTCGCAGTTTTTCTCATTAATAAAAATCTCGTATCCTACATTCATGAATTATTATCCTTTTGACATATAAAAGAGTATCCATAAATGTGTCACCATAGCAAAAAACTTAAAGAAAAAACAAAAATTTGTATGCGAAATATTTTTTATGAAAAAGAGAAAAACGGTTGAGATAATATTTTCCAGTTTCAGCTTGCTCCGATTTCCTTTCCGATATCCTTTCCCTTTCTCTCCGAATATCGTTTGCCACCGTCAACGGAAAACCCATTAATTCAAAAAAATACATTTATTCTTAAATCATTCGCTCATTTTTGCAAACGCTCATACACTCATACATTTATACATTCATATATTCATACATTTTCGCATTCCAGTACTCGTGCATACCTTCTTCATTCCTACATTTGCTCATTTATTCATTCAACCATTCAGTCATCTATTCATTTAATCATTTACTTAATCATTAATTTATAAAAGGAAATGAATGGAAATAAATATTTCCTCCCCATAGAATTGACAATAAAGACGTTTATTTTTTTTTTTAATTTAACGATGCAATCAATTGCCATGAAGCTGATGTTGAAAACAATTTTGAACGCTTTCAGTTGTAACGTTAAATAACAATAACAAATATAACAATAACTGCAATAACTGCAATATTGCAAAAACAACGATTGTAACAATCTATACTATACGTTTTTAAAAATTAACGCATTTGTCATCGACTGCAATTTTAATACGATATAAATCGATTTTTATTTACCAAAACAAAAAAGAATACGATAAAATAGTCTACCAATTAATAAATTGATTTTTTTTTGAAAAAATTTTACTATTTAATGAAAAACAACAAGAAGTTAATATCTTACTCTTTTGTGGGCGTTTTTCTATAAATTGTTAATTGTCATTCATTAATGACGTTGTAAAATCGTGCGCTATCACGTGATTGAATGTATGGGTAAATATTTGAAAACAATATGAATGCAATATTTGTGTTTTTTTAAATAAACTCATTTTTTTGATAATTTTTATGACGAAAATTCAAGAAGAAAAAATCGATTGAAAATTCTTTCTTCGATTAAAGAGCCAACCTTCACTAGCGTAAAAAAAAACGAATTCTCACGCTCACTTTTCCTCTTTGGAGCATGAGAAAAAGGGATAGCAAAACACTTAAAAAAATAATAATATTGCATACTTGCACGTCAATCAAAATCGCGTCAGTAAAATTATTACATCAATTTCTTGTTTAATTTGAATTAAATTCAATTTTAAAAGAAAACATTAAATATGAAAAAAATTGTTTCTATTGAGATAATTTTAAATATAGATATTAAAATTTTAAATCATATTTTAAATAATTTTTTTTGCTTTTACTTAAATTTCATATTAACTTCTTTCGTAATTCTCATAATTCTTTAACATTAAATTAAAAAGATAAAGAAAATAATATCTATTCCCGTTTTTCTTCTTTTTCTTTTCCTCCAGAATCCAACGCTGATAAAACTGAAAAATATTTTGTTGTTTCTGCTTTTGAATTTTGTTCGAGGTTTACACTTCGAGACTCATTTAATTGCGATGCGTTTTCATTGAAAATTGCAAATCTTTGGCAAACGGATGAATGCTCGACGAAAGGAGGAGAAGGAGCAACAGCCTCGGCAGGCATGCCGGCAAGCAGACAGGCAGGGAGAATACCAGTAAAAGGCACGCTCAAACCTTCCGATAATTGTCTGTCTATCTGCATCCGAGTGGAAACGGAAGTGGCCTCACTTCTATGTGTGTGTGTGCGTGTGTGTATGTGCTTCATACAATTTTATACTTAAACGTGCAAAGCCGACCACCATTTTGCCAAAATATTTGTTATCAAAGTTGCACAAAATTGCACTCAAGAGCCGAGACAGAAACAAACCTTCGCCAGCAACAGTAAAAACAACAACAACAACGACCTAGCTATCGTGCATTTACATCGCACAAAGTTGTATGCAAAGTACAATTGTATTCATTGAATGGAATTAAATGGAATGGCATGGAATGGAAACACATTGCCATCAACTTAATATTCGGTATGTATTCGTTTCATAAGGATTTATCCATAGAAGGAAATATACATGCATACAGACAAGGGAGACACATAGAGGCAATCAGGCATGCTAACGATAATACAAAATCAACTCAGAGGTGCCAGAGTGTTCGAATTTCTAAATTCCACGTGAATGAACGGACAGAGAATTGCGTGTGTGTAAACCTCAAAACGATGTTACAGAGAAGCCAAAAATCGCTAATTGTTACGGCCCAGTAATTTAGAAAGACCTAACGTACGAGGTGAAGTAAATACGGATACGGAGCTTAAAAGGACTTTTTGAAAATTTTGATAAAATTTTTAAATTTCAACAAATTACAAATGGAAAAATAATTGAGAGTAAATTTATTAATATTAATAAATTCATCAAAACATATTGCATTTGTTTAATGAGATATAAATTAATTAAATAAAGGATTAATTAAATAAAGGAAAAAATTAATTAAAATAAAGGACAGTAATAATCATTTTCACCAAAAGAAAATGTTCTGTAGATAAATTAAAAACGATGTGAGCAATTGATCTATAAATAGTAATAGACACCTACTGGTTTGAAGAAGTGGGTGTGGCACCAGCTTGTTTTTAACGTCCCAGGGATATAGACAGTATATTTTAAAATATTCTTTATTCTTTCTCCCGCAATTCTGACATTTGATGCAAATGGATAGGCCACACCTTATTTGTTAGCATATTTTTGCTACTCACACTGCAAGTTGCGAAATCTAGCTTTAAGGGGAGACAAACCAACATTAGTTTTGAAATGGCTATTTCGTCATTTTTTAATACCAAATAATCCAAAAGATCCATTCCAAATGCCACGACCATATCTCTAATCAAATCTTCTGTAATTGCGACTCCAACAGACTGATATAATGACAAACAGCCAGACAGATAGTTAGAGAGACAGATGGACGGACAAGGTTAAATCCAATAAGGTTCTATTTCTCTCGTTTTCGCTTCGTTTAATGCCTCGTTTAACGCATTATAAACACAAAATGAATATATCGTTAATCATTCGGGGAAAATGGTATAAAAATACCGAATATTCAAAATTTATTGCTCCATTGGGGACGTCAGTAATCGGTTATAACTCTATAACGTTATTTATATACGTGCAAACGTAATCACATGTTTGTGTGTGCGTTCGTGCTTGCGTGGACGTGGGTGGACTTTGGTGTATTCTCTATCATCGTTCATTTTGCTTTTTTGTCTATCGATCTGTTTGTTTCCGTGTCTATCTGTTTGTCTGCCTATCTGTCTTTTTACGTTCTTCTTCTTTTATAATTCTTATTGTTATCAATGTTGTTTTCATAGATGTTGTTTTTAGTGTTATTATTTTTTTGGGGGAGGGGTGTTGTCTTTGTTGTTGTTGTAATTATTATTGTTATTATGTAATTTATTGTCATTGTTTAAATTGTATTTGTTTCTGTTTAAAGAAAGCACAAGAGGAAGGAGTGAAATAAAGCGTAATTTCATTTATTATGATGATAAAAGGATTTAGCATGAAAAAGCACACACGCACAGAAACTCTTGGACAGCACAAACAGAGAGAAACAAATGCAGACACCCATACACGCACACACACACTCACACGCAAAGTGATCGAGTTCTCCGAAGAGACATAAAGGCGAACAAACTGAGGTTGGTGCTGACACACAAATGGGCGGTAAGAGATATTAGGTGCAACTATATATAGTTTTAGTAGCAATAATAATAACAACAACAATAAGCAACAACAGCGTTGTTGCTATCGTTGATAGCTTGCTCTTGTTTTTAGTTAACTAGCTTTTTAGCAATGATAGCGATAACAACACCAACAACAACAATACCGACAACGACATTGATAAGAACGGCAGCAGCAACAACAGCAACACTAACATTATTAACACTACTAAATAACTACTGACTTTTACCCAACCGCATGGTTCCAACCATTCCAATCCATACCATTCCTGTTAACTCATTTTTTGCCCACAAAACGGTATCCGCAGAACCGAAATGACAGTATTTGTTGCAAATGAATTTAATAATAAAGCTAACCAAGTAATAATAATAATAACAACAACAACAAAAAACATCTCCAACCAGAAGAAGAAGACAAACCAAGCAAAAAACAAAACAAAAACGTTCAAACAAAAGCAAAAAATTGAATTAAACAACGAGCTGACTGAGTCCTTTTTGGCGCGTGTTGCGAAGATGTTGAGGGGCGAGGGGACGGGGTTTAATGGAGATAGTGAGAGTCGAGATATTGGTGTTGGACAAGCCAGTGCTGATTGCCAGTTATGGTACTGATGTATTAGTGAAAATAACATTAAGAGTATTGTTGTTGGATTGAAATTAAGTCAGTAACCGATATGAACCGACTATTCCAGTTCACTCACTTACAGTGGGCTTACAAGAGTACTTTTGTGGGTGTGTGCGTGTGTACGTATACCAGTCAGCGATTGCACTGTAGGTGTCTGTCGAGAAACAGTCAGTTTTTTTCAGAAATATATGAAAATATGTATCAGCGATTGGTGTTTGTGTTTATGTGTCAGTGCAATGTGTTTACATGCGGACTTGTGTGTATATGTGTCTCTGGGAATTCAACTACTGCCCCACCAACGAAAGTGTCAGTGCAATGTACCGTAAATGCTACAACACAAAGCATTCTCTCCATCATACTCTTTTGAATTTCCAACATCATGGTCTCCTTCTGCTATAACGAAAGCCTTGTGGATGTGTGTGTGCGCGTATATGTGTGTGTGTGTGCGCGTATATGTGTGTGTGTATTTTTGTTTGTTTGCATGATACCACCATAATCATTCCGTCCGCTTTTGCACATATTTTCATTATTTAAAATGGCGCTGATTATAAGCGGAAAAGGATACATAAAAAAGTCAAAACAAAAAAAAACCGAGAAAAGAAAAAACAACAATTCAAAATATACGATATTAAATGATGAACCAACTGAGACTTACTTTGAACACCGCCGACGTGAAGAAGAGTGGCAGTAGAATGAACACGACGCCTGAGAGAACAATCTGTAAATTGAGTTCAGCCACTGGCTCGATTTTCCACTGAATCAGCGAGCAGCCTGAGAGATGAAAAAATAAAGAGAAAAAAATTGTATTTAGGTTTTTTGTTTTCTTTGTTCGAGAAAGTAATCGCGTATTAACAATATTAAAGAGTTTACTAAAAATTTATTAAGAAAATATTAATATTAAAGATTTTTAAGGAAAGGAAAGGCGAGGCAGTAACGATAACATCACTAAGATTAATATCCTAATAATAAAGATAATTATGATTAACGACTGAGCGGGAGCTGAATGTTATTAATGATCAGGAGCAGAAAAATTAAGAGTAAAAATTTTGTAATTTGCAAAGCAATGTAAATAATCGTGGTAATGATGATGATGATGAAAATGATTAACGACAATGAAAGAGATTTATGTTTAAGGCCTTTCTGATTCTCATGATAAATGAATGTTGGATAGGTGGTTTAATGGGTGGATTCATGTGGTGGGTTAAAAGTGGATTAATTTAATAAGAATTAAGTCAATATTTAATGAATAATCAATGTCATAATAAAATATAATAACTTTTAATGAAATATTTAATTGAAAAGTTGATTAAGGACAATATGTGTAATTTTACAGGATAATGATAATGATAATGATAGTGAAGATTAATTAATTAATCGAATTAAATCCTCATAGATGGCTAATACATTATTTATCACCAACGTCTTTAATGATGATGATGATGATGTTGAGCGAAACTTACCAAGGAATCGATAGGCTCCATGAACTGCTAAATAACCTTGAAAGAGTGTCATCAGGACGCCGTACCAAATCGACCATAACGAATTCAAATGCAAATTATTCGTATGATCCATGACCGGAAGTCGGACGTGATTATATTTCGTATGCTTTCGTTTGGCATTCATTAGGAGTTGTTGTTGTTGGTGGTGGTGTTGTTGTTGCTTTTGATGTTGCTGATGTTGTTGCTGATGTTGCTGTTGTTGTTGTTGCTGATGATGATGTTGTGGCTGTTGCTGTTGTACGGTTTGATGATGATGATGGTGATTGTGATGATGATGCTGATGTTGATGATGACTTATATTGCTACTTGTTGTTGTTACAATCGAATTCGTAATGCTCGAATTAAGACTCGGTGGACAATTTTTGCCCATTGCACTAATATTGTTAATGCTCGTGTTGCTGACGTTGCCGTTGTTGCCACCGTGCAGCAATAACGAACGCGAGGATATTGATGATATTCTTTTGTCTTTACTTTTGTTCTTATTGTTGTTGTTGTTGCTGCTATTGTTCGAATTGGAGCCAGCTTTATTACTACTTCTATTGCTCTTACTGCTGTTGCTGTTGTTGCTACTGCTAGTACTATTAGTGCCAACGATCACGCTGTTATTTTCGTAGCCAACTAAGGAGCCACTTATGGACATTGCCAGGTTGAGTTTAGTACGTTGAAAGTTTGTGTGTATGTGTGTCTGTGTTTGTGTGAGTGAGAGCGTGTGTGTATTTGTGTGTGCTTGTGTGTGTCTATTGCTATTGCTTCTACTGCAAACCAATAGTAGTCGGTTAGCCTACAAGGATTATTATTAATCTGATGGCTTGACAATTGGGTGTGTCTATTCACCACGTTGTTGTTGTTGTTTATTGTTTATTTTTAATTATTTTTCGAATTCGTTCGAATTGATTGATTCGATTGTCGTTGTTTGGTTCTCTTGATTCGATGAATGAATACGGTACAGTTCATTTTGGTTTTTGTTCTTGTTTTCACTGCAGGCATTACTCATTCTGATTAATAGTTGTTGTTGTTTGGTGTCGTTAATCGATTAATAATATTTATTCCATTTATTTGTGCTTGAGAGTTATATTGCTCGTTCACACTCACACACATGTACGTGTGTGTGTACGCATATACATCGGACTCAAAATGGCGCTGGCACAAACTGTAATTAAAAAAAAATGGAAGAGAGAGTGAGAGGAAATGAAATTAATCAATAGGAATGATATCATTAATATTTAAATGTATTTGTATATAAACCAAAGGACCCCGCCAAAAATGTCATTAGTTGGAGATCAGTCCAAGTGAGTGGTTGGAACTAGTTACACACAAAACGATAACTCTCACCATCGGTGAATCTTATTTATCTCATTGTTTTGAGAGGTTTCGAAATATGTATTTTTTCTATTTTTATGAAATTTTTTATCCTTTGAAGATAAGTCCATCAAAATTATTATTTATTAAAGAATTAATACCAAAATGTAGAAAGAGAGCGAGAACCTTCTCTTCTTTAGATCTCTTTAATTGAAAATAATACTTTACGAAATAATCCTTTCAAGTTCTTTTCCCTTTTTTTCCTAATTCAATATATCTCATTTTTAATTGATAGTCCCTTTGGGTAGTACCGCTATTCTGACCCTATGCCCTCTTTCAATTCCCTGTTCACAACACTCTATTGCTCGAGAACTAACCGACAATAAATACGCAATTATCCAAATAAACTTTAGAATGTCTAACACAAAAATAGTTAAAAATAGGAAAATATGGGAAGATATAGAGCGAAAGAGAAGGAGGGAGGAGGTGAAATATATCCACATATTGATGTCAAAGTGACATAAAGGACATGCTCTGAATTTATGGTTCGTATGGATTTATGAACATTTATGACCGTCTGCTGGAAATTGCAGCAGCTGTTTTCTGATAGACCAGTCGACTCTAGTCATCTCTCTTTTTCTTCTTTTGATAAAACTTCTGCTTTTTCGAGAGTAGAGCTTGCCCCGAGATACTTTTTCAAGTTTAATTAAAATTGTTGAAAGTTAAAATTACTCTTTACGTAATTTATTTTCAATTTCTCTTCAAAGAAACTATTAGTTCTTAGAAAAAAGAATTTATTAAAAAATTTTTTTTTATTAAAAGAAAAAAGTTTAAGACAAAAATAAATTTTACACAAAGCGAACATTAAGAGAAACAAAACAGACAAAACCACTAAATTATTAATGAAAGAATTCCATGAATAACATTAAAAGAAAAAGAGGTGAATAAAAAAATAAGGTAAGAATCAGAAATATGCAAAATATTTCTATCGCTTTTTAATTTAATTGCGTTTGAAATATGATTTGAAATCGATGAATTTTTACGTTTTTCGTTCAATTAAATTTTTGAGATATTTCGGGTATCTGAAAGCAATTTTTTAAATTTAATCTTATTAAAATAAAATTGTAATTTAAGTTTGTTTTGAAATTGTTTCTTTGATAGTTTCGTTTGTTGTTGTTGTTGGTTTTGTTTTGTAGTTCTAAAAACGCTCAAGTGGTTTTCGAGAGTATTTGTTAATTCCACAAAAGCTACAAAATCTTTTTATTGTTTCATTTTTAATTGTTCCTGCTTTTTTTAAAGAACCCCCATCCATTCGCCAGACCATGCATCCACCCTTTTACTAATCAAGCAGTCAACTAATTAGCCCTAAATAGAAGTTCGGTTTATATGAATCGCTTTATTGCCGGCATGTCATACCATTTGCTTTTCATTGCGTTACATTATTTCACGTTACGTAAATTTTCAAGTACAAAATGCTTAATCGTTTGATCCAATTAATGCACTCCGTTGAACAGCATTTAAGACTTTCAATTAAGAAGTTTAACCACGCCTAACACGCCTCCCATTTAACTAAATATAAGCATCCGCTCTACCCGGAAGACTGGCTCGATGCTCTGGCCATTTTCGTGGCAAAAAAAAAACTGAAAAAAGAATATTTCTCTCGTCTTTTTTTAATAATTTAGAAATCTTTATCCGTTTTATTCTCCGTCTTGGCTGATGCATTGAAAAGCTTCTTAGACGCACTTGAGAAGTTGTTCTTGGTTATTGTTATTGTTATTGAGTTCTTAAGTTAAACTTGTTGTAAACTCTTGTGATTATATTAAGTATCGTCGAATGAGTAAGAGTACACTCACTTGAAAAATGATAGTTTCGCGAAGATACCAAATGCACGCATGTATGCGCTGTAAAATTAACTGATATGAATGTGTTAGAAAGAGAGAAAAAGCGAAAAGTCAACGTTAAAGAATTCTTATAAGAAAATTGCTCTAAAAGTTTCTCGGAGTTGTTGGACAGAAGGGATATGTTGATGGAGGGAAAGAGAGAGATTGATCAGTTGTCGATATGTTGTAAAGAGCGGAAGAGAGAGAGAGAGTAGCAGGAATATCGTAAAATGGTTATGATATGCTATTCGTACTCTTATTACCCGGTTCGTTTTACATTCTTTCCAATTTCAATAGCTCCATTCAAAACCATCGGATTTATTTTGAATATCATAAAAAGTGTAATTGAGAGGTTGTGGTTCCAAGTTGTTTTTATTTCATTTTCAATTTCTCTTTCTCATCTTTGTTGAATAGTATTGGTCGACTTTAAATAAAGACTTTATTTTCAACTGAAGCAAACCAAAAATTATATATATTGCTTCTTGAAATGAATTAAGAAAATGCAGTTCATTTTATTGCATTTTCATATATGTCAGGAATGGTATATATACAGATCCATAAATGATGAACAGTCTATAGCTATTAAGGATATTTAAAAAAATTGCAATAATTTTTTATGAGAATTATTATTTGCGCATTACCAGAAAAAAGCGATATATTTATTGAGTTTCTCTCTTTGAGAAAGCATTAATAAACACGTGATGAAGACAGGTGTGAGAGTACATATTCCTTTCCTCAAGATCATCTTTGAGTTGATTTGGTTGATTTTGCATTACAAAAGAGAACGTGTGTTAAAAATATTCTCATGGAATTCCCAGGACTACACAGCTTTTCTTATGTCATAAAAAACATTAAATCAAACCAGTGCCTCTTCTGTGTTTAAAGTAAATAATAATATTAATAACGATTTTCAGTTCAAAGTTTTATAGTTTGTAGTTTGGATTTAAAGTTTGAATTTCACTGACAGAGATTATTGCATTGAATGAGAAGACATTTCGGGACCCCACCCCCGATACTAGATTTCTTTATATGAAGTCCAGGAAGCGAAATGTTGAAAAATGCGACGTTAAAAATAAATGAAAAAATTGTACTTTTTTTTACCTGAGCAAAGTAAAAATTTGTCGTCGTTACCCGCCCATTTTTTGCGATCGTTTCATCAGCCAAGTCCAAGTTAAAGCTCTTTTTTCATATTTTTCTCCTTGTTTGTTGTTTCCTTCAGGATTTGAATTTAATATGTTTTCAATTTCACAGGATTTGACTCATATTAAACTTTACGTGTACGTAACTCTTGGTTACACGAGCAGCTAGTTTTATAAGTTACAAACAGCAGGGCGGCCGGTCGCCACTCGACAACAACTAAGTAAGAGGGTGGAGCATATTTAGTTTTGCTTGCCTCTCCACTTACTCTCCACGGTACACATTTATCAATACTATGTAGTAAGCATATATATACTTGTAATATATACTTAGAGGATTTAACATTCCGTTATGCAGTGTTGATACAGAGTAAGAGTAAAGAAAACCTGCGAGAGTTCAGATTTATGTCGTTGCCGCGGGTGAGTTTGTCTCAGCTCAAGGTTTTGAAACTTCGCCTTCTAACGAATCCACAAACCTAAAGGTATGAAGGTGATGGAGAGAAGCTGAAATCGTGTAAACGTGTGCGTGGGTGTTGGGTAGGAGAGCTTTAACAAATGTCTTACATTACGTTAGTGTTGCCAACGGCATCAGCAAATAAATCTATTTCCTTATCAATGCGTTCGATAAGGTGGAAAATTTCGTTTCATTTAGAGAAAAATGAAGAAAAAATATTGGATTTGTTCTTAAAACCAAGAAGCCAAGACAGCAAATAATTGACGTGGTTCGCTCGAACGATAAGATTGTTATTTTGAACGCTTTAGGATTAAAGTAATTTACGTTAACTTTTTGCAAAGATCGAATTAATATATTTTAAGTATTTTTTTCATGAAAGCTGGTAAGGACTTAACTTAATCACCATGCTCTAAACGAAATTTGAAGAATATTCTAAAATCAGGGTGAATTTATTTTTAGGATATTTAAAAATAATTATTATTCGATGAAATTGATACAATATTTATTAAAACTCAAATTTCCGAAAGATCATTAATATTTCAATTTCAAAAATGAAAATTTTATTAAAAATATATTCAAAAATTTTAAAACTTCATTATGAGTATAATCTATTATTTTTTTTTCTCCTAATTATTTTCAAATGGAATACGTGATTCTATATATATAAATTGCACGCGCAGAAATAATGTATCGTGCCAACAATTGATTTTTAGTTGTTTGTAGTGAGAGGAAAATGTCTATTTATCTATCGCCAACCACACGGTGCACTAGAGGGAAGTGACCTAATTACAGATAATAAATAACACGCTCTTCAACATACTCGCATCCATTCATTCATTTATTAAAAATACTGTGTGCCTGATTGCATGCTTCGTCGCGCGAATAATCATAGCAATAACAATAAAAATAGGGCCTGACCTAATTTGATGTACCCTACAACGGTAATATAAATTTATTGTATTCATGAAAGGCGTTAGGACCTTATTTGACCACTATTAAAATTTCATTTAAATATCTCCAACCGTTTACGAGTTAATGCTGACTTCTCTATCAGTGGGCGGGCCACGCCTATTTTTGCAAAAATCTGTTATACACAATTTTCAAAATGACGCAAGGACGGCTAGCATAAAGTTTTGTTTAAATATCTTCAACCGTTTATGAGATATGGTTAACTTATGTAGCGGTCCATAACTATTTCTTTAAATTCACAAAGAATTAACGCGACGAATAATAACGAATATCAATGAGAAAAGAAAGATAAGAAAGATAAAAATGAAATTGAAAAACTGTTTTAATAAATGGAAAGGTGGAAATTTTCTAATAATGATAACCACAGGAGGAAAAACTAACGAATGTTTTTTTCATTCTATTCACTATTCACTGAACTAACAACGATCAAAATGAACGAAACAAAAACTGACGAGTAAGCGATTAAGCAAATGAATGGTGACAACGCGAAGGCGGAAAAAGAATGATAAACTAAATTAATGAATGAATGGAAGTGCAATGAAAAAGGCTGTTTAGTGAATAGACAACAAACCGAAAACTAACGAGCGACCAACTAGTGGACTCTTGAATAAACCATAGAGTAAGAAATAAATAGTTATTTCTTACTCTATGGATGAACTTAAGGATTTGAGTGAAGGAACAATGATCACAATTGTAATAAATGCGTGTATGGCATTGTGTGTACAAAAATGCAAAGGAGCTGAGTCGAACGAGAAAATTAATAAAGAATTAAAAAATTGGCAAATTAACAAATTAACGAAAAAATAAAAGTGGCGGCGACCAAAAGTATAAACAAGTAATGAAATAAAAATTACAACTAAGCAATTATTAATAAAAAATTAATAAAAGTAAATAAGAACAATAATGAGATGGAATGGATCAACAAATAAACTAACGAAAACGCAATGAATAAAGGAACGAATTTGTTAGCTTATTCGTTTTTATTAAACGAATAAAATTTTACAATTGATCAGGCAAAACAAACGAATAGAAGAACAAGCATAACATTTTACAACAAACTAGCAAATTCTCAATTTTAAATGAACGAGTAACCGAGTGAATGAATTATGGAATAAATAAACTAACAAACAAAGGAACGAGACACCCAAAGCGTACAGAGAGAGAGTGAGAACGAGATAGAGGGAGAGAGAAAGAGAGAGCTTGATGAGAAAGACAACAGGCAGACAACAACAATAACATTAGCAACGCCAACAACAACAACAACAACAAAATCAATTAAGTAGCAGCAGTCAAACTATTATAATTTTGTAAAAGAACGGAAGGAAGGGAGGACGTATAAAAATTGTGAAACCTAGAAAAATGATTAAAATAACAGGACCAAACAAGAACAACAACAAGAACAACAATATAGTTATATAACAACAATAATAACTAAATATTTCTTTTTCCATTAACAACTTTTTCCTATTTTTTTAAATTTTCTCTTTCTTTTTATCCACAAGAGTTCTTCTTCCTTCTATTCTTCATCGTCAAGATTTTAATTAAAAACTAGAAAAAAATGAAACCAGAAATCAGTCACTCGGGAATCCCAGACAAAGCAAATTAAAAGATTGAGAAAAGAATGAATTAATGAAAGGATGAAATAAAAGGGAATAAAAGGAATTTGGGTGGGTATGCGAGTTGGATTGCGGAAGCGGAAGGACGGAAATAATGAACATGGAAAATTATGTAATGAAAAGTAATAATAGTTTGTTTGCTTTCTTTTTGCTAGTTGGCAATATAGTTGTTGTTGTCAGTGTTGCTGCTGCTTTTAATTAAGTGTTGGAGAAAAATTGAGTACATAAAGTCATTTTCCAGACAAGCTCATTCAAAGTTGGTTGCCAGTAAATTGTCAAGCTTATTTACAATATTAAAGGAAAATTCTCTTTAAAGATTTGAGCAAAACTCGTTGAAAAAGTCAGTGCGAGAGAGAGAGAAACCAACTCAACCCAAGAGAGGAAAATGTGCAAGCTGCCACCATGAGGTGTTATAAAATTTAATACGAGTACGTTGGGAGAGGAAGAAAGCCTCTCTCGACCCACAACGTATGCGTTCCTAAATTTTCTCCTCATCCTCTCCTTTTTATTGCTTTCCTGTATTTCCTTATTATTGTCCTTTCGGGAGGAGGCTTTTACTAATTTTGAACATCAATCGATTTTTATTACCGTCGCCAGAACTTCAGCAACTGTTGTGATTGTTATTGTTGTGATTGTTGTTTTATTGTGATGTTATTGCGAAGTTGCTTGGAAAAGTTTTTAACGCAATCCTCTTGAGCCCTTGCCAACCACCCAGGAAGGGATACACATCCATTCATTCATTCATTCATTCATCCCTTCGAAAAGATCCAAAAATCATTGAAGCTAAATAAAATAAATTCCAATATTCTGCCTTTGTGGTTGCGCTCTTGCGTGTCGGCACGCTGACTGGATGGTAGCGGTGAGGATGGTAGTGGCGCTGATGGTGGATGGTGGATGGCATGCAGTCATGCGATAAAAAGAAGGTGATGAACCAACCCCTTCCTTCCGCCCCTCTCCTCCTTCGGTAAATTTTAATGCATACACGAAGGGAAACGATTTTATGACGGAATTTGAATCCTCTGAATGAAACGAAAGGCAACGCGCTGAGACGAAAAGAGAAGGAGACAGAACAGCCGGAGCAACAGCATTATCAGAATACTGATGTATTAAACGAAAGCAAGCAAGGGTAGTTGGTCAAGACGAACCATGACTTTGCCGGGCGACCCTGTCGAGCGTGGTTTTAAATTTTTGGTTAAAATTCTGTCAATGCGTTGAAATTCGTGATATAAAATAAAAGAGGCGACACTATGCAGGTCGTAACGCGACGAAGTCCAATGCTCTGCTTAATCCATCATCCGTCTCTCTCATCGTCCTTCTCGTTTGTCCATGCGTCGTTTGTATTGCGTCGCTTGTTATGCGTCGTTGCGTGTACTTCATTTAAATAGACTGCAGTGCGTCAAGCATGCTTCAAATTATCACGCTTTTGCAGCAGTTTAATATTTATTGTTAGTATTGTTGTTGCCGTTGTTGTTCCTCTTAAGTGTTGTTGTGATTTTTCCATTTTAATTAATTATATGCCATTTAGGGTAGGTTTTTGTGCTCCGTTTAATCATTGCTGATGTTGTTGTTGGTTGCTTGTTTGTTTGTTTGTTTTTCGTTTATATCAAAGGAATCGTGCGTGCAAATGCAAAATCGGTGTCGCTAAATCTTTTAAACGTTTTGTTGCTTTTGCAATTTTTTTTCTCACTCGCAGCATAAAACGATATTGCGTAATTTTAACAGTGCAGATTATGTGAGGAAGGAGTTGGTGAGAGGGGGTGTGGTGGAAAAGGAGTTGACGAATGGAACCCCGGCAGACCGATGGCAAAAACAAAAGACCACAAAATGGAAAATTTTGTGACCTGTCTGTCAGTTTAGTTTAATGGTGTTCAGTTGTTGTTGTTGTTAATGTTGTTGGTGTAGTTTTTGCCTTGTTGTTGTGGCTGCAAAATGTCTATAACTTAAAGGATGTGTAGAGGGGGAGGGGAGAAAGGATCTTACATTGCGATGCATATCAATGCTGCTCGGGTCACGGCCGGGCGTTGAAGGCCGGTGACAGCTGAAGATATTAGAAGAGGAAGAAGAAGTATTAAGAAGAAGCACCAGATTCTTTTGGTGAGTAAATCTTGCAAAGTTCATTAAACTTAAGAAAAACAAAACAAAATAAATCAAATAAAATTTTAAAACGATTTGCCTACGTGGCTTAAATGTCGCTGTCTTGTTCTTGTTATTCGATGTCCCTCCTTATTTTGCTCTGTTTTGTTTCGATCATCTCCCGCTTAGTTTCTTAATATTTCCGGGGCGTCACGTTTTGCATAAATAATCGTTGGAATGTCAAGAGGACCCATAACAAACTTTAGAAACAACAGCTACAACAACAACAACAACATCATCATCATCATTATCATCATTATTACCATACCGACAACACAATAATTGCAAAAGGTTTAGAAAACAAAAAACGATTATTGGCCAATGGGCGTTAACAATTTATGCGTTGGCAGTAATAAAAACCGTTTGTAAAATGTTTAAAAATTCCTTGGCAAGTTGTTTTTACTGCTATTGTGCTTTATTTTATTTTTTTAGGATCTTCACAATTGCTCTCTTCTTCTCCTTACCACTGTCATTTTTATTTATGTTCTTTGAAGTCTCACTAAATTTAATGCTGTTTCAGGGGTGGCAACATTGGTTTGTATGTCAAGCGGTTGTTTGAAGCCAGTTACGGTTACAGAATTTCCCTGGAATGAATTTAATGTTAATTTGTTCAGGTTTTTTTATTTCAGTTGCTCGGAAATGGATGACGGTGGTTTCAGCTTGAACGCGTCGTGCATTTAGTCGTTCTAATTTTAATTTTTTTTCAGTGACTTATTGTCGTTGCTACCGATTCGTTGCATAACGTCTTCGTTCAACGTCGGCCTTCAACGTTAGCATAATGAGGCTAGATTTGATGTTGGATTGAAGGATACGGAGAGAGTGGGTGGTAGGGAGCGAATGAGGCAAATTATAAATGAGATAAAATCTTCAGAACAGTTGAAGAAACGAAGCTGAAGAGAAAGCATTAAAGTAAATTTACCTAGTTTATGACGAGTACATTCACTCGTTCGATTTTACCTCCAAACTAATTGCACTTCTCTTAAAAGACGTCCTTCTCCTCTCTTCAGCATACAATCATCTTGAAACCATCGCTAACACTTCGCTCTCACACATCAGGCTCCGCAGAGAATTAATTCCTCCAAATGTCCATTTTCCATAAAGATAACTTTCTAAACTTTCAGTCTAAGCAACAACAATAACGATACCGACTACGAGAACAGCAAAAACAGTGGACACGGCGGCGTGTATTTGAAATAGGAATAAAAATTAGATAAAGAAAAAGAAGATGAGAACATTGACACTGGCACCAAAAAAAACCACACCAACACCAAAAATCACACAGAAATCATACAAATCTAAACGTTGTATAAATGTCCGCAACATCGGTTTTGTACTATAATATCGCTCGTTGTTTTCTGAAGGAAGCTTCGGAAATTTCTAGTTTTTGAAAAGAAGCCTTTTTCTCAGAAAAAGATTTTTATTTTTTGATGTGTAAGCAATGAAAATTTTATTAGGAATGATGTGAAAAATATTAGATAGAATGATTGAAATTCTAAAAATTTCTATAGCAATATAAATGTTGATTTCAATATAAACAAGTGTAGTTTTAACAAGTATTTTTCCAACACTCCTCCTCAACATTTATATTTTAATTATGACATTAATTAACTATATTTAATAACTTAGTAAATTTGCTGTGTTTATTTTTACACAAATTCTTTGTAAAAATGTCGGCTATGTTCTCATCAGAGCTACAATACTTGAGTTCAATTTCTTTTGACTTTATCATCTCACGTACATGGTGATATTTAATACTTATGTGTTTAGTCCTATTGTGAAATACAGGATTCGTAGCTAATTTTATGGCGGATTGATTGTCGACATTTAACGTTACACTTTCTTCTTCCCGAAAACCCAATTCTTGTAGAAGTCTTCTTAGATAGACCGCCTCTCTTGAAGCATTTGATGCCGAAATATATTCAGCTTCTGTGCTACTTAAAGCTATTGTACTTTGCTTTTTGGATTCCCAAGATATAGCACAGTTACCAAGAAAGAACACAGATCCGGAGTATGATTTTCTATCTCCATCGCAGCCTCCCCAATCTGCATCTGCGTATCCTATAAGTTTCTCATCGCCACTGGAAAACTTCAACTTTAAATGTGCAGTTGCTTTCAGATATCTCAGCACCTGTTTAGCTGCAGTAAAATGTTCGATGTGAGGATTTGAATTTCTTTGGGCCAATTTAGAGACAGAATGTAATATGTCAGGTCGAGTTGTTAAAGCCAAATAAAGTAACGAACCGATTAGCGATTGGTATATTGTTACGTCTACTTTTCTGCAGTCCTCTTGACAACTTATTTGAAAACCTGAATTCAATGGAATTGATGCTGGCTTTGAATTTTCCATATTGTATTTTTCTAATAGTTCTTTGATGTAAATTTCGTGGCCAATTTCAATATTGCCTGTTTCACCATCACGATTTACTTCCATTCCCAAAAAATGATCGAGTAAACCTTTATCTGTTATAATAAATTCTGTACTTAATTGTTCTTTGATATTTATAATTTCGTTGTTATCTTCGCAACCGATAATAATATCGTCAACGTAAACCGCTATCAGTATCATGTGTCCATTTCTAATTCTTTTATATAAACACGGTTCACTTTTACATGGTATGAAGCCTGCGGATTTTAATACTTCATCCAATTTAAAATTCCACTCCCTGCCAGATTGTTTCAAACCATATAGAGCTTTATGCAAACGAAAAACCATTTCAGGATTTTGCTGATTTACTATTCCTTCTGGCTGTTTCATATAAATTTCATCCTGGAGTTCTCCATTTAGGTATGCAGTTACCACATCCACTTGATGTAACTTCATTTTATATTGCACAGCTAATGCCAACAACATTCTAATCGAAGCATATCTGACCACCGGTGAAAATGTCTCTTTATAATCTACACCGTATTTCTGATTATAGCCTTTAGCAACAAGTCTCGCTTTGTGACGGATTACATCACCCTTTCTGTTTTTCTTCAATGAAAAAATCCATCTACTGTTTATAGCTTTTTTCCCCTGTGGTAATTTAGCTAGAGACCACGTCTTGTTTTCTATTAATGATGATATTTCACTTGCCATAGCTTCTTTCCACTTTTCACTATTTTTGCAATTTATTGCCTCTTTAAATGATTGAGGGATTTGTTCTTCCGCTACAACATTCAAAACGTGTGGAATTTTCTTCGGTCTACCTGGTTTACCAGTTTTTAAGATTTTTGGTCTACCAGGACCTTTTTTGGAAATATTTTTCTCAGTATTCTCCTCCTCAAGAGATATATCGTCATTTGAGAATTGTGTTGTATGTGGAACTACTTCTTCTACTGAATGAAAGGATTCTTCTTCTGGTTCAGACACATTTTCTTCACATTGTTCGACAATTTTATTAGAGCTCTTCTCTTCACAATTTCCAATGTTGAAAGAGATAAAATCTTCTACATTTGGCTCATTAATGATATTATTACTACACATTTTTTGTTCATTAAAGCAAACATCACGTCGTTCAATTATTTCGTTCTTGTTTATGTCATATAATCTGTATGCTTTTGATAAGAGAGAATAACCTACCATTACCAAATTCGATCCCTTTGATTCAAATTTCCCCGTTCTTGTTTTATTTAGAGCTACAGCATAAGAGCCAAACACTTTTAGGTGACTAACGTTTGGCTTTCTTCCGGTCCATATTTCATATGGTGTTTTGTCATTTAAGGCTTTCGAAGGACACCGATTTCTTAAATAAACTGCTGTGGCTATAGCCTCAGCCCATAATTTCTTACTTAGTCCTGAATGATTTATTAAACATCTCGCCATTTCTTTTTACTTGGATTTTGAATTTGGATTTTATTTTATTTTGTTTTATTTAGATTCTCAGCAAATGTGCGTTTAATCAAGTCAAATTAGGATTTTTCTTCCAAATGCCCAAGTTTTTTCTTGCAATTAAATACAATAACAAAGTAAACTACACAAATATGAGAATAACTTGTTTCAGTGTTTTAAGCATTAATATTTCATTTATTTCGAAACATTGGCAACTCCTGGGAGAGGCTTAATAAATAGAAGAGAACTTAAGACAAGATTCTCATCTCGCAGTTATAACTTGAGCAGCTGTAAAAATACTAAGATTACGTGTGTTGGGTTAGTGCAATTTTAACATTTTCCGGATACCACACACCGACACAGGCTTAAACACATATATTTGCATAATAAGGCAAACTACTCACACAAAATTTACATTTTTAATATCAAAGACAAACTTTAGTGTCGGTTACATCAAAAAGAACCTTTCTGAGAAAAATTATAAGCGATAAGAGAAATGGAAGGGAAGAGAATAAATAAATAAATGTGAGTAAGTGTATGTATACGTTTGTGGGCTTTCTTCTACATTATCCACAAAAGTGTCATAAGGCATGTTAGAACGACTACAAAAGAACTTTCAATAATGTAAACGATTGAGTGAAGGTATTGTGCATAAAAAGGGCTGGAAAACTATGTAGATGTCGTGAAAGTAAAACTCAAGAAAAGTAAAAAAAAACGGAAATTCGTTGCATGTGATTCATATCCTCTGTTGACTTTTGCGATTGGTGACAGAAACATACCAAAGCAACGGTAACGGTGTGGGAAGTCGCACACATAAATGTATAGAATTCACACGTGCACACATCCACACATGTGCACACATGCATACATATACACGTGCGCGCTTATGAACGACTTACAATATGTTCATGCAAACCGACGTTTTCGGTGAAACCGACAGAATGAAAAGTTTTACAAGTAATAAGATTGAGAGAGAGGAGAAGAATGAGAGGTAAAAAAAAAATAAAAAAATTCTTTAGAAAGTAAAACATGTGCAAAATTCAATCGGCAAAAAAGTGGAAACGTGGAAAAAAAAAGTGGAAAAGTTTTTGTGTTGTCGTTTCACACTCAGAGAAAGAAACTACTATCGCAGTCTCATAATTTTGTAACTTGCTTCGTTTCTAAGATTGGATGGCGTAATTGTAGGGTGAACAACAATAATAAAATAAAAACAATTAAATTACGGCAACAAATATAGTGCCCAGATAATTAAAAAATCAATGGATTTGCAAGGTTTTGTTTTAAATTATTTTATATGTGCATCAGTGTGCGTGTCTGTATTTGTGCGAATGTGTGTGTCAGATAAAATCTGATTGGACGCAGCTATTCATCAATTTTTCTTGATCGAGACGAATCCTTGACCAAGGAGTCAAAAGTATTAGTTTTTACGTCGAAACAAATACCATAAAATAAAATGAAAGCTTTGTTTGTTTGAAACAAAAGACATCGCGAAATTCTCGAAATACTATTATTTCTCTCTATGAAAACGAGATTTATGTTTCAAATCTCGCTAAATCTCAAATGTTGGAATCATTTCGGAAAATTATGTCTGTTTATTATTAATATTCTTTTAAACAAATTTATAAAAATTTTACATGAATTTTTTCATAATTTTCTTTTTCAATTTTTCTTTTAAAATATTTCAAAAACATGTCTCTTTCGTTGTCATATAAATAATTGGGAAAAGGGGTGGAAGGACGAGGAAGAATTTCGTGTCAGGCGCTTCTAAAATATTTTGTATGCATTACTTTATTTCTCTCTGCTCTCTTTTTCTCACTCTCTCTATCTCTTCTCTATCTACCCTTCTGTCGAGCTCCTCAATTTATGACATGCATTTTGCAGCATTCCTTTATAAACATTTTTGCAATTTTAGGCACAAAATCGTGACATGTTTAAATAATTCATTCTCTCTTTTCCCTCAAGCACGTTTTCAGTGTGTCTTTATATGCATGTATGTGTGTACGTGTGTGTTTCTCTATGTATGGCCAGAATTACTAACAAACTAGCTCACACGTTCAGAAAGAAAAACTTACAACAAAAACGCAAAAATCAACAAAACAAATAAAACCCAAAAATTTGATGTCAAACATATAACAAACAAACAATAACTAGAAACAACAACTACGAGTGCTACCAGAGAAAAGATCGAATATAACGGAAGCTGAGAGAAGGAAACGGAAATGAAATATTCTCATGTATATCCGCTAAAGAATCGCACAAATGACACAGAAAAGGAGATTTGGGGAAGAAGATTGATAAAGAGAGAGAAGGAAAGGAGGAATGAAGGAAAAAGCGATCATTTTGCAGCTGAAATATTTTGATGCTGACTTCATTTGAAAATTATCTTTCTTTGAAGGCGTGGTAAGTATAAAAAATGTATATATATTCTTGTGGATACTCTCTGTCATCACAAACTAAGCGGCATTAAAAATGGCTAAAATCGGATCGACGACACGCCTCCTTTTAATGAAATAAAATTGTAAAACCATATTTGTCAGTCTCTTTTGGAATTTTGAGGCTGAAATTCTATGACCGGGGTAGTAGTTCTTATAAGTCTAGAGGAAGTTGACTTGGCACGCCCACTATCATATTGTGTCATGTGAGTGCTTTTTGGGAAGAGTTGTGTCGGGGATGAGTTAGCAGATCAAAGTTAAGCAAGAAGAAAAAGGAAATGTAGTATCTTCTGCCCCGCGGAAGAAGCTAGCGCTCTTGCTTGTTTTATTTTTACTTTTGTTTTCTCCTTTTGAGAGACATTTCCAAATAAATACAAATACAATAAAAATCGTGTATTGAATCCAATAGAAAGAAAAACAAACAAAACAAACAAACATAATATTATTCGTAGGAAAATAAAACTAAAAAACAAAATCGAACGGAATTGCAAAAGAACGTAGAGGGAAGAGAAACGGAGGAAAACGAGAATTTACAGATGAATGTGTTTAAGAGAAATTGAAATAGATTTCGAAATATCTTGTAGCTTGTATGTAGCCTGGTATGCCTGTGTATTCTCTTACATCTATGTAAGTGTGTGTGTATGTGTGAGTACATGTACGTGAAATGCATTGTGTACGTGTCTCCCTCTCCCTCTCTCTATCTTCGCCTCATCGTTTGAGAAATAGAAAGAAATTAAGTCATGTTTCATTCAAAATGAAATAAAAACCGATGAGCGAGATGGAAAATAGCAAGAGAAAAACAAAAAGAATAGGTGTGTAAAGTTAAGACTTTTCTAGGCTTGAGAAATGTTTCGTGATGGATACTTCCTTGAAAAATTCAAATGTCTCTCTGAGAGAAACGAATAAAATTAGAGAAATTCATCAAAAATATTTTTCAATTCGAGCAATCGGTAGGGAACATTTTGTTTTACGAGCATGATGTAATTTTCCTAAGGCAAAACTGCATTACGATTTAATATTGAAAAGTCAATATTTTCTCCTTCCTCAAAGTTATTCCAATAATATTTGAGGGTTCTGAAATCTACACACATTTCTTGAACTTAGGTGAGCCAATAGTTGGACGCATTTCCTCGAATCCAAAGCGACTCATTTCGATGGTTATGGAAACCTATATTTTCTCCATTCGTTCTGCTTCTCAATTCATTTTTGTTGACATTCGATTTTTTACTCGGAAATATTATAAATACTTTTTCAAATTAATAAATAGCCAGAGGTAGATATTGCAGAGACCATTGAGAATCATCGATGAACTAATTTTGTCGATAAATTCGAAAGTATGTCGCCACGAAGGTAGTCGTAAGCGAGAACTAATGTGACATACAAAACTTCCTTGCAATCAAAGGCGAAAAACGAATGGTGTGGCAAACCAATGACATTAAAATCGACTGTGAAAAAAAAGAAAAGTGAAATAAAATATAAACTGTTTCCAAATGCAACGCATAAGCAGTCAGAGAATATATCTTCTTACTGTTTCCAGATATCATTAGCTTCTATACAAACCTCAATCGTTATTCATTCATTAAATAGTAGGCAATAATGCAAAGTACTCCGCGCCTCTCCGGGGAATGTGTGTGTGTAAATTTAATGCAAAAACTGGATGCAGGCACACTATATCATGACGATATCATCGATTACGTCATGACACTTCTCCCCAACGGAATAAAGCAAAAGAAATTTCGTTAATAAATCTTTGAAAGAGCGAGTAGCCTTTCTCTTTACGTTTAACTATTTGAATGTATTGAAGAATTTGAATTTGGCAATTCGATCATCAATAAAATTCATGCCCGACTCATACCAGCGTCAGCAGATTCATGGATATATCGCAACAACAATTTTTATCGGAGGCGTTACTCGAAAAATGTTTTGATCGAATTGATTTAAATTTTATGACGAACACAATAAAATAGGTTGATACGGATGTAAAACAAAACTTTTGTGTTGTAATCGGCTACCCTTCCTACCAAATTCAGAACAGATTTTATTGTTTTGTAAACGAACAATTCCCTTAAAGGGGTTTGTTCTGACAAAATCCATTTTTAAAAAAAGCTTTAAAAATGTAAAACAATGAGAAAAAGATTTCTCACTTTTACAGGGCGAAGTAGTAGGTAGATAGAAGGAGAGAGCTGGAGAGGGAGGGAGAGGGAAAATGAGAAAGAGAGAGAGGAGTAACGAGAGTAATAACTCTTAGACGCGTTCAATTTTAGCATTGACACAAGTATAAAGTTTCTTATTGTTATAAAAGAAACAATAGCGTAGCTTTAGCTTAGTTTATTTTAAATAAAAAAATAAAAAATATTTCAAAAAAAATTTTGTTATAGTTAATTTTGTAATGGTCGGCCAGTTTTATTGTTTTGGCGTGCGACGCTCTTGACCATTTCAAATTTAAACTTCAAAGAATTGTTAGGTGTTTTTTCTTATATTTAGACGAAGAGCGAGGTGAGGGGAGAGGGATAGTCAGTTGTTGTTAAAAAGGGGAGAAACAAACATACGAAACGTTTAGTAGAAAAGGGCAAACATCAAATCGCAGATGCTTTTTGTCGAGATTTCAGAGATTTCTCTAATAAATGGCTGGACGGGGCACACACACACACTCACACAAACACATACGTGCGCTTTGGAATCAGCTTAGTCTGATGTTGGAGATTTTTCTGGTTTTTAGTTTTGAAATGAAATTTTTTACGTCTTTCATGGTTTTTACTTCTGAATATCAAACAATAAAATGTAAAACAATACTAAGTGCATGTAAAAACCAACAACAATAACAACAAAAACAACACCAACAACAGCAAACAAATGAAACAATGGTTACGACAAGGAATCCGTTTCATATTTTGGCAATCATTTCCTTTTTTATTCATATTTTCTTTTTAAAACTGATTTGTCAAAATGCAACAAAAATTAAAAATGAAATAAAATCGAATTATTAATTTTTTTTAAATAACTTTCTTGTTATGACATCATCCTTTTTTAAATTTATTGTTTTTCTCAATTTTCTATATTTTTTTCAATTTTTAAATTAATTTAAATTTTTAAATTTCACAATCTGGTAAACCCTCTTTGCAAAGAGAGTTATTGAGTTGATTCTTCTCAATTTATGGAGAAGCACTTAGTAGATCTTTTCTGATTAAAAATACTACTAAATCTAATTAAAATTACTACTTTTATTTATTTTATTTAGTAATTAGTTTCAAATTAATGAGTTTTTTAAATGAATCTCGTACTTTGTGTCCGGCTATATCGCTTAATTTTCGCAAAATTTATATATACTTAATCCCTAATTTAATGATTTTATCACAATTCGATGGATTTAATTCACAACTCACACTAATGTAAACTCGTTGTAATTAAATTCATGGAACATAAAGCATACTGGAAAAATTAGAAAACAACTTCATTATGAAGACAATTTAAAAGTAATTAAGTTTATGATTTTCATATTCGGTTCACAAATTTAAAAGTGATTTCATAACTGAAAGATATTAGAAAGTTTTATAATTAAATCGTATTCAAAATAAATTCAATTAAAATCTAGCTTTTTTTTTGGGGAATCCAAACATTCATTTTCCGAAAAATTCTTCACAATTATCCCGAATAACTTCCGTTACAAAAAGTTACGGCAAACGATTAAAATGTGTAAGCTGTTCGGTGCAGTCGGCGAAAGTAACGAATATCACAATAACGAAAATAACGAAATTTATTCATTTAGACAACTTTCAATTCTTTTATTTTTGTTGAGTTGTTGTAAAAGTAAACAAATTGCGAGAATTATTCTTGGTATTATTTCAAAATTTTATTGTCGATTTATAGCTTTTTAATTTGGTTTGGCGTGACTATACCGATGGACGTGTCCTATATCTACTCAGCTAATTCTAAGCAAGAATATGTATACTTTTCTATACTTGCCACGCCTCCTTTAATGCGTTACAAATGGAAGAACCAAGTTATTATACCCTTCACCCTTCAAGGGATGGTAGGGTATAATAATCAGATTGTTTCTCACTAACACTAACTTAAATATCCTTCCATATCTTCTTCTCTATTCGTCATATTTATCTAACTTTTACTAACTGCTGACTAACTGCTGACATTCGTCGTCTTCATCTTCGTCTTCTTCTTCTTCTTCTTCTTCTTTTTCTTCTTCTTCTTCTTCTTTGTTTTCCATTTTCTTCTTCAACTTATTACTTTATAAAACACATTCGTTTATTTTGCAGCTTCATTTTGAATTTGTTTTTTGTTTCTCTTATTTTTTTTCGTATTATTTATACTTGCATTAATTTCAATATTTATTTCTTAATTACGTTTTATTCTTGAGTGTTCTCCACCTGTTTTAAAGAATTTATATTCTTCAAATATTCTTACACTCTTAAGGACTTATTTACCTTCGTATATAAATAAGCAAAAACGAACAACAATAAAAAACAACAATCGTAACAGCAACATCTGCAACAACAACAATGGTACCGAGTTAGCAAAGTTGTTTGAGCTTGGCATTTAATTTTCTGAATTCAAAATTGAAATTCAAATCGAAAATAGTTCGTTAAGTTGAATTGTTAAGAAAAATCGAAGTCAAAGTCGAAAGACTTCATTCATTCTCTCTTCATCAAGAAACCAAAAGGAATTTAAGAAGAAGAAGAAGAAGAAGGAACAAAGAAGGCGACGAGAAAGAAGCGGAAAATGTTATTTACCTTCGAATTCAATTATCGAAGAAGTCTGCAGGCTTGTCAGTTAACGTTTTAGGAATGTATGTCAGCTCGTGGCGTTCTCTCACTCCTTCAATCTTTCTTTGGCCTGCAAGAAAATAAAAGAAGGATGAAAATGAATTTTCTTTCATCACATCAAATGTTTGTACGCAATAAATTTAATTTTACAAATACATAAATTTACTCTGAGTTTTCACAAAAAACAACCAAAAACAAAAATTTAATACTTCTGTTTTCTAACTTTTATTTTTTTGAAGATTAATTATCATTATTTGAAAAGAAGAAAATTAATTATCATTATTTGGTGACATTATTTTGAAAACTCAAAAAGAAGACCGTTTGGGCTAAGCTAAACTTGTTACTCCGTTACTCCTTGGATGTTATCTATTCGATATTTTAAGGTATTTTCAAAATTATTTTACAATTAATTTAAATTTTATTGAAATGAAAATCTTCATTTTTTACCCTCATTTTTTTCATACAAATTCCTTTCGTTTTTTATTTTCTCGTAATTTTATTTCCTTTCAATTTCAATTTCAGTTTCATTGAAACTGACAAGGGTCGTAAATATCATAAAAATGGAAATTTTCTCCGAGAAATGCACGTCAATTTGTCAAACTTTTATCGTCGCGTTTTTTCAGTCCTTTTATCCTTTTTTTGCACTTTGCTGGCAGCGAAAAAGTGTCTACTAAATTGGAACATTTCCATTTCCATTTCGTCGTCGTTTAGTGTCAATGATAAAATTTTCCACTTCACTAGACTTCATCGACAGACAACGAGTAAGAGGCTAGGAACGAGTATCCAAGATACAATCCTTTCCCCTTACCCCCACCCGCAAGAGTCGCCTTGACAGTTTCATAAGCCAATCTGTGTTGTGTCACTTTGTGTCAACGGGTAAAAGGGCAATAATAACAAAAAACACTAACAACTACAAACAACTCAAATGAAAACGATTGCAATCCTAAAACGAAAATTGTAAATGTCAGAATGATTGCGCTGTCAAATGAAGCGTTAGTTTGGTTTAAAAAGTAAACATCCAGAAAAAAAACGAAAACGTAATACCAAAATTGGGCAAAATAAAAAAGAAAATACCGAACCAAATTCAAACTATTCCCAGACTCGTTGGTCTACTTTTGAGGGAGGGCGAAGTTTCGAAACATTTAATGGTAGGGATAAAATGTCGTTCATGTCAAGAGATAGAAAAATGCTAGAGAAAAAATATTTAAAAAAAACAGAGGAAAAGAAATGGTAAACAAAAAATTTCAAAACGGAACAACAATAACAAATACATCGAGCATATATTATTTACTTGATGAAAATTCAAAGAAGTTCAAAGAACTCGTAGCAGCTGATTTTATGTAGCCATCCTCTTAATATACATACAACCAATCGTATTAGTACGTGATGTGCCCTCATATAACCCAGTAGGAAAGTCGAACTTTTTTGACATTGAATTTGTAGACAGAGTAGAAGGATGTACCCAAATCGATTTAGTTGGAGACTTTTTTATTTCTCGAAGTAAAGCATAATTGTTTTTAGAAGCTTTATTTCTTAAGTCGGTTGAAACACTTATTACAATTGTGAGACCGGGTGTGCTAATTAATTTATCCAAATTACTAAAATGGACGAATTGCTTACTGTTAAGGAATTAATTAAGCATTCGAAACTTCGAACTTCGAACAAAAAATATGCCAGTGAAAATAACAATATTCTTACCATTAATCAATTTTTGCAATACAGTTTCTCAATGAACGGTTGAAACCACACAGAAATTAATGCTATTAAATCTATTTTTTATGCGTGTTTTTTGGAAATTTACGGTGCAAGACATATCATATTATCAAATTATTTTATGTAATATATTCTGAAAATTATTAGCCTTCACAATTTCCGTTTTATCTAAGCCACTCCCATCAAAAGAATTCGATTTGATCGCAGAGTCATTATTCATTATTTATGAATTTATCATTTTTCATCATCATTATGCGATATCATTTTATTACACTTTCTATTTATGCAAATTCTTTTGTTTCCAAAAAATATTGATTCTACAATTTCAACCATTCCTTAAAATTTTCCCTACCGGGTTGGAACGTGTAGAACCTCTCTGTATGAATGTGTGTATATGTGCGTCTGTGAAATGTTCATGAAACGTTGATGAAATCAAATAAGACCGTTGTTTACAATGGCGGCTTTTTACGACCAACAGCAGAGCAGCAGCAGCAACAACAACAACAACAGTAACAACATAAGAAACAGCAGTAGCAGCAGCAGGGAAATGTTGTCGGTATCATCAGCGACGCCGATGGGCTGATGAGGCTGCTAATGTCAATTTTCAAGAACATTGCGATTTGATGTCATTGTTGTTGTTATCGGTGTAATTGTTGTTGTTATTTTCGTTGTGTCGCAGTTATCGCAAAAGCTGTCAATTTCAATTTGATGAAAATAGCGGCATCTCGACAGCAAAAACGAATGAATCGTGTCTAAAATTTTTTAATAAAAAACGTGATAAAGCGAGAGATCAGAAGAAAATTGAAAACGCCTCCTCCCCCACTTCTGTTTTTCTTTGAATTTCTCCCTACTTTTTTGAAAATATTTGTACATTTTTCGTTTAAGATGAGTCAACATGAATCGGGTCGAAATAATGAAAACATTGTTAAGAAAATTCTGCCTGCCAGAAAATAATCGAAGTAGATTTTGATGATCGCGATGTTATTTTGACGCTATTGTAAATTCGTGTCATCTAAGAAAATAAGAAAAATTAAAAGATTTCTTTTTCATTTTCTTTTAAATACTTTTTTTGTGTAACATCTTGAGTTAATATCTTTTATCGTTTATATATCTCTTCATCTTCTCTACTACTTCATCATCCTCTTAATATTTTTCTATTTTTATTAACATCTGGTTAAGGGTTGATTTTTTTATTGAAATATCTCTCATGCCTTCATTTTATTGATTAAGAAAATTCAATAAAACCTAATAGAGCACGATGTTATTAAACGAATGTTACGATAATAATGATGATCACAATGATTATTAAATATGAAACGAGTGGTGGTGTTGAAGAAAATTTACCAATTTTTTTTAATTTGTTGAGAATAAAAAATGAATATGATAGGTTGGGAGAGAGAGAGAGAAAGAAAGTGAGGAAACAAATATTTAAAATTTTTTAACATCTGGAAATATAATTTTAATTAATTGTCAGACAAGGAAGTAAATAAATGGAAAGTAAAAAATAATAAATTTTTATTGTGTCGTTTCCCCCGAATTTAATTATGAATTATAATACTTTTTCCAGTTAACTTTTTTTAATTAACGAATTAAAAAACTAATGATTCATTGAAATTTCATTGACTCCTGGCTATTCCTTTTGAGTTATTCATATCCATAACTGACCCCATTTCGACCAAACTCAAAGATTTTATTAACAGTTTTAAAATAAAGCTTTTCATAAACGGCAGTCTATGTCTGTGACCCTTGAGACTCACTCTTGAGACTCTTGAGAGTGTTTTCAAACCGCAAGGGTTAACAATTTTTTTATTAAAATTGATAAATTATCACTTTTAGCAAATGATTTTGCTTAAAATGAAAATGGGCGTGCATGACATCGAAGGGGAGTGGCCATGTTGGAGGGTTAGTGACAAGTTGTTCAGAAGGAATTACTCTAGATTCTAGAATCTAGACTATTAAATTGATTTCGCTCATTCCCGCTCGACTTCATTTTAATTATATAATTATAGACTTCGTGTCAAATCCTGTTCATTCAAAATGATTAATACTTTTTCGAATTTTTCATAATAAAAAATAATCCCGCTGAAACTTTACCGTTTTCACCCACTTTTAATCGTTCAAGTAAATTTTTTCGCTTATTATTATTACAAAAACAAAATCCTTATCAGCTCTTCGTATCGACTACAAATTTTGTTCCACTCCTATTTAAGCTTTTCCTTATAACCGTTAACTAACTTCTTTCCTCGGGTATTTTATTTTATCAATAATTTCCTTAACAAATCGTGTATTCATTCGCAAGTCAACCGATATCTAACTTTTTGTGCATAAAACCACATACACACACGCACACGCACACACATCGAAATTCATTTATCCCTGTAGGAATATTGGTTGTGGTTCATCTCATTCTCTTTGTAATCATTCCCTTCATATAATTTTCATTGCTGTCGTAAAAGAAAATTAAAAGACCGAGTAGAAGAATTGAGATAAAAGAGATCTCCAATTACCGTTTAAGTAGGTTAGTAATGCGAAGATAATTGCATCAGTTATATGCTTTATCTGTCAAGTGATTATTCAGGTTCTGTCTTAGAATACATTTATTTACGTTATGGTGAAAAATATAGAGAATGTCGACATTCACTGGTAAATGTCCAGGAAATATTGACGCAAAGTTTTTTTGCATAAAAGTTTTTTTATATGGACGCCTTCAGCTCCGGCAAGGATCACAATCCTCAGTCAATAGAATTTTCAGGTAAATAAAATGCACTCCGTTTTATGCACAAGAATGCAATAAAATAATCGATCTTTCATCAACTTATTTTGTTTGGACATTCTCCAAATCTGGCACTTTCATAATGACATATATAGTGGATGATTTTGATGATTTTAGGAGTTTTTCGTAAAAAAGCAGTAGAAAAGGTAAAATATATATCTACTCCACATTTATGCATGCGAACCAGATTATAAAAGGAAGAATTAATAAAACGAAAATAAAGAAAACTATTGATTTATCTTTTTATTATATATTTTCTGCTGCTGCAGAAAATATGCTTTTGTTAAATTTTCCTTAGAAAGAAAACTTAAACGAAGGCTAGAAAAATAGAAGTTTTACATAGTGTAAATGGATCTCCTGACTGTTTTGTACTTGATGGAAGAATAATAATGCATTACTTTATCAAGCAACCTTTCTCTTTGTATTCATTTCCTACTGATACATAACTTTATCCCTACCGGATAAGATCGAGTGTTCTTAACTAAACGGTGAATGACTGCGTCTGTGTGTGTCTATATGTATATTTTTGGAGAGCGTTATGCTCGCGCCTTATTGTTGCGTGCGTTTATCACATCAGTTATGCTAATGTTATTGTTGCTTTTGTTGTTAATATCACATGTACCACCACGTATCAGACTGGCAACATATCTGACTGCCTTCAAACTGGCCACACTATAATCATCAACATCATCATTATCATCATCGAAAGCAAGAGGTAAGTGTTCAGCTCACGTGAACTAGCGGAAAACCAGACAACTCTTGTTCCTTCCCACCAGATCGGCGGAACCAATATTTTCTCTTCTCCCCCCCTTCCTTCAATATTCTTCTTCTTCTCCTATTTCTACGCTATCAGATCCACCATATCGTCTTGTTTGCTAACAGGATGAGTTTATCTTTTAATTGGATTCAACACCATCCGTTGTCCATCTGGTGTTTGTTTGGTGTATTTGGAAACTCGTTGGTCTCGTTAGTCTCGTTGGTCGTCTTGTTTGGTCTCGCTGGTCTCGTTGATCGGTCGACGTTAGCGGTAATCATGAACGAATAAATAAAGGTCTGCCAAACGAATGAATATCCCTATATATACGAATGGATTTTCTTCTCTCTCTCTTTCTTTCTCTCTATCTTCCATGTAAGAGTAGTTGCTCTTGGTTAATTTTAAGCATAAGAAAATATTCTAAAAAGCTTGCGTGAGTATTCTAAAGCAGAAACTAAAAATAATGAATGAACAAATAAATGAATGGCAGACGTAACTAATGGTTAATATTTTGCAATCGAGTTTAACGACAATGATCGTGAGATAGAGAAGACAAAGGATAATAAATGTCAATTATGGAAATTGTTTATCAACGTTTGCGGTTAGTCAGAGTGAGAGGAAGGGGGAACTAAAGTTACAAAATTCATTATTCATTCATTTTATTCGCAAATATGCGTGAGTCATTCGTTCGAAAGCGACGCGATGTGTTTGAAATCTACAAGTCGTTCGTTCTTCAAATCCGAACGAGTAAATAAAGATTTCAATTTATTTTTGTTTGCAAAATGGCAACCGGAACCGGAAGTACAAGCAGTAATATAACATACATTTTCTTGATATTAAGAAAAAGTCATCCTTTCGGGAAAACAAAGAACGACGAACGTTTTACATTTTCTTCTAAAACAGACTTCTAAAGAAAGAAAAACAGCGAAAACAATAATAGTTATCAAATGATAACAATAAAAATAACAGCAATGGAAAATCCATTAACTTCGCTCTCTCTAGAAATGCTCTTATTTTTGCCTTCACAAATTTTTTCTTTGTTTCTTTACAAAGTAAACATTTTTCCAGGCGACAAAAGGAAGCAAAGAGTCTTTAAATAAAATACATTGTTTTCACTTTCTTATGAATAAGAAGAAGAATAAAACGGAAAAGAAGAAGAGGAAAAAAACAATAATAATAGAAAAAATAATAAATAAGCAAGAAATTAATATTTTAAAGAAAAATTTGTTTTTATTCGAAAAAATCGTTTCCTTAGTAATTCCTTTTGCTAGAACTTCTTACGACTTTCCTTTTCATTTTTTCGCTTTCCAATTTTTTATTTAACCAAACACATGAATTTTCATCTCTCTTTTCCGCCCTTCCGCTCGTTACATATTTTCCCCCTTTACAATAAAAGTAAAAATATAGAAAATTTTCTTGAACTTAAGAAACTTTTGATTTTAATGAGTCACAAATTGATGGAGGGAAGAAAGGAAGAGGGTAAGAAAGGGAGGAAGGAAATGCTAGAAAGCAAACAATATACAATTTAATATCAAAGTACAACGTCCTCGTATTTGTGCGTATGTGTGTGTGAATGAGTATGATCCCCTTGTCTAACCCTGCACTTAGTTTCGTAAATAACATAAACGAATCATACATGACAAATCATCAAAGGGTAGGAATCATGTGGACTTATTTATGTAAATAATCGACGACAATTTCACGCAAGTTTTGAAAAGAATTACTTTAATTAATTTTTACACGCAACTAAAAAAATTATTAATAATCAGCTCCTAAAAATAATGATGTTAGTTATATTTAAGATTTTAATGAAATTAAATTAGTATCTTTTTTAATTTATTTAAGAAAATATTTTGTTTGAATATTGATTTATTACAAAATAATTATTATTTATTACAAAATAAATTTTGAAATTTGGAATTAAGTCCTAAATAAAAGTACTAAATTAAGATTTTAAAAACTGGAACTTTAATGTTCTTTATTTCTTCGTAAACCCTTTTTTCCTTGAACTGACTACTGGATATTTCGTTTGGAACTATTGGTTCCGGACGAATGTTGTTCGCATGTGTATTTATGAATATCCCTTTCATGCTTATTATAATTGTGTGCACTAAATAGTTACAACTACAATCAAAATAACGATAATAAAAGCCAAGATATCACACCGTTGGTTTAGCATTTATTTTTTAAAAAAAATTTTGTTCTTAACATAAAAGTTGCAAAAGAAATCTTGTTGTGTTTTTAGTGTTTGAAAATGTTGAAATAAGCAAAAAGTGTTGAAGGGAAAGCATTTTCATTGTAGGAGAAATACTTTGTTCATTGTGGTTATTGCACGCCCGATAATAATGTCATTAAAGATCTTCGCAAAGGAATCAAAAGAAAAACATATTTGTAATTTTGTAAAACTTGAGAAAAACCTGGCGAAACAGATACAAAAAAGGGAAGGAAACAAATTAAGAACAACAATGATAATTAGAAGACAAAGGGGATTGTTTTCTGAAAAATTAAACAAAACAATTTTATAACAAATAAATACGAGTGTCGCGCATGAAAAGACGTTGTAGAAAAGATTAAGGAAAATGAAGAAAATTTAGCTCACTTTTGGAGGAAGTGTTAATTGGGAGAATCTTATGACTGGCTTTTCGCCTTATTTTGTTGTAATTTTTAGATATTAATGCGCATTAATCAAAGGCAAATTATAATTATCATTTATTATTTATTTATTACGTATTTATTTTTGATCGATTCTTTCGTTAAAGCATCGTGGTTATTGATGTTAAAATACTCTTAATTGGAGGAAAAATCGTTGTTGTATTGCTTGAAAATAATGAGTCAGCCCTTAAAGTAATAAATAAATGTGCAATTTTTATGGAAACTTTTCCGGTGTCGAATTTTGTTGTTCATAAAAAAAAATTAAAATCTGTTTGGTATATTTATGAAATTTATATTTTTATGCAAAAGAAAGAATTGAATTTTTGAACTATTATTTCCAACAAAACTTTCCAACAAAATCCACCTTCGGAAATCGATCAAGATTTTCTCAAATAAAAACCAATTTGATTTTGTAAACATGCACGTGTGTATACGTGTATGACTGCTCATATATGCGTGCGTATGTGTGTGCGTGTGTATATTTTTGTGTGCTGTGTGTGTGCATTTTTGTGATATACTCAGGATTAAATATCCCAAAGCGTGACGCCCGTAATATACGATATAATAAAATTAATTTTATTGAATGAATGGATGAATCAATAGAACGAAGCAATAACGTATTCATGTATTAAGTCGCAGTAAGTTACAATTCTTTGTACATACTTTTTTCCATTCACACGCACACACAAATAAGAATCACTTCTTCCTTCTGTCGAATAACCTTCAATAAATTATTTGGAGGCGCCCCCTTTCTAAATGTCAAAATACAGAAAGATTCTTGCAACCGAATAGAAAAAAAGCAACGAAAATCCAGTGTCAAACACCAAAACAATTTAGGGTGTTACCATGACAGCTGGGGCCAAGCGATGATATTGCGTAAGAGTCAAAGATTTATAGTGTTGTTTGTGCCATGTGTTTCGATATCTTTTTTACTAACAAATAAAAAATAAGGATTTTCTCCCAAATAAGACTACATAGTTTTTCACAGAAGGCAATGAACTTGAAAAAATGTTTATGATACAATCGTTTATTAAACTCTCGTTTTTAAAACGGCTGTGTAACGATGGTAATATTTTATTATTATCACAATAAGAAATATATATTTCCTGAACTAGATTTGTAGTTTCCTACTGGGTCAGCGAAGCTAATAAATAAATTCGTCCGCCTTATTCATTTGTGCCTTCAAAAAACCACCTCACTCTCTCTTTCTCTATCAGTCTCTTCATCTACTTATCCTATTCCCTTTCTTGTAAAAGTCATATGCTCCCCCCTACCCTCTCCCCAGCAAAATAAGCCGCTGCGTCATCGACGCTCTGAAACTAACAACTTTTTTATCCTTCGGAAGGAAAAGTATATGTCTACGTCTTTTTTTACTGATGGTGATTCAAGAGATGATGACGGTGAGAGATGAACACATAATGCGTTAAGAAGTTGTTGAGGTGAGTTTGAATAGCTCCGGAATACTCACAACTCGTCGCTTCAGAGAGACGAGAGTCTGGTATCTCAAGTTTCTAACCAACTGTCATTTTGATGTCATTTTATATTTTCTCGACTATATCATAGTCGGGAGTATGGTAAGTCGCATACACCAATAACGCAAGGATAACAAGGATTCTTCAAGGATTGCTTAAGAACTCTCTTACCCTCTTGCAGTCATGCTCTTCAGTAAAACCAGTATGGATTATAGTGTTGTTGTTTCGCCCTTTCGATGAAGCAGTGACGAATTTTGGTTTCTAAAGAGCAAAATTAATAGGCCGGGATGTGTTAAGATTAATGATTAAGATAGAAGAAAATTAAAGACATGAGACTTACAAAGTAGAAGAAGAAGAATATGATGCGAAGTAGAGGTAATAATTGCTTGCCAGAACAATAGGATACAATTTGAGAAAAAGGACCGTAATAATTTCTTTATAGAAAGTCCTTGTCATTTCAAATTATTCCTGCCTCATTTTATTGAAGAAATTTTTCATTTTATTGAAAAGTCACAAAATGACAGACCACACATTCTTCGTCATTGAAATGATCTTAATTTTATGAATATTTTTGTCAAAGCAATAGTTGTTGTTGCTGAGCATAAAAAGCTATTCAGTTTTGCATCAACTGCTTTTCTAGATAAAATTTTAATAACGAATTTCCTCTTATTCCCCACCAGTCCTTCAAAAAGTAGAGGAAGTAGCTTTTGCCAATCAATGGCTTTTTATAAAGTATCACTTAATACCTAAAAAAGGTGTCTTCATCCCGATGATTTCCCCCTTCATCCCGAAGTTACTTCCTCCTTCGAACATTACCAACATTTTTCATTATTCCGCCCACAAAATCCAAATAGACTGAAGTTTGAAAAGAATATATATTCATGAAATCAATGGAGAGCAGATCAAGTAGCAATCTCTCCAATTGCCGGCCAGCAACCATTTATCTATTCGACTATTCAAAGGCATCAGCAATGTCTGTCAACCAGCCAAATCAACTCAACAGTCACGACTAGCCACCAACGACGCCCTATGACGCCCAGTCACGCCTTTCCGATGACCATCTGTCTAAAACACATTGACTTGTTTTAAGCTTCTAATTTATACGTTTCACTAAACAAAATCAGTCTTAGTACAAAACAATAACCCACACAGAACAACAATAACAACAACAACATCTACAATAAAGAGGAAAAGTTCGTGAAGAAAGGAAAAAATCGCATAGACCAAAGAAAATAAGAAAGAATTGCACTTATTTTAAATGCGGTTACTGCAAACACAGGTGTCCCATTAAATGGAGAACAAGCACCAAACCCACACAAACATATGCGCGCACCTTGCCGAAGTGTACAACATATTGTCATGTAATGGTTTCATTCATTTTGCCGGCAGGCATGAATGAAATGAATGAGTGGGTGGGTGTTGGCTCTTTCTTCTAGCTAGCAACGTTGAAAGAGATTAGCATGCAAAGTTCAGGGTGTATGTATGTGTGTGAGAAAGTTAGAGAGTGTGGAGAGAAGCTCGCTACAATGTAAGTAACTGTAACAATGTTAAATGACTGAGACTGGCAGAGACTGACTGGCAGACTGCCTTTGATTGACTAACTGATGAAATGATGACGACGATGAAAACAACAATGGTAACGGCAACAACAACAACAACTTCAGTGCATCGTTCTTTATGACAGGCATGTCATTTAAAGGAAATGACGTGCTTCTCCTGTAATCAAGAAGATGAAGATGACATGATTAAGATGATGATGATCGTTGATATAAAGATAATAACGTCTGACGTAAACACAATTATAACTGCAATGATGATAATTATAAATTATTTATGATAATGATATTTTGAGACTGGTATTAGAGACTTAAAATTGAAAAAAAGATAATCGATAATCTTTAACGAAATTATAACCCTTTCCTTTATAAAACCTTCCAACATTGACGATAATTATAATGAAGGAAATAATAATAATAATGATATTAATAATAATAAGTTTGAAGGTGATAATGTGAATGCTGTTAATAAATCATTCGTTGCCGATTTTAATAACTAACAACCAACTGCAGTAACCTGTTAACCATGATTTTTTATGAACTAACTGTCTCCAGCAGGCTCATCAACAGTATTATTGCTATTGTATAATCAACAGTGACTGTCAGTCAGTCGGGATGCTGTCACGCAACTTTTATGTTTGAAGAATAACGTTGCAACCGTTCGCTCTTTCACCTATTCGTTCATTTATTACTCACTCGTTTCTTTTTCTTGTTCACTCGTTGGTGGCTTTTTTGTGGATTTTGATGTTTCGTTTGTGAAGTGGTTGTCCTTGATTATCTTGCTTCATTCTTCAACTTTCCTTTAGAAATTTTCTGCGTTTCTTTTTTGTTTCTTTCGCCCTTCATTTAGCCTTTTTCTTTCTACAGATCGTTTTCTTTTTTCTTCCTTTTATTGTTCTAACATTGTTTTGAAAGTGAAAAAATATTAACATTTTATGGATGTCAAAGGAGTGTTAGCATTTAAGAAGAAGGGCGGAGACGTGAACGATTTTCTCATTTGCACTTCAAATTTAAGGACTTTCTCTTTTTCGTGTTTTTGTAATTTGTCTTGAGTCTCTTACGAATTTGTGGCCGCATTAATACGTCAAGTTAAAAAGTTAAATTAAAGAGAAAAAAGAAGTTGTTGTTAAGGTTTTATTTAAACTACTTTTATCTAAAGAATATAAAGATTTGAAAAGAGAAATTGAGGATGAAGAGGAAGAGAAATTTCTTATTTTTAGCAATAAAAAAAATTTTAAAGCAATTTAATTCATCGCTTATTCGTTCGTTTTTTTTGTGAAATTAAACAACATATATGTCAATTATAAAATATATTTGACGCATAAAAGCCATTTAAAATCATCATCGTTTTTATAATCATAATTTTTAGAATTAAATTTCGAATTAACAAATAGCAATAAATTATGTTTGCAAAAGTTTACAACTTGTCAAATTAGCATGCGGTGACGTAACGTGCTATAAATGCTCTGTAAACGTAATTACTTTAGTCGGTCGGTTTGGGTCAATTGACCCAGACAGTCTGATATGGTTTAACCGCAACGCAATCAGGAGTATCAACGTATTCATTTAAATGCACACGAGCCCCGCTTGCACACAGTTCAAAACATACCCATAAATATCGTAATAATTAAAATTGCATTATGCAAAATATAATTCCGAAAATGTCAACAAAATACAAAAATTAAGAGTAATAAAAAGGGGATTAGAATAAGAGAGTACAACGCATGAAAAATTGAAGTTATCTAGCTGGAGAGGGAGAGACAGAGAGAGGGAGAAAATGGAGACACGTAGCAAATTAACCCTAGATGGACCGATGTTCAAAACAGGATGCTATAGAATTTCTATTTCTATATGACAAATATTCCGTTTAAGTCTTAACAAAAGAACTTTTCAAGTAAAAAGCAAATAAGAAATAAAACATATTCTATAGCTCGGCTGTCCCCGAAGAAAGCGGAGATCACGTATTTTATTGTTTTTCCCAATTCCATACCTGGATTAATTCATACGACCCGCACCAACGGGTATTGTTTGCAATCATAAAAATTTATAGACATTCAATAAAAGGGATTATTTGTTGTTTGTGTTGTTGTTGATGTTATTGAGCCTTTCTTTCTCGTTCTCCCTCTCTCTTATACGATAAGTGAGCCCGACTAAGAATGAAGCCAAATTCGTATTGATACTTCGAAGTGGCCTTGGAGGTAACCTCAAGGAAGATAACGCTAAGGATTCTCGAGAAGGAGAGAAGTGAAGTAAGGAGAATAAATTAGGATGAAAGAAGAGAGGCCAAGATGTTTCCAGGTAGTCCAGAAGGCACAGCAGGCTGAAAAGGAATAAAAGCCAAGAAAAAAATCAAGAACTAAAATTTAAACAAACAAAAAAAAATTCAGCAGGTGGCATCACAGGCTCGCCAAGCAGCAAATCAGTTATCTCAAGCACATAATATAACGACACATGGCCGGCCAGCAAGACTCAGCTCTTTCGTATTTTTCTTTTCTTATTTGCAAGCTGTTTTCGTTTTTGTAAAATACATTGGGCCAGTTTGCACCTGCCGTTATAAAGAATGTGTTAAATCAGAAAAGCAACAACAACAATAACAATGTAAAACCATAATAATAAAAAAATATCAAAAAGATTGTTTTTGTTTTTGTCATTCGTTGAAAAACGTTAATGATCCCCACGATCAGGCTCGGAAACTTGACACTGACCGGAATGAAACGACACATGTTCGGTCGTTTTTAAGTTCAGAAGGATCACTCACGATCTGCCAAAGAAGAAGTGACGTAGCGATAGTAACGATGATGATTAAATAAAATTAAAGGCAACGCACGAAAAATGAAAGGAGAGAAATGTGCGTGTGAGTGTGTGTGGTGAAGCAGTAGCAGGTGAGGTGAGGGCAAAACAATAAATTTATAGGAAAGCCAAGACTGTACAGTCGCTAAAACATCGCTAAAATGAAAGTAAACGAACGATAATGACGTTGATGGAAGAACGGGATCATGCTTTAATCGGAGAAAACGACAAAATATGAATTTTTTTTAACAGAATTATCTTTTGATGGTTTCTTTCTTTTGTTTGGACGAATTAACCGATTAACTATTCTCAAAATGTTTGTAACCAGTTTCTTTTTTCGCGAAACCACCTCTCCTGACCTCTTCTTATCCACTTTTCGCGTTAAGTTTTGAAACTCATGATGTTTTTGAAGTGAACCGCAGAGTATTAGCGTGCTCGTGTCTCGTCCTCATTACCGTTTTTTTTCGTTTAGGCTCTTTGAATAATTTTGAAAAGGTGGAAATGTTGTTGCGGTCACGATGAAGTTATCGACGCGAATCGACTTTATTGCGGATATTATTAAAAAAATTGGTCAAAATGTTTTCACTGTTTTTTTTTTTTTTGATGGTTTTTGGGTGTTCTGAAACAGCTGCTGCTGCTGCGGAACACTGGTTCCTGTTTGCGGTTTTAGTATTATTTTATAATTGATTAAAAAAAAACCCTCTTGAACCAATTTTTTAAACCGGTATTTCCAGCTTTTATTTTATCTATAAGTTCTTGAATACTAAGAACTTTAAGTTTTTAATATTCAACATTTTTTTCCTCTTAATTTCTCTTAAGATTTGATCGGCATTTGATATCGAGCGATATCTTAAATAACAATTACGATTAAAATGCAAGTTAGAAATGAAATAGCGCCAGACACACGCTCCCTTTCGTATTTCATTTCCTTTTTCTCGCTTTAACTTTTCTCAAAACAGTCCACACGTGACGTGACAGTCGCGCGTGTCACTCCTAATTTTTTAGTGTCATCTTGCTATCTCGGTCACGAAATTTCAGAATTTAGAAAGCATCGATGTTTAAGGCAATGATATTTACGATATTATATTTTAAGAATTTTAAAAAACTCTGCAAGTTTTAAAGAAATACTTCTATAAATTCTCTTTCCAATTGGCGTCATCGAGATTTTCGTCGAGATCTCGCATATTATATACATTCGTGTATTCGCCTTAAATCAGTATTTAAAATTTAAATTTAAATTTATTCTTAAAAATCTTGCTTTAATTTAAATCGAGCGAAATTTATAAAAATAAGAAGAAGGAAAACTTCCAAATGGGAGTTCTACATCCTTTTTCTTTTATTTCTCCCAGCGGTTTAAATTTATAAAAGTTATTCTCTTCACCACGGTCACAAAAAAAAGGTTACACTAAAAAAATCTCTTAAGTTGCAATCATGGACAAAAACCTAGTTTTACGTAAAAAATAACATGCCCAACCGTTTCTTTTCTACAAGCGAACAAAATCATTTGCGTTGATTTTACTTTTTCTTTTTAAAATCGGATCATTTGTTAAAATAAAACCCCAACAATGGGATAATCATAAAATTTTTAACATAAGAAGTCTTTGGTTAAAGTAACTGAATAAATTTATAAAATTATAAATTTAGAAATGTTTGATTTACGAAACTCTTTCCGTGAATTATTTCCTACATATTTTTAACATTATCTGAAAGTCGTTAATTGTTAAATATTACATTTATCAAAATACGTTTCCATGACAATTAATAAAAATTCTAATTTTGGAATTAATTAGTGTATGCGTATAACAAAAATTAGACGTTAATATCTTTATAAAACAAGATTCAATTTGAAATATTCAATTTATTGTATATTTCATTGAAAACGATTAAATTCGTATTAAAAAAAATTGTGAATATTTGATGCGATGCCATTTAGTATTAACCCTTCGGCTCAACTCAATAGTAAATCGATATCATATGTAGTCATATGCATTAGTCATGCTCGTATATTCAATGCTTGTACCTGCACAGTTTTCTTTCAGTGTAGTCAATTGCTGCGTGAAGGTAATAATGATTATCATTGTCGTGTTTCAACCACGACAATGACAACCACTTATTTTCGACCTCTCGGCAATGTTCGCTTGAGCAACGTAACGGTTGGTCGAGTCAGTCGATCGAGTCGGCCACTGCATGCCTTGAACTTGAGGTTTACGTTATTTCACTGTAAAAGGATAGCTTGAAGGGAGAAAGGAAGTAAGGAGGAAGGAGATGGTTTTATACCGCCGCCAATTGGGAGATGGAGAAGGAGGAAAATAAGCTCTAGGTTGATGACATGACATTTAAAAAGTCGTGATAAAAATGGTAATGGCATAAAAACCAAAAGAAAAAAGAAGATAACAACAATGTAAAAAAGAGAAATAATACGGACAACACGAAAATCGGATCGATATATTTGAAAATGAATAACTAGAGGGAGGAATAAAATAAATTGAGATTGTTAGCGAAGCGAAGCGAAGTCATGCAAAATGAATTGAAATGTGCGGTGAGAAACGTAAGAAACGTAATGATGAGAACGTATTCCATTCGTTGGTTTTTTTTCACACGGTCGAACTTTTTTTTTAAACATTTCGATGACATTTAAGAAAAATGGCACGTGAGAGAAAAATGCTTGAAATAGAAACAAAAGAATTGATTGATAATAAGTAGAAATTATCAATAAGAAAAAATTTGTTTTTTAGGTAAAACTAATGCTGAGAATTACAAAACCTCTGTTACAAAACCTGTTTTATCCTCTACTTCCCTTCTTCAGATAAATTCAATTTTTATGACGCACTTGTATTTTATATGTAAAATATCGTATAAATTTATTACACTTCGCAAATTTTCTATAGAATAGAGAGAACTATAAATTTGATCAAAGTAAAAAATTTTACTGAGATCAAGCTCAATTTACCTCACCATAATTATCATTTAAAATCATCTGAAATGTTCATCTTCATTACCATCGTTTACATTAATTTCAATGTAATTGTGACGTAATCAAACTGATTCTGTCTGACTGAAGTGAAGTTGGTTCCGCTTCTAGTGGTGGCAGAAACTTACCGAATTTTTACAACTTACGTTTTACACGAAATCGTTTTATTATTCGAAAGAGCGCAAGAAGAAGAAAGAAAGAAACGAACACTCGCACGACATGAAAAACAACAAAAACGAGATTTATAGTTTTTCGAAAAACTACAAAAGTCACGCAAGCACAAATATCAAAACAAGAAGAAGATAAAATGAAAAAGGAGGTGGAAAAACAAGACTGAGAAAAATCAGTATTCCACTCACATTTTCTTTCATTCATTCCAAGACCTTCGTAGTTCGTAAATTGTTGTTTTATTTTATTTTGCTTTTTTTTTGAAGTAAAATAAATTCGTAAAAAGTTGCAAGTGCAAAAATAATTTGCATGATAATGCCAGCCAACTTCAAGATATTCCCATAAGATAAATGACAAAAGTCAAAGGGGTGAAAGAGAGGAGCGTACGTACAAAACGCGATATGTTTTCAGAAGAGCAGTTTTCTTCGAAAACGAACCAAGTCAAATTGAAAATATGTTAAGAATTTGATATTTATGAGTTTTGCACTTTAAGTAAAATGAAATTCCTTTCAAGGACTTTGAGAATATTGATCGTTAAATTGCATTGAAATCAGGAGTTCTGACGCCCATAAAATTGTTCTTATTGTTAATTAAATTGTTTACAGAAATTGGTTGGGTAAACAATAAAAATAAATTGGTCACACTTTCAGGATATATGTAAAATAGTTTTAGGCATTTTATGGTCTATTACGATCCTCCAAGCAAAAAAGTAAAAAATTAAGAAGAAAAATACTGAAAAAATTCTGAGAATAAAATTGAAAAGATTAAAATAGAATGAAAATAAAATAGAAATAAATTCAAATAATAATAAATATTAGAAAATACTAAAATAGATTTAATATAAAAGCAATAACATTATTACACGAAAAATTGTTACTAAATGTTTTACTAAATATTTTCAAATAAATTCGAAAATTAAATTACTTTATAAATAAATTTATTAATATTTAATTCAATGTTTTTACAACCCACTTAACGGATTTTAGTTCAAATTTATTAGTTTAAATATTTTAAAAAATAACAAAAAATTAATTATTTTCAAATATTTTCTTAAATAAATTTAGAAATAAATTTTCCACATTTTCTTTTTGAAAAAAATATAGGCTTTTCCTGTCCTGTCTGAATATTCTGCATTTACAGCAGAAATGAAAACTTTCGGGGGGAAATTTTATGACGGCAACGTTATAAAGTGTCACTTGGTAATACTATTTATTTTTCATAATTAAAATTAATTTGGAAACGTTTGGAGACAGCTCTAGTAGAACTTTGAGAGCAAAAATTACTTCATTATGCATTTTCATTATTCTGAAGTAGTTAACATCGCTACAAAGCATACAATCTGTGAAAAAAATTACAATCTCAAAATAATAACAACAAGTACAATAATAATAACAATAATAATTAAAGTACTCGCTCTCTCTAACTCACACTTTAAGCGAATTGTATTGCTCTGCACTTTGCAGTCGTTTGGGATTGGTTGCGAAAGGAGCGAGTGAAAAGTAAAGAGAGGAAAATTGTTCATGAGAAAACTTGAAAAGGTGTTAAGGCTTTTGTTTCTCCTACCAAAAATAAAACAACGGAACAAAATACTCGCAATTGCAACCAACCGCAAAAACAACAAACTTGCATTTTATAAAATGTCAACTGCAAGAAAAGCAACAACAACAACTATTATAAAAATATGGGAAACAACAACGAGAAGAATAACGAAACCGAAGAATTTGTCAAAAAATGGACAATGGACAACAAGAAGAGTGTTTACAACAAAAGCAAACCAAACGTTGTCAGCAACAACACAATAACAACAACCACTACTGCAACAGCGAAACAACAATAACAATTTTACTCCACGAAATACGTAATAGCAGTTTAAAAACAATTCCATTTTAAATGCGCGCTATTACAGCTGCGACAATTGCAAAGTGGGCGTTTTGAACGATGGGCGTGTGTAGGACTATCGTTATCGTCCAGCCAACTTTAGTGCGCTTGAAAAACAAAAGGTGAAGCGCGACGTGAGTGAACAAAAACGTACTTAAGTTCTGTTTAAAAAGAACAAATAGCGTTTGTTTGCTAGAATGCATTATTATTATTGTTATTTGCATTTGTTGCTGTGTTGTGTTGCTGTTGTTGTTGTAGCTCGAATGACAATTAAGTGTTAACCCTTCATTAACTTTCTTCTATTGTTGCCAATGTTTTTTATTTTCTTATTTTTTTTTTTTTTAATTTAAAGTAATCCTCTCGTAACTCTTTGATGGTTGTTGTTGTTGTTGTTGCTCGCGTTGTTGTTGTACTGGTTGTGTTCATTGTTAGCTTAGTTCACATTACGTTCATTTGACTTTTTCATGCTCTTAATCCGTTTTGATGTTGTTGTTGTTGTTAATGCTTTGTCTTTGATAAGGAGATTTAATATATGTGTGTGTATGTTCGTGAGTGTGCGTGCGTGTGTATGTATGTTTCTGCAAGTATGTCTATATGAACATAGGTTTATGGAAAATGTTGCCCAAAGACGTTTCTAAAAAGAAATAATGATGTCCTTTGTAATTGAATTAATTATCCTTTGTCTCATCATTTTCTTTTATTTTAATCTAACTCAAAAAACTTTTACTTTATTTAGACTCGTCTAATCCAAAGAGAAAAAAGTTTAATTTATTTAAACTTATTTTAGTTCAATCCCAAAAAAACCTTTCCTTTTAAGATTCTTGAAGAAAATCTTCATTAAATAATATTTCAAAAAAGAGTTAAAAAATCACTCCATTAAAAAATTGAAGATTTTCACTTAAATGACTTCGATTTGAAATCGAGACTTAGGCAAGTCCTTTTTAAATGAACATTCGACGCAAGTCATATATTTCAATTTAACATAAATGGACTTAGACCGTTTTGACATTTGCATATAAATGGCTCATATATTTCCATTATTATGATTGTCATTGCTGCTGCTGCTGCTGTTGTTGTTTTTGTTGTTAATGCTTTTTAAGCACGACTTTGTCTTAATGAACGAGATTGTTGTCGTTATTACTCTTATTGTTTTTGCTATTGTTGTTGTTGCTCTTCTTGTTAGTACTGTGGTTGTTGTGTTTGCTATTGCTGTTAGTGTCATTGCTAGTTTTGTTACCATTGTTGTTTTTGTTGTTATTATTGTTGTTGTTTTTTCTAGTGTGTTACCACTGTAGATGATTGTTTTTTTTCGCTGGCTCTGTCCGTTTGTCTCTGACGTTGACGTTTAGTCAACTAAAACATCACTCTCTTTCGTTAAATATCACGGATGTTGAGTTGCCAACTTCGTTTGTTTAGCTTTGTTATTTTGACAAGTACACACTACAGTCAGAACAAGCATAAAATACATGGAAACATTATAAACACGATCAAGCACAATTTTTATAGAGACAGACACACAGAGAGAAGAACGAGCAGATAAACGGTCGAACGGATAGACAGGCAGTCATATAAAGAACTATGTAGGAGTGTATGTGTATATGTGTGTGTGAGTGTATATAACATTTGATAGTTAGACAAAACTCGTGACTATCGTGAGTTATATTTACGAATGGATTATTTCTTTTTTTCCCAACGTTTTAATGTTTTATTTTGCAGACTTTTCCATTCGCTTTTGATTTTTCCGGTTTTTCCTTTATTTCCCAGGCAAATAGAAACCGAATATATATAGAAATGTGTATGTAGTAATTGCAGCAATTGCCAACGGCTTACAACACACAACACTGTTTATTGTCATTCTATTATTTTTTTTATCTCAAACTATGTTTTATTTTCTTTATTTCTGGGTTTTACTCTTACTCGATGTGTCTTATAGTTGCAATTTTTTCTCTTTGTCCGTTTGACTTTGTGTTCTCGATCGCGTTTGTGGTAAAACTAACAAACATTCCGTTATCCAGGTTTTAAATATACACGTACAAACACCCTCTCCACGCACCCCTCATACCACCCACCACCTATCCCATCCACAGCCTTTCAATCATAACTGATTCTTGTATTCATTCAAAGTGTAATCGGTTTAGAAACCGTGTTACCCCAAAGGGTTACCCATTGACACACCGTGCGCAGGGGCGGAGTGAGAGTTCACTTTGTGGGAAGTCACGTGGAAATGAATGCTGTTAATGGAGTTAATGTCAATTTTACGGATGGGTATTATGCTTCTAGCCATAATCATGTTATGATGTTTACTCTTGACTTGATTTTTGTTTCTGCGATCCAGAGAATCGGTTTTTGTGCGGTTTCCTTTCTTCAAATGGAATGATATAAGAGATGACCCGAGGTGGTGGGGGCGTGGTGGTGGTATTATTGGTGTTCGTTGATCGAAAAGCCTTATTGCTCTAACGGTAAATATAGAACAAACAAACAAGTATTGGTTACAGAAAAGAGTAAATGGGTTAAAATGATTCTGTTACGCATGAGAAATAAAAGATTATTAACTGTAAAGGAATTGTAAAGGAAAATATACACACAAGTGTGTGGATGAGTACTTAAGTATTCTTAAGGAAATGAGACAGAAAATTGAAAAGTTAAGCAGCGTTTTGAAATCTAAACCGATAGAGGAAAGATAAACATATTAATTATTTTCTTTCTTAATAAATTTCCGTTAGTTCTCAATTTACTTTAATATATTTAATTGAATTTTATTGATTTAATATTGAAATTATATTTTAGAGCATTGGTGGAACTTTATTAAATAAAAAATTGAATAAAATTAATTAAAAAAAGTCTCTCCAAGTGATCTCACTTTAAGGCTTATTATTTATCAAAAAATATTCTCAAAATTCTCAAAAAATTTAAAAAGAGAAAGCATATATTTTCAAGCACAGAAAACTAACAATTATCATCGTCATAATCTTTATTAGCAATCTCATTAAATCGAGATTTTCTAAAGAAATTAAATTTAACACCAATTAATAATAATATTATAATAATAACAATTAATAATAATACTATAGTAATAATAATTTCTTTATAGAATATTTTTAGTTCCTGAATTCAAAATTAATGACAATTATTTCTCTTCCATAAAAAACCATTATCTTGCATAAAAAAACAAAACTTTTTGAAAGAGAAATTAAAGGCGTTTCATTTAGCTCGTAGTGTTTATCGTTAAAATTGCGTTTAAATGTGATTAAAAAACATAGTAATAAAAATGTGAAGATCAAGAGGAAAGAAAAAAAGAAAGAAAATTAAGGCAAAAGAATGGAGGGTGAAAAAGAAAATGGGAAAATTATTAATAAAAAAAGTCAATAATTTAGTTTACATAATCGCAACTCATTGTTAAAGTACTTTAATCATCATAATCGACATCATCTTCATCATGATTATTATTAAGTTATATTAAAAAAAATCTCAACAATTGTATTTCGTGCATTCCATCGGAATTATCCTTCAACGTGCACGGGCTTGTGTGACGTGGAATTTAGTACGAAAGTGTTCGACTGCCGATTATTGTTTATAACAGATCTTATTGTTGTTATGGTTTTTGTTATTGTCGCTACTGTTATTACTATTGTCATTGTTGTTTATTGTTGTTGTTTATATTATTTATTTCTTGCTTTTTTTATCATTTTATTTCGAACGATAAATGAAAGACTGCGAAAAGTTTAACAGCGAAAATGCGTCCTCCCAAAAGCCATTCATTTAATTCGCCTTTAAGGAAAAGGTCACGTTGTTCTTCCTACTCTTTTACTTCTCAATCACTATTGCTACGCAATCGCTATCGTTATCGTTCCGAGCGAAATCGAAAGATGACAATTCGACATTCGTGACAATCCCAAGTGACCAACCAGCCCAAGCAAACAAGCGACGTCGCACTCTGTAATTTCGTTAAAGTCGTTTCAATTATCCTTTCTTTTTTCTGATTTTATTTCTTTTTCTTCTTCATCTTCCTCTTTTTCTACCAATTCGCTGTGTTTTCTGAACAACGGAAGAATACAATTGATTTAAGATAAACTTGTCAAAACTATTCGTTTAACAAACAGAATTGCCACCGGATTTATATCATCGTCATTTTCATCTTCATCATCATCATTACATCAATGCAATAGAAAACCTGATAAACTGACTCTAATGTTAAAGCAATTTATGATCGCGGAGAAAGGAGTTAGCGATTTGGGCACTAGTGCGTCATAAAATTCACCTTAGGGCATTCTCAATTGCGATCCTCTCCGATTAACTTCATCTGTGTTTGCCTGCGTTGTCAGTCCTCGAGTTGAAACTCCCCCCAAAACCCCTAAAAAACCCTCTTCTACCACTTTTGTTCTAAACTCTCAAAGTGTCACTTACTCTTTTTTTCAAGATTTCTTTAATTTTTATGCTCATTCGTGATTTCAGTAAGATTTCTCTCTTTCATTTTATTGCAATCGTTGAAATATTTAAACTTATTTTAAATTGTTTGCAGCTCTTTATCATTATCATCATCATTATCACTACATTTTGGCCGATTTTCACTTTGACGAATTTCCTTTGTCTTAAATTAATGTCTCCACAAATTTATCCCTACCGACAATTTCGTGATGAATCGACGATGGAGAAATGTTGTCGGGATGAAGAATGCTTCGTTCTTCGTTGCTTTCCTTCTTTTGGTCGTTAAATATCATTAAGTTGAAGAATTTCGAGTATTTGTTTTGGCGAACATTTGATAAAGATTTAAAAAGATTTTTTATTCTACTTTTGGAAAATTAAAAATTTATTTAGCAAATAATGAACGACTCAACAGAAACTGAATTTGTGAAGAGTTTGAGTGAAATTGGACAAAACCGAAACTGGAATTAAACTTGAATAAAAATTTATTTCAATAAAATTTGCTAGAATATTTGAAAAATTTATTTTTTATTTAAAAATGCTCTCTTCTATAAGATTTCATGAAAGAAATTAAAAACAAGCAATATGTTTGTAAGTTATTTTTCTTTACTTTATTTTTCTTCCTTTATTGCTTTCTTTATTTTATATTTAATTTTCAATCGTTTTTATTTATTTCATTTATATTTTACATTTTATTTCATCACATTATTTTTAATACTTTTTATTATTTTATTTTGTATATATTTTCTATTCTTTTACATTTATATTTATTTACTATTTATTTATTATTTTATTTTTTATTTAATTATAATATCTTTTATTTGATTAATGCAATATTTAAATAATAAAAATATATTATAAATCTTTTATTTAATTAATTTAACATTTAATTAAGATAATAATTAATATATCATTTAAAATTGTATTTTACTTTGTGTTTCGTATTTTATTTAGTATATTTTGTTTCGTACCATATTTGTTTAATTTATATTTTATTCTTTATTTGGTCTTTTTTATTTTATTTTTATTTTTTTTTATTTTAAAGGGAGGATTGGTCTTCCTACAAATAAAAATAATTTATATATAGTGTCATATAGTGCCTCATAATCGTGTCTTGTAACGAACTTTGATTTTCAATGCTTCATTTTTTAATGTGCTCACAATTTTATCTCTCTCCCTCTCTCTCTCTCTCTCTCTGTCACCAATTTAAACAACAACAATCAAGAAAGCGTCTGTTCTTTCAGTAGTTGCTTAAAAATGAAGAGTTCAAGTGATATCTCCCCATCTCCCTCCCTCTCATTCAAACGTTTTCACGGAGCCTCCCTCTCATTCAAACGTTATCACCGAAACCTCCAATGCCATTCCGCATTTTGTGGAATTAACACGATTTTGCCATTTTCTCCGAAATATTGTATTTAAAACTTTTTCTCGTTTTTCTGGTTTTTTGTTTTAATTTTTAATTTTTAAGCATTTCTCGATTCAGTCAGAATGGAGCAAAAAAACGGAAAGAAAAAATTTCGAAATTGCCAGCAGTGGCTGCTGCAGCATTCTTAATTAATGCGGCTTAACCAGCAGAATGGCAAAGCATAAATTGAACTGAAAAGGATTGAAAAGAGCTGCAGCAGCTGTCCATGAAAACACAAATGATAAATATAAAAATTTAAAAATATCAAATTGTATATTTTTCGTTTGGTTTCAAAAATGTTTAAATTTTTCTTTGTCTGCTTTCGTTTTTTTCTGTTTTTGGTTTTAATGGCTTTTGCTATATTTTGAATTTTTGTTTTTTTTTTCTTTTATTTGTTATTCTTGTTTGTATTTACATTTCAATTTATATTTAGCTGTTTTTGGGTAGCTAAAATATTTTCCAATATTGTTTTTTATTTCTTTAAACGCATCCGCAACTAATTTTTCTCTGAAACAAAAATGTATTCAAATACACGAAAAAATTGCATAAACCGCAAATCTACAAAATGTTGTCTAATAAACTCCTAACCAGGCGGTAGCATCGTCAGTCAACATCAGTCAGCAGATACAATAGTTTCTATAATTAGCTGCGGTAAATGCATGTCTTACTCGTTGCTCTTATTGCTCTCGTTCACGTTTGTTTCTATGCTCGTTTTTATCGTTGTTGTTTTTGTTCCTTTGTACTTTTAGTTAAGGTATAGAAGTCGTCTCTGACTGACGCGGAATGAACGCACTTAAATAAAAAAAACATAAATGGAAAATGTTCATGAAATTTCTAACATTCCGTAAAAAGTATTGCGGAAGAAGTTAAGACAATGATGTTATGCAGCATTCGACGAAAATTCGTAAAACTTTGAAGAGAAAAATAGAAAGGACGAGTAATAAAGAGAGAGAATGAGAAAGAGGGAGAAGAGTAATGAGACTCACTGGGACATGTTTAACTTCAATTAAAACTTAATCCAAAACATTGAAAACGTCTCGGTGTAAACAAAATTTTGCATGCAAGCCTTTCAAACTTTCTTCAATTGCTGACAATTTTATGCATGCAAACGATTTATTTCTAGAGAGGAATAAGATTTAAGCAAATTTAGTTACAGCATAATTCATAAAATTGCTTTATTTGAAACCATGTTTAATTAAAAAACAATTTTAAAATGAGTTGATTAAAACTAAAAACTCTCTAAATCCGTTTTGTAGCCTTTTCATAATCAAAAGAGAAATGAAATATTTAATCTGCGTAAAATCTTTAATACTCACCTCTTTGAGAAGTTTAATAAAACTTAATCCTTCCCATTAAACGTCTGTGAGTTGGTACGTTTCATTCATTATGTTTAAGCCTTAACAAAGGCTTAAACATAAGTTTTATAAGTCAGAACAAGACTACGCTGTTGTTGTTGTTTAACAGTCTCTATCCTGTTGCAGAGGAAAAACAATAAATTATGACAAGCGAAGAGATGTGACAGATACTATATATGCATATATATGTGTATATATATATATATAAGATATATCTTTCAACTGAAGAATATCCTGAAGGCACTTTTAGTTTTCTCTGCGAGTTAATAAAATGCTACTGAAATATTACGTTTATGCAAGCGGCTAACGCATTTTAACGCATGCGTCGACGCTTATAGTTTTGCTTGCGTGTTTACGTGTTTGTGCATATTTGCTTGGAATTATACACGTATTCGCCTTGATGATCCTTCCTTGAGGATATGCGTGTATGAAAAGGGTATGTTGTGAAATGGTGCCGAAGGACAAATTTGCGTGTTTTAATGTAAGGACTCATAAAACGTTTTAATGGAAAAGATAATACTTGAATACATAATTCATGCATTCATACGTTTTTTTTTTGTTATTAATGTAGTGTTTATTAACTTTAAATGTCAGACTGATTACGATTAATAATTATATAAATATAATTAAATATATGTTCATGACCATCAAGTAATTAATTTTGAATAATATTTTCACCGATTAAAAACAAGTTTAACGTAATTATTGTACGTAATAAAAAGTAAACAACTCTTAAGGTCGCTTATGCATAAGCTTCAGATAATTAAGCATAAGCTTCTTAAATTCCCAACCTTGACGAAGGCTGTAATGACTAACCTTTGATTGGACTCTCAAGCAGGTTTCACCGTGTCAATACAATTTTGTAAAACATTTTTGATAATTGCTTTAGGGTCTTTCTTGAAAAGTCGTATCTGGACTTATTGGATTATGCTCGGACTATACGGATTATTGTTTCCTTATTACATGAATTATTTTTGACTTTTTGATATAATATCGATCCATAAACGATCTAGAAACGTTCGGTGTAAACGAACGAACTGTAACCAAACGAATCAATGAAAATTACTTTAATAAAAAGAATCCCACCTGATGGCCCAGCCGGGTATAATTAATGATTTATCTAAGTAATTAAAATAAAATTTGTTTTCAATCAACCATTCAGTCAGTCTGAATTGAGTCAATCTAGCTTTTTAAAATTTCAAAGAGGGAAAGTGAAAACATGTGTGAGAAAGAGAGAAACTAACAGAATTTACTAAGAGTCTTTGCATTCCATGAGAAGTCATTCGAAACGCTTAAAGGACTCAAGCGTTTGAGCCCTTTTCCACAACTACTCGCTTTTAATATTTCTAGAGCGGTAAAAAAAAGTAAGACGAAGAAGAAAAAGATTAAATGAAAAGAAAAAATAAGAAAGAGAAGATATAATTGATGATTTAGGTAAAGTATCTGTTAACATCTGAGTATCCCAGATACATTATCATCATCATCCTCTTGACTTTAGTGCTTGGCTTCGTTGACTTCCTTCGCTTGGTTTCTAACGACCGCCAACAAACGACACGACCAACGAGCACTTCGCCGACTTAACAATTTATGCGATGTTAATCCATTTGTTGGGGTCGAGTACCATTACATAAATAACATAAGCAACAACAACAACAACAGTAATTTTCCAACAAATGTTTAACAATTCAAAAACAACGACAAGACTAATAAGAATGACAACAAAAACAACAGCAGGAACAACAACACTAGTGATAACACTAAGAAGCAGCATTAGCACGCATCTGCGGTCCGACCTCTCCCTCCCAAACCATTCTAAGTCAAACGACAGACGGAGAAGAAGAACAAGAGGCGGTGGTGGTAACAACTGTTGTAAAAAGGAACAAACAATCAAACAAATCCATGTACACACGCGCGCACACACACATTTACTAACTTCAAATTATAACAAAAACCATCTGCTTTACTTCTCTCTTGTTCTTCTTGTTCTTCTCCGTTTTCTTTAGAGTGAAAGATACCACACAGGTATCGCATTATCTTTCGTACTCTACTCATAAATACTTGATGATTCTTAACAATAAAATAAATCATAAATCTAGAGATATTTAATTGATCCAACCACACTTCAAATAATAATGCAATTACGATATCAGTTTCGGTTTTAATAAAAAAAATTATTTATGCAATATCTCCATAACCAAAAAATTTCGCCACAATTGTGGTTTTTTGTGTGAAGCTAAAATTAAAGCCTAAAGCCAACGTTTTTAGTTAATTAAGCTTGAATCTTAAGCACCAATGTAAAAAACATTAATTTTCTATAAGAGATATTTGAGATATAGGCAAAATGAATAAAGTCGATTCGAGGTAAACCTGAAACAATTTTGAGTCGAATCGAAAGCCAAAGCCTGTCTCGTTCTATCTTTTTAGGCCACATGAGGGCGCGATTTCTTAGGATATCTGAACTACAGTCTTCCCACTTCTTCAATAATTTTGATTAAGCGCATAATGATCGTTATTATCCGTAATCTTTTGCCATCCGTCCGTGTCAAACTGTCGCGTGTTTGACAACTAGTACCCTTTGAGTGACTACAAGACTCAATATCGCTATATCCTAGAAATATCCCCTAATTATAATTAATTGATAATTATAATTTCGTTTTCATTCATGAATAATACAATTTTCCTTAATTATGGCCAAAAAAAAAATCACTAATTATTATTTAAATTATCACAAATAATTCATTATTTTTCTCAATTTATCGATAATTTCAAATGACAGACGAGCTATTTTGAGTCTTGACAAGAGTTGACAGCAGTTTGAATACTTCATAAATCGATTCGTTTTTTATTATTTAACATTTTATTCTTTTAAACATACGTAATAAATGTATTTTCTGTTAAAGAAAAGCTGCTCCTTTCCGCCAAGAAAGAATAAATATGGAAACATTTTTGCTTTTTTATTTGCATTTATCGACTATTGATTGTACTTAACATAGAAATAATTCGATTGGAGTATTGTCTTTGCAGCACTTACGTTATAACATTATCGATAAACTATTCATAAATGTCAAACGGAATGCCTTTGCTCGAATGGCAATGACTTGCATGGATGCGAGCCTACGATATTGCTCGTATTAGTATGTGTTTGCCTAGACGTAGACGTAGTATATAATTATATCGTTATATATATATAAATGCTTTTAGAGAATTGTATAGCGATATCGATTGTATACAGGGTGCACCTGCAATTTTGTAAAACGGAAGTAACAGCGACAAAGCCAAGATTTCCTTTCAGAAGTCGAAAAAGTTGCTCTACTTCCGTTTCAGCGCAACAAGACGGAAATGGACAATGATGATGAAAGAGGAAAGGAAAAAAGAGGAAATGTAGAAAATATGAAAACCAACTGGGTCATTTATAAATTATTTATGAATAAAATCCTTAAGAGATTTCGAAATAAAATCTTACTTTCTGTTAATATTAAACACATAAAGTGACTCAGCGCTGATTCAAAGGTGATTCAAGAGTTATTCATTAGTGATTCAATAGTGATTCAAATGTCATTCAATAACGACTCATATACTAAAGGTAATTTAAAGGACACACAAAATACATAAAAGATAGATATTGTATTTCATTCCAAATTGTCGTCATAAAACATTTTAATAATTTCATAAAAATATTGGTTTTTTTAGATACTATAACTCACCAATTTATGGTAAGAATTTGCCAGGCGAGTCTTAATAAATTCAATATATTAAAACTCGAGTACTTCAATTCATTTTCAAATATTTTTTATTTAATTTTTAAAATTTTGTGTTTTATTTTTAGTTTTTAGTTGCTTTGACTTTTTCGAGGTGTTTTCTTTGAAAAATCTTTTAGCAATTTTTTTTCATTAAAATTGATTTTTTTTGTCTATTTATGCGTCCGGACAACGGTTTCGAACATCGATTAATTTTCCGTGACACAGCCTTCAAGAAGTCCTTCCTTTAGTAAACTCTCGTGTCTAAGCACTTCACTTTCTACACGAATTTATCGTACGACCCTAAAAAACGCGCCGACATTTAAGCACTTCCACTGTGGTATCACCGCCGTTAATTACTGTATCTGTCAGATTGTGTATCTAACCATCCATCTACCCGCAAATTTCGGATTTTCTGAATTTTTTGTAGGATTTCTTTGTCTTTTGAAACGTTGACAACAGTCCAATATGATTTTCTGTTAAATTTGACAATATTTTATTTCTATAAATTTTCTATAAATTTTGGTTACCGGAAGGAAAATTGAAGAGAAAAATGGAAAAGATTGTACCATAATTAAGCAAGTAGGAGAAATATCTGAAGAATAGGAATGAAATATTTTGTGTTTTTATGAAAAACGGCATCCATTATGTCATTGTCACAGCTCTAACAAAAGGACAATGATGAAGAGAGATTAATGCATAAATGGCAATGACAGTGACTGACAAAAGCCATTGTCAAAAAAATGTGAAAATTCTCGCTTTGGCGGATTTCAATTATTTTCGTTTTTTCTTTTTTTGGTGGTTTGTGATAAAGCTTTTTTTGGAATTGGGTATTTTTTTTAATTAAGTAAATATTTACTTTTACGAATTTGTATGTTTTATATTTTATATTTGCAATATTCCAGATTCATTTTAAAATAAATAATTTTAAAAATAAATAATTAAAACAATAATTTAACAATTTCCTTCGAATGTTTAACAATTTTTTGAAAATTGTGTTTTAATTTTTATATAAAACTTATTTAACAACATAAAAACATTTACCTTTTCTCCAATCAGAAAATTTTTATATCCTTGAATATATTTATTCCTCCATTTAATTTTATTATTTTTTTTTTAATTTTTCTTTTTTGTTTTTCAATCGAAATTTTTGTAAAAAATTATTTCTTTATATTTTTAATTTCTCTTTATTTTTTAATTAAAATTCTTATAAAAGAAATATTTATTAGGTTTCCCCAAATTGTTAATATTTCTTTTTTAATGCATTTATTTTAAATATTTCCATTCTTTTTATTTTTTTATTACTTGTTTTCGAAATTGTTTCTTTTTTTATTTTAACCTTCGCAATAAAATTTTTAGTCTACCAAATAAATTCTTTTGAACATTTATTTTTACTTCCGCGACTAGAAGAGCAATCAAGTTGCCGACACCGATGAATACCAATGAATGCCAACGACCGAGTGAATGGACTCGATTTGTTTGATTCTCAATCGCTGGCACTTCGTTTCTGCTTCGTGCATCGTTCTTAAAATTTATAGCCAACGCATTCGTGTCGTAGAACCCATAGCGTCGCAACGTTGTTTGGTCGCAAACTGAACCGAACCCAAACCGGCAAAGGAGTGCGAAAATTAGGTGGCGTGGCGCCACCCTGTCATGCGTTTCGCCACGTTTGTACTTTAGCAATCTATGACTAATATGCATTCTATTCCATCAGATACTCACCCCTAAAGTTACTCACTTCTACTACTACAATAACAACAACAACAAGCACTGTATTAAGAATCCTTCTCACACAAACTAAGGATTCTCTTCAGTTATTCTCTTGATCTTAAACCGACCACAAATCGAGGTGAAAAAGCGCGGAGAAAAATTCCTGAATGAGGAAAAACATGGGTTACTGTTGTTGCTGGCCCGCCACCCTCCAAACACCGATTGCCCATCACTGCAAAATTTTACATTCACTCAACCACTTGTACTCTGCCGGTGTTTACACACACACACACTCACACTCCCAAATACATACATACGCCTACAGATACTCGTATCGAACAGATGACGTTTTCATGGAAAATCTTGCTTGTTCTTCTTCATCGTTATTTGTGTGAACATTCTTGCCTTTGTTTTAATCTTTCTTTTGTTATTGTTTAGTTAATCCTCCCTTCTCCGCTTGTGTTTTTCTAACTCTCTTTCTCTCTCTCTCTTTCGATTTCTTCCCCCTCCCCCACTCTAACCATCTCTCTCTATCTGTCTATCTCTCTCTTTCGTTTAGGTTTCTCGAATGACTGGAATTAAAGAAAATGCCACAAGGAGATGATTAAGTTAAGCTAGCCGGTATTGAATGAAATGTTTGGAAGGACCAAGACTATGTTCTGAATTCTTCGGGCTATTTTTGTTCTTCGGAAACAAATTTGTTATACATTTATGAGACTGTAATATAATTCATATGTGATTTTATTTCATTCTCAAATTTCACATCTCGGTACTTCAGTAATTTTTAAACGATTCATTTTATTCTCAAATAAAGAAACTCGAGAAAACTGAACAATTTCATGAATTTATGGATTTATTTATGTATTTTATGAATTTATTCTATCATGAATTTTATGTTCCCCCAAAAACGAGACCTTTTTGGCCAGGATTTCAATCAACGAGTCTCATAAACGAAACTTTCATTGACGATACTTTCACTAAAGAGACTAACGAGAATTCCACAAAACAAAGTTTCATTAATGAGAAACGAACGAGACGAAATTTGACTGAGTCAATACTGATTTTAAAGCTTCGAATTAAAGATTTTAAATTCGAAAAGTAAAGAAATCATAAGCAGAGATATATCCAATTATCTTAAGCTAAAATTAGTAGTAGTCATTAATTTGAGTCCACAAAGCGAAAAGTGTTTTGAAAAAAAAAATTATATTCATAGATTGAATTTCTAAAATAACAAATAACGAACTAAGAACAACGAATACATAATTCCATCTTTAATTTGATGCGACTGTACCTTTCAATTCTTTCGAGTGTTTTTTTAAAAAAAGACTACAAGGTCACACGAATAATTTTCAAAAATTTTCTTAAAAAATTATTAAATCAACATTAAAAACCATTGACGATTCCAAAAAGATAAATGAAAATATAAAGAATTTCCACAAATATTTCACAAAAGAGTATAAAGAGTATTTATTACGCAAATGAGACCAACTCAAGTGAGCGTCATTCAAACATAATAAACAATATGAATACCTAAAGTTGAAGTATTCAATACTATCGAAGATATTATTTCTCCCTTCGATAAATTGTATGAGAATAAGAGATAAATGTCTTGAATAGAAAATCCGGAAAAATCAACAATCTCCATGAAAGAATGGAACAATAACAATAAGAAGAGTGACGATAAGGATACTTTCAACCGTCGTCTCATCCAAATGCGATTTGCACGTATAATTTCAAGGCGTGGATAGGTAGGGCAAGGGAAGCACGAACAATTTGCCAAAAACGAAAAGGTCGTCAAACAAGCGAAATGTATCTGCGTATCTTCAAAATCTATGAAATGGATAACGAAACATCCAAACGGGTTTGAGGGTTGGATTCAGTTGACGGTTAGCTAGTAATTTGTTTTTGATGCCGGAGGGCGCGAGTAAAATTATTTATTTGGGGAAAACTATGATAAATAAGTGTGTATTCGTGTGTGTGTATGTGTGCGTTTGCGTTTGTACATATATTTTTGTGTATGTGTGTGTTTGTATTTAGATGGAAAGCCGGTAAAATAAAAGCACATTTACCGGCAAAATAAGGAAGCACAAAAACGGCGGCGACGACCATTTCATTTTCGAGAATGCGTAGATAGAACTTTTAAAAAGCCTATACAGTCATTGTTGTTGGTATTTCTTGTTGTTGTTATTGTTGTTGTATGAAAGGCACCCTTGGGATTTCCGTTGGCTTTATATTTTACGTGGATTATAGTTTCCTTTTTCCTAACCATCCTCACCCCCGCTAACCCTCCCGCTCCCATCATTCCGGAATTCCCCACGATGTCATCCCATTCATTCTTTTCACTGTCAAACGAACAAAATTCCTGCGATTTAAAATAGTCTGAAGGTGATAAAGTTGCTAAGAAAGACCCTCCCCCAAAATATTTATTACGTTTAAATGAATGCATATAAGTTTTGTTCCCCATTTGTTCCCCCCGCATGAATTCGATTCGTCGATGACTTCTAAAAACAATACCATTCCAAAATTACCGAAGGAATCCAATAAAGACAAAAGAAAAAAAACATCAGGGTAAACCAAAAACGCAAGAGCAAAGAAATAAACAATTTGCAATAAATCACAAACCAGACAAAATCTGCAGACAGTCGGCACTTTTTTGCAGTTACGGACGGTTGGTTAAAACCATTTTCCGGGTGAAAACCGGGTGGAAAATTCTACTCAAAGCCACGGTGGTGCAACGACGTTTTACACATACACCGTTAGATAACGATAAGGATAGCCAGACGGCTAGCGATTCAAATTATGCTCGATAAAATTGTTAAAAATACAACAACAACCATTAATATGATTTTTATTATAATTTTCATAAATAACCTTTTGCGATTCCATGAGACTGAAATTTAGTTTTATATTTATAAAAAATTTTTCATCACAAAATCATTTTCAAGTTTCGATTTTTTTTATTCAATATTTTCTTGTCACTTTTTCTAATCCACTCAATTTACATCGATTCTAGTCAGTGTACTCTCTTTATTCACTCAACACTTTTTAATCAATCTTTACATATTTTATTATTCATGATGATGCTGTGAATTTCTAATTATCAGCGTCACTTTACAACTAGCGCCACACGCACTACACACCACAAAACACTAAACACGAATGATTCCTCAGTTCCATTGATGGACCGGAGAAATCTACCACTGTGTGAATGGTGGCGATAATGGTGGTGAAGGTGGCATCCGTTAGGAATGATTGTACTCTTCCTATCATCTCAGCTTTCTCTTAAACATTCCACTGCTTACCGTGCGTAATCGCTCTCTTTCTATTTATTGAAGACCTCTCGAAACCAACTTCACTAAACTTTTGCATTTACAACAAATATGCAATGATTTTTCCTACACTCAAAAAAAATCAATTTTATGAATTTATTAGGAAGAGCTCTTTTGTGACTTGTAAAAGAGCAACTCAAAGGACTTAATCAAATAGTCCACACTTGATCCGTTGATGCTCTGTTAAAGACGCGTATTGTAGGATGGCTGTAAACTACTTGTGAAAAAAATAATTTCGAGAATAATATTCATTAAAAAAATATTTTTTTCTCCGAAAAAGCTGCTCTATGTTTAAAAGTTTCTATATTTACCAAAATTTTTTTATAATTTTTATTTGTTTTAAAAGCATTAGGCAAACATAAAATACACTACAAATCATACAATCGGTTGTTTGAGGGGAGGCTAATGTCTTAGACACATTTCAAAGAACTTTTACATTTGAATTTTTTATTTTAAAAAAGTAAATTAATTAAAACTTTAAAACCAAATTATGAATTTAGCATGCAAAAATCTAAAATATTAAAAATATCGTAAAGTATTAAATAAAATTCAATTGGCATCTTATTATAAATGTCCAACATTACTTGGAAAAACATCAGAAAAAATGCAGTTACAATTCTGTTTCATTCTTAACTAACATTCAAATATCTCGTCGGTATCCTCCGAAACCATACATAGTTTAAATAAACAAAATTAATATTTATGATTAAATCGAAATCTCCACACTGTCGCTAGCATTGTCACTTGTGTTATTATTATTGTTGTTGTTATTATTATTTTTATTGTGCGACGATTTTGCACGGAAATCGCTGTGCATCGATCGAACCAGCTCCGTGGTGAATTTATTCACTAATGACAATGCATCCAATTCATTCATTTCTATTAACGAAGCCGCCAAAAATTGACCAAAGGCTTTATATTTCTGAGCGCTTAATAGTTGTAATCGTTCATTGAACACTTTCCTCCCAGCTTGAACATCCAACGATGTGTGCTTATGCTTCTGCGCCTGATGACACTCGTTTTTTTGCACTGATGGCGGCGTCGGTGTTGGACCACGGCTACTAATATTCGATTGACTTTCGTGATCGATAGTTGAATGAGCCAATGCTTTCAATTTGAAATTATTTTCAACTGGTTGTTGATGTTCTGATTCTGTATCATTGGTACTGGAATAAAACAATTTTAATGTTGAAATACAGTCTGTTAGATAAAAAATGCATACCTATTATTTTGGGATTCCTCGTAATCATCAGCTTCACTACTGAAACAAAAATTCCAAAACATTTAATATCTCTTCAATTATTTATGGATTAAATAAAAAGCGGGTATTTAGAACATACCTAGAATTGGAAGTATTATTTTTCTGGGTCATATTTCCAGATGACGTACACTTGGTAGTGTAACGGTATGGTCGCCGAGACTTTATATAGTCCCCAAGAAAGCTTAAATAACCGAAGAGTGGCCACTGTGATTTTATAGTGCTATCATTATACTGCGTTTGCAATGTGTCAACTCGACGTTTTTCAAGATTATAACGATTCCTTAGTTGCATCATTCTATCCTTAATCAATGTCACTGCAATGGAATCGTTTTATTGAATGAACAAACCAGTAATTACCAAAAACAGAAATACCATTATAACCCAATTTCTGAGCCATCTCTTCCCATTGCAAATCCAAATAATCCCGATTGCGATAGTGGACACAGGATCGATCATAGAAAGCAGGGCGATTTGCAAATTCGCGTATCAAAGATATATCAAATTCATTGATTTCCGGCGGTTCATCACGACGGGGCCGGCCCCGTTTACGTTTAACTGATACCGTGGCCATCGGAAGCCTTCTCTAACGAATACTAAAAATCTTTGGCACTAGTATTAGTTTATAAGCCTCACTCGTCCAAAACCTAGCTATATTCTAAAAACATTTATTTGTAATTAATTAATTCACCTCGGATTATTTGTATACTTAATCCGTCAATTACTGTTTGAGTTAATAAGCAGAAGGCATTCTCGGATGAAACTATCAAAAGCAAACGCAGAATTGCTCTAAAAAATAATGTTGCCAACCACTCGAAAATATGTGAAAAATTTATTAAGGTGGTGCCATACGCCTTTGGTTCGTTACGTATCAATCTGATTTATATATCAAATATGATTATTACCACTAACGCATATCTATTGATTATTTTTAACTCATACTTAATTGAACCATTTGTGGTCATACTTTTTTGTCGTTTGGAATTGTATTATAAATTCAACGATTTTATGAATGTCTGCAAAACGGAATTCGAGGAACGCTATGGCGCTTCAATGTATTTACGCATATTCTGCTCAATTGTCAGTCGGTAGATAAGATAGAAAAAGGCAATTTTTTAAATTTTATTTTATGAAGCAATAAGCGTTTTCTTTGCAAACAAGTACATGTCTATTATTATCGTTATTTGTAATTGTTTAAATGTTTGCTGCAAAAGCTAATCACTTGGTGAGCATTTTTTTCGTGCGTTCATAAATTATAGCTTAATAAATACATTACATATTTATATATTTAAATAGAAGTAACCAACAGTCTAAATTGCTAAATGAGTATAGTAATTCTTATATAATTATACAACAACACCTGTAGACGGTTTTGCACCCAGTATATCGGATAACTTCTGCTGATAGCTCGCTAAGGTATTAGAGTCTGTTATGCCGCGTGCCTTACATGAAAGTTGAAGAGCATTTAAGTATTGCATCTCACTGAATTGTGGTCCCTTCTCAATGATATTATTAAGAATAATCTATAATAATGAAATTAATATAAATTCTGTTTTATTTTTTTTAAACGTTAATATTTATCTGCTTACATCTGGCTCCATGCAAAGTAACTCATAGAAATGTTTAGCCTGATCCAGAGCCACCTCGCGTGAAGCTGTTATATTACTAAGTGTCTGTTGAAGCACCAAGGAATTCCGACACATGCGTTGTACGCTTGTTTGATCGATGCTTTCTAAATAATTCGACGCTTGAATAAGTATGCGAGCCGCTAAATGTGCCAGACCCTCAAATATGTACTAAATATTTTAAAAAAGATATAATAGAAATTAGTACATTTTATTTACATTGGAAATGAGAATCAATTTACTCGAGTCTTTCTAGGATGCAACGTGGCTGTGAAGGCTTCATCCATTTCAGATAGTAACTTCGTCAATTTTAATACCTGTCTGTCTGGTTCAAGGATATCGTCTTTGCTAACCATAAACGTATTTGATTTGCTCTGTGACTTAGAGCGCAAATAATGAAAACACTGAACACGCACCTGTAGAGAATTGAAAGAAGTATATGATTTCACCTGCAACACCAATATCCTAAATCCCTTCTGGAAGCACTTACCTCTAAATGTAGAACCAATAAACAAGTGTTGGCTAATTCATCAAATTCAAGTGCTAGATTAGTGAGAACTTTGATGGTACCATCTTTAACATTGATGGCCGAGCACTCGGGCATTGAGTTGACTGTATTTAAACCATTTACCAAAGGACGGCGTAAATCATTAGCGAACTCAGATATTCTACACGAAAACCATTCCATGCTCTCCTGCAGTATGGCAAGCTCCTTGAGTACTGTTATGTCGGCCAGAATCTCTTGCTGCGTAATACCAGCCTCGCCCAAATTACTAGTAAGCATTTCTGCCTCCCGTATATTTCGTTGTTGCACCTGCGCAGGACTCTCCTCCTCTGATGGTTCGAAATTGTTTCGTTGCAGTTTCTTCATTCCGTGTTTGGACCGTTGACTGCAACTCTTTAAATCCATCCAATTGGGAAGACTTCTGTAACAAAAGTTAAATATAATCGTCTTAGTTGATACATTGAAAATTAATAATTTCTTGTCATTTATTGTACTTTAAAAATCTACTGATGTCTTCATCTTTTAACCAAGCTACACTATAAATGCGTTTATCCTCGGAATCAGGTTGGACAATGCCACGATACGCCGCTTGGCAAATTTCACGATATGTTTTCAGAAGTGCACAGACCATCTTCAGCAATTCTTCCGAATAACATGGCAAATCCTGTATTAAATCCTTGGTTTCGACCAAACGCCGCTCAACCATTATCGTTGACTGCAGCAAAGGGCGTGTCAAATTCCATGTTTTCATTTCTTCTGGGGTTACAACAGCACGCCAGGCGTCTTGATTTTTCGACAAGGATTCAATAGTCATTTGCAAATTGCGATTGTGTCCTTTTGAAAGGAATGTCTCCTTGATATAGTTATCAATGAAACTATGCAGACTACAGGGTTGGCTGTAAGAAAACTATTCCTGTAATATATTATAATTATGAGATCAAATTTCGACTGACCCTGGTTTGCATTTCATAAAACTTTCGATTTCCTGAATATAAGTCATTAATGGCAAATATAATTTGGTAATAACAGTTTGATCTGGTTTACAAATTAGCACACTTTCATTACACTTTTTCTCACGGCCACCACTTACGCCGGAACCGAAACTCAAACCTAAAACATCGTTCAGATTGCCGTCAGTCGAAACATCAGAAGGATTACGTTGATGGCCTTTAAATGAACCTGCCTCTTGTGATTGCTTTTGAAGCGCGGTGTGTGAAGACTTATCGAAACCGAACAGGTTTTTTTTGGTGCTGAAATTAAACAAATGGAAATGTAATTATTAGTCCAAAGTAATATTAAACCATATCGCAATTATTGGTGTTACTCTACTGTAATGTTCTTACACATACCTGGCCACCTTGCGTCGTAGGAAGTATGAATTAATATTACTAGTGGATTGATTGAAATTCGATGTTGTTGATTCCTCAGGCGAAGAACTTTGGATATCCAAGTAATCCGTTAAGAGGAGTTGCAGCTATGGAACACTCAAAATTAATAAAAATTGTTGTGTAATAACGTTGTCCATAACAGCAGAAATACTTACCACTGATTGTGCTTGAGCCCAAAATTCTGTCAAGTCATACGGGCTAGCTCCCGCAACAGCATATTTCTGAATAACAGCTAAATAATTCTTTAAGAGCAACGCATGAGTTTTTGCAATTGCCTTGAACTGTTTAAAAATTAACTCCAAAAGTGACAGCAATGGAAAACGATCATTAGGAACTAACTTCAAGGTCATTAATTGGTTTGTTGTTTGCCGAGCCACTTGTAGCAACTCATTTTGAATATGCATTCGTAGTGTATCCAGCGACTCAGGCACTTTACCCAACATTCCAAAACATTCCACAATAATTGATATAAAATACGTCATACTTAGCTCCGGATCAATTAGATCAGTATCTTCTATAACTTCTGATTTTTCCAAATCAAAACCCTGCGCCATCTCAACAAGCGCCTTCCGTACTCTTGCATTGGCTTCTATCCGGTCCGTTGATTTGCGCTCACCAATATTACGCGAAAAACTGGAATTTAAACGGTTCGAGTTCTGACGTTGGAAACTTGAAAGTGTTTCACTGGCGGAGAGATGATAAAGCTGTGCAACCAATTCTTCGTGTAGCTTCAGGTAAAGTTGATTACGACGCGCTTGTAAATCATTTCGTAAATCGGTCAATCCTTCAACGCCTCCTAGCTGATCCTGAGTTAGAGCTACAGCATCGCTTAGGGCTTTACAAGCGTGTAAATACTGACGCTTTGCTGTGTAACTAACAACGTATTGAGGCACTTTTCGCAAATCGTTGCTAAAATTTGATACGAAAAAATTATATACGATGAGCATATAACATTTTATAAAACCTACATTTGTTCCAGCATTTCAAGCAGGTATTTATGCTGAACTGCATCGAGCCACATCTTCTTTAGCTCATCGCGGCGACATTGTAATAATTGTTTACAGGCAACTAAATTTTCTTTTACTGCATGTATGCGCTCTCGACTGGTTGCTACTTCCATTGACACTTGGCTGAATAACGGAAGGACACGAGTCAATTCCTGATCATGTTTGGAAACAAGCTCATTTAGGCGTTGATCAGATTTCTTAAATTCTTTTTCGATTTTCAACTTCTCCTTTTGCCTTTCCTCGGTCGTTTCACTAAATCCCAGTGATTTAATTACGTTAACCAAAAACCCACATCCGGCCTAAAGGATAAGAAACAAAAAGACATCATGACACCTTGCACCGATAACGCGATAAGCACAACCAGGAGACGCCCCTTCGAAGGCATAATAACGAAGAAAGCAAAGAATCTTATCTGACAGAATATCCAACTCGATACAATCGAGCGACAGCAATAGAAATTTTCACTTATTGGAAGATATTGTTCAACAGTCGATTTTTTTCTTGACTTCATCTGTGCCGTTAAACACCAGGCTTTTATGATATATAATCTAAATTTTTTACATTATTATTTGTGATATTACCTCATCTCTTCCGTATTTAACTCCGCGCGGAGGTTTCGTTGGCGGTGGCGTAGCCATTGTTTTACTCGCTACTGGTGTATTTTGTTGCATCTAGTTTTGACAATTTTACATATCGAATGAATTCGTTGTTTCTAATTAGACCGAGTGGGGAACAGTAATGTGATTTGTTATGTGACAGTTTAGTCAAACAGCTGTTATTTGTTCCAATCCCTGTTCATGAAAAAATAAAAAAAAAACTTAAAAAGGGGCTCCAAAACTTAATTGCTCCTCAGTTAGATTTAAAATTGAATTGTATATGGACGAAATCCTCCATTTTTACGCAGAGAATGAGAGAATGTTATGACTGTATTATTCCATTGTATTCCATTTAATATAAATATCATTCCTCCTGAAGGTACAAATTCTTAATCAGAACTTATGTAATCCAGCAGACGTAGGGTATTCCATCAGTGGTTACGAAATCTAGATGACGATATGTAATACATCTGATGATGCGAACACCGTTAAGGACATTTTAATTGAAATATATTGATTCTCTTTTTTCAAAAAAATCCCCGAGAATCGACAAATAGAAATGAGCAAACTCTATAATTAATTGATCTACGATCTTACTGCGTTATTTCAACTTATTCTGAATTCTTTTTCGATGAACGCATCGTAACATCACCATTGTCGAGCGCCGTTTTGATTGAAAAGAATATTGTTTTTTTTCTAATTTTCTTTATTAATGCTTGCTATTACATAATTATTTTCGCAATTCGTTAACATTGAGCAATAATAGTTTTCCGATTCGAACCGCTAACTGCTTCTAATCGTTGTCGAAGATGCGACTTATTTAAGTAATATGAATGGTTTTACCTCGAAATTTTATCGTTTTAGTATTATAATTTATTAACGAAAAGCATTTACCCGATTACATTTCAAACTAAAAATGCCCGCCGCTGCGTAACTGTCGTATTGTTTTATGTTTTCTGAGAAATCGGTATAGGGAAATTAAGAGAAAAATTTTAGCTTACACTAAACTACATGTTTGCAACACGATATTTATTAGGAAAGCAGAGTTCATTAGGTTTGCCTCAACCGCCTTGAAGATAATGAAATCATATTAGTGTATCGTTCCCATGTATAATTCCGATTCGCATAAATATTTTGTTAGGACGATACACCTAAATAATAAGGGAATTACAGTTAATTAATATATATTGTGACCAATATTACAAATTAGGAAACTGGAAATGAGGTAAACACAAATTAACATCGAGCCAAAATTAACTTGCTAAAGAGAAACGAGATACTAATATTAATAACAAAATTTACCATAGCAGATAAAAGAAAACGTTTTAACTTAGAAGTTGAAACTGAAGCGTGAACTAAACTTAACTAAACTTAAGTGATCCTTAACTAATAATTTATTAAATTAATTTCACATTGCTACAGTCGCTAGTACCACAGTTATGTCATCAGGTTTCCCACCGGTGGCATGAATATTATTTCGCCTGGCATTAATTGCAAAGGGCGACATAAACTCGCTATCGAATGACAACGAGCGCGCCATTAACGCAAGAGAATTGGCAGTCATCTGCAACTTAATTGGATCAGTTACTCCTTCGATACCTCTCAGCATATCCAACAAAAGCTTCTCGGGCACATTATCAAATACACCATCGGTTGCAACCAATATTACATCACCCTCCTTGACAGGGAAGCTAAGTGTATCAGCTGAGTCTGGACTATCACTAAGAACGTTGGGTCCGTGCCCGGGTGGCGGTAATGAGAGTTGAAATGGAGTATTGAAGTAGTGCTGCTGTTCTTCGGACTTATGCACAATTACGCCCCCGCGAACTACCATAAAGCCACTGTCGCCAATGTTTGCTGTATACACTGTACTATTTTCACGATTCAGCACCAACACGCAAGCCGTACTGCTACCCAGTATCGGTTTCTTTTGTTCCAACAGCTCGCAATAGCTATAGGCTAACAAATGAACGGGTCTCTGTGGATTGAAATTCACGCAGTGGACAAGACGTTCACATGTCTTCATAAGAAATGACGAGAATTCACCAGGATCAATACCGTAACTACGCCAACCACCGACGCCATCGGCGACACCCAATACATCAGCGTTATTAGTCGAGGCCTTGAACCAAGAGTCTTCGCCATATTTCCCAGGTTTATATTTTGATGTAAGAAAATCCTTTGGGAACCCACAAACGACGGATACAAAATGAGGTCGGGATTTTGTAATACTAGCTGTTGTGGGGCTCGCAGTGGTCGCCGATTCCAATAAAGTGGAGAAACCACTGCGCAATGCCCGTGATATAATCCTCGACGTCCAGCTGAGAGAATGCATTTTCTTTGTTCGTAAGTTTTAAATAATAGAGTTTTACTTTAATGATTATATCATTTGTCGACTTGTTTCTTTCCTTTAAAAAATTATCACGTAACCGATTTGTTGTTCAATCAAAATATTTCGTAGCGAAAAATCTAACTTTTCGTCTCTTTCGTATCTCGTTCTGTTCACACATTGCTCGTTAAAGTACGTCAAAGTCACAGAATTTAAGTGTTGCCAACGATTTGATATTCTAGATGACGTTAGCTTAGCTTATCTAATTTTTGGTAAACTTACTTTCGTGATTGTTAATTTTAGTTATCACATGGCAGTTTGCTGCCTGATTACAGCTTAAATTTTTTTATTACTTTCTTTTATGATCGTTGTTGTTACAGACTACACCAATAGCAAAACTTTTTTCTGCTCTCAAATCGTTTACGAATTACAACCCCTTAAAATTTAAAATGCTCGAGGCAGTATCTCGATAACCACCAATCGAAAACATATTGCGAATGCACCAGGGGGAAAATATTATTAATTTATCTAATTCAGATTATCCAATATTTGGTTAGGAACCTTATACTTTTCAAAAAAATTTCAAATTTACGTTTTAAGTACCTTTCTTATATAAAAGCCTTTTTTCATGAAAATATGTAATTAAGTCATTACAAATGTATGAATATTAGGAAAGAATAGCTCTCAAGACTTTGCACACATTTTTTTTTAAATTTATACCGGAATTTCGGAGAAACCGAAAAAAATAAGTTAATGTAATTATTTCTTTGCATTATACTACTATTACAATATGCTACCTTCATGTCGCGGCAACATTGAGAAGTATGTAATGATAATAGGGCCAACAAAGTTTCCTTCAGTCATGACAAAAACCACAGATCTCAGTCAATAGAACTCTCACAAATAGAAAATTATTTGCGTAACAGGTATTTATATACGGCGGCCTTTGGCCGCGGCTAGGACCACATCCCTCAACCAGTAAAATTTTCTTGCAAAACACAAAGTTGTTTGTATAAAAGTTTGTATATATTTATACATGGCGGCATTCAACCATCGCAAAGATCACAACCCTAGTGGAATTCCTTTGCAAATACAAAGGTTATTATATAAAAAGGACATTATATATTAAAAGGCTTATCCATCTATATATCATTATATATATATATATATATATATATATATATATATATATATATATATATATATATATATATATATATATATATATATATATATATATATATATATATATATATATATATATATATATATATATATATATATATATATATATATATATATATATATATATATATATATATATATATATATATATATATATATATATATATATATATATATATATATATATATATATATATATATATATATATATATATATATATATATATATATATATATATATATATATATATATATATATATATATATATATATATATATATATATATATATATATATATATATATATATATATATATATATATATATATATATATATATATATATATATATATATATATATATATATATATATATATATATATATATATATATATATATATATATATATATATATATATATATATATATATATATATATATATATATATATATATATATATATATATATATATATATATATATATATATATATATATATATATATATATATATATATATATATATATATATATATATATATATATATATATATATATATATATATATATATATATATATATATATATATATATATATATATATATATATATATATATATATATATATATATATATATATATATATATATATATATATATATATATATATATATATATATATATATATATATATATATATATATATATATATATATATATATATATATATATATATATATATATATATATATATATATATATATATATATATATATATATATATATATATATATATATATATATATATATATATATATATATATATATATATATATATATATATATATATATATATATATATATATATATATATATATATATATATATATATATATATATATATATATATATATATATATATATATATATATATATATATATATATATATATATATATATATATATATATATATATATATATATATATATATATATATATATATATATATATATATATATATATATATATATATATATATATATATATATATATATATATATATATATATATATATATATATATATATATATATATATATATATATATATATATATATATATATATATATATATATATATATATATATATATATATATATATATATATATATATATATATATATATATATATATATATATATATATATATATATATATATATATATATATATATATATATATATATATATATATATATATATATATATATATATATATATATATATATATATATATATATATATATATATATATATATATATATATTATATATATATATATATATATATAT